>CM032885.1:14465865-15088365 GCA_019176425.1 Megalops atlanticus
TCCTTCCTTTTAAACTTATAGCCCCTGATATTTGTCCAAGGAGGCAAAGCCAATAGAGAAAGTGTGTCTTGGCACAGTACAGTTGCCTCCACATGTCTCTTGGTGCAGTCCAATCAAACATGTATGACATACTGAAATAAAAGAGCCATGGATTCATCGCAGGTAGTGACAAATAAGTGGACATTTTCTGCCAGTGTGTTTTTTTTTCTCTGCCGCTATTGTTGAAGGCACTTGATTCCAATCAAAAGAGCAGTTCTCAGTGTAAATGACCAAACCTCCTCAAACTAAAAAAATACAGTAATCACAATAAGCACAATTATAATATTTGGTCTCATGGGCAGCACTCGTTTGTTCCTTAATCATGCAAATGAACAAATCAATCCAGTTTTATTCACCATATCTGCCTTCATAATATTGTCGCAGAGGGATTTGCAAAGCAAAAAACAGAGAAAAGGGTTGCAACATGAATATGTGCACAGCATTATTCCAAACCAAGAGCAATGTTTTAAATCAAAGTTAAGAGTTGGTAAATGTAAAAAAAAGACAGGATTATTCACATGAAAATTCACAGGAATACTCAGATCTTAATTTGACCTGTACACTGACAAGGCTTCCCAGCATGCACTGCTTTGATATCTGTTTCGGTACTGTAGCTATGTTGATGTACTATACTTCACACTACATGCACCCACCACTAGGCAGGTTGCCAAAGGTTCAAACATCCTCTCAAACCTCCATATAGATACTCTAAGAGAAGGTTTCCTGGTATCAGTATGTGTTTATGTACTGGAAACCTGATAATAGTATGGCTGTAAAATAGCATTCCATCAATGACTTCCAGTTCTGTTCAGTTCAATTCAAGGCTCCATAGGCAGGATTGTAACTCTGACCTGTCCTGTGTGGTTCAATAGGTAATGACACACAGTAACCAAACCATCAGCCATCTATGTCATCAATGTGACAGAATGGCCCAGCGCATGCACCATCTCTCTGATGAGATGCTGAGGGCATGGTATTTTACATACATTTAAATATTGAACCCATGTCTGATCCCTGTCCAAAATGTGGTTAGCCATTCTGCAATTTGGGGGAATTGTGATTAAAGGTCTGTTTTGTTCTTTTCAGACATACAAGATTTCCAGTTCTGCATGAATGAAGGGGACTATGGGATTAGGTGCTCTTTCAGATATGCAAGGGAAAGCCTGTTGAAGGATGTATGACTTGTGGCTTGTGAGCAATGCTTTGAAATCAGCGTAGTATTTTACAGACAGTTAAGCCATGTCTACAGAAACTAGACAAGGGGCTTATATGTGTTGATTAAATGACAAGTTTTTCTGTAATCATACTGAAAATAAAAATATTGAGCTGAAAAAGAGCAAGATTGATTTATGTTTTCTGAGTGCAGCTCTCTTTTTTATTTCTTTTATTGTGCCAGTCAAATTCTCAGGATAAGTCATACATTTCTTTCATTCATTCATTCAAATTTTAAGTTCATTTTCCAGTTCATTTTGACATTACTGTACAATAACTAGATTGTACAGTACACCAAACCATTATGGGTTGAGACTCAACACTAGGCATTTGATGCTAATATCCCTGTCATTGTTTTTATCTAATTTTTCTCTATTTTGGCTATAATTGTCATCTTTAGTGGAAATTACCCAAATTAAGGAAGCTCAGTATGTCTAAGCACTTCCCACTTACCCTCAAGAGGACAGTTCGCTGTTCACTCCAGTATACACTGTTATTGTTGCATCCAATAGCGACCTCCAATACAGTTTTGATTTGGTGAAACATTTTCTGTACACCACTAGAGCTAATGAGTTCTGCGCAGTGAAGGAATAGTGGCCATTCCACCTATGCTAAATTGAATGCATGTGAACATTGGGTGGAGGGTAGGTAAGACTGGATTTCCGCTGGAAACCAATTTGATAGCGTTAGTGAAAACATGTGGCGATGTCAGAGCACGCTTTAATCCTTTGTAAAATCAAGAGCAACTAATGTGTAGCCTGTCTCTTCGTCTGTTTCTAATGATTTTGTTTCAGCGCATGTACCAGTGTCACTGGCTTTCATTAAAAACAAAGACTTTTTCTTCCCAAAGGGGAAAGGATATCATGCCTTAAAAATACTCTTTTTGTTGGGTCTTCACTACAAATTTGCTTCCTCGCTTGAATGTGAAGACCCCCACCAAAAAAGCAGGCCGATTCAAAGGCCTCCAGCTTTCAGCTTCAGTGCAGGGCTACTCTCTCTCTCTCTCTCTCTCTCTCTCAGAAGTCTGCTCTTCCTGGGAGCTCAATGCTGCAGTCATGTGCTCTCAATCCTCCACTGCTTGAATTTACCCGTAATAAAAGTTTACTGAACTTTAAAGTTGTTTTTCCAATCGATTCAGTCGATTTGTCTTTATAGTTTGCCAGTAAAAGCGTTGAGTTTATTTATTTATTTGTGTGTGTGTTTTTTTTTTCTTTTAACGAGGTCTTTATGGTAAGTTTGGAATTGGATTTACACAGTATTGAGCGATCAGCCCAAGTCTCTCGGCCTGTTACGGGTTCGTCTGTTCTTCAGGGGAATGTAAAACTACAGCCCCCTGCTCATTGTCTGCTTTGTCCTAATCGTGTTTACTTCGTTTTTTGAGTTTCAAAGAGAGGTGACATGTGGGTCAGAGTCCTCATCGCTGATTTCACTCTGCTTTAATGAGCGATAACCCAGATTCCTAAGGGCCGTCCTGTGCTGGATACAAGTGTATGCTTTTCCCTTTGGTTATCATTCTTTTTCCTTGTTTCCTGCGCATTTTGAATTGAATTAACTTGACAGTGATTTCTGTTGACGTTAGAGGGAAAACTTTCTTGTAAAACTTTTGAAGACTTAACCAAACACTTCAACAGCGGGAGACAGCAGGGTATGGGACGGGATGAATGCTGTATTGAACGTGGTAACCAAGAACGGCCTTTTTGGTTGGCTTGTTTCTAAAAGATTACATTTACAAAGATGATCCCTAAGGCCACGCAAATGAATGTACTCGGAAGAATGAGGAGCAAGGTAACAGGTGCGGCTATGTAGATTACACTCCTGCTGGTGCTGTATACTGTAAAGCCAAATGGAAAAGCGGCACGCCTGTGTCCTTTGTTAATCGGGCTTGATGAATGCGCTCTGGTGACGGCTCGTCTGGCCTGCTCCGGGGACTCGAGAGAGGGATTTAAAGCAAATGCAAATGATTTCCGAGAGCGAGCGAGCAGACCGCAGGAGGTCCAGCACGCACACACCGCCTCCTCCATAATATCCCCCTCTCCCTGCATCTGTCTCATTGGCAGTCAGTTTGTTCAGCCTTTGTCTCTGGCGCGGTGCTCTGCTTTGGGTTTTTTTTTTTTTTTTTGTGCTGTACCCACTCAGACTCAGATTCAGACCTGTTACAGAGGGCGCCCCAGGTGCACAACAGTCCGCTCACCCCCGTGCCCCAATTTTACAAGACAAACTCTTTATTTAACTCAAAAGACCATGACATTACAGCAGATGGTCTTTATTT
Organism: Megalops atlanticus; assembly: GCA_019176425.1. Classification (NCBI taxonomy): domain Eukaryota; kingdom Metazoa; phylum Chordata; class Actinopteri; order Elopiformes; family Megalopidae; genus Megalops; species Megalops atlanticus. The sequence continues at coordinate 14,469,386 of CM032885.1, forward strand.
TGAATCATCAAAGAACACTGAAACACATTTTACTTTAATCCAGATACTAATAGGTGGGGCATAACAGGGAAGATTAAGATGAACCTGATTGTGTACACATACTGTATTTATGTTTGGTTTAATTGCTATATAGCTATATTGGGCCAGGTCTTGTGTTAGAATGATGACAACACTGCGTAAGAACTAAATTAGGTAGATCTAAATCAGAATCTTTGCTTTATTCTGCTTGGATGTACTACCCTTTTGAATAAAAAAAAGAAAAAAAAATAGCGGTAATCGATTTTCCAAAAAGGGGGTTTGCAATATAATTTATCTTTCAACAAATGCTTAATATCATCCTGGCTGCTTTGAGAATACTGTGTCCATGAGCAACAATGAAACTGTACTTGGCTTTTGGCCAATTAGGTTTTTTTTTTTTTCCTGGCAATGCATGTTGTTATCAGGCCTTTGAAGTTGTGTGTGAGTGCTTGGTGAGGCCGCTTTGCAGTCTATTTTCTGACAGAATGATAATGAAACACCCATTGAGCCGCCGCCCACCCTGTCATCTCCGAACGCCTTTTGTTCACACATTTTCTCCCATTAACAATTCAAATGGTATGTAAGAACACAACATTTGCATCCACAGCAAATAAATGTTGCATGAAGGCTGTCTGTTTGAAAAAAAAAAAAGTAATTCAGAGAAAGTCTGATTTTTTTTTAAATATTGACCTGAGGTGTCCTTTTGGAAAGAAAAAAGAAGAGAAATACAGTTCAGCAAGCTGCATCCCGATGCCAGGTAATGCAGCCATCATTTGGGCCAATTAAAATGAGGAATTGTGCCCCTGGCACCTCCGTTACCACATTTCATCCTTTCGGACTTCATTCCAATTAGATCCTTGGTTTGCAGGCCTGCAGTGCAATATGCACATAATCAATTCCACATTTGCATTTGATATGATGCTGTAGGTTCAGTGCTTTGTACAGATCTGTACACTCTGTCAGAAGCAATTCCCTGCCTTTTCATTCTCTGTCATGTAATTGTTGAAGATTGTTTTCCCCCGCCCATTTCCTATATGGTGTAATCAGAGATGACAGCGCAAACCCCTCCCCCGAAACATGACATCATGAATCTTCTGTCTTGTCTGCCACAAGTCCATAGAACCTGTCCCTACCTTTCTCATTCCGTGTTCAAGTTCATTACATGCAGTAAGTCCAAATGTGTCTGTACTGGTATGAGAAGATAAGCATAGTTTTTGGCAGAGCAGGCATCATGAATGTGATATTTAAGTTATATAGTTTGCCTATCATATTTAACATTTTACATGAAGGTTATAGTAGTGTATATGTATGTGTTGATGGCTATTTCTTCTTTCTTTGTGCTCTGAAAGGGAATCATATTTAATGTGACAGAATTAATGTCTGGATCAATAAAATGATGGTCTTTGTATGAAAGTAATTACATGCAAGCTGCGAGGAAGGACCTTCCTGTTCAATTGTTGGTCATTTTTTATTTAGATTGAGGCAATAGACAGACAGCATTGGAGATCTCTGGTCATGTGTGCTGTGGTGTACAGAAGACTAAGCAAGTATTTAGATTAATAACTTTGGTACGTAGAATCTACAAACAAGGTTTTGTAGTTGAAAAAGAGAAATAAACAAATAAAAACAGCTGAACATGTACACCACTGTAACACCAGGTAAAACAGTTAAAATATGTATTCATCTAGTGAATTGTGCTGTTGTGATATTTCAGAATGGTCATTTTTGTTCTTCAGAGGCCTGTTGTACTGTGTTGATTCTATTCAACTCCTGTTCCTGTGCACAAATCATACTTTACTCTCACAGATAATACTGCAGGTTTAGAGTTAGATGCCCAAGAACAAAACAAAATCCATAAAATTTACTGATATTTCCTTACAGTTCCTCTAAGGTGGAAATCAGTGAAAACTGATAGCTGGTACTGTGCAAATCATACATTTAAACCAAAATTAAAAGAGGTCACAATTTCCAAAATTCCTCAGTGCCAGAGAGCTTCTTCACCGCATTGTACTTACATCATTGTGAATAGTTTAAAGAAAAAAATCTATAACCTAGAGAAACCGTCAGGCATGAGTAGCTGCTGTTAATTGATATTCATCATGTTAGCAAATGCACTCTTGAAGTGAAACTCTCCAGGAGCCTAGAGATGACCTGCATTGACTGCATTACACAAGATCCAGTCACAAATAAGAAAGAGTGTGAGTTTTCCACTTTGTAGTGCTTGTGCATCATCATGCTTGTAAATCATCTTTTTTACCACAGTAATTTTCTGTATGTTCTACAGGTGCTCTGCAGTTACATGTTGTGTTGAGCATATATATTTGAACCTTTTTAATCTAAAGCTGACACTGAACCCACCCCTCCCCCAAATTTCCACAAGGTTTCAGTGTCAAGTGTATCCATGGGCTTGAACTGTTGACTACCTGTCCATTGACTAACTTATCCTGATTCAGTTTCAAAAGCTTACTATTGTAGGGGGGTTTTTTCTGTCGTATTAAGAAATGACTATAATTTAATTGCACTTATGTCAGAAACAAATTACTACTTGACTAAGCATGCAGCAAGCTCATGTTTACTTTTTAATTATATTTTAAATTATGTGTTTTAATTATAATTGTGTGAGCCACATGGCATATTCACACCCATAGCGCACAATGGGAACCATTGCAGCAGAAAGGCAACACCACGCGTACTGCAGCATTCAAACAGAACAAAGCCTTCACATCATGACTTCAAATATGCCACATTGACACTGACACCTAGTGGAGGAATAGTGCATTGCCAAAATCAATAAGGGATTCACTGTACTGACAGGCAGGCTTTGTTCAGTTGTTTAAATGAAATGACTTTATAGTACGTCTGATAGCAGACAAAGAGCATCCAGCAGCTCCCATTGGCTGGGCGCTCTTCATGACTGCTTTCAACAGGAAAGAATTTCTTCATTTTTGTTTGAGCGTGATTTTCATATATTGCTTGCATGGCCATGCACAGACTTGCTGGAGGGTAGGAGCTCAGGCATGGCTTAGCAATGGTTGATCTGGCAATGTAGGGCACTTTTGAAATTAGAAACAAAAGGACTGGGGCTCAAGCTGTCCCTGGCTCCCATTCCCCTGCATGCGCCTGCTAGCTTGGTTAACTTGCGAAGCACCTAATGCTAACGCATCTCTGTTTGAATCCTTGAAGTAACGGTTAAATTCGCAGGGATCCCTCAACCCTCACACATTCACCGTGACCCCCATGCTTTGTTGAAGCCGGTTTCCATCATCTTTCATCATCCCGGTGAATGCCTGAGAGTTGGCAACCCTGCATCCAAGGTCATTTCCCACCTATGTAATACGCTGTTTTGTTTGAACTTGCATGCAGAGCTCACATAGCATGCTTTAGGCTTGGCACACTGCTGCAGACTTGCAGTCAATTACATAAATCATCCAACCATCACATAAATCAATCGATCAGAAATTACACTGGGTGACTGGGCTGTGGTTACCACAATCTGTTGTTGGACGTGCAGTCATGGCCTCATTTAATGGCCATACCTGTATGCCCTTTATGCTATAAACATTCCACAACCAGCGGTTTGGAACGATGGGTCTAGAAACAGTTTGTTCAGGGTTGCTGCTATTGTCTCATTAGCAACACCTGGTCTGTGTTTGGGGAAATTCCCCAATGTGCACGTGTCTTACAGGAATTGAACAACATATAATTTAGGAAGCAATTTAAGGCAAATTATCTTGTTGAATGTTTGAGTATTTATTCATTGGTTCCTGAATGAAATGCTTATAAATCATGCTTTCTTGTAACATTCAATGTGGTGTCTGATGACTTCACTGTCTTGTAATATCTTTTCTGTGAGAGAGGGGGAACTCACATTTAAATTTGTTCTCAGGTTTTCATTCCTCCTCACAAAGAGTCTTTTTTAGCTTGAGCCGATTAGACGTCTGTGTTCAGTTTCCCAAAACGCACTTAGCACATGTAACATAGGAGGAAATTGCATTAAGGAACAGTGACAAGTCCCAGTTGAAAAATAAATAAATACACGCAAAGTGGCTCCAGTTTCACTGTGATACAGGGAGAACCACAAGCTTGCCCCTGGGAAACCGGGGGGCACCATTTCAACAGCAACATGTCTGGAGTGGTTAATCTGGCGTTGCTCTTTGAAGGGAGGAATAACAAAGATTCGGATCGTTTTATTATCCAGACGGAGTTTCACACAGGCTGACATTGTGCGGCTGGGGTCAAGTGTCTGGCCCGGGGCAGCTCGCTGCGGAGGCAGCTCAATGTCCACAATAAAGCCGGCGCTTGTTTCAGGGGCCGACACGCCCCACCCGCTCCCCTTCTTTAAGGTGTGTGGGGGGGGAGCTGGAGGGGGAGCGTCCCGCAGGGGTCACAGGGTCAGGGGGTGAAGGGGAGTCGAGTACGCTCCCGGTCCTGCCACGGAGACGCAGTCCAGAGGGCGGTGGACAGCGCCGCTCCTCTCACCCACGTGTTCGCCTGCTTTGGTCTGAGAGAGGGGGTCTCCATTCCCAGCAGGTTCTGTAACCCCACACACTCGCTGCTCTGTGGGCTTCAGCTGTATTCAGTGGGAAAAAATGCTCCCTTCCCAGAGTGAATCACCTAGTGTTTAGAGGTGTAGGTCCAGTCTGCCACACACGTTTTCACCCCCTGGCTGGACTGCACTGTTTCCACACAGACCTCCCAGGGGAGTCTGCCCCCCTAACACGTCCTTACTGTGGAAAATAGAACGGACCCGTTTGGTCAATTCTCATATTGGTTTTTTCCTGATACCGAAGCACATCTCATAATGTGAGAGAGAAGCTCATGCAGTGACTTTTGGAGGCAAGGACAGAATTGGATGGCATTTGGAGCTGATCAGTTTGAGATGGGCCCAGGTTCAGTCTGACTGCAGTTCCCTTTCTCATTTACTTGATAAACAAATTTAAGGATACATTTTATTTTTTGTGCTTTTTGCTTGGCCACCAAAATTAGCATATACTGTACAAGAAATCCAGCAAATCATTACTTTCCTAAATTTGTTAATCAACATTAAGGGCAAAGCAGTTTGTGGTTGGGTAGAATCTGGGCCAGGGTGGGAAGCCGCTTTATCTGTTGAGAATAGAAGATTACTAACCCACAATACGTGCTTGTAGATCTGTAAAGTGTGTGAAGTTCCTTGGTTATGTGAATCACAGCAGATCAGCTTTGTATGCGCACCACCGTTACCCTTATTATGAAACCTTGAGATGTCACCGCCTGCAGCGTTGCGATGTGTGGTGACAGAGACAGGAAAAATAGGGCAGGTCTGCTTCACAGTTCGGTGAGCTTAAAATACACCCGTCTTTTTTCTCTGTTAGTAAACAAACGTGTTTGAGGAAGATCATCTCTTTCATCTGAACCAAAGAAAATCTCATTCTCATCCAAATCTGCAGGGAAATGATAAAATTCACAATCTCTGGTAGGGGCATAATACGATTACCAAACATTAATCAGCAGTTTGAAACCTTCATGGGAAGCCTAATTTGTTAATGCAGTCCTTTAAAAGGATGAACCTTCTGGTTGTATAGATATATTTGGGCTCCAGGATTGGCTTTAAGCATGTAACATTTAAACAGTAGGCCTTGTTATGTTGCTGGCGCAGACTCAGGCCTTAATCCTTATTAGAGTCTGTTTGAATTCCCATGCTTTCTTGATTTTTCCCTGCGCTGTATGATCTGATTCCACAAAATAAAATGCTTCACGTTATAAAAAAAGAGAATCGTGATTATGTGTCCTGTTGTACGGATTTTGATTAAGAGAGCTTTGACAAAGAGCTTTGCGAGTTCACAGATAGCACAGCATTATACCAGACGACATGGCTTCAGGAAGGGGAGAGGGTTTCTTTTTTGGTTTTGTACAGTATGGTCTCCACGGTGAGCAGAAAACCCAGATGGAAAGCTGCACTGAGAGGCTGAGTAGACCCCTAACAAGCAAAGCTGCTTTTTAAGTGATTCCATAAGGTAATATTTCATGAAGACGTTGAACTGTTTTTATTTTTCCCATTGTAACACTGAATAATGAAAAAAAACATATGGAGCCCATTCACATTAATGGTAATATACTGAGCATCAAAATATACTTATCACTCTATCACGCGTGTGTGTTTTTAGAAAAATAAAGCCATGCAGATTTTGGATATTGATTGAATGTTGTTGCTGTCAAGTTGATTAACTTGTGACTGACCTTGACATGCTTGAGTGACCGTTACATAAGCACTACATCACCTCATTAGTCAGAGGGAGGTGATTGCGAACAGGTGATGAAGTGTTTTAACTTGCTGAACGTGAAGCCTGAGGAAATGAGGAGAGGAACCAATATGCTCAGTTTATATGCCTGCCAGAACTGGGCCTTTTTTCCTTTGATATCTCAAAGATGGGCCTAAGTGCACCATTGCCTGTCATCTGAGGTGCTGATTTTCGACCCGACTAGCCGTTATAGCTGAAAAAACAGCCCGTGCTGTGCCAAAATCTGGGAGACCACGAATCACGGGGCTGGGCCAGATCATTATGAGACATTGCTGTGCTCCATCTTTGTGATTGTTTTCCCAATGCCAGCTCCATCGCTTTGGAAACAGCAGCCCATATAATCAGCGGGTCAGCTGTGAGGAGGCAGCTGCGGTCATCATCTGCCGGCCAGACGACCACACAGGGGCCCGGCGCTCACCCGTCTTCATTATCAAAGCAGGACGAGGTGGTTTTAGCAATGTCTCAGATGGACCCGACAGCAATAGATTTAAAGACCTCTTGATGACTCAGGGTTCTGTGTGGGTCGGTCTGTTCAGACGTCAGTGAGTGTGGAGCAGATACACGAGGGCGATGCTCTAATGCATACAATGGACTAATCAATGAAGAGGTCCAGGTGTGATAGGCAGGGTGCCTAGTCGCAGCAGAACTCCATTTCTGGTAGTCGATGGCAGCCAGACCACATCGAGGCTGCGTTGATGAAGTCCCCTGCTCTCGCTGTCTGGCCCTCCCCGCGGATTCACCCCTGACACGACGGCGTTCCGGCAGGACGGTCCTAGCGCTGCCCTCCGTGACGGCGATGCTCTGGCGTGATAAGAATGTGACAGCTATGCCACCGACTCCCTGCTCTGCGGGCTCAAGCCCTGTGGAGCATTTACGGGTTTGTCCCGAACAGCCTGTCCCTGTGAGGGCTAGTGACAAACGAAACGCCACACATTTGTCCAGCCCCGACAGGAGGGACGAGACAGAATCCCAAGAGACAAGCGTTCGCACCCTGCTGTTAATGCATGTGCTGGGCTGCCCAGATTTCTTTTTCTTCCAGTGGTGGCTGCATACGCCGCCAGCCAGTGACGCGCGCGGCAGACAACCCGCAGACAGCACTGATGATGAATGCTAATCAACATACCGGGGGTTACCTGAGGTATGTCTGTTCAACAAAATATCAGCGCGCCTGCTACAGCAGAGATTTTGTCAGTTTCCTGATAACAAGGACTGCGAATTCCTTGCAAGTGACCAGCTTCTTTTGATGCTTCAGAGCACAGCGTGCGCAGCCCTTATTAGTTCAGATGTAACATAATGATTGAGCTGTGCCTAAAAACGACTGTGGAAAGCCTGAAATCTGCCAGAGGAGAGACAGGGACGCTGCTTCAAGTATAGCGTGTGGAATCAGACAAGTTCATGGAAAGTTCGCGCCTGTCTGCCTTTCATACGATATGCCTTTAATGTCTGCGATGCTGCTCCGAGAACAGTCTGTTTGAAGACAGCGCCTAAGTGAACATAATAGGACTTCGCTATTGGATATGCATATCATTTCGTTCTACATAGATTTATGTTACAAAAAAGAACACTGCTGGAGAGTCTACTGTGAAAATTAAACACCCCAACATACTATTTAATTTTTGATTAATAATTCATTGAACCACATCTCAATAGAGGAAGCTGACTGAATATTAAAATGTGTTTATCTCTGTATTGTTGCACAATGCCATAATACACAACAAAACAACCTGTATTTGTACTGCAGTACATCATGTACAGGATGTAAGTGTAAAATGGGTAAATATATACAGCATGTGTATATATAATATGTGACAAATGTATAATATTTATTTATCTATATGTGTGCTATGTCTGCCTTGTAATCTCCAAACCACTCTGTTTTGCTTGATGCAGTTTTCCAGTGAAGGATTACAATGAAAAATGTTAGAGTGCCAGTGTCTGCTGTTCTCTGTAGATAATTTCAATGTAAACAGCAGAATTCGCAACTGAGCAGCAATTCACAGCAAACGAAACAGCAAACAGAAACAAGATTGATTAGAATTATGAACATTATCTCTCTAATGGTGGCATTAGTCTAACAGGCATGGTTCCCAGGGCGATATTACTGTACGCCTTTAGTAAGCTCTCTGCTGCCACCTGCCGCCAGTTGTTCAACATGCACTCTTACAGACAGGTAGCGCATACCCATGCAAACTGGTTTAACTTCGCTGGAAAAAAAATCATATTGTAATCATAATTGTAAAATTATTGTAAAATAATCTGAATGAGTTTGTGAATGATCAGTAAAAGCATCCAATCTTGAGCCCTCTTGGGGAATCGATCATTGGAGCAGGGTTCATAACCCAAATGTTGCCTGTTCGATTCCCAGGTGGGACAGTGCTGTGGTTCTTAACCTGAATTCAGTAGGATGCCTGGCTTTATGAATGGATAAAATGTCAGCTAGTCCTTCTTGATAAGGGAATCTACTCAAAGTAACGCAATCAATTTTGATCATTTGCGTCACAATATTATCACAGCAGTCGTGTTAGATAATATGCAATAAATGAGGGTGAATGGCTATATCCACATTTGTAGAGGAGAGGGCACTCTGTACCTAATATGGGCATAGTGTAGATGGCTCTAGACTGGAGCTGACTGTGTCAGCCTGCCTTCCCTCTTTGTTTGGTTAAGTCTTTTATACTCTTTATCTTCATTTCCAGCATCTGTTTGCAAGACACAGTGCCTTCGGGTATCCCTAATTGGAGCACTGTTTAGAATGCTGTTTCCCAGGAGAGGCGTTCTGCACCAGGGTCTTTGCTGACAGTCTGCAGCGGGAAACCGCTGGTGATTCATACTACACAAGGGGCATTGTGGCGTTATAGGGCCCAGTCAGTGGCCATCGTCACAAACATGCCCCCCTATTGAGGGAGCGCTTGGGTTTTTTAATTGGGCCCGTAATCATAGCAAGCGCCTTCAGTTGCTGGTCTGTGCACTGGCGGGTGGCGGGCTTCGCACTGCAGACAGTTTGTCAGAGGAAGTCGGTCAGACACCCAGGGGACCGGCGCTCCGCTCCGTCCGTGTTTTGCTACCGTGGCGGAGAGAGGCCCGCCGAGTGATCCCCCGACTTGTATGAATCTCTGGCCCCCTCATTTTCATTTGCGCCGTCGAGCTCCCCTTCACTCAAACCGAAGTTTCCCAGCTCTGGCGGGTTTTTTCCCATCGTATAGCATGTTTGTGTTTGTGTCTGACTCAAACCCTTCTCCTGCGTGGAGCTGTGCCAAATTTGTGATGTCACCCATTAGGCTGTGGCATTGTACAATACCCTTAACTTTATAGTTGTGTGTATATAGCATAGTGAGTTCTGTGCTGTTGCCTTGAGTTACATTCTGTCAGCCCAGCTCTCTCACTGTGACAGTTTACATGTCACTCCAAGTTATATGCTGGAATGATTCCTCGTGCATTCTTTCTAAGGTTAAGAAGGGTCATTTCTGCATTCATCATTTATCATACCGTCTGAGAGAATGTTTGTATCGTACACAAGGACAGAATTATACCTTATGGATTGAGGTGCATTGAGATGTATGGAGATATAAACTACCGACAGTAGCAGGGATCACAAGAGCTTTAAACTCTCTGCAGAGTCACATACATCCACAGTGAATGGCGTGTGTCCTTATTCACTCCAGACCGCCCGACATTGATCTCTTCTGTACTGCAGATGAAAAATTTATCCAGCCGTTCAGGACTAATTCAATGGATGACCTTATGTGATCAGTGTTCAGACCTCGGCCTTTCTCGCCCTCCGCAGTGAGGGCTCCGTTCATCTGAAAGCGTTAGCTGAATGGCGGTTTGCTTATCCGGCGGCCATACGGCATCTGGACAGGGCGGCTAACGTGAGTGCCGGCTCTCGTCCTGTGTGGAGAGGACAGAATTGAATCTGCAGAGCCAGCGTGGGAAGTGGGCGGCTCAGTTACCAGGCCGACACCAGCGCGCACGCTGGCCTCGTTAGCTCCCGGGTCCGTGTTGTTTACTCATGAAAGACGTCTCCGTCTGAGTGGGCGCTTAATTGCTCGCTGCCCGCTGATGTGAAAAGGCCCCCTGTTCTGCCCCGCCTTTCATAGCAGCATGAAATGTTATGGGGAAAACAAGCCCGAGCGTCTCTGTGGAACACTGAGCAAATCGCGATTCCGCCGCGCAAACGTGCCGTACAGCCGCCGCCTCTTGTAATTAGAGCTTCGGCTTTGGCTGCGAATTGTAACAAGATCTCACCACTGGTTGCTATACCGAATACACATGCATCGTATCCTGGAGAATGGAAGTAAGCTTGTTACTGTTTAGTTTGAAATAACATTGCTCTGAGGCAAAAGCTGGATAAGCTTTATAATGGTAAGGGCAAAGGCCAGTGTGCAGAAGCTGCTGTTGTATTTCCAAATGTCCAGTATGGGAGGGTCTTTGACCTGACTCTCAGACCTTGCTACAATCATGTATTGGCGTGACCTGCTCATCACTCCCAGCTGTAAGCAATCATTGCACATGACTAATGCCTGTTGCGCACAACACTAACAGTCGCAACAAGCTACAAATGTAATGACAGCTGTCATGACAATAAAGAAATTGCTTCCCAGCAATGATACTGCATTCCACTTCATTTGCACACCACAGGATGTAAGACTGGCTGCCATTTGCTATGATTCCAGTAAACAAACACATCAGTATATTACACCTCTCTTGTTCTGCCACTTATCTGAAATGTCTGTCGCTCAGAACAGTGATGGAACTTTTTACAGGTTAGGACTGAGTGAACACAGAGGCTGTCGACAAACTATAAAACAAGTTGAGAAATATCTCTTTTCTTATTTGCTAACAGTCTTGTGCACCATCGTGCATCTGGGTGCGTGGTCATTCAGTATAATGTCCTCCCTGTCCTGTGTACTGCACTGCAAACGGCTGCACGGGGTTTCCACCGGGAACAGCTTGCCTCATTGTTTCAGCCGTCAGTGCTAGCGCTGCTCTGGAATCAGACTGCCTGTGCCTGTTTGCTTAGGTGGCATCTGGAAATGGTGATTACCCTTTGCTTAATCACAGATGTAATGAATATGCACATGTGCCCTGGGAACACACACAGTTCCTCCAATTTCCTTCATGCAAACATTTGGAAATGTAATACGTAAGCTGAGCCTCAGACGACAGAGGGAGGACAATAATTCTTTATCTGGCACAAGAGAAAAACAGGATCCATAAGGTCTGGTATAAATGATCCACTCACCCCTTCTGAACCTCATGAACATTGACTGTTGTAAATTGGTAAATTGACTTGGTTCCATTCCCATCTTCTCCTGTTGAATACAGTCATTACTTCTTGATGGTGGACAATGGGGGTTATTCATTGAAAGATGTATCTATGGAAAATGCAATCAGTTACCATCTAAAATCAATTGGTCATTGAAGAGAGTTGAAAATCTCTGATATACTTGGTAACCCGAAAGAAAAAACTTTGATCTTAATTGGTTTATTCACATCTTACTAGTGTTTAAGTATATACAGATTTAGCATGTAGTTTCTGTTTTGGGGGATCTTTATTCTCACAGCAGACTTATTGCTGTTGTAGGATGTGAAAAAGTATGTAGATATGCATAGCCATGTATTTGCTTTTTCAATTTGTTTCCATTCCTGGAATAGTAGAACTGGGATTGTTTTGCTGGAGATGTCAGGTCCACAACTCCTTGACATCACAGGTCACACGGTCCCTTTGTCCAATGACATTAGGACAGCTCCCAGGATGCTTCACCATCTCCTGCACAAACAGTCTCAGTCTTTGTCTTATCCATAATTTTCTCCCATGTGGCCAGGTCTCCTCTAGACACTGAAATGACCTTCATTAATCACTGACCATGCTGTATACTTTTATTACACACACACATGCCTGGATACCTCAGAATTATGCTTTCTGAAATGAGATATTTTATTTAAATTCCTCAGCTCTGATCATCAGGCCTAGATATATAAAAAGCTAATTAACTAGCATTACCTGAGTGATAGCCTCCGGTCATACCTTACCAAGGGTGGGAATAGATAATTGCATTTTGGAGTAATGTTTAATGATATTGCAGGGGTGTTCTGATTGACCTTTTGAGCACAGTCATATGGACGCATTCCCATTTTGTTTCAGTTAACATTGTTAGTGATCTTTGATCTGTGTTATATTCACTTCCCCCTCATCTGCATTATTGCAAGTGGATAACACCTTGAATTGGATTTACAGCCTTCATGAGTTTGTCATTGCTTTTTCCTGATTACTCTTGATGGACTCTTTGACTCACATTGTGTAATGCTGCTTTTCCTGAAGTCTTAAGTTGGGAGGAGCAATCACATTTAGCATTGTGCTCAGTGCCAAAGAGAAGCAAAACGTCTTTACACTGATCAAGAAGTCATGATTACAACTGTCCCTCAGCGTATGATGAAAACTTCTCAGTGTCTGCAGATCTCAATCTGTTGTGCTTCATAAAGATAAAATACTGCATTGAGTTTGTTACTCATTAAAATGAGACATCTCCCTGGGTTCTGGTTATAGGTCTAAGTACTTAATCACTGTGACACACTGCTGCCTACTGAGATCTTCTGAGACAAAATCGAAATTGATACTACTAATTCAATTTTTTACCATGAAACTGTAGGTTTTGATCTCTTTCTAGACTAAAGCTGTCTCTGTTTCATTATATTTGGTAAAACAGTCACATTAACATAAGAGGGAGCTGAGAAACAGGGCTGCGGATGTTCCCGCCTGAAAAGTCTTACATACTCTAAAAGTCACTTCTGTGGTGTTGCTGTAGGACCCACCATCCTCCATCATGTTATTCTGTGAAATAGAGCAGAGTGCACTAAAAGGTCATTATAATGGGGATGTTGAATTTGGCTGTAATCTGTCTCCGTAATTATTCTGTCCCACCGGGTCTGATTTTTACCGCAGAGGAGCCGGGAGCCCATGATGTCAGCCATTAATCCTGCAGCCCTCAGAATGATGCACCGCACCGAGTGACAACTCTGTTGAAAGCCAGAAAGAGGAGCCGAGGCAGCCTCTCTGTTGTTCCCCGTTTGAGTACTGCATGTCGTTTAATGGCCATTCACTATTTTTTAAAGAGGTTGTAAATGTCAGTCTTTTGTAGGCCAAGCTGGGAAGGAAAGCATTGTTCAATTTTTGTGCAATTCTGCCATGCTGCTGAGTTGTTCCGAAAATAAATGAGAGGTGTAATAAACTCGAAACAACTAATTGTCTTCAGTGTCAGGTCACCTCATTTATGTTATTGAGATGTTTCCAAAATATGATGGATGGAAGGTTTGGTTTATTTATTTCATTGCCTGAAGTGGAATGATTATGACAGCTTGAAAGTGAGAATCATTTAATCAGTTTAAACTGGATCTTTGATTTAGATGGAGTCTCGCATCGAGATGACACTCTGGATTCTGCCCCAGGCAGTGACAGTGACATGGTGACAGTGGAGAATTGAATGTGTTTGAATTTGAGAAATTTTCACCTCAGTGACTTAGCTGTTTATTTCCTATATTGTTGCCATGTATATATGAATCATTTTCTCACTGAATTGTTTTTATCATCTTAATGAAGCATCCTTCTTTGTATCCTAGAATTGCAGGACATCGTTTAAAAATGTAGGTCTCAAAACTGAACTTACATTGAATGCTGAGTCTATGAGTTTTTTTAGCTCCCAAATAATCTACAGCGGTTATGCTCTGAGTTTGGAACCCTGCATGAAAGTGATGCAAACATTCCATTGCTGCTGTTTAACTCTATGACCACTTTCCATCAAATTAATTATCCGCTCAATATTGAATTTTTTGTGTGCTATGCTGTAAACCCTAGCTGACTGCTTTTTGTAATAGCCATTGTCACTCTACCATTTAGATACCTTGAGTTTGCTAGCCAGCCATGCGTTCTGGAAGGTTTTGATTTTTGTGACCCATAGCAAATTAAATTATCCCAAGCTTTACTGTTTATGAACAAAGTGTAGTAAAATAGCTTAATTATATTGCTGCTGTTACCTTTACAGTGATTTAACCATCCCCATGAAGAGATGGTACAGTGGAGTGAATGAATTCCTTCTTTGCTCTATGTGCTTAAATGTCCACTGCCATGTGGTGTATATATGTATGTATTTATGTACACACATACTTACATATATACATACATACATTTTTGCGTGTGTGTGTTTCAAACCTTTCTATCATGTACTGCAAGTATAGTATATTCTCTTCTGACCTTTGCCTTTATGGTTTAAATTATCTCAGTAGTGACTTCATCCATTTCTGGGCCTCTGGGTCTCTACAGAATACTGTATTTTATTAAAGCCAACTAGGCCTGCTGACCAAGATCTATGCCAAAAATGATGACAGATCTGATTTCTTAACAAAAGTCAAAGGGTACCTGTTGAAACAGTAGAAGAGTGTCTGTTCTCAGGCTAGTCATTCCCGAATTCCAGTTCACCACTTTTCTAATTCATTCTTCAGACCACTCACTTTCTCACCTATAAAGACTTTATATCTGACACAGGAAGTCATTACCCTGCTCACTTCCTGTAAGTGTGCCATAAAAAAGATGTCATCTAAATTTAGGGCTTTCCAGGTTTTCATAGTGCCTGGAAAAACATTTAAAACTGTTATGCAAGGAACATTCAGAGGGATAACTTAGTTTATGTTGCCGTTTTTTCTGATATCTTCTGGAACGACTTTCTACGACAATCAGACGTTTATGTTTTTTCAGTGAAAGCTCTGTTTATCCCATGGAGAGAAGGAAATATTAATGAATAATGCAGTACATAGAACCCTCAACATTTGATCAACATTTATCAACATTTTATGGTTGTCTGGCTAGTTTTTGGCTAAATTTGGCACTTTCTGTTATAGTTTGTAGATGTAAATCATACTTGCAACTGTGGTTATGCATGACTTATGTTATGAGTTGCTGGGAAGGTGGCAGACTGTTGAAACGTGTTAAAGGAAATCACTGTGACAGGTCATGAAATTTGTGCAGTGTGATCTAAAATATGTGACATGAAAAAGGGAACTTCTCCATTTCTCTCTGACCAAACTCTAAATTCCTTACCGGGAGTAAATGAAGTCTATTCCTAAATTTATGTCATGAGGTGGCCCCCAGGACACCATCAGAATGTAACCTCTTTCAATATTAGAGAGTCAGAATAATTCTTTCAAACATACCTGTTACTATTCCTGTCTTTGTTTGAAAAGTATACATATAAGTTGAATGTATTACCCATATACCATTATTTTAAACGTAAGCGGGTCCAAATAATGAGCCAAGACATTCTGAATGACCTATTTCAATCATTACAATGTTTTTTACAATGTTACAATGTCCTAGAGCTCTTCACTCATATTGATGTTATCATAGCCACAATACAAACAAAGAAATTTGTTTTCATCTTGGCAGCAGATGTGCTGGGAATAATAAATATTTTAAGTACACTGCTAGTGGAAAAGAAATAAACATGTTTGAAAGAGAATATTCCACCCCAAAATGTATTATTACGTAATTGTATTAACATGTGTGAGTTAATAAGCCTGTGCTGAGAGACTTTGCTCAGATTTGATCACTGCAGTACAAAGACATTTGTCCGTCTGCTCCTGCGATTCTTCTGTGAGCTGTTAGTGAGGGGAGCCCCCCTTGGCAGCTCAGCTGTGCTATCCCTTTAAGAGGTCAACGCAGCTGTGATTGGAGTGATTGTGTCAGCTTAAACTGGTCCCGCCGGGGCTCTCTGTAGCTCTCCAGTGAGGGAGGAATCGCTCCAGCAGGTAGCGCGGCTTGCTCCCATGCCCCCCCACCCACCCTCCCCTCCTCCGACAGCACAGCGCTCAGAGGGTAAACACAGGGGTGAGTAGGGAGAAGGGGCTCCACCACCAGAAGAGCTGAAAGTTTGAGCTGGGTCCACCCCGACATGAACGCTGCCCCCCGGCCGGTGACTGTCGCCCGAACCCTGCGGGCGTCCAGAAGGCACAGAAGCCTGAGGAGGAACTCCCGGATCCACTCCCTCTACCAGCACCAGCAGCCTGAGTGAGTGCCCAGTCTCTCTCTTTGTGTCTTACAGTCATTTCATCCTCCATTCACTGATCTATTGTCAACAAGTCACAGACATGGATCTGCAGGAGAATACATTTTTCACACCGTTTCAGTCTCTGCCCGCCATTAATTTAATCATTATGAAGTACCTTATAATGTTACATTTATATATCATGTATGGCTAATTACAGTTTTAAATTAACAATATGTAAGATTAAATGTAGTCAAGTGTCAATTAATAAAATATTCAGTGCCGTGTATAGTTTTACACATGCATTAAAAATTAATTAAAAATTAAATATTTTTGTCACATACGCCAAAAGAATTTTATGGTGTTTCTATGATTATGCTGAGTAATTAACTTGATTATTACATTCTGCCATATTCAAAGGGGGTTAGATTAAGACTGAGCTTTACTCCACTTTTTTGATTAACAAGTGTCTCTCGTGTCTTTGTTTAGATTTTCCAATAGCATTGTTCTCTTGTAAGTGTTCCCTCTTAAAATGCTCTCTTACAGCCTTGTGCAACCCTTTTCATTATCGCAAAGTGCTGTCATAGATTTGAATTTGCTCTAAAGCAGTGTGATAAAACCCAACCACGGCATTCATTATTGTTATTTGTACATGACATTCCTCAAAGATTTACTGCAGTTTTGGTGTAACTGAAAAGGAAAAGGTTGTTGTGTTAAAAGCACTAGTTTTTCATTGTGTTTTTGTCAGTGCTGGTCTTGATTGGGACAAGGTTGAGCAGCTACTAAGTAAGCACATCTCATAAAGCCACTGGCAAAGAATTTTCTATGTTCTAATTTTCTTTATCCAGATTGATTTTCACACCTTTATAGGTATTAGAGATAGGAGCTGATAGTGATGGGTTGTGAGGCGCTACCCTCTGTTTCAGCCAATCGGATGAGGACAGAGAGGATGAGCGGGTGGACAGCAATGACCCAGAGGAGATGTTTCAGAACATTCAGATCCAGAAAGAGATCATCGCCAACATTCGCACCAGACCCTGGCCAATGAGACGCAAGCTGAAAGCCCTCAAGTAAGACCCTCACCAAATGCTGCATGCTGATTGGGTTTGAGAGATATAGGGTTCTATTCTTGTGTGTGCTCACACTGAACACATAGTCTATATGTGCACCACTATGCTGCACTAATGCTGTGAAATATCATATATACAGCAGAAAAACTGTTATTGGTGGAGGAACATGAGTGCTCAAGCAGAGTATGATCATTCACATATAGTATCACTGAGTGTCATTTATTGTGATGTACTATTATGATTAGAGCCAAACTGAACTGGTTTTCCCTTACATTGGAGTGTCACGTGGAAGCACCACTGAGTGATGTATGAGTACATTTTGTCTCCACAAAAGGGATGTGTCCTGCAGTCTTTTGTTTCATGCTCGGTATTGAGGAGCTTGTCATATACAGGAAATATTGTAAATTGTACCTCTCCATTTCACCGGGAGAGCTCATAGATTGTGAAGAGGGAAACTTAGCGACACTAATGAGGGGAAAAAAAATTATTCATACCGTAAACAGGAAAGGCAAGCAATGATTAAGACCCACACTGGAGAGCTCTCTGCTGCAATGGCGCCCTAACCACCCCACCTCTCCTCCCCACCCCCTGAAAAACAAACTGTATTAGCCCAGTAATTATTCTATTAGGCGTCTTCCAGATTTCTCATTTACTGAGGTCAGGACTTCGACCTTCCAGCCTGAATCAGACAGAGCAGTGAAGCGAGACTTGGCCCTGCCCTGAACCTGAATGTTCACCCAGAGTGGGGCAACAAACAAGCCCCCTTCTCCATCCTGCTGAAGGGGGGGAACCGCTCACCAAAAACTGCTGATCTGCTCCCCAGAACGGGCTCATTATCGCTTCAGGAGGGCGTGCTGCCATCATCTCACATGAGATGCAAGCCTGCGTTTTATACGGGGCGTAAACTTTGGATGAATGCCCACAGCGCCACCCCTATGAAAACAGCTCATTTGTAATATCACGAAAGATTGATTACAACCCCTGCTATAGTGCATATATTTCATCACCCATTAGAATGCAGAAACGTTCCTTTTCTCTCGGCGAGGTAATTCCTTTGTACTGTACGTGTGTTTTCATGTTTTTCTTTGATTTTTTTTTTCAAGAAACCTGGCACCATCACAGCACGAGCACAAATTCAAGTCTATAAATGTTGTGTTTAAGGAGATAATATTGATGAGAATATAGCCTGTATTCTCAGGGCCTCCCAGTGTAGCTGTCTGGGTATCTATGGAGGAGTAAAGCTTACAATCTATCCTATAGATGACCTCTAACAGTAGATCTCTCTAAAAGAAATTTGGACCAGTACTTCTGTATGGGAGGTCCTGATTCTGTATGTCATTACAGGCAGGCCAAAGATATCGTTCCTCAAATATGAGGGGCGACTGACCAGGACTCGGGGATACCAAACTGCAGGAGCAGACGTAGGTTTCCCCCTTTTCCTGTTAACACTGTGCATTCGCAGGTTCTCAGCTACCATCAAAAAACTACACAGATCATGCAATACATATAAGTTTGTGGACAGCAGTGTGGTATAGCGGTAAGGAGCAACTCTTCCATCCTAAAAGGTCTCTATCTGGATTCTCAGGTGGGGTGCAACTTCTGTTAAAAATCACACCTTTTCATACAATGAAATTGTAGCCTGTGTTTCACAGCATGCATCAGACAAATGAGACAAATGCATCTTTCAAATAAAATAAAGAAGTAAATTAAAAGTAAAAAAAGAGATAAAGAAAACAATAAAAGAAGTCCAGTTGACTTAAGAAAACAAATAAATGCAATCTATAAATGTACATTAGCAATTTAAGATCACAAAAACTGAATTGATTAAATCTGTAAGATGAATTATTTTAGGATCACATTTTAGGATCACACATCACATAGGATCACAAACATCATAAAATGTGACATATGAAAGAAAAATTATTGCAAAACAAACACAGTAATAGCCAATAACAACACCACCAACTCGAGAACATAAAATGGATACCCTACGATCCTATACAAATAGAAAAAGCTATTTTAAAAAAGGTATGTACTTAACCCAAATTGATTTACTAAATATCCAGCTAAATATCCTGCTATATAAATGGATGACATGCAACTTATGCAAAGAGCTCTGGACAAGGGTGTCTGTAAAGACGAAAAATAAAAAGAACTAGGCATTGAGTAGAATGGAGGAGCAGCACTAGGAGTCCCTGTGGTACAATCTGTCTGCAGAAATTCTTGCACTTCTAAATCAGGGATATACACTCACAAAGTGCCTAATTGATTCAAGCGTTTTTTCAGGCTGTGTTCAAATCAGAAACCCACACTATGTTCGCCAGGTTTAGACTCCAGCGGGATTAGCAGCACACTGCGGGCAAAGTGTGGGCAGTCCTCTATAATACTGTACATACATTCCAGCACTTTTCAACCTGGTGGGAATTTTAGCACTCCACCCACTGGGGCTGGGAGGTGCACTTACCATAATTACACTGCAGTAAAGTGCTCTGGAGTGAGTAGCTCTCGGCAAACACTTTCGGCACGCGTGACATGTCATTTCCTGAAACAATTGTTGGTGTTTATGTAAAGCTCCTGTATTTCACTGAGTCGAAAAAGAAAAGCACTGCGGTGCTGGTGTCTGTTTCGCACAGCACGGCATTGCCTTGTGCTTCTCACTTCTCTCAAGGCGCACAGGTCGTTTTTCCCTGTTTCCCACCCCGCACATTGAGGCAGGGGTCACAGACACGCTGCTGAAATTTACGGGCAGTTGTTATTGCAGAGTTTAATTAAAATGTGTCAAAGGCTTTCGGCACAGATTTTGCAGCGCTGCTAAAATGGATGGACTTTTAGCCAGTGACGGTTCATTTGCCACAGATTGCTTCTACTTAATTTGGCTTTTGGCTAATTGAAATTGTATGTTTCTAATGAACCTGTATGTCTGTCCATCCATCCGTCTGTCCATTCCTCTGCCCATCTGTCTGTCTGTGTTTATCAATCTTTTCATTGATTCCATGGCCTCATTTGTATTCTCATTGATTTATTTAGTTCAAACTGATGATGCTGCACATGCAGTGTTAGTATGGCAGTCCAGTAACTATACTTCATGGATTTAATAACTTCCAGTAATTGGATGTTTGATTGATTGATTGGTGACTTTAATCAGTACCCACCTTCAGATAATCTAACACTGGGAAGCCTAGTGAATGAAATATGCTCTCTTGTGATGGTACTAACCATGCCTTTTGTTCTTCAACAGCTGTTGAAGAAACTTTCTCGCTTGCTGTATAACATCGTCGTTCTGTTCATTCCATGGGAGATGAGGATCAAGAAGATAGAGAGTAAGGACCAATGGATGCCTGCTTTCTGTGATTCTGAGTCAGACCAGAATGGTAGTTTGGTGAGGCAGATAACAGGTTCAGTTTGCTTGTCCCCTCTGGGAGCTGTGTGCCTCATCTTAATAGCTCTTAATAGTTCAGAATGACTGAACTAATATCATATACTGCTAAAGTGTGAGAATTGGTGCCACTGCTACTTCTGTGATGCCTTATATGTTCCCTGTTTTGTTTATGTGAAAAGAAGTCATATTAATTTCCCACCATTTGTTTATGTATACAATTACTATAACAGACATAAATCTTTAAACATGATGGGCTTTTATGGCAAGGTCCATGCTCTGTGACCTCTGATGTGAGTGAATGGCTTTGATAATGAAGTCTGTAAGTGGCCTTGTGAATTTAAAAAAGGCAATGAATGAATGTACTTATTTAGATTAGGCCATAGTCTTTGTCATAAATATACATAAACAGTGTGGCCAGATTATGATAACAGACATGACAGGTTGTGAAGTATGTAATAATGAGCATTATGATACTAGTGATATAACATCATGTCAATATCCTATGAAAACCAGTTGGTGTACACTGGCTGTGATATTGGTGTATGCTTATGGCAAAGTTTACGATGTATTATGTAGTATTAAGGTGTTATGAGTGCCACATAAGATCCCTTGCAGTATGTGCTACAGATTGTTCTGTGCCTCTCTCACTTGGTTTCAAGGTCATTTTGGATCAGGTGTGGCCTCTTACTTTATCTTCCTGAGATGGCTGTTTGGAATCAATATTGTCCTAGCCATCATGACTGGATCATTTATCGTCTTGCCTGAAGTGAGTTCCCTGTCTCTGTCAATGAAAAATAACTTATTACCACAGCAAATTTAATCATGCAATTTTTTCTACACTTAGAAAGAAAAACTAATGCTCAAATTCATTATGCCGCAGGCATAAAATTACACTATAAAAGATGTCGTTGTATGAGTGTACAAGCAATACTATAAAATGGACAAGGGTGTTTTAGGACTCAGAACGAGCTTATATAAAAAGCGTGGTCATGAAACCACTGGTCAGAAAAGAAGTGTGCACTGAAATCCAGAGGTGCTTCTCTATAGCAGCAGGCTGTGGCTGGGAGACAGCTGATTTATGGCCGTCTTTATCACACGGCTGCAGGCAATTTCCTACGGTATTGCCTCAGCCGCTCGACTCACCCTCTCCCATCTCTGGGTTTCCTATCAGCTGCTGGCGGGGGCACCGTTTGGTACCACCAGGAGCAAGACCATTCCTAAGGAGCACCTGGCCTCTGCACAAGACCTGGACACCATCTGGTCTCTTGGGGCAAGGCTGTGATCTTTTCTTTTTTTTTTTCCTCCTATTGTTTCTCTGACAATCGCGCCTTGCAGAGCTGCACAGGCATTTCATTAATTCAGCGGCTCTCCCCCTGACACGCAATCTGTCCCCCTATGTCCCCTGGTGTTGTTGTGTCCTTTTTTTGCAGGGCTACCTTCAGTATTCTGTCCTATTTTATGGATACTACGGAAGGGTACGGAAGATTGGGAGCGCGGGGTACCGCCTGCCCCTGGCCTACTTTCTGGTTGGGATGGCTGTTTTTGCCTACAGCTTCATCATTCTGTTACGAAAGTAATCTTTAGAGACTTCAATTTCCTCACATTGTGTTTCAGCACGGCAAAAGATTTGATTTATTTATCTGCAAGGAAAGCGCTGCTCTTGCTAAGACAATCTGGCATTGTATATTTATATATCATGAGTAACTTTTCACCTGTGTGTCAGTTTTCATGGAAACTTATAGCTCTCAATTTATTTCATGGATATGAATGTTCACCAGTCCTGATAAGTGGTCTCATGAATGTTAATGACCCAACACATAGTCTTAGATGTTAACAAATCATCATGAATTTCTGCGTAAATCCCCTGACTGAAAATGTTACAATGCATAGTATTTCAGCACTGTGCCATTTACCGCAATTGACTGTCGGATACCACGTTTTTGTTGTATTTACACCATTAGGATGGCTAAAAACTCCCGTCTGAGTCTATCCAGTGCCTCGGATGAGAACTACACTTTCTGCTGGCGCGTGTTCTGTGCCTGGGACTACCTGATCGGGAACCCCGAGGCTGCAGAGAGCAAAGGGGCAGCCATCGTCAACAACATCAGGGTGTGCATCTCAGGCAGATAAATATACATACATGTAGCTACAGTTCCTGGATCTCATTTCCAATGATCGTTCAGCTTTAATTCAGTGGAACATTGTCTGTGAGGGAAGTTTATGGACCATTATACTGGTGCTGATTTCCCAAAGGGAAGTCCATCAATCAGAGTTTATCTCTAGTCTGTATGAGACGCGTGAAGGCGTAGCTTTACGGTCGGCACGCTCGCCGTGTACCTTGCACGTCAGCATTTGGTCTGCTATCAGTTAAAGATTTTGTCTAACCTAGTCTGTGTGCTGAATAGTGCAATGCTCTTGTACTTGATACAGCTTGCACTGTCTGTGTAATGCAAATGCTATATTTATGCTTTTGTTATTTCTTTTGAAGGAGGCGATTGTTGAAGAACAAGAAAAGAAGAAAGACACAAGCCTGTAGGTGTTTCTGTTTGTTCTTGCCACTGCCTTGCTTGTTTCTCTGTGCGTTTTTAATGGAGGTGCTTGTTTTTTAATGCATTTTAATGATGCCCTGTGCTTTAATGAGGTGCAGAAAACTGAGTCCTTTCAGAAGCAGAGCAGTAGTAATTCTTGGTGTGTGAGAGAGTTCTAAACTGAGGTAGGCATATCTACAGGACAGGTGAAAAGGTCAAGCCAGAATTTTGCTGTTTATTGAATTATATCTTGTACAGGGAAAAAAATCTGAAGCAATATCTTAGTGTTATTTCCCTGAAGCCAGAAGGATTGGTTCTTATAATGAATTGGACTGATACTGAGCTTCCTTTCCGCCCTGTGTCTTCTCGCTGTTCTGGGAACGGGCTCCGACTCTGGTCTGATTTATAAACCCGGTCCTTTGCCATCCAGTGCAGCAGAAAATATCCTGTCATATTTCATACAAACGGTCTTTTACCGCAGAGGGATGACTGCACCTAAATCAGCATCAGTGCTGCACACACGTTAAACCGCGTCCAGCAACTTCTGGGACACGCAGTTATTGGCCCCGGAGTTTCATCTCGTACATTCCACCCAACTTGTCTCTTTATACTGTAGCTGTTTAAATGATCTTGACATTTTTTCATTATTTAATAAAATAACTTACATTTCTTTTAATTGCCTACATGCATAATTTAATCACATATTCTATTTTCTCAAGTAAATTTGCTCAAAGGCAATACCTGTAACCTCCCAGATTGTATTTACATATTTATGGTAAATAATCACATGCAATAATTACAAGGTTATTACAGGCAATCCCTATATATAATTTCCATAAACAAAAACAGGAAACCAGATA
Organism: Megalops atlanticus; assembly: GCA_019176425.1. Taxonomy (NCBI): domain Eukaryota; kingdom Metazoa; phylum Chordata; class Actinopteri; order Elopiformes; family Megalopidae; genus Megalops; species Megalops atlanticus. The sequence continues at coordinate 14,493,553 of CM032885.1, forward strand.
TAAAAAATGAGAAAAAAAAAATAAAACATGTCATAAATGATGTCAGCAATGATTAAATGGTGTAATGTTTATGGTTTCTTCATCATCACCAAAAAAGTCTGCAGAGAAATGTACCCATTTTTATTAACTTTTTAATTTTTATTATTAACCAGTTGTTCTTTTTTCATCTTGGTATCACTAGTCAGTGTAATAAATAAATTTTTTTGTAAAAGAGTTTTTTGTAAAAACCAGTTCATCGAAATTTGTATACAGTGCCCTCCATATATTTTCATACATCTGATTAGATAGAGACAAAAACTTGATAACAGAGAGGAAAATGTACATATTGGGTAAATATATTTTTTGCACATTACTTACATACTTATTCATGTTTTCCTTTGCTGTTCCTACCAGGGCAGTCCTGGTCAGTCTGAGGATCCTGGCGAACATTCTGGTCCTGTTGTCTCTGGCTGGCAGCATTTACATCATCTACTTTGTGGTGGAGCGTTCTCAGAGACTGGAGCAGCAGAAGATGGAGCTGACCCTGTGGCAGAAGAACGAGGTGTGAGAGAGCACTGCACGCGGAGCCCCGCCAACCTGTCTCATGCTCCTCTCATCCGCCTCATCACAGGGCTTTAGGCCTGGGCCTCTCTGGCTCTGCCCTTGCCTTTCATTTCAATCCACTCTGCAATTCCTCATGTCAAATGAGCTGCAGATCAAGAGCTAAGAGTCTGGAGTTAATGCTGGTTAAGACAATGATCTTAAATGTCTCGAGCATTGATTACATTCTCCCAGGATGAATCTGGTCGAGTCAGATCGGATTTGATCGGATCGATTCAGATTCATTACCAGAGAAACAATGCTTTCCTCTGAAAAAGGGTGCTACACAATGGAAATGAATTGGTTTAATTAAAACACAAGTGTATTCACAGAAATACGGACATTGGAAACTGGACACCTGGGTGCTAAAACGAAGCAGGCTTGTGTAAAGACGACATTAATCATGGAAACACTTCAATGTCCTTCTCCAGTTACTTGAATTGATTAAGCGATCGGTTGGAACAAAATACTGTATTTGCAGGCTGATCCTGGAGACAAATGTGAGCTGCTCAAGGTCGGGCAGTAAAAATCCAAACTCGGGGTAAAACTTAACCTCCCAAGTCCATTTTCACATTAATACCATCATTTTTATTCATGTTATAGGGATGTTTCTGGTTGAGGTGAAAGGTGTTCTCAAAATCAGTAAAGGAACAGAACAGCCAACCCGTGTGCTGGTTTGCTGTGCGGTGTCCCCTTGGGTCCACAGGTTTGTGTGGTTGTGTCCCTCATCACCATGATCGCCCCATCAGCCTTCGAACTGGTGTCCCAGCTGGAGATGTACCACCCCAGGACCAGCCTCCGTTTCCAGCTGGCCAGGTTAGGAGAGACCTCTCTGGAAACAGCATACAGTAAACTACTCAACGTGACTGAGGGGGATGGGTAACCTAGCTGTCTTGTATATCATCTGCTCCTTGAGTCACTTTATTAAATGCACTCTTACTACATTCTGTGTTTGTTTCGTAACAACCTTTACTCAGGGTGTCTGACATAGCTGACAATTCATATGATATTGTAATGCCATCTGCCAAGTTAAAGGTTGGAGGAGCATGCCCTATACCTGTCATATCTACAGTGTACATCATCCTGAGTTAAACCCTTTTTGGGGCTTCCTACAGAAATAACCACAATGACCAAGACATCTGAGTCCTTACAAACTTTTACATTCGCATTATCCATATTCTCGCATAGTACTGGTTCAGTTCATGTGAAGTAATGTGGGTGAAATTGTTTAGTGCAGCTGAGCTTTGTTTTGACATCAATCATTTTAACAGCAGACCTATTTTTCATTTTTTTACTGATTACAATGTCTTTTTTATACAAATGAGAAATTTGCTGTTTCTGTTTTGGTTGCGATCCATTTCACAGCTGAACATTTACTGAAGCAATTTTGGTTAATGGGTACAGAAGCAATGTCCCATGCTGGAATCAAACCCACAGCCTTCAGGTTACCACCCTGGTAGCGTTTACCTCACAGACACATCAGTTCAAAGGAGCAGGACTTGCATCACTCATAGAAGTGTGCACAGTAATTAGGAGTGAAACCTCTGGGACAGATGTGAGTTAGAAGGTGTGCTGTGTAATGTCTCTGAGATCCTGTTTGCTTTGTCAGGGTCCTGGTGCTATACCTGGGGAATCTCTACAGCTTAATCATCGCTCTGCTGGACAAGGTGAACAGCATGAGCTCAGCTGTAAGTAGTCGTCTGGCATTCAGCTCCATGTTGTTTTTGTCAATATTCAAACGCAATGGTGAAATTCCGCCTTTGACATCCCTTTCTTGTGTACAAATAGTTCTTTGCTATCTTTTCACCTCACAAGGTTGACTGTGAACCATAAAATGAAGTAGACTGTGCAGGTATATTCCACTGGGGGACGATATATGTATCTGAGAATTTACAGCTGTTATTATCACTATTATTATTATTATTATTATTATTATTATTATTATTAGTAGTAGTAGTAGTAGTGGTAGTGGTAGTAGTAGTATTACTCATGGTACTCTTTCTTTTTATTAAACAGACATAGTGTGTTTTGGTATGTAATATAGTGTATAGATTCAGAAACTGGATTTGTGTTGGTATTCTTTGTATGAGCTAGCAATTTTATTTTTGTCAATGTGTAGGAGAAATGGAGCAAATACATTTTCATAAATTTCACATTTTAGATTTTATTTAGTTGTTTTGAAGTACATATATTTCTTCACCTCCAGTTAAATAAAACCTGATTTTTTTTGCACCAAAAAAGCAGCCATTAGTTTTATTGGTTTCATGTAGTTATGACCTTTCACATCAGTTATAGTCACATGAGTTACATTTGACAGTGCACTGCCAGTGTTATTAGTCTGAGGGAAGCATTAGCTTGTTCAAGTCCATCAACATAATTGAATGAAAGAGGTGGGGATCAATAGGGCATCTGTTTGTTCAAGGTTCCAGTCAATAGTGGGAACTGGTCAGACTCCTCTGCGTTCCTGGCCACCATCGCACTTCCAGAGGAGGACAACCTGTCCACCATCATGCCGGACACGCCCGAGAGGCACAACACCACCTTCAGCCTGGGGCTGGAGGTGAACAGGACCAAGAGTGCCACGCCTGTCCTCCTGAACCAGACCACACTGTCCGGGTACAACATGAGGACACAGCAGGACCAGTGCTGGGAGACATATGTTGGCCAGGTACAGTGGAAGACAGTCAATCATGTTTTATGTGGTTTTCTCACATGTGAAGAGTTTTTGGCAGCGACTGGGCAGTAGTATAAATGGTAGTGTCCCTCACTCACTGACTCACTGACTGACTCACTCACCAACTTACTAACTCACTGACTCATTGATTCGCTAATTCACTGGATTATGCAGTAACAATGTATCACCACTCGAGGTACAAAAGAGCAAAAAGGCCAGCAAAGCATTCACAACCCTAGCATTAGCACCTCTACACCTGTGAATATTACAAATGATTAACTACAACTTCAAGGTGCAGCCCTAGTACCAGTTTCAACCTAAATCATTCTGTCCACAACTGACTAAAAATTACACACACCATTCAGACTTCAGCATCAAATAGATTTTAAAAGCATTTAATAAACAAGCAAAATGAAGATGCGTTGTCTTCTTGCAGCTGTGTTTTTTCCCATGGACACATGTCAGCTGGCTATAGATTGAGAGGTATAGTCTGACATGCATTTGTTGGAAACTGTTGGATGGCGTGATGTGTCATGTAGCATTTTTAGTTGAAATTTTGACAGCCAAATCATATTAACACTACAGTGACTTTAACAGTGGGGGGCAATGAAGGTGCTTTTACAATGGACAACTGCTTATTTGAGAAGAACAAAAATAATGATTAAAAATGTTTTTTTTGTTTAATTTCAGGAAATGTTGAAGCTTTCCATTATTGACATGATCTTCACGGTTCTGAGCATCTTGCTGATTGATTTTATTAGGGGTCTTTTTGTTCGATTCTTAAGTGATTGCTGGTGCTGGGATCTGGAGAGCAAGTTTGTAAGTGTTGCATCTCTAACAATGCATTTATCACTACAGAACACTTTCCAATGTATATGTGTATCCATTTGATTTCACCAACTGTATGCATGTGTGTGTGTGTGTGTGTGTGTGTGTGTGTGTGTGTGTGTGTGTGTGTGTGTGTGTGAGACTGTGTGTATGTGTGTATGTGTGTGTTTTTGCTTATTTACAGCCTGAATACGGTGAATTTAAAATTGCTGAGAATGTGCTTCATCTGATATATAACCAAGGAATGATATGGTAAGTAAGGATTTACAGTATGCATTATTGATGAAGGTACAAGATTGGGTCTTGCTGCTGTAAAATACATTTCTAGAGGGCATTATAACTTTGTAATGATGAAGCCAAGATTATGCTGTATTTCATGTGCATTCATCTTCTTTCTAGTGTCCAGTTTGATCTTTATATGTGATTGGCTGACTAATCATCTTCAGATCAGATTAAAGCAATGCAGCCATATGCATTTCATTGCATATATACTGAGGGCTCTGTTCAATTTAACTGTGATATGCTTTGGACTCAATTTTGATTTGAAAATTCAAGAAACTGTTGTCATGTCTGACACACCATTATGGATTTTGAGGTCAGTGAAATTAACACTCAAGGAATGCGCAATGTGTGTACAATGGATACAGCACCACATTTTTTATTGCGGATATCTATGTTCTTAGAGACCTTTCTTCAGCACATATATCATGACGGAGAATGAACTCTAGGGGTCAAGGAGTCGTCCACTTTAGCGTCTTTCCATTAAGCGGGAAATGAGGATAGCAGCAGCCTGTGCGGGCCAGTTAAGAGCGGTCCTAAATCCTCCCTGCTGTCCTCTGACCCTCTAACTCTTAGGATGGGGGCCTTCTTCTCCCCCTGCCTGCCCGCATTCAACGTGCTGAAGCTGATTGGACTGATGTACCTGCGCAGTTGGGCTGTCCTGACCTGCAACGTCCCGCATCAGCAGGTCTTCAGGGCCTCCAGGTCAGTGAGCAATGGCGCCCCCTCCTGTAATGGAGGTATTAAGGTAAAGTCCCCTTGCCAGGTCACCTCTGAGCCGCTTTAGGTGATTACTGTCCTTGACAACAGATCTGAGATCAGCATGCCCACAACCAACCCTAACTGCAAAGACTGAGAGTAAAACCAGGACTCTGACCTAAGACGAGCCAGTGGGGACAGAAAAAGGCTAAACCCCTCTGAGCTGTTGGTCCGAGTCAGATTGCAGGGGTAAATCCCTACTAAGCCAAGCATCTCAGCTGAGACGCAATAAAGACATTACGTCGCTGTTGTGGAGCGGCTCGTGTTCCTCAGCTCACACCACAGAGGTAGTGACATGCGGGACCAAGCCCCCCTTGGGAGGCTGGGTAATGGGTGCTGACCTGTCCAGCAGTGAGGTCTGGCAGGACTCCATTTCCTAGCACTGTGGAGGGAGTTGGTAGCGCTACGCAAGTGCTTCTCCCTGACTTATGGCTGCAGCCTGGAAGCTTCCGGCTGATTTATTTAATGGCCTCCTCTTCTGCCACTTTTGTGGCTTATCGTTCTCGCCCAGGTGTGAAAGAATGCACTGCTGTCCATTCCTCACACACCTCATCTTTTGTGAATATAAAGCCCTTCAAACGAACAAGAAAAGCCTCTGTACAAGCCGGGAAATAGAACACAGCCATTAAAACTGGATATTAAAAAATAATGAGAAAAAGCTTTATCAGCATTGTAATCTGGAGCCTCTGGTTGTGTGTGTGTGCAAGCGTGAGTGTTTTGACACTAACATTATATGCTCCACTGGTCCATTTAACGAGAGCATGGCAATCCTAATATCCATATCACGATTCATTTACTTCATTTTCCCGGTGTGGCTGTATGGAGTCCCCCAATACCTTGGGTCAGTTGGAAATTTATAGGCCTTTTATGTAAATTTAATGCTTTGCTGTGGTTTTCTTTCATTTTTCCAGATCCAACAACTTCTACTTGGCAATGCTTTTGTTCATGCTCTTCCTCTGTATGCTTCCCACTGTCTTTGCCATTGTGAGGTACAGACCGTCACGGCATTGTGGGCCTTTCAGGTAAATCACCTTGTGTGTTAAATCCCCGATTTCACAGTTCATGCAATTCATTGGTGCTCATTTAGGATGAACGCCTTCCAGCTCATCACAGTTATGCCTTGCATCGGTGGATCGGGTCTGTATCAGAAAACATGTGGAAGAATGCTTTAGTTAAAAAGCATGCAAATAGATGAGACCTTTGGTTATCCCCCTTCCTTAAACCCCTTTGTGATCACTTTGTGCCTTTTGTCCTGCTCTCAGTGGTCAAGAGAAGATTTATGACATCATCTCTGAGACTGTCACCACTGATTTCCCCGTCTGGTTCAACAAGGTGTTGGGCTACATCACCAGTCCTGTGGTTGTCCTGCCAGCACTCCTCTTGCTGTTGTAAGTCACGACATTATGCTTGTCGAAATTTTCCACACTTTTCATTTCCCGAGCAGATGACCAAACACACAGGGAAAAACACTGACTATTTTACAACTAAGATGAATATTTTAAGGAGTCGTTTGGAGAAAGAACCTCTCTCACAGTTTCCTACTTGGGAGTTAAACTTGCATCCTCCTGGTTGATAGCCCAATTCCCAGCTCTTTAACTCTTTCCCTGCAGACAGTTAAGTCAGAGGTTATTATTGAATGAAATACATTTGCAGAACATGCTATTCAGCAACATCAGTGTTTCGCCTGCCACGTTTTCATCTCTCTGTCTTTCAGCATGCTGATATATTACCTGCAGGCCATTGCCAGATCGTTGAAAGTCACCAACAATCAGCTGAGAATGCAGCTTCAGACGGTACGTACAATCAGTCTCATTATTAAAGTATAATACAAACTTAATAGAAGAAATTCACAGTGAAACTAACAAAAATAGCAATGCTGAAAAACTGCTGACTTTTTAACATGCACAGAAAGCAGACTACAAGGAAAGCAAGAAATTATAAGTGAGATGCAAATGTAATGTAGTCCTTTTAGTCATTGCTTAATATTATCTTGGTACTGCACTTAATGAATTCAAAATTGGAAATTGGCTGGTTAATGGAGCGCTGGATTCTCCCTGTTAAAGGAATGATGTTTGTTTCAGGAAAGAACAGAAGATAAGAAGAAGGTTTATCAGATGGCTGCAGGTACAGCACACTAACCTTCACTTTTTTATGATGGCGAAGAGCTGAGGTTTTAACCCACGGGTCATTTATTTTTGCAAAGGCACCCACCGCTTCTGAGATCCACCGTCAAATGAAAGGCTTCAGTGTATTTACAATCCCAATAAATCCCCCGGAGTTATGCTCTTGTTGCGTGGGTCATGGTGTCACCATGGCCTTGTCCTGTCCCGCAGCGAGGATGCAGAGCACGGAGGGAGGGGATAAAAACCCAGATGAGGAGGGTCACGTGATCGCCCAGGAGGCCTCTGACCGCCACAGCTCGCCCAGGTGCAACAGCGATGTTGCTGGCTTTGAGTCCCCCGAGAGGCGGGGCAATGGCGTCCGAACCATAGCCCAATCCGCCCCGCGCTCCGACGTCAACAGGGCCTTCGGCGCCTCCCGGAGTCCATCTGTTCCCACAGCACAGAGGCACAGAGTGGACCACACGCCAAGCAGGTAGAAGGCCTTCAATCGATTTCAGAGTGTCAAGCTGAACCCCCTGAATGTAGTATCTCCCTGTCTCAATATTAAAATGAAAGTGGTTCCTTTATGTAAAAAAGAGGAAAGTTCCTTTCAGTTTTGTGAATGCTGCCTGCGTTTTTGTCTCTCTATACATTTTGAAGGCATCCAGGATATTCAAGAGGTGCTAGTGGCGCCTGCAGGTCACAGTCATTCCACCGGGTGGCGTATAATCCCTCCTGCTGTTATTCCGAGAGCGTCCGCTCGGATCCCCTGTTCAGGAAGAGCTTTCGGCCTGTGCCCCGAGAGGCCGTGGGAATGGCCCCAGCCCAGAGCCTCACTGGCTGTCGGTTCCACGCCACGCGCTACGTGATCGTCAACGAGCACGACCCCCACCGGAGGCCCCCGCGTTCCTCCGTCCGCATCCCCCGCCACTACTGCACGGACGAGCCGGTCGACGTGGTGGAGCTGTACCCCCGGAACATCGTGAGGTACTCCGCCCGGCCCTCGCACCAGTGGTGCCAGCCGCACTTTAACGAGGAGGAGGAGGAAGAGAGGGCAAGCGCAAGGAGGGGCTCATTCAGCCAATCGCGTCGTCCCCAGTCTATGTCTGACCTCCGCCAACCTGTACGCCTCTATAGAGCAGACAGTGGGCTGTCCGTCGCCCGGGGCCAGGCCAGGGGGCATTATGGGATGCCAGAGGATGGTGAGATGGACCGGGAGGGTGTGGCATCGCAGTGCTGCTCCCAGGCAAACATCAGGACCTCCGAGGTCCTGGACAGGCACGCAGGTCCTGAGCTGCAGGTCAAGCCCAAAGTGCCCAAGCACAAGTTGGCACCCTCCCAGACCGAGTCAGACTCTGACTCCATAGCGTCCAGCAGCGACCAGCAGAATAGCAGTACTGACCAGTACATCCAGGTCATCCATTATAAGCAGAAATGTCTGAAGTCCAGAGGCAAGGGGGCTAAAAGGGAGCCCAAAGCCAGTGGAGATTTAAATGTGTCCGGATCAAATGAACTGTTCTGCTCAAATGTTTAAAGCTAGATGTTGATTGTCTTGATGTGTAGCATTGTGTGTTTCGCTGTGCTGTGTGTTACAGTTATATCATACACTGTGTCTTATGGAATTGTTCATTATGACCATGATGTGTATGTGACTCATCAGCTAAGAAAAATAAAGGATTACTGATCTCATGATCATTATGTCTGAAATAGCATTATTTGTGTGCGTGTACTATTTGTCATGTACTATTTAATAACACAAAACTACTGGAAAATGGTTTGCCTTGATGTATTGCTTAATGGATCTGTATTAATTAACTTTAATTAATAGTTTAAGGTCTTAATTCAGCTCATTGATCAACCAATGGTTATCAATGAAAATCATTTTTATTACTCTCATGGGATTGTACCTCTACTTGTACTATTATTCCTAAAAACACACACCTAGCAACACACATCTCTCACACAGGAAGTGTAACACGTTTACTGTCAAGGGATTATATCAGTATTCAATTAACACCTCGGTAAGGCCACCATAATTAAAAGCAGCTGGAACAAAACTGAGCATACGCAATGTGCCCCCAAGACACAGGGTTAACAAACACACCAGTAAGAGACAAAGGCTTTTGCTGCGGGAGGCCACAGTATCTCCAATGGTGATGTGCCTCTTCTGTGAATGTCTATATGACTGCATGTTCTCAAGGATATGTCTAGTCAGTGCAATGATGGTCATTCATGGAATTTTAAATCTGCAATGCCTATTGAGCATCGCAAATTTAAATTGCCTATTGCCACTCCTGTAGTTTCCATATATGGAGCATTAGGAAAATTGTGCAGGTATTAGCAAATGCTAAGGATGCATTCTGCCCAATGTGGGAGAGTCTGTGACTCGTTTTAGCCACTCAGCTTTCTTATATTGTTGCTGCCTATGTGTAATCTCTAGGTTGGCATCCTCAGTAATGCTGTATCAGAGAGTCTGACCGTTCCCGTGGCTCAGTAATTCAGTCCTGAGAAATCTGGAATCTTCTGTGAAAATTAGGCTTTGTTGTAGTTGCTATAAGCAGACACATGGGGGCAATAGAGAACTACAGAAGCTAACGTGTATAGCGTCAGCTCACAGAAATTTTTGAAAGCAGTATTGAGCTCATGCAGAAGCTGACCCAGTGCATCGTAGCGGTCACAAGATGTCTCCATTGTTGGTTGTTTCAGCCAAGTATCTAGAATATTCAGAATAAATGTCTAAAGGTTTGCTGCTCTCTGGACTCGGTTCTCTAGATCTCTTTGGCTTCCCAAGGAGTGACTAAGACATGGATGCGGGGCCTTCTCTCAGTTTATCACACAGGGGTCCTTCCTCTCTCACCGAAGTCTTTTTCTTGTCATCTAACCATGCTGATTTTTTTCTTTTTTCAGATTTTCCGGGCTTTGAGAATGGTGCGGATATGCTGATATGCTGAAAGGTTACCTCATTTTAACTTACTCTAAGGAAGTCCCACTGAGGGAAATGTACAATATAAAATTTTAAATTTAAAATTTTATGTAATTCTGATACATTTGTTGCTTCAAAAGTACAACATGAGCCTGGATTTTATTTTGTAAAACATTCTCAGAGATGACAGACATGGCTAATAAGTCATACCCCCCCCACCACCACACACACACACACACACACACACACACACACACACACACACACACAGACTCTGTATGCTTCATTTTAGCTTTCATATCTAAATGGAATGAACACCAAAGATGGTCCATCTGTTCCTTTTTCTGTGTTCTCTTGTATGATCTTCCATCAGCATCGTACTTAAAATGATGAGTCCCAACAAACCCTATTTTAAAAGTGCATCATTTTTGCAATTCAATGAATAAGCATGTCTCAGTATGGCACTGAGGGGTTCAGTGAGAACATCCAGGGGACAAACACTCCACAGACTCATTGTGGTTAATTATTTTAGCTTTACTTTTGTAAATTAAAATCTTCTCAAATTAAAATTCTTATACATCAATCTCTGGGCATTCATTATAAGTTGTATTTATCATAACATTTTTGTTTAGTCTATACAAAATATTTAAAATACATTTTCATAATATTCCTAGGACATTTTCCCCAATATGGACCATAGACCTGGCAAGAACTTTGTGCTAAGTAAATAATACTGCTTTTATTTACCAATAGAAAGGACTGCATTGAAAATGAACCTGTAACAAAAGTAAATCCACTTCTTTCTGACACTAAACTGTTAGCAGTGAATGCAAAGGTGAGATTACGTAGAAAGTGGAATCAGTTGTCTTGCATTGTTTCATGTGGAACTTTTACAAACAAGTAGTACCTGTCTGTTACACCGCGTAAGGCAGTTTTTGGCAACACAATGCATTGTTTGCAGATGTGAAACAGTACAGCGCTACTGTATGTGTCATCTGTGATCATCTTTGGTCTGAATTTTTACATCGTACCATATGAGAAGCGCAATACTCTTTATAACATTACAGTAAACAGAGACAGGCTGGTATGCCACCCCAGTGCGGTTCATTTTTATCACACTGGTCTTGCGCATGATGAAGCGCATACCGTGCCATGGTTTGAGTTGCACTGTGAAAAGTAAAGCATATCAAAATTCACTCTTTAAAACTCAAGTAAAAACTTCTTTTTTGTGCTTGTTTTCTGCTTTGGTTTAATATGTCACTGTACCTGCGTTTACAGTGTTTTGTGCAAAGCTGAAATGTCGAAACGTGAACCGTTTCGTAAAGGAGCGGCTCACTGGTGTCCCTGATCGAGATTTCCGAAAACTGAAAAAGAAAGCAGTGTAAGCAAAATACCTCCAGTATAAACACACTGCTGTGAAAAAGCGAATGTGCAGTCACTCCATCAGCCGACGCAACGAGTTGTTGCAGTTTTGGAATCCAGACTGCTGTAAGAGTCTGACTTTCCACCTACGGCTTGATGAAGATAATATGTGTTCTATACTGTCTCTGATGATGTGGGCAGGCTGTGTGCCCTTCATTTAGGCCACCTCCACCTCCACCTTCTTCCTGATGACTGCCTTGTAAGGCCCCTCAGGCAGCGCTTTAATGATGTTCCAGGCCTCGAAGCGCGTCAACCCCTGCAGCGTGGTGTCCTGGACCTGCAGCAGCTCGTCCCCAGACTGGATCCCGCTGTGCTCTGCGGCGCCACCTGCAGATGATGAGGGGGATTTGTACAGCTGCGTGGAACAGATCATTGGAGAGAAGCCATATCTTTGAAGCACTTCAGGCCGACTGTATTACAGATGATTTCAAATAAAGTGGGCACAAAAATAGCTGTAAACCTTTGTTTAATGAGTCATTCAGTTTTTAAGCAAACAATGCGGTTGTGGAGAATGCATACTGTAATTATGGAAGATTGAGAATGTTAATACGGGTGTACTGAATTTTAAAACCATGCACTGTGATGTTTCAGATTAATGCAGGGTGGTGCAATCTGCTGATAACTGTCATGGTCAAAGAAAACGCATGGGTGGTGGCTGTTGTGCTGAGAAGGAAACTGGTGTCCATGATAACAAAGGAGATGATAAATAATGAAATGTGAACACAGATATGTGTTAGCATTAACACTTGAATCTGTCAAAGAACAGACAAGTGTGTTTACATGTTTATTTATAGTTTATTTACAAGATTTTTTATGACTTTGTGGCTTTCCTCCTGACTTGCAAATTATGCTACTTGTTGAGTATAGGCCTAGTATTTTACGATTGGTTTCACTGCCTTATGTTTATCTGCACCATCACATCTGTTTGGTGTATTCTGTAACGCTGACAGGACAGACCTTCCCACTGCATTTCATGGGCCCCAGCTAACGTACCTTTGAAGATCCTGTTGATGACGATGGCTCTGTCGCCATGAATGGAGCCCTTGCCTCCCTCTAAACTGAAGCCCACTCCACCAGCAGTCTTCTCCAGCTGCATGGTAAGAGTGTCACCCACCTCTGGCAAAAGAGAGAGTTCCATCAGATACCTCTAGGGGCGTTCAAAGCTCCAGGGCAATCGGACCATAGGCCGCTCCTTTCCTTATTCGCGTTATATAGATTATGGGGCTTTAAAGAGGAAACTGCATGGCATTCGCTCAGCAGACAGTCTCATACAGAGAAACTCACATAGCTTAGAATTTTTACATGTTATCCCTTTACACAGTTGGATATTTACTGAGGCAGCCTGGGTTATGCACCTTTCCCAAGGGTACAACAGCAGAGGCCAGAATGGGAATCGAACTGGCAACTTTTAGGCCCTGCTCTTTACCATTACGCCACACTGTGAGACACTGGACAAGAATCCTAGAGTAGATTTTATTCCAAAATGAAGACTCCCAGGAACACAGATGCTATCCAGTGAATATCCAGAAATGTTCTGGACAGAAGACTGGAGTGGCAAAACCTTGCTCCGGGGATCTCAACAGCCATTAAGGACCTCCTGCTGTGCTGGCATTAATGTGCTTTTTTCTGAGGTATTAATGGACCACCTCCCCCTCTGCCCGCGGCTCCACTCACATCTGTCTGCAGCAGTGTTTCTGGCCTGTTGTTTCAGCCAACATCCATTCCTATTTGAATGCTACTCTGCTTATAAATCTACACAGAACAATGTCACTTCGAGTGAGTGCTGTAACTCACACGGATGAGATTTCGTAGCTTTTATTTTTCTGTCAATGTGAATTGAGATCAGGGAAGCCAGGCCTGTTCCCAGTATTGAGCACTAACAATGAAATATTCCCCTTCACGTCTGCTGCGGTGCAGTGGTACTGGTAACATGCCCTCCGCACCAACAGGCAATTCACTCTGGCTTTAAAAAAGCCCAGTTGCATTCCACTATGGTCAATGGTGTTTTCCGCACCATCCTTGTCTGGTTAAGATTACCGCTACCCTGTTATCCTGCCTGAGTAGGCATCCATCAGAAGCCTCGCAAAACAGCCCACGGACACACCACAAAATTCACATGGCCACAGTATTTGGTACAGAAGCAGAATGCCACAGCTGCAGCTGGTGTATTAATTGCGGCAGGCCAGCGTCGGTTTTGGGAGATGTGTAACATGGTTGCACTGCACAGGGGGCTGAGAACCTCACTCCTGTGCTCACCTGTGACACTCTGATCCGTGCCGCTCTGGGGCGGGTCATTGGCGCTGGGGGCCGTCTTCTCGCCGTCTTTGCTCTTGCACACCACCACCACCGCTTGCCTCATGCTCCGGGCCTGCCGCAGGGTGGTGGTGGCGTCGCCGTGCGTCACGTTCTTCAGCGTCTGCCCGTTGATGGACAGCACCTCGTCCCCCTTCTCGATGGTCCCCTCCTGCGCCGCCAGGCCGTTGGGGAACACCTTGTGGACCTTGCAGCCAAAGGAAACTCCCAGTCACAATGCACGATCAGAAAGGAGGAGCATTGTGAGGTACACGATAGACTGAAACCTGATCTTTAAATTGCTTATCACTCAGAGCCTGTTTTTCATCGCGTTGTGCAATTAGCAAGCATGCTGATGCGAACTCTGGCCTAATTAAGGAACTGATTACTTTGATGAGGCGGCACCACCCTTGAAACATTGTGAACTGCGCATAAAAATTATAATTTAATAACATGATTTTGTTGAATAATAACAAAAATAATGGGATAAGGTTAAGACAGATCATCTGCTGTTTAATCCAAATTTTTCAATTATTTAATACTACCAGATTAAATAAAAACAAGTAGAGAGGGAATTAGCTGCTGACGGGAAACCTTAATTTAGAAATCTTTATTTTATGCCTGTAAATACTGTCAGGAACATATCCAGGACAACTGGCAGTTTAAAGGTAAGTCTTTAGCCTCCCCTACTCCTAGCTCATTCATCAATTTAAATGGATGTTGCCTGGTTACTGTGTTGATGAAGTGCTACTTACGGTGGTTGCTTTGTTCTCCAGGTCTATCCCTCCTGCAATACTGAATCCCAGGCCGGCTCCCTCCTCTTTGTGCAAGATGACAACATGGATGTCCTCAAATTGCTGAGGGGAAAAAATGAAACAAGATTTCTTTTATTGCTGGATTTTTGCCTCGGTGACGTTCTCAGGAACATTTTCTTGAAACAGCTACAGACTAATATTAGTCACCAGTGAAGCTTTTTTTTGTTGTTGTCGTACACGTTGCCAGTTATATATTTAACATTCTGCATTTAACACCCCATTGTAAAATCTTTCACATAGGTTTTCTGAGCTTTGTAGTTTCTGTAACGGTGCATTTGTGCTTCATAAAGTGTAGGAGGGTGCATTTGCATTCACAAAAAGATCACAATTTGGCTTCTTAATGAACACCAGCTGCCGCGGTTAGCGTTTCCAGATGGCTCCCTCTGTGCTGTAATAGAGCGCCTTTCAAAAGCTCTGCAGCTCCCCCCCCCGTGACTCAGTGTCACCTCTGGGGTACAGAGCTGTGCAGCGAGCCACAGCTGTCCGCCGTGTACGACCCCTCTCGGTCCAGTAAAGATGGACAGCTGTCGGAGGGGGTCGCCGCTCTCGCATGCGTTACGGGACCCGTATCTCGGGCTGGGGCCTGGCGGATCGTAATTGGGAGCAGGGAAGGCAGAGGCAGAGGCTGTTACGGCGCTGGCTGGTGCAAAGAGAGGAATGATGACATGCGGACAGAGGAAATGCCTGCAGATGTGCTCTGGAGCGGCTGGCCGGGAGCTGCTCAGAGGGAGGGAAGGAGCCATCGCGGTGGCTCCGATTGCAACGCGAAGTGGAAATGGAGAAATGCAGAATGTGGTGTGAAGCAGCCATTTTGTCTCTCTGAAGGCCTTTCAGTTAGCACGGGGCTTCATCTTTGGCTAATTCTCTGTCTGTAAGCGAGACACTGACCGAGCACATGGAGTAAATTCTTCATAATGGTCCCACCAGAATCAGAGTAAATAGAGAAACATAGCACACATTAGAGTGGCCATTTTGCCTCACTGAAGACCTTTAAGGTAGCATAGTTTAGCACCTTTGGTGACCCATTTTGGCTCTCTGAAGGCCTTTACGGTAGCGCTGTACATGTTCTTTGCTCCAAGTCAAGTATAAGCCTAAGCTACTGTACACACAGAGTGAATGCTTAATAATATTCCCACCAAAAAAAAATGTAACTCATTGAAGCAGCCATTTTGACTGTTTGAACACCATTTGGACACACAGTAGGAGCCTGGTGGCTTTTGGTTTTCTGTAGAATCAGTACATGGTTATTGGCCCTCAGCCAGCCTTGCAGCACCTTGAAATGAACAGAAGGAAGGACAGCGAGCAGGAAAGTAAGAGCGATGGGCTTACTTTGAGAGTCTCCTCGTCCAGGGCTTTGACCTCCTCGATCATCCTTTCGATCTCCTCGGGCGGGATGGCGGAGATGACGGACTGGGCGCAGGCGGAGGAGGCCGGGGGCGGGGCGGGGTGCTCGCGGGCCCCCTCCTTGCCGCTGTCCTCTCCTCTCTCAATGGTGCACTCCCTGAGCTCGGCCAGGCTGCCTCCCACAGGACAGGGACACCATCAGACCCTCTCTCACACCAACAGGAGCTTCACCCCCCCTCCCCCCCCACATCTGGCCTGCCAAACACCTCCACCCTCAACAATAGCAGTTACGTTCTCCACCCTTTCCGTTTATACTCGCGAATGTGGACAATACTGAGCCGGAGGGGTTCGGCAGCTGAGTTTTGGGAACGTGTCTACGTGACAACGGAGCGCTGTCTGTGGAAATGATAGATGAGCCTGTTGCAGTCCGAGAAACAGCAGGGATTGTTTCCACTTTCAGAAGCGGAACTAGGTGTAAAACTGCCTATCTAACTTGAGATGTTGCAGACACTTCCTTTCTGTGATGGTGCAGACAAACTGCACTTACACTGTGGCTATTACACTGTACCACAAAGGGAAGCTGACAAATCATTTACATGTTTTTCTGCTCTTAACACCAAAATATCAAAATGCATATGGTATAGCACTTAGGGGAACACAAAATAAACTTCATGTACAAACACCCACCTGACAGAGAATCCCCTTTCGTTGCTGTCAGGAGCTGGAGAGAGGGGGGCCTTGTCCTCCTCGTCCGGTTTGTTCAGGGGTGAACCAGGACAGGGGTTCCAGGGGTTGCTAAGCCGAGTGCAGGGAGACTGGGGCAGGGAGCGCATGGAGCGCATCAGCGCGTGGGACACCTGGTTACTGAAGGACAGGATCTTCCCCAGGCTCTCCGTGTCCAGGACCTTCAGGACGGACCCGTCCGGGGAGGGGGAGGACGTGAGCGGGAGGCTCCTGGTCCGCAGACTGGCCTGCTTGAAGGGCAGGGGCTGGTCTGAGGGGGCACTTTTTGGGATAGAGGTTCTCCTGGGGCTGGAAGGTGGAGAAGGGGCTGTCTCTACCTCCACTTCTGCTTCTTGGACAGCTGCTTCCTGGGAGGCTCTGACTGGCTCTGAAGTTGTCTCTGGGGTTGTCTCTGGTGGTGTCTCTGGTGGTGTCTCTGGGGGTGTCTCTGGAGTTGTCTCTGGGGTTACCTCTGGGGTTACCTCTGGTGTTACCTCTGGGGTTGCCTCTGGGCGGGCCTCTTGGGGTGCCTCTGTGGGGCGGTTTGAATCGCTGGCCTCTGTGCTGCCTGGTTGTGGCTTGGGCTTGCAGGCAACAGGTGGAGGAGACGAAGGCCTGCCGTCAGTGGCGGCCGCGCCAATCACCGCAGATCCGCCATTGGCAGTGGCCCCCACGTCGCCAGCGGGACCCCTGACGTTGCTCCGGCTGAGGGGCTTGTCCATCAGCGGCAGCGAGGTGGAGGCGCCCAGCCTCCTGCTGCCCCTCTCCGCCGCCTCGGCGCTGGAGAAGGTCTCGAAGGAGTGGAGCTTCTGCTTGAAGGACAAGTTGGTCCCCGCCGAGGTGGCTCTCAGGCTGACCCCGAAGGTTCTCCTCGGGTCCTGGGTCTTCTTATCGGGAGGCTTGATGGGCTCCGGCTGTTGCCTGCCGCCCTTGACGCTCCGCAGGCTCTGCCGGCTCCACACGGGCTTCGGCGCCACCGGCGGCCCTTTCTTCACTACGGGCGGCTCCTCCGATTGGGACTGTGAGAGCACAGCGGCCGCGGGGGCGTCCTCGGGCGTGGCCGGGCCGCCGAGGTCAGCCGTTCCATTCTCCTCGCTCATGGTGACAGGCACACACTGGCCCTCTGTGCCCTCAGAGATCCTCACCCAGGGGTCCTGCAGCTGTTCCTGGATCAGTTCTACGTGGGCCTGCCTCCTCAGCGCTGGCCTCTTGCTCTGGGAGCAAACGAGGACAGGAGACTCTGTACCTGCACACACACACAGCACTGACAATGAAGCAGATGCTAAATAGCTTTATTTCCCTCTTTCTAACAAAGGGCTGCTTGTGTTCGAACAAAAAGTGAACAACTACTTTGCCAAAAATAGCTTGCATTCCACAATACAGAAGCACAATATTGTTTTCTAACAGACAATATGCCTATTGACAGATTACAAGCAGACCGGATCATATCACATTTTTATGATGCAGGCTACTACACACAGCAGACCGCAGCCGAATTGAAATCAAATTTTCCACATTTCCGATTCAGACGTTTTGTTTTTTTAAAGCCTTACCTTTATGTTTTCTGTCCTCTCTGGTGGAGTATTCCGCTGACTCGGAACAGGCAGTGGCAAGGCTGGTGCGAGTTGCTTTAGTTCCCTCCAAAAGATTGCACGCTGCTTCCTGTTTCACAAACAGGAAGTAAGACAGTCACCAACATTTTTTCTTTGACCGCAAAAGGTACAGCGATGCATCCGTTCCCTTTCAATTTTGCATGCATTACTGGCGGGGGAGCATTCATTTGCATTAATCTCTGCTCTGATTCAGTTGTGCAGGCCGGTGCAGACTCCATGCTGAACATGCAAAGACCTCTGCAGGACTGGGGAATCACCAAGACTGCTGTTTCAGTTATGCCAGAAAATATTAAAGGCACATAATTCATTCTTATCTGCCAATGTTAATGTTAGTCTCCAGCTGTGTTTTCTGTAGTAGATAGTAATAACTATTAATGTAATTGCTTAGTACAGTATGCTTTTTCCATTATGCTTTTTTTATAATTTTGATAGAAAAGCTCTACATACATATTTTTTTTTTATTTGAAAATGTAACTTTCAGTCCAGTGCTACCCCCATGCCTGTCACCAATTCATCCACAAGGGATCACAAGAAATCCAACGTACATTTTTAAAGAGTAACTCTGGAATCTTTCTCAAAGCCATGTATATACTGCAGAGAAACTAGAGGCGTGCAGAGAAAGAACACACATGTTTATAAGACAGTGCAAAAAGCCCTAGCATATGTTTCATGTTCATTTCTTCTGTGGCATGACAGCAAAGCCTGTTTCAGTAAATAACTAAGGTGAGAAACACAGTGTGAAACTAACGCTCATGGTACTGATACTGCTGTGCCATTTTGGCTGTGGCCGCCCACAGGCAGTGTTTCAGCCACTTGTGGTCTCAAGAGACATTAAGAAATAATGAGAGGCCTAATTCTTTATATCAGTCAACATTAAGAGAGGATCATTTTGTTTTACTGAGCTGAGAAAATGGCAGAAGCTATATCCTTTCACCCCTCTTCAAACAAACACCACTTATCTGCAGCTGAGCTCAATGACATTACTATTTCCTCTCTGGTGAGGAAAAATTAGTTTCAGTGTCTGGTTCAGCATATACTCCTATTCCGTTTTACTGGAACATAAATGATACATCATGATTTTCTTTCTTTCTTTCTTTCTTTCTTTCTTTCTTTCTTTCTTTCTTTCCTCTTTCTGTCTATCTTTCTGTCTATCTTTCTGTCTGCAGCGACAACATCTTACCACCAGAGGTCAAGGTTGCATCAAAGGGAGGGTACGCAATCCACAATAGTGATTGACATTGCAACGATAAAAAACTTCTCTGTGTTTTAGTTATTCCTCAATGCCTACATAACCAGTTTATATTAAAAATCCATAATGGCATAACTAAACATACATCGCTCATGATTCATGATCGCAATCAAAATCCTACCCGGCAGTTGGAATGAGGGGAGTGCCAGCTGTCCTCTTTAACAGGTGAGTCCCTGCTGCTCCCACCTGAGTCTGGGAGAGGCTCCTCACTCGATACTTCCTGTTGTTTGTAGTACTTCCTGGGTGGGGTCGGTGGTTTGGGTCTGGAGCTCTTCGGGCCTCTGCTGACCAGATCCAATGGTAATTGGCTGGGGCCGCTGTCCACACAGTTGTAGGGGATGTTGTAGTCTTCATCTCCATAAGGAGGGGTCGGCCCACCTTCCGGCCAGACCTCAGGCCCGGGCGTGTGGGGGAAGGGCATGGTGACGTCCACGCTGTGGACGCGGGCCTTCAGGTCGGGGTGCGCGTGGTGGTGGGGGACCCCGGGCCCGCAGTGGGAGCGGTGGTTGTAGGTGCTGTCGCTGCAGGAGCGGGTCATCACCTTCTGAGCACGCCGGCCGTTCAGGTGGCCGAAGCTGCGCTCCACGCAGCGATCACATTTATGCTTCCCGTGGGAGCAGGGGTCGAGCCTGCGCAGGCCTGCAAAGCAGAGCACGCAGACACGCAGGTGAGTCCCTCACGCAGGTAAGCTGCATAGCTCATACTGCTGAGGCAGTCTGTTAAAGAAGGCAGTGGGAACCTTCACATATTGCAGACATGAAAAGCAAATACAGTACTGCAACAGATGAAGAGTTGCCTTATGACAACTCCTGAGAAATCTGGGAAATGTTTTACAAAAATTGTTTTACAATCAATTGTAAATAAATATACACATTTTGTATGTCCTATTGATATGTCAATTAATATCATATTTCAGCTATTTTTTTGAAAAAATCTGGGGACAGCAATGTAGTGTAGTGGTAAGGAGCAGGGCTCATAACCAAAAGGTTGGTTCAATTCCCTGCTAGGGTGCTGCTGTTGCACCCTAGAGCAGGGTACTTGACCCACAATTGCCTCAGTAAATATCCAGCTGTATAAATGGATAAAACTGTAACCTGTGATGTAAGTTGCTCTGGATAAGAACGTCTGCTAAATAACAGTAACATAATGTAATCTGTAATAATTCAGTTTGCTTCTTCTGCTTTTGCACATAGAACACTTGCTCTTTTTGCACAGAGCCCCAGCCTGATCGCACAAAATTAAAAGATCTGTTTTGGTAACCCTTGTCGAAGAGTTCTGTATTTCATGGGGCGGCACACAGTGTATTTAGCCTGACTTTAAAACTGAGGTTTCTCAGCACCTGCACATCTGTCTTATTATGTTATTTCCAACGGGACGTCTACAGGCAAAGTCGTTTTTTGATATTTTTATCTTGCAGACACATTAATGAAATGTTCTGCAACTGACAGGTCGTTGCTGATTTCCTTCAACGAAGCCCCACCATCTGCTCAAAGCATTGATGTCACGTTCCAGTTGGCGGACTGCGCTGGCATTTCCAGCCATCAGTAAATTTTCTAGCCCGACTGGGCGCCTCGGGCGGGAGCGAGGGAGCAAGAACGTTACCCTCCATGCTCCAGGGGTGCTTGTCTTTCTTCAGCTTGCTGTTCTCCACAGCCTGCGCGATGGCCTCACTCAGCTGCTGCTCGGAGACCTGCAGACACACAGAATGCAGCGGGCATTATTGCAGACCCGGCGACCAACCCGGCGACCGATGACGCCGCCCCGCCTCGCAGCTGTGTACACAACGGTAGCACCCGAGGGGGAGCCCACTTACTTTTGGGTCGGGGTGTCGACTGATGATGACCTGAACCGGGCCCGGGTTGCAGTGGCTCAGAACGGTGTAGACTTCGTTCAGCGTCATGTTGTAAACCACCGTGTCGTTGATCTCGATGATCTCATCCCCACACCTACAGAACGGAGTCAGAGAACATGGAAAATAACAGAGTGTATTCATCATTATGTAAAACACTAAAAAACTGAAAGAACTGTGAGCAGGTATTGAGCCATATTGATAACATATTAATTATCTACAGTTTGGAAAAAACAGTCTAAAGTCTAAAATTGAAATGCAATGCATACTTAGTTCTGTCAAAATGGCAATGTTTAAATTAATAATATCAATGTAAAGTAATATCACAGAACTGTTGGAGTGAGCAATATCCATGATGAATCCACACCCAAAATGTACAGTTAATAATCCTTTGTTTTCCAAAATAACCAACCCATCATGCATTGGTTGACTCACAGCGAGGCTGCAGAGGCAGAGGTGGGTCACTTACCTGAGCCGCCCGTCCATGTGGGCCACCGAGCCGGGCGACAGGGTGTGGATGTAGATGCCAGGGCAGCCCTCGCTGGAGGGCACGCAGCAAAGCCCAATGCCAAGGCCTACGCCCAACTCTGAGGGTCACACACAGATCCAGGGACAGCAGAGACCAAGACAGAGAGGGGGGGAGAGAGAGATGTTTCCCTAGGAGCCCAATGTCGTCCATGTTATCTGCAGTTACATATGTAAATATTTATTATATTTGTTATGCACTGTAACTACACCTTGTGACCTGATACTTTGGAAAATAGAATATGGTATAGGTACAAGGCCACTCTAATGTATTACGTCACCCAGTTCTTTTACGTACAGCAACCACACACGGTGGGTATGAATGAATGCACTAAGCAAATCAGTATGGAGTAGGTTTATATCTCCATATTGTTAGTCATAAACAGGTTTCATAGTTTGTAACCTGCTATTATAACTCTGTATATTCTGCTATTATGTAACTCTGCTGAGAGGGTGTGTCTGGGATGTCGAGCTTCGCCCCACACCGACCTTTCTGCAGTGTGACCCCCATCATGATGCGGTCTTTGGGCTTGGCGGGGTTGGTCAGGAAGCTGTAGTCGCCCATGTCGGCGCTGGTCCTGGCGATGCCGGCGCTGGAGCTCAGCGACCGGGACCGGCAGAGCTGGGATACCTGGGCCTGGCTGGACAGCGGCCCCACACGCAGGCTGGTCCGCACCGCCAGCGTCAGCAGGCCCTTCTTTATTTGCTTCATACAGGGAGGTGAGAGCCAGTCAACGGGGCGGGGGTGTATGATTGTACAGCTGTAATAGCATGACTCAGAGGTGACCAGCACTGCTGCAACAAGCTTCTCAGATATACTAATACTGAAAGCTGTCAGTTAAGAGCCTTGCAAGGAAAAGGTTCACTATATGTTCGATATGCATAAATCAATGCTTCCTACCCTTGGAAAGGTTGTGGCCAGGTGATTGACAAAGTGAAACCTATTTCTCTGTGTTACATATGCATTTGGGCGATGCCCCCATCCAGAAATGATGCCCTTATTGCAGAGTACAGAGGGATATACAGAGTAAAATACATAGAATACAATGCAATGCACAAGAGAGAATTGAGATACAAATTACCCAGAGCAAGCATTATGAACAACATTATTATTCACATTTAATGGAACCGTTTAACTGAAATGTCCTAATGCTAAACAATGCGAGCAAACTCCCAGAGTGCCCAGAGTGTGCAGCAAGGCTGAGTCACCGGGTCTGGCTCTGGCTTATCTCACACTACTGGTTGGATCATTCCACCACTGAGGGGGCCAGAGATGATAAGATCAGGCCCTTGGGCGCTGGGGACGTGGGATGGGCAAGCCGCGCCAGTGCAGGGGTGTGAGGCAGGCAGCAGCGCGGTGAGAGGTGCTGTTTGGGTATGCGGAGGCATTATGACTGAAGCTACAGCACGCCAGAGCTAGAGACTCAAGATGGATGCAGTCTGCAGTCAGGAGCCAGTGGAGGGAGATGAGGAGAGCTGCTGGAGGGGAGGAGAACACCACTCAGGCAGAAAATGTTCTGGATGATGTGGAGGGATCGGACAGCTTTGGCAAGCAGCTCCACCGCAATCGGCCAGGCATGAGTGCACCGGGGAGCAAATTGCAGTTTTAAACCCAGAAGCAAGGTTACGATGAAATATATATATGCGTATCTTATTAGCAACAACTGGACGGTGATCTGATTAGGCTGATTTCTTTGGCTCTGATGCTAAACTGAAATGAAAGTTTCCTGAGATTTAAATTATGTTATACCTTATGTGCTTTACATAATTCATCCAACAATATAAGAGGAGGAGGATCCATCATGCTGTGGAGGTACCTGTGAGAATTAGTAAAGGCATCGGCCAGGAAGTGATGATGAGGAGTGAGTGCCTTACTTTGAATTTCTGCAGGGCGTCTTCGTGGGTCAAGCCATGCAGAGACTCGCCGTTGAGCTCCAGGATTTCATCTCCTGTGCAACAATGGCGACAGGGGTGATGGTTAGCATGTATTCGCTAGAGAGCAGAGCGGTAGGCTTCAATCAGGTCCTTTACCTTCCTGCAGCCTCCCGTCTGCGGCCGCCGCCCCACCAGGGAAGATTGTCTTGACGTAGATCCCCATTGGGCCGTACATGCTGTCCTTCCCACCGACGATACTGAAGCCCAGCCCCTGCGGAGGCGGGGCAGCTGTGAGAACCTGCTCTGATTGGACACAAGCACTACTGACACAGGGAGGGGGCATTCTGTGTGGTGTCGGGTTACCTTGCCTTGGCCCTTCATAAGGACGATGTTGCAGATGACAAAGGCCTGCACACTGCTGCTGGAGTGGACCAGGTGAGCTGAGCTCAGCGACCGAGAGGGCCTTGGGGCAGCCTGCACACATGCACCAAGAGCCATCACATTCAGTCATGCTTCAAAGACACGTGAGCACGCTTCTGTACCAGAGACATTCCACATCTAGTAAAACACTATGGAAAACTGATAAACAGTCACAGTTCACACCAGATGCTGGTTCGAGTTTCCATAAAACTATCACTTGCAATTCATGGCCCCTTTTTTGGGACAGAGAGCCATAAATGTGTCCGCTTTTGGTACTTGCACCAGGACCTAGGAGGCAAGCTTTAAATGATGCGCAAATTATACCACGTGCTAACGAGTGGAAACACTGGAGTCCAAGTTTCTTTCAGGGGCCGCGCGTTGTAGAAGAGGCACGGGTTTCCCATCGGAGAACACCTGCTATTCACATGAAACCCAGTGTGTGATCTATGGCAGAGTGAGAGTGGGATTAAGAGCGACCGTGGCGGGGCCTCCTCCGTGACATCTGCTCCAGCTCACCTGCGCAATCCCGTGGGGGAACTCCAGCTGCTGGGAGAGGGACTTCCTGTTCCCGTAAAAGCCCGCGCTGCCCTGGGCGTGGCCCCCATAGATCTCAGGAGCCTTCATGATGAGAGCGTCCAAGTCTCCGATCCAGTAGGGATTGACGCCTGAAACAATAAAGTCCAACGGGGTAAACAACTGTCTATCGATGCGACGCCAGGAAATTGCGGGAAAGAATTGCGTGCACAACGTGTGAGGTTTGGATTGCTGGAACCGAGTAAACACTGTAAATTATGGTCTGATCATGACCTGTTCAGATCAGCACACACAAATTCCAGTGTTTCACACACAGAGGGTGTGTTAAAATAAACAGGTGAAAGTATGGCCTGAGTTCTGTTGTGCATGGATGTGACTCACTGGTGGAATTGGACCGGGTCCTCTTACAGGCCGACTGGTTCTGCGAGGCTTGGTCAGTCTTTTCCTTCTCCCAGAATCCTCCATTCTCCCCTCTCACTTCCAGAATAGGCTCCTTATAAGGCAGAGAACAACACAAGGCCCTTCTGAGATGTGGTCGAGAGAGTGATGATGTCATAATGCACAGCAGCGCCTGCTGCTGTTGACACTGTGAAGGCAGGAGTGGTCACCTTATGGTCAGCATCTTTGCCCATGGGCTCTTTATCTCTGTTGTTGGCCAGGGATTGTGGGTCCTCAGTGTGTGCAGGTGGCATTGGAGCAGCACTGAGACTGAGAAAAGGCTTAGTGTGTTCACCAGCTGATGAGTCCTGCTGAAACAGATGTGTATATTTTCACTGACACACAGCCCAACAATGTCTTGAATGGATGTAAGTACATGCTGGCTAAATCTGTCGTTAATGTACTGTATATCTGTTTTATGGGATTATTACAGAGTATTTATAATCTCCAAAGCATTGTGGTATTTTTAAAGTTAGACTTAGACCATCACAATATATTCGAATGGCAAAACATTTTAATTCTGGGATACCATTTCAACAAAACAAAGACGCGTCTGTTCTGAATTATGGAATTTCTTCTGTTTGGATTTAGTATCCTTAACAACTGTTTTTCCTCTTCAAGAAAGAAGAAGCAGAGCCAACATCTGAGTTCTTCTAGCAAGGAGGCATTCGAAAGAATTAATTATTTCACTTCCATCAAAGCTACACTGTAAAAACAATTTAAAACCCCACTTTTTTTCTGAAAGGGGAAACAGCTGAATTCAGATCAGTCACATGTCTGGGCATTCTTTCCTATCCGTCTGGGCTGGACTGCTCGGTGATCCTCTGCTTCCACTGCTGGAGAGAGCCTTGGCCCGACAGAGGCTGCAGTATGTCACCTTCCTAGGCGTGCACGTGGTCCCCCCTGAGATGACAGCCCGTACCCCCTGAGCTGACTCCTCGCTGTCACCGCGGGGACGAAGGCAATTCGTCTCGCGCTCGCACATCTGGGCGAATCGGACCTTCTGCTTCTGCTTTCTGGGAATGATTAAATCTGTCACAACTGTTTCGAAAGGGAGGGGGGGAGTGAAATAGATGTGACGGCAGCCCTCCAAATGACTCTCTCAGAGGTAAAACTCCCGCTATCTCTTATTCAGCCCGAAAAAATCCTCTTACTGCTGAGTGTGGAGGGCGATTCTTTCCTAGTCGCCACAGCAGTGAAATGCTTATTTGTTATGACTGCATATTTAATCGGAGTAAAAAAAAAACATTTTGGTCTTCTCTGGCTTTGTTTTCAGTCTAAGCTGTCTGGAATGGAGCAAAGCCATGGGTTTCAGAAGAGGGAGAGCATATGCATGCCTTACATCAATATAAGCCATTGTGTCAGCTGCGCCCACCGCCGGCTGCGTTGTTGACTCGGCCTCTGTCTTGGAATGACCGTTTACAAACTGCCCAGTGAGGGGGCAGGCCTCATCTCCTGGCTGAAGATAACTGTTCCTGGAGATGTATACAGAAACACACAGTGAAAATTTTTTATAATGCCTTTTTTTGATAGAACAGTCCGTTGTGAACCAGGAAAGGAAGGCGGTGTAAAACATTTCCACAGCCCGAGGGCTTTACCTGAATGCCACTCCTCCATTTTTCACGAGACCAACAGTGAGGCCTTTGTCACTCGGCTGGGTGTTATTATCAGAGATTTGGAGCCCCAGGCTGTCCTCGCCGGTCGCTACACACATCCTCCATATACTGCTTTCCTGTTTCAGTAAAGACATCGGAGTGTTAATACAAGAGGGCCTTTATTTGGGGTGAAAGTGCCTTTTTTACAACTCGATCAAGACCTTAAACTAACAGTGTGACAGCTGAACAAAAAGAAGTTTACCACTCTACTTATTCTACTCAGCAATTACTTGGACCTTGAGTATTCTTTCTTTTGAAGGTCTTGTGTGGAGGAAAATTAATATTGTCCTTAAAAATGGCACTTGTACATGAAATTTTACATGAAATTTTTACATGAAATTTAGACTTGTAGATGAAATTCTAATCACAATATGCTTATCATTGCATATTAACATGCAATGAAAATTTACCACAATATAGTAAACTGCATCAACTGCTAACAGAGAGGAAGAAGAAGCACATTGATCTGTAATGATGATGAGATGTTAATTCTGCAGGCATTGTTTGAAAGCATGCATTATAATGGAAATTGGGTTTTCATATGGTTACATACCATTATCACATTCATATTTGCTCTCAAATAAAGCACCACCACAAACCAAATCAGTTTAGTTCTACCAAACCCAGTCCTGAGACAGACAAGCCTGTATTTACAGTTTCAGAGGGCAAGCATGTTGGACAGTGATGCCTGCTCCAAGCGACATTTCCCAGAAGTCATTCTGATGGCGTCTCTGTATCTGATTCTGCTGTTTATCAAAGCATTAGTGTGTGAGACAAATTTTTCCTCCTGTTTTTTTTCTCTTTTTTTTCTACTGCGTTCCCACTTAGCTTTGAAACTGAACCACTCCAAAACAGTAGACTTTAATTATCAAGAGCAGCAAAGTATGTTCTGCCATCTTTTTTAAAATCAACAACAGCCCTTGTTATTTTCAGGTGCTTAAGGGGCTTTCTCATTCTGTTGTCTCTATTATTTCATGGGGACAGCCATAAAAGATGAAACAGCATGGGATGGTTGTTATATTTAATATGAAAATGCATTTTGGGAGGGTCTCAGGTTGGGCTTCCCCCTCAGCTGTGTGACTGAAATATGACTGCTTTGTTAAACATCCGGTCTTGAAAGTTTACCAATGGTCACATTTGTTTATGAATGGACTTTAGCGTGCTGCTTTAAACCCTGACCGCAGGGCTCCCCTGTCTACTTAGAAGCAAGATGAGTACTTCTCATTCATGAACTTAGATTTATGACATGCACTTAAACCCATTCTAACTCTTGAATGGGGCCAATATGACTCCGCTCACAGTTTCTGCGCGCGCAGGGTTTGATCCTAATTCCCAGCGCCATCGTTTCTGTTCTTTTTCTAATCTGCCCTCTCTGCCAGCCGCCGTAAAACAGGGCCTGGGTGTTTTGCAGGGCCTTCAAACACTGAGCCCGATGTGTGTCTACTGTACAGACTGTTGTTGTTTAGCGGGGGCATGCGGGATTGACATCACTGGAATGTCTTATGGGACCTGCGCAAGTTAGCACCCCCTCGGGGTCACAACAAAACCTCTTTTGTGCGAGCCAGTTGGGCAGAACGGCCGCCACAGAGCCAGAGAGCTCAGAAGACAGAGGGCATGTGATTATTATTCAATTTGCAGAGGAAACACGAGTGTGGGAGTAAAAGTGGAACGGGCCGTGATGTTTCAGACGTGCAACAAAACATGTCGCTGTCATGTTTTTCGTTCTCATAATTGCTATGATAGCTTTACAGATAATTTTCTTTTATCCAACCTTGTCTGTTTACTTGGTAACTTCAATAATAGGGATGATGATGATGATTATTATTATTATTGTTATTATTATTATTATTGTTGTTGTTGTTTGTTTGTTTGTTTGTTGGATTCTGACTGAACCCTACAAGAATGATTTCATATGAGCAGTTTTAACCTGACATGTGAATGGGAACCCTATAATCAAACTCAAAGTAAAATTTGCTTAAGCTGACTATTAATAAAGCTTGTGTCATATAAATTGTTTAGTTTGTTAGACAAAGTTCATGAAGTTTTCTGTTGCACCATAAACTCTTTGATTGATATTGTTTCAGCAATCTTAAACCTTGAATATTCCTCTGATATTAGTTGGAGAACTGTCAAAATCATTTATGGGAAGTAAATTCAATTAAAATTATACATTCCCGAATGCAAAAGCTATACTTGATAATTGTGACGCTACTAGTTTGTTTAATTTAAATGTGACAGAGAAATAGCCGAATTTGATTAATTATAAATCTTATTGTGCAGACTATGCATTGAAATCATTGTAAATTATGGGATACATTTCATACATTTCTAAATTCATGTGATGCCTGCTTATATGTTTGTGATGGGCACTGACTCTGAAAGGGTTAATCTGGATTGCTTTGAGGAAATTGTGTTTGCAAGTTGCCTGCTTTTTTCATGCTTACTGTCACTTTGCAGATGCATTCTGCTTCATCCATATTTAATTAAAGACCCATCAACTGCTGTAAAAACACTGGTCACAGTTTGAAAAGACATATCCCCTCCATACCTTCTCACAAATGATTTCTCTGACAAAACAATACCACACTCCTCTCAGCTACAAAACAGATCAGACTTGTTTCCTGATGGTAAAGCACGAGAACGTATTTTTATTCTGCCTTATCACTGCTTGAGAGGCTGTCCTAGCGTGAACTGCATCTTTCTCTAGCGAAGACATGGCGCAACAGTAATCGACTCTGCGGCAGAAAGAGGCAGGGCCAGGATGACTGGAGACATGAGCGGCATTTACCTTTATGGAGAAGGTCCTCCTCATATTCTTTCTCGGTTCCCCCGGGGGACACTGCGGGGGCACCCCCAAGGGGACGGCACACGCAGCCGAGGAGGAGGAGGACGAGGTGGCTTCCTGAGGGCTCTTCCCGCACCCCTCCCTCTCTCTATCCCTCTCCCTGTCGTTCTCCTTCTCCCAGGAGTCGGCGTATCTCTCCTCGGGGCTGGAACCATCGTCGCTGGTCCGCGAGCTGCAGAGGATCAGGGAGCGGGAAATGACAGCCAGCTTCTTGGACCTGTGGTTGGCTTTGCCCGCGTTGCCCCGCCGCTCCATCCTCCGGCCCGCGCCATTCACCTTGCTCCGCCGGTGGGTGTATCTGTGAGGCATGATGTTGTCCGCTGATGGATTCCTCCCGGCCTGCGTGGCTAATGGAGGAGGGCGCTCTGCGCGAGGCAATTAGAAAATTCAGTTAGGAATCCTGTTTCATAAGTGTTCTGAGAAACTGCTGAGCCAGAGACCAGATAAAAGCTCCATTCTTCCCCCACCGACGGCCTGGGAGAGGCACATGTTGCCTCATGACTCGCGTTTAGCTCCTCTCTCGGACGTCCGCGCCACCGCTCGGCTGACGGCGGGAGCCTTCTCCACCTCTGAGGATGTTTTGGATCTGGGAACCCTTGAAAAAACCATACCCCCTAGCAAGCACACACCGGGCTGGGTCCTTATTGGATCAGGGTAGAGGGGAGCTAACTGCAGGACCCAGTTTTCATCCAATTTATGGAGCCGTGGATGGTACAGCTCTCTATGTGATAACACTGGCTACCTGGGTCTTAAAAGCTTTCTAAGCTGACCCTGATGCATTATAGATGGAGCACTGAGTGACCCACGCTGTTCTCCTGACCGCACAGGCACTTACTCACTGCCTTCAGATTCATCAGTGGAAAAATGCGGAGTGGTGGTGGGAAAACTATGTGATGCTCTATGCCATTGACAAAGTTCAAGACCAAGTGCAAGGTCCTCTTCTTTGCAGTTTACCCAAAGTTTTTCTGTCACTCTGTCAGTATTGTACCTGTAAGCACATTGGAGCAATAGGAGCCCAAACACAGGAACCCACTCTTTTGCAGGGCACTCAAATGCAGGGTAAACTGTAACAATGATCAGTAACAATATAGGAGGTCAGAAAAGGTATTTATAATGATAGGAAATAATACATGTAAAGTGCAAATGGATTTCACAAGAAAACTCACACCCAAACAGAACAGGTCTTCCTGTAAAGGAATGATCTGAAGTGTGGTTTTTGTTTATTACAAAATTTCCTTTCTCCCAACAGTTTCTTAACTCAATATGCTCCTCCCAGACAGGCTTACTGGCCTCAACCCAGCCAGCGTCTCCTTCCAAATATCATTCCCTGTCCCTTACTACACCCCACAGCAGTCCTCGTTTGAAAAAACGCAAGAATCAAAATATACCCTTCCTACCTTTACTGAAAATATCGGGTTCAGGCTTTTCTCTCCCTGACTGAGACTGTGAAAATGACTTGACGTGCACTCCTCGGACTTTCGACAGAGCGTTGCAGGCACGAAAGGAATATTATGTCAGGTCCAACCCCTGCCACATTCAGTCAGAGCCACTGCACTGCTTCCTGCCTGTCGTACCCACGGGCTTTTCTGTTTGGACTGGCAAGGGACCATGCTAGCGGACTCGAAATGCTAGCGAATACGTCTATGTCCAGTGACGAACACAACACTGCGGTGTGATGTACATTAAGAGTCCTGTGGGGGCTCAGTATCTGCGCTAATTAACGCTGCAAATATAAATCTAGTGCACACGTGATCAGAATGAAAGGACACCATGTCCTTGTTCTTTTCTGTAGGGGGAGATTCTGCTCTACCCATCTTTTCGGTAATAGTGTGTGTGTGTGCACTGTGCCGTGCGGGGGTGTGGATGTTGTTTCAGCTGAAGTGCATCTCAGCGCCCGGTCGGCCCGGTCGGCCCCACTCCGCCTCGAGTCAAAACACACAGGCGAACGTTTGAGGAGGCTCGCCGCAGAGGGTCCGGCAGGAGAGACCGTGAACACCCGCTCCATCCGAGCGAGGGGGCGACAGGAAGCGCGGTCCCGTCCCGCCGCCCGCCTAGGTGTGCGATCCATGGTGGCCTCGCCGCGCGCGCCTCATCTGGTTTGCGTTCCCAGCGCTCTGCATCCGTGCTGGTGCGACGCCAGCACGCTGGAGCAGGGAGCTGCACAGATGCACGCAGTTACCGCGCTGCCTTAGCGTCCTGTTCGCTCATGCTCCGGATACACGTGAGTCCGCATTAGGAGAGCTCTGCAAATACAATCTCGACATGTGACCCTCTTCCAAATGAGATTTTCTTTTTTTTTTTTCCTCAGACCAGGTGAGGTCAAATGCATGTCAGGAACATGGAAGTTGCTGCAACCGCTTGATTGGGGCCAGCCCAAGACAACAAAAACCTGAGCAACCGGTGGGCAGCGTTGAGTGAATTCATATCCACCGTTCAGTTTATGTCAGTCACGCCTCAAGTGTCCGCCATATAAACCCATTAAGCCCTTCTTCTGCCAAGCCATCCGAACGGCACCATGTTACTCATAGGTCTATTTTCATTCACCCTCTCCGCGGAATGAGCCTGTCTCCCCACTGGCTGCCTCTGATCAAAAAGCAGGCACGTTTCTTTCCATTAATTGCAGCAGCAGTGATTCGGACTTTCCTTTGAAACACGCCCCGCTCCAGCATCGCTCTGAACGGCGCACAGCAGCGATATTGTTTTGTTTGAAAACCCCGGCCAAGACCTGGGAGGAGAGAACACAGAAAACACATTTTTCGCCCGTAGCTGCACTGATGAGCTGGCAGTCCGGAGTCAGGCACAGCTCTGGCGAGGTCCGGAGCTGGGAGACATGGGGTTTGTTGTGTTACGTTTGTGCTGTTGTTTTTTGTTCCATCTGAACTTCTCCTGCAGCAATTAGAGGGCAATGTCAAGTCTTTGATCCTGAAGAATGACGTCTGTGTGCAGATTCTGTGTCTTACCCACAGTGCTTGATCTTGATAGTATGTCAGTGGCCTAATCAAATATCCCAGGAGTAAAAGTCAGGAAATATCTATATATAACACATATTAACCAATAAACTCATCTATTTCTATGTGAGATTTTTAAGATTTTAAAGAAATGATCATTTCAAGCAAATGTTGAATAAATGTCTGTTTTCTGTGTAACAGGTTAAGGACCGTGTGCCAGGCATGTTGTAAACATCTGTCCAAAGCCAACAAGAGTTCCTTTCTGCACTGAGGGTGCCCACAGTTTGGCCACAGTCTAACACTGAATAGATTGCCAGAACTTTTCTTTAAAATGAGCAGCCAAAGCTGTTCTTAATTTGTTTGACCAATGCGTGATTTGCTCACTTTTTGACCCTAGGGCACTTCTCTCATGATGTCTGAAAAACAACACTCATCAAAATAAAAGCATCATTTAAAAACCTAGCCAAGGATGCAGAGGGTAGTGCTCTGTAGACACAAAGAGCATTTGTGCATATAGTGTGTACAGTAACTATGCATGTATTTTGTTCAAGCATATATGTGAACCTGTCCTGCACCGGGTAATTTTAGGGCATCCTAATATATTTATTAGACACACCTCCTATGGCATTAAATGGCAACATCATACTGTACATTGTCATTCAAATAAAGCAAAATCAATTGCATTGAAAAATTGAGAGCATGAGCACGTCAAAGATCGTCATTACATACAATAAATCTGTCAATCACATATATAGGATGGAATGGAAGTGTAATGTAGTGGTGGGGAAACATGACCTGTAACCACAATGTTGCAGTTTTGAATCTTTTGAGGTGGCGGTGCTACTGAACCCTTGATCTGAATGGCTTCAGTAAAATTCCCAGCCATAATAACGGGTAAAGTGCAAGCTATTTAAATAATTCTGAATATGGATGTTAAGCAAATAATATACATAATTACAAGTTATACAATTTCAGCTTACTTAATGTAATGTAATATAATGTTGCTACTTAAAGTCAAAACCCCAGCAGTGATATTGCCTAGCCTTTGCCAAAGCCTTTGACTGATTAATATGTTTTGTCTATTTCAGCTATTGGAAACTTCCAATTCATCAATTAAGGATTAGTTCCTGTAAAGGAGTTTCCAATGATACTCTTTGACAGGCATGTCCTTCCTATGCATAGCTTAAAACAGTACAGATCTATGTCTCTTCCCAGTCTCCTCCTGTCATTTGTGTTTCCAGACCCACTCTGCTTTTCATTAAGTCACTCAGTTGCCAGGGTCTTTAAAGTGAGTCATCACTGCATTTCTTGGGATGTTTGAAATCATGGCTCAGTTATATAACCCAATATATAATGCAAAAATGAGTGAGCTGTAAATGAATTAGCTAATTGCATCTCTGTCTATGACTGCAAGTGACTAATTGTTAAGATGTGTGGATGCACTGTGAACATTCTGCCATTAGCCTTCAATGTTTCTGATCTCATTCATGCAAAGTTTTGTTTTGCCTGGAATGCACTAGAAAAACTACGCCAGACCTCCTGAAAGTCAATAGCATTACTTGTGTGTGAATACTACTACATACCCATTCAGCCATGGCAAATTCCTTCACAGTAACATCACAATATTCAAAAATGCACATTTGAAGAATATATTGTAATCATTGAATGGAATATATGGTCAATCATCATATTTAATAAGAAAAGGGAAAGGCTAAATCAATACTAAATCAATACTGAAATCCCTCTGACACCCCCCCCCCCCACCCCCGCCATACTGGAACATGAGCTCCAAAGCTCATTCCAATTGATGCACACAGCCAAGAACCATTGCTGTCTAATATTTCCCAACATGCTCTAAGATAATCAGATAAACTCAGAGAAAAGACAGGAAAACCACTCACCAAAGTTGATCATCCTTTCTTGTACGCCTGCATCCACATGTGGCTTTGGGGAAAGCTGTTTCACTTAGCGTCGGTCTCCAGGGTACTTCCAGGGTAGGGCTGAGCGTGGTGCATCTGTAGGTGTTGAGGAGGTGCACTCGTTTCACAAGCGTTCCTGTTCTGCAGGGGCTGCTCTGAGTTCAGTGCCAGAACATTTCGGTGATTTAGATTGGGCAACTCGTAACTCCCGCCCTCCCTCCCTCTCAGGCAGCTGAGAGCACAGAAGACTTTTCACTGCGAAAAAAAAAAAATAAAATATAGCCACCAAATTGTAGTCCTTTTCCTGTCTGACTAATCTGAAAAAAAAAAAGAAAGAGCACTTAACTTTTCTTGGTACTTTGTGACCTCACACCTACTTTGCTTTTTACGGTGCTTCACTCTGTGCGCGATTGTCATTGTGCACTAACCTACATCTGTGGGAGCGTGTGTTTCTGGGAATGAATGCATCCTCTATTTGCTGTGTTTCCCTGCTCCCAATTTATGCGCTAGTTAGGGGCAAGCGTGTGACTTTCATGCTATTAAGTCTGGGATTGCAGTAGATCACTGGGGATATTTCCAGTAACATATACAAGAACAGCCCTGTGCGGTTGGGCACATGTTGAGAGTTTTAAGAATGTGAAAAACGCCTATGTTTATATGAAGATCTGGGTGTAAAAGGTAGCTTCAGCATAACTCCAACATTTTGTAAAAACAACCCTGATTGTTATGACTCTTGCTAGACATTTAACTGCACCTCTTCTCAGATATCCTCAAGTCATGGAAACAAGGGCAGCAGTGTGGAGTTGTATGGAGTAGTAGTATGAACAGCAGGCATAAATGTTGCTGGCTCAAATTATTGGTGGGACTCTATATTGTACCTGGGAAAAGATACAAAACCTAAATAACTAAATTGGTGTTTCTCAGCCCCGTTTCTTAATTTGCTTGGCAAACATCCTTATCCACAGCAATTTACACAGCCAGTGTTTTTACATACTATTCATTTTGACAGCTTGATATTTACTGAAGAATTTCAGATTGAGTACCTTGTTCAGTGGTTCCTCAGCAGTGCCTCCCTTGGGAATTGAACCTGCAGTCCTAGTGTTACATTCCCAGCTGGGAAGCCATTACGCCACACTTGTGTAGAGAATAAGGTTTAAGGGCAGCCATTATAAAAATTATGCTGAAGGGACTCAACACCCTCAACAATATGCTTCTTTCAAAGACAACTTATGTAAAACACCTGAAATGAGATGTGAAATCCATATTAGCACTACACGAATGAGCCAATCAATCCTCATTAATTAGGGGGGCTAAGACATGCACACACACACACACACACACACACACACACACACACACACACACACACACACACACACACACACACACACACACACACACACACACACACACACACACACACACACACACACACACACACACACAGATTTCCAGGACCAGTACTGAAAGAGACTGTCATCTTTGTTCACCAAGTTGACATACAAGTATAATTTTAGACTCTGGTAAAATGTCTTGTTTGAAAGTGTTTTCAGATCTTATAAGTGAACCTGAGTCCTCGATGACCTCCCAAAATAGCTTCTGTTTTTTCCAGGGCTTCAGCTCCATGGCCTCACAGTAAATAAGGCAGAAGTTGCTCTGCGCTGCTCTCATCCCCGGCTACACGCTCATGTTAGCTGATCACACCGTTCCTCCGTGAACAGCCCCTCTGTTTGCAGTTCCCTGAGCCCCGCGTGCCTGTTTGTTTACCCTGCCAGAGTAGACGCAGGCCTGCTCACCCACGGGTCGGGATTAAAGTGATTCCGGGGGGGCTTTTCCCTGGGTTAACCCGAGCACTCTCGGCACACAGGGACTCTTCAGTGACGATAAAAGGCCGGGCCCTGAAAGCGGCCAGTGTGGCGAGCACTGCTCTATGAATCACCGGGCACACAGGAATCCCAAAGCAAACAAAGCCGGGACAGAGGCGGGATTGAGGGCGAGGTGCACCGCCACACAGAGGAGGCTCCGGATAAACTCCACGCACTGGGCCCTGCAGCCAAGGCTGCAGCTCCATCCTTCCTAACTCACCCCACAAACACACTTTTATCCATGGAAGGGGGCGGGGAGGTGAGAGCACTCACAAATGTGTACGAACTCACTGCTGTTAATCTGCTCTTGGGCTACAAGCAGCTGATCGCAAGTCAACAAAGCCATTGCTCAAGTGCACATTTCCATGCTCTGAGATAAAAATGTGATTTATTTAACTCTCTCTCCCAGCAACCCTACACTGCATCCAGCCTGCCTGTGAAATAGCTCTGTCTTTATCAGTAGCTGAAGTTAAATTGAGTGTATCCTGTAAGGCTGTAGAGATTGCATGATTCTGTACTGCATCACACAAACACTGCAGTTCAAAGCAATAAGAAGCTATTAAGGGCTATTTTCCTCTCGAATGACTGTTCCCACATCTTATTGTAAATAGTATGTGATCTTGATATTGTTTTCTGCAGAAGTGAGTTAGTTAGGCACAGATCAACATGTTAAAATTGATAAAGTTGCTCTTCCACAGAGGGTCCATGCATGTTCTCTGCAGCTGACACGGCAAGCCTCTAAACCTCTAAAATGTTATGGCTTCTCACATGAGACCATTGCTGCCCTCTTCACAGTATACACATAAAAAACATCAATTATGCACATTTTATATTATCAAGAGACTTTTCATTTTAAAGAGTTGACAATGTGGAACAGGGTTATACCGACAAGAATAGCCATAACTTGACCGTATTTTTTGCATTTGCTTATGAATGAACAATCTGCCTTGAATAATGTTATCAACCTTAAATGAGAACATCAGGTGCAGCTCAATCTGTAAAAGTTGCACCAACAAACAGTGGTACACATGTCACAGCTGTGTGTATGCACCGTAATCACGCTGGTCATGTTTTATTTAAATGTTGGCTTTTGTTGCCCTCCAGTGGATACATAAAGTGTTACAGACTGCATTCAATGGTTCGCCAAGACTGCCTCCATAAGGACAGTGCTGAACCTTCTGGGACTTACTCTGATAGGACAGTTTAATTAGATATTATCTTCTACTGACATAGCACTCATGTAAATGTATGTAAAACTACATGTATGTCCGAAATGTAGGTTGTGTGTACATTGACATTCATCAGCAGCATGAATTGTCTTCAGTCTCTTCAGGTTTAAGACATTTCATTCAGTTAGGAATCCTGTTTTTCCTCCAGTAACTGATCATCAGTGAATTGAGTTTTTTGCATCTCTGGCTTCTCAGAGGGGGTCATGGCAGCCATGGGGCCAGGCCTGTTGAAGATGGCTTGGCCCTCCACTTCAGGGTTGGCAGTGACAAAGACCCAGTGATTCAAATCCCGCTCGGCCTTATGGGAGTCCAGGTACGTCTGAGCCGTCACTTCATACTCTTTTCCATACGGTGTCCTGTGTAGAAAAATCCACCTGGTTTAAATCTCCATGTGCTTAAAAAAGTATAATCTGTTACCGACATCAGTCTAATATGTTGTTTGCAATCAATGGATAAAGCATTGAAGTGTTCATGTTTAAACATAAATTACTGTGTAACTACTACTATCATGCTGTAAATAAAGACATTTCTATCAAATCTATTTTTGAAAAGAATGAATAAATAAAGAATCAATGACTCACCACAAAATGTATTTTCCAAGCACAGCCAAGCACTGGTTTGTCTTGCAATGAACAACAAGAACTTTTGTATTCACCTGTGGGTGGAAGGTTGAATATGAGAAAACACAGAGTAATGTTTATGTTTATCCTGGCCATGTTTTCAGAGTTAACCAAGATACGGAGCTGCTGAAACAAATGTAGAGAAATAAAGTAGAATAAAGAGTGACGGGACGGAGATCTCACAGGTACAGGCAGACCCTCATACTCCAGGCGCTCCTGGGGGTCAAAGTACACCGCCTGCCACCAGGTCAGGAATGAGGGCTCGTCTGTCAGGTTGACCTCCTGCAGGCGCGACTTCTTTGCACACTTCTGGAACGTCTTATGATCGCTCGTCAAATACAGCTGTAACACACCCGCAAAGGGAAAGACGCATGGGAAGAGGGTCAGCAGCCATTTAATGTTACGGGTTCACTCATGAGGAAATACTGGCACTCTTCTCAATTGATCAAAGTTTATGCAGAAGCCAGGACCCAAGAGAATACATCAATAATTTTTAATTGCAGTAATTAAATCATACATTTTCTAATTATGTTTTCCCAATGCCATTTTTCCCAGTCACCACAAGGCAGTAGTCAATTTCGCTTTTAATTGTTTTCTAATCAGAAAATACAGCGTGATTAATGGTCCTTTGACTTACTTAAATAAGCACAATGGATCCTTGTGCAATTTTCCTCCAAAGCATAGTGTACACAGTATTTTTACAGTTTTACAGGAGGTTTTGTCCTGTCTAATTTCTATTGACTCACCTGACCTGCAAAACCCTCCGTTGTTCGCAGGGCAAAACTTTGATTGTACCTCACAACTTCACCCGTTGCACTGCCATCCACACTAGTCAGTTAAACAACATGACGTTAGTCTAATTTTAAATAACTGGAAACATAATTTCACTGATGTTTTGATTAAGGCTTATGCATCTGATACCTTGTGACGACAAAGGCAGTCCTTGTAGACGGCTCCAAGACCATGGCTCCACTTACATCACATGGAGCCTCTATTGAAGAGGCAGTCGTGGTGCTTACATTGGCATTTATGCTAATGGCCGACGGTTCTCGAGGTATCTTCTCCAGGCTACTGGAGCTGTTTTGCCTTTCAGTTCCCGGGTTCACCAGCATGATCACATCCCCAAAGTGCAACCATCCATCAGTTGATACTGACAGATCCATCTGTAATACAGGACATCTCAGTGATTCATTTCAATGTTGATCCAAATTCAGCTTAAAAGCTCAGCTTTGACAAACAAGCCCTGGGGCAGCACACTTACTCATGTTACTGCCCATACCTTTTTTAGTATATTCTGTCTGAGAAGGCCAATTTTCTGAGTGGTCAACTCTCCTCTTTCCCGCCGGTCCAAGAAGTCTTTGAGAGCATCCTGAGGTGAAACACATTTAGAAACAGATTTATCCAGAAAAAGACCCCAACATACTGTTGGACAGAGGGTTAACTGGTGAAAACTGAAGCATTTCCTTATTTACTGGAGTCTTTTTGGGTTCTTTATTACTTTATTTATTTCTTTCAATTATTTGTTTATTGAAAAATGTTGTGCCTGATCAATGCCATGTAGCACTTTGTGCTACAATTTCTGCATATGAAAGTTGCTATACAAATAATGCTTATTATTACTACTATTCTTATTATTAGTGATGCTCAGTTTTTAGTGTGTAGGCCTATATGGTGTTTGGTTGATTTTGTATCCCTGCTGATGTTGCTGTGGGAATTGTCATGTTAATATCTTCATGTGTTATTATCCTCCAGTTCTGGGGCAGATTTTTTTTTTTTTTTTTTTTTTTTGCGTTGACTGCAATGATTAGAATAATGTATTGCATTTATATAGCAGTTTCAAAGTCTATTGCAAAGTGTTTTGCAGAAAGGTGGCTGACTTTTATCAGAGACAATCACCTCTGTCACCAAAATGTAGCACACACCTGGGTAATGCTCAGCAGCTGTTTTGCAGCAGAATACACACCCTACTTCAGCTGAGGTGGATGGGATTGATTTATTGAGCATATTAAACTGGAGATGATTTTATGGCCAGATTTTGTTAAGACACTGGAAAACCCTTACCACTTACTTATCTGTTATTAGTCGTCTAGTGACCACAGTGAGCCGGCTGGTTTAACGTTTCATCAGAAAAACTACAGCACAGTATTCCTGTCAAGGCACTGGGATCGAGGCATTACTTTCCAGCTTCGTTCAGAGGGAACACTGCCCCCAAACACTAGAGAAACGCAGCTCCACTAAGTAATCTTATTCATCTTGGCAGTCGGGCAGATAAAGGCAGTTACAGTGTGGTGTGACTGGTTGATATGAGTGATGTCTGGCTATGCAAACAAAGTAGCGAGCAAGGTAGACGTGGCTAGTAACATCATTGTCGTTGCACTGTACTTTACCAACACAAATTAAAACATAGATTTAGTGTACCTTAGCTAAGAGTTACTTACGTGTAAAGCTCGCAGTAGGTAGTTAACGTAGCTAAGTGAGTTAGCCAACAACCTAAACTTCATACTGAACAGCTACCTAGCACGTTGTCGTTAAATAACACTAACGATGTTAATGCCCTTCTTCGGTCAGACTAATTCTGTCAAAACTGTGACAATTCCTAATGTTAAATAACGTTAACCTTAACATTAAGAGAGCTAGCTATTGATAGCTATTTATCGTTAACAAAGTTAGAGCTAAAGTTAATTGTTCCCACCTCCTGAAGAGAAACATCTTCTATCCAGTTTCCAACATGAACTTGTGAGTTATATGTCCTGATGTATGCCATTTAGGTTTTTGACAAAATGATAACGTCGACAGTTTTAAAATATTGGGTTAAATTGTTTGGTTATACTAGTTAGCTTGCTAGCCAGCTAGCTTACTAACGTTAAAATTTGCTCGCTTAGCTTGGTTGATGCTGAAGACAGGATGTTGCGGGCGT
Organism: Megalops atlanticus; assembly: GCA_019176425.1. Classification (NCBI taxonomy): domain Eukaryota; kingdom Metazoa; phylum Chordata; class Actinopteri; order Elopiformes; family Megalopidae; genus Megalops; species Megalops atlanticus. Next base: position 14,534,794 of record CM032885.1, read on the forward strand.
TTGTTTACACATCTCCACGGTAACGGCTGTGAAGTTACTGCAGCAATGCGTGTGTGACTCCCATCAGATGTCGCTCTTGTGCTAGAAGTATCAGTGCGTCTTTTAAAAGGGTCTGCATTGCCCCAGAGTGTTTTTACCCTTAAATATTCTCAGTGCCTGATATTTAATTTTATCCCCAACAAAATGTATTGTTCACACAGGTACATTTTGTCTTGCCTTCAAAGTAGTGAATGAAACAATTTAGTTTGTACCTTGACTGGCCACCCATTGAAACTGCAGCGCTTCTCGTATTGTTGACTCCTTATATGGCTTTTTGCTTGTGCGGTACTCTGCGTCACTTGTATGGTCGCTTTGGATAAAGCGTCTGCCAAATTAATGTAAATGTAATTTGACCTTTGATGAAATATCGTTTCTTATTAAGTGTCTGCTGTCAGGATGACAAAATTTTAAAAATGCAGGAACAGAAACATCTGCAGATTAGGAAAAATTAAATGAAAAAATTCAAAATCATAAATGTAGACCATGACATAGGTAGCTAATCTTACTGAGCTGGGTATCGACAGCAAATCAGTGACAGCAGATGGCTGCCCTCAAATGGATGAGCTGCTTTCTTTCAAGTCCCTAGCAGCTGCAAGAACCCATGGAGATGATAAATATTTTCAGTGCATTTCTGGAGAGCCTGCTGTTATTAGCCTGTACCCAGAGAGAGGGTAATTGTTTATTTAAGACACATTGAGTGGCTTTAATTTTCTGTAGTCCTAACTTAGCAGTGGGATCAAATACCTCCTTACCAATGTCTGACATTATGAGTGCAATTTAAAGACACAGCACACCTGGACATGTCTAAAGGCTCATCAGTATACCATATTTGCTGGCATTTGAACAAATACTGTTTCACACATGAAAGCTAGGGCTGTAAAACTCAGTTGACAGAGGACCGCATGTACCCAATTTTTATTCTATCAAAATTTCCTGGTTTATTGGGCCCAAGCAGTTAATGAGTCCAACATATTCACAGCTGTGCCTTTTCTTAAACCTACAGCAGTAAAATATTTCTCCAATAATGGGCAAAAGTGCAAGCTTCAGCTATGTTATACTGTGAAAACTGACAAAATTATCTTACTAATTTATTTGTTAAGGGCCCAATTAAGATATTAAGAAAGGAGGTTGGAGTAAAACTAGCATACACATTGCCCTCCAGGGTCTGATAGCCTGTGTCTAAGTATTGAAATTAATGTTTTATTGATTTCATGGTTGAAATTATGGTTGAATTTGTAACCATAACAGAGCTGTAGTTTACTTACATTTACCTGGCTTACAGTTCTTGAAAGTTTTTCCTGTCATTTACCCACAATGATATTCATCTCTTACATCATACAGGAAAGGCCGGAAGAAGGAGAGGCAAAACACTGGGAGACTTCTGACCTTGGCCAGTTTAGAAGGTGGAGGTGGCACTGCTGGACTGTACTGACATCACTGCAGCAGCTGTGAGCATGCTCAGATCACGCAGGATGCTGGAGAGACTGCAGCCCGGCACTGTGTCTGTTAAGGAAATGAGCCACACCTCTGCCAAAACAGCTGAAACATCCCCAGTAAACAGGCGACCGGGCCGAGAGAGGAGCTCAGCACCGCGGCTGGGCTTGAGGAACACCCCGCTCCCGGTTCTACTCCCTCCCACTTCCAGGGCTGTTTTCAGCTTGTATTATTTTTAAACAATAACATGCTCGGTCAAACACTCCCACCCTGCCAGACCGACCTAACCCTGCAGAGAGGCTCTCTGTTCTTCTCGCAGCCCACCTATTATAACTGCTCCAAAGGCGAGCTCAGTTAAACTGCATCCACTTACAGTATGCCATGCTCTGTTATCATGAATGGCATGTTGTTGCAGTGTGATTCCTTCTTAAACTAGGACAAGCACAGAGGCGAACGTGGAGAGGTAATGACCGTGCACGCTCTTTAAAACAAAGCAGGGCCTATCTGTCCCGTCTCCAAACTCTGAGCAGTGAATCTGTGAAGCCTCATGCTCGACAGTATTTCTGTAAATACAGTTTGTGCTGGAATCTGGGAGACTGTGAAGTCTCCTCTGAATGCACCACTGGAGATTTCAGAGATTTCTGTTTACACCTCCAGTGCTATGCTTGTTCTGGTTCTTGGCAAGATTTCCTTGTGCTACACAGTATTTGAACACATATCATTATTTATTTATTTGTATAAAAAAAATGGAGGCCTCAAACTTAACTGAAATGGATGACATCACACACAGAGAATGTTCCCAGAGGAGAATGCTGCTGCTGGTTCGTATTATCCCTCAAATAGACAGGAAGGTATATGGAACCAACACTAGTATTATGGAGCCAATATTTTGGGCTGAGTTTAAAGTTTTTTTTTGAGAACATTTCACAAATCCACTTTTATATAAACACAACTAAGAAAAGTCAATGTGAAAATAAATAATACATAATACAGCCATGTATCAGAACAGCAATGTTGATTCAGAAGATGGAAGTATGAAGTCATTATTTTCCGAGCTGTTTAAAATGTCAAAATTAAATCAAATGTACTATATGTATAACTGTGTACAAACATTTGCCACATGCAAATATTACCACACTCACATAATTTAATCTGTGAATGTAAACAGAATTACATCCAGGGGATAACTATACACTGTGGGTACACCCCTCTCTTATGCAACAGGAATTGCAACAGGTACATGGCTTTGCTGGTAATATTATATTCTAAAACTAAATCATAGACAATTTAAATATTACCATATAGCCAATTTGTAAAGTACTGAAAGTAGATTCTAGTAGATTCTGATTATTTGAATACACCCAGATTGGTTGGACTGCACCTTACAGCAACCAAGGTGCAGCTTTTCTTTTTTTTTTTTACCTAAAACAACTGTACTAAGCAGACCCTTCCTTTTGTGGTACTTAATGAAGCAGTATGGGGTTGGCACCTGTATCAGGACCAGTCTTATTCCCTGGGGGCCAGTAGATCGCACACGCCAGACAGCCGGCCAGGTAACTATACTCCGACTACACGCTTTGAGGTACAGTATTACATTACCCTCTCCCATGTGTCACTAGGAGATTGTTAAACAAAAGAAAAACATTCGGCCCCCAATGGGTCAAGGTCAGGCAGCACAGACCCTGAGTAATATTGGTGTTGCTGGGAAACGCTTTGTTCCCACAATCAATTAGACAACGAGACAGTATTTAGTGCGATCATGGGAGTTTCTTTTACTGTCAGCCCTGCAGATGGTGGGAATTTATTTATATAGTTTATTTGAAACAATGGGTCCAAAGGTGGGGCGGCGTATGGCGCTGTCCTTCTTCGCCTCGGCTTTTACGACGGCCTGAGACAATAGGAGGTTGAGGTGGGGCCGCCCCGGCAGGAGAGTGTTCCGGAGAGCGGGACAAGGAAGGGTGGGAAAATGCTCTGTTCGCAATCCCGCTGAGCATTCTGTCAAAACACGCGGACACCGGTGATTATGGCTCACGGGGGCCGCACTACCAGTTGGCAGGGCCCGAGCAGTGCACAGGGGCTGCTCTCCAGAAGCGCCTGAGGCAGCTCTTGAGGAACGTTCCGTGGACAGCCCCGATCGGTCAAAGAGAGGCTGAAAGGGCAAAACACATTTGAGGATCTCCCTTTTGTGTGCCAAAAGGGAAGGTCAAAAAATTGAAAATGGACCTGGGTGAAGTCCAGCTTTCCACACATTTCCGTCAGAAAACCTCTGATCAGGGGTGTTTCCAATTAGACAGGGAGCAAATGTCAGGACAAGCCACAGCGGCATGATGGGAAAAAAACACCTGCAAAAGTCTCAGGCTCACAGGAGACATGAATCAGAAGACAGCTGTATGTCAGTTTCGCAGGGTCTAAACGGTGCACGTGGTGAGGCGAGCTAAACACGTACTGGCACAGTTTCAAGGCTGCTCAGGAGCTTGGATCTGTGCAGTGCAACCAGTCACTGTCTAGTTATTTTAATTCATTTTGCTTACAAAGCTAAATCTCATTAAAAATCCAAACAGTCTAAGCTTCTGCTCATGTAATGTATCCCTGTCACTCTGTGCTGTGTATGCCAGGAGTTCTGCAGGAAGGACATCACAGGTTTTTGCTGTCATTTCTCTGTGCTGAAAATGGACCGTAGTGGCAGAGGCATCATTCAGATTCCACAGCTGGAATCACCCAGAGCACATGTTTGCCCCAAAGCTTCCTATTTTCACGACCCCATCTTGTCTAGCAAGACACAGGATGACACAGTTGCTCGTGAACATGCCGTAGTTCTACACTCAGTGCCTTGGGAGGTCTGGAGCTAGAATAGAAACATGTTTTGACAGCCCGGGAATATTCAACTCACAAGGCAGGCGTTCCTCCTCTCCGAGTGGATATTGAGACAGTCTGTTCCAGGCTAATGAGGCAACAGCTGCTGCATTAACATATTGATCATAATTTGTTAATGATGAGCTTTGCCAGATGTACTTTGAGATTAATCTAAGAGAGAGAGACACACACACATTACCGGAGAGATTAGAAAACATAGTGCATTTTTTTTTATCTTGGCAAATGAAGATTTTAAGTGAGTCAGTGAATCAATTTTAACTGATTCTTACTGTTAAGTTACATAAAGCTATACTGGTGAGAGGGAGATTTTACATGTATGTACACTTAAACATGAGTATATTTTGCTTTTGATCAAAACACAAAATTCACAGAAAACAAACAGGAACACTTTCATTATGGCAGGTAACTTGATTGAGGTGTTTGTGTGCCTACAGTGTTGCTGAATTTTGCTTTTTGTGTGAAGTACTTTCAGTTGCAGTCTCTTGTTTCAAAAAAAATCGTGATGTTCCTCTCAGGCATACTAATTGGTTGTTCAGCTTTTTGTATCTTTCAAGGACAGAGTTCTGTAACTTTGAGATTCCTAGTGATGCTTTTTTAAATTATTGAAATTTGACAGAGACATGTACTCAAAAAGATTAAGCAGAAAAACCTGACTGCAGCTGGCTCTGTTCTTAAGCACGAAATTATAGACATGCTGGAGAGATGCATTGTGTGTGCAGTGTCACATATCTGAGGTGTTCATTAGTAATGCTACCTATTACCAAGGAACAGCCTGGCTTTATTATCCTCTTGGTAATCCCTGTCATTTGACCAGTCACACTCATCAATAATGAAGCAGGGATCTGCTTGCTTTTTTGTCCCGGTGCCCTTTTACATCTTACATGTGTGAAATGTGCTATGCCACACTCACCACAGCATCTGCGGGGCAGCACCATGCATTTCAAAAGTACCAACTGTGAAATGTATATAAATGAATACTCTTAAAACTGAGACTTATCTATGTAGCAAACACAGTTCTCTGCAGCACCGTAGTGGAGACGGTGAGTCACAGTGATATGTGACTGGGAGACTGGGACTCTAAAGCCAAACAGATGGGAAACTTTGCATGGTAATGACTTGCTCAGTCTTGTTTATCACGTTTTGGGAAGGATGATGTTCGGAGTTAGTCACCTACAGGTTTAATGTAGATCAATTTAATTAGCTAGCACCTGGCTGGACACCCTTTAACTGAAAACTCCATCTTCAGCTTTCAGAATAACAAAACATCTTCCAAGGAACACAATAATTTATTGATGTATGTACAGCTCATTTATTGTAACATTTTTAGTTAAGTCTTGAATTGCTGTCTGCCTAATGTTGGATTTTTCTCCTCTGTCCAAATATATCATGCCTTACAATACTGAAACACCTAGATGTGAACTTATTACTGTGATTGGCAGCACTCCTTAAGGCTATGAAAGGGATAGCTGTTTACAGTAACAGCACTGCTCTGAAACAGAATATTGAACAAAGTGTTGTTTGGGGAAAATGGGGTCTGTCTTCCCAAAGGGGCGATTGCGTCAGGGTAGGACAGGAACTTGCAGCTCCAAGGGACTAGGATAGGCAGAAGTTCCCCCCTTTAGCAGGAAATGGGCGAAACCTTGCTTGAAGTTATTACTCAGACATTTTGTGCTCTGAAGGAAATGTCTCCTGATAGCACAAGCTGTTGGTTTCCTGTTGTGAACTAACAGTTTTGGCTTTACCCAGGCATGGACAGGAAGGGCACATGGTCCAGGGTCTCTCAAAGATCCCCGTTTTTAAAAAAAAGACTTCAGCTGCAGTTACACAGTAAAATGGACATTCATTCTTTCAAATTTTTAGGGTCAGTGCATTTTTACCTCCTGTCTGCAAGAGACACAGAAACATATTTTATTAGACCTGAGACTGTAAAAAAAAAAATCAGAGTGTTATCACTAAACTCCTGCATGACCAATTCTGTCTCTCTGCCTGTCAGGTTAAACCTTTAAAATCTCTTGAGGGATCTGGTAGGAACTTTCCAAGAAAGATATGGCTGAGCACTGACCTGCGGTCCGTTACGTGTGAACGGGTTTCACCTTAGTGGAAATAAAAGGCCATGAGAGGGATCCATTATTAGATTTATAACCCGAAAAAACTCAGAACATCCCTCTGCAATAACATCTCATTTTAAAGAGGATTAGGCTGCTTTGTGCCTGGCAGGGACCCAGCTAATGGTGGCATTGTTTTAATAAGGAGTGTGGGAGGGGCTGCCAGCCTTTTCAGGAAGATGGGGATGCGTTTCCATGCGAGGGGTTTCTGCAGAAAGATAGAGCGCTCAGACTTCAAACGCGGACAGGGATGGATTTGGAAGCTGCACAGAGCTTATCACAGCCCACGATAACGAATGGAACAGATCAGCGTCCAGTCAGGCTGGGCTGCACATTTGAGCCTCCTTCAAAGGCTGCATCTAGGCGTAATGAATGTGGCCTAACCTGGGTTATGCCCATACTTACAATGATGATATTTCAGCAGTGCACAGAAACCCTTGCTTCTGTGCTGCAAACGAATGCATCGCTGATGCTACCATTTTTTTAACAGTAAAAAAATCAAATATTTACTGATTCAGCCTCTGTAAATCTGCATATGTGTGTACCTTTGTTTTTACTTTTGTCTGTCTGCAATCAGTAATGCTCAGTGATGAATATTGTGTAAAAAGTAATGCATAGAGGTGCCTCACAAACCATTCCCTGTGTTTTCTAATATTTATAATATAGTATAGTATATGGTAATCAATTCAGTATGTGTTATTTGGTGGCTCTCGTGTCTGTACAAAGAAAACCTTGCATGAAGTCTTGATTATACATATGAAATAAATACATTTATTTCACTTGAGTTGAACTTGATAAAGGTTTGAACATTTTGCATTATCCCTATGGATGGGCTAGCATCTTTGGGACAAACCACACTCACTCAGTTCTCTTTCACTTTTGCAGCTAGCATCAGACTCTTTTGTGGAGGTCACAGCTATGGCTGATATAGAAGCATGGTAAGAATTAGATTTAAAGGCCTATAACACTGTAATGTTCCCAATTGGCATCCCATCACACTAGACATATAGCTGTTTATGGAGATAAGATATGAAAAAGCTTCCCACTCAGAAAACCAACTAAACTGCAGCATTTGCAGTCTTCAGCTTGCTTGCACGTGGTGAAAAAAACATTAATGCAATGTGTATTAGACCTTAAATTTTTTCTAGTGAAAAAGTAAAGAAGTGCAGCTTCTCAGTGCCATTACTGACAGCATGGCAATGCTTCATATGCCCCCTTCCTGTGTATTAATATTGTACTATAAATAAAGTCCTGTGCCTAATGCAGCATGTTTGTTGCCTTCGCACCAATAATTTCAGGGTGTGGTTTACTCTGCCATTTTAGATGGTGTGTAGGTGTGTCCTGCATAGTAGTTTCAGTAAGAAGGTCGTGGGTAACTAATATACATATATCTAATAACTAATATACATATATTGAAATATATATACTTTGATTAAAACACTGTGAAAACACTGAGAAACTGTAAATCGTAGCACTTCATATAACCTTTTCATTGTGACCACAAGATGTATATGGAGCTGTTTATAAAATCAGTATACAATCCCCTACTAGATCCACAAATGTGAACCATGTGCCTCAAAGGATTTGGCCAGCATGAACGCAATAAAGTCAAACATTTTCTCTTTGCCCTAGCACATACTTAGAGAGGCACCTGTTGTACAGTAGTGTTACTTAGCAAAGTGTTCAGTTATAACTAATAACTAACCATACTAATCATAATACTAAAATAAATACCACTGGAGTTTTAACATGGGGATAACAGGATGACAGGAATCAGCTGTAATTAAACACTCTATTTTGATATTTCATCTTCCTGACAAAATTGTACCACCAAATGGGGTTTTAAAGGACAAAAAGAGGCAACTGCTTTCTTGTAGAGTGCTCCAATCCCAAAGTGCTTCGGGATGGGGGATGCCAAGATGGCCACTTTGAAGCGTAAGACCCATGTACTTTCTAGGAAGTGATTTTTGCTGAAGTTCCATCAGGCATGACATTCAGGAAGAAGAGCCAAAATGGCAGAGAAGTTGGACTTCACTCACAAGTACAATTTGGCATTTCAAATTTGCAGATAATAATGTAAAACAAAAATGATTAAAGTGAACATAATGCTAGAGTGGTTCTGTGCGTATCTGTGGCCTCACGGCTAACTGATTTTTCCCTTGCGTTAACAGCTGATGGCACTTACTTCGACTGCCTGTGACTGCTGACACCAAAGTGCACTCCAAACAGAAAGCATTTAGGACCGCGTACAGAGGCCATCTAGAAGTCACCAGACTAAGACGCTTTTGTTTGGATCACAGCCATCACCCTGGGCGTATGCTTGGCATGTCCAACCAAACACTATCCCTGGGGTCAGCTTTCAAACACCCACTGAACTTTTCCAGAAGTTACAACAAATTTCAAACTCCATTCAGGTATACCTGTTAAATGATAACTGAGGGGGAAACTATATACTAAACAGATAATTCAAACTACTTGAAAGATTCCATTTGAGAAACTGATTCAGCAACAGACTAGATTTGTTGTTAATATGTCAGCAGCCCTTGTCCTTAGGATATGTCCCTTTGCATTATACTTCACGGCATTCTAAACTGAAAGTATATCCAAGAAGTGAACTGAATTGAAAGTAAGTTGTGACAAATGAATTTATAACTTTGAGGCTTTACGTGTGTGGGCATTATGCAGTCCAAAAGGCTACCCGTGTCACATCCTACTTTATCCAACACCTTTTATGCGCTTCCAGCACACAACTATGTCATTTTGTAACCATGCAGTTGGGAACCATAAAATAACATCTGCGAGGGTGTCATGTATGCAGCGTTTTGTGTTCATCTTCAACACTCATCAAAGATCTGCGAGTCAAGTCCCCATTACAGAGACTAACACTCTGCCTGTAGCATAAATACTGCACCATTACACATCTACACAATTAATATGTCTCTATACTGACCATACAGGACATACAAGAACAGACTATCATTATGGCCAACATTTCACCCCTCCTCTTTGCTTTGTGGGTGCAGCTTTTTTAATTTGAAGTACATTCCTCTATTGTTTTTTTATATGAAATACACAGGTATGTACACACATTTATACATGTATGATGGTAAATCACCATTCTAGGCCCCTAGCTAATGAATACTTTAAAGTACTTTCAAATGCAAGCCGAATGAAGGGTAACGCAAAGAGCAATCCAACAGCCGCGACCTATGAGAAACAACATTTTAATAGTTGAAATAAATACTCCAGTACATGCATGATCAAAACACATTGAAAATACTAGTAAGTTCTGGTAAATAGTGTAAAAACCTATAGCACACACTCAGCAGCAGCTTTTACCCATTAAAATTCACACATGGAAACAAACACTGCCACTCTTCCCACTTTTACACAGCTCATTTACTTCTATAGATCACCAGCTCAAACGACACACGCGTCAGGCTACATCCATCAATTCATCAGTTGTTTTCAAAAGGCTGAAAACTGAGGTAAACTTTTCTGGTTTAAATTTGTTATTTCCTTGCAAGGGGGGGGAGGGGGAGCTAACAGTGATTGTTGATTAGGACTGAGTTGTTAGTCTGGCTGTCTGGCTGTTTTGGAATGGCTTCAATCACACCCAGCGTGAGAAGGCCTCTGTAGGAAACTCAAACCAGCCCGCGTCCCCAACGGCTCTCCGTCATTGCTCTTTGTGTCCTCTTTACTACCGTAAAGGGTCGGTCCGATCCATCTCTTTGGTACACGAAAGGGAGGTTCATTATTTTAATAGGCTTTAATTCACAGAATGGGAGTTGACTGGCGGTAAAGTCCTGGGTGAAGATCTTTCCCTTAGTGCCTGAGAGAGCAAATAGCATCCGTCCGAGACGGCGCAGGCCGAATTCCGCAAGCGCTCCCGGTAGTCCGGCATCTTGGTGCTATTCTCTGGCTGCTGGGATATGTCCCTGAGGCCTTGTGTCAGGAGGACGCAGGCGGAGACCACGCTCATCGCCCCGCCCAGAATGGCCGTCTGCACCGCCTTCCCCTCGGGGCTTATGGTGGCCGCTTTGCCCAAAAACTGAGGCTCGGTGGCAAAGCCCACCAAGGCGTGCACCGACTGCACCAGGGGCCCGCTGAAGAGGACGCACCTGTTCCTGGTCAGCTCGCTGGGCGAGGTCTTCAGCTCCTTCACGCAGGCCAGGAGGGCGGTGGCGCTGGTGCTCATGCACTTGACGCCATGCTTGAACTGCTCCTTGGCGAACTTGTCCTTGGACTTGTCGCTGGCCAGGATGGAGGCGTCCGTCAGGGTCTTCAGGTTCCTGGAGATGTTCTGGGACACCTCGAGGAGGAGCTGGGGGCTCAGGTCGGCCACGGCAGTCACCCGCAGCGCCGCGCAGCTCTGCTCCACCTCGTGCCGGCAGCGGGTCACCTTGTAGCGGTCCACCAGGCCCGGGAGGGAGGGCTGGGAGCCCGCCGTCTCCACAGCGGCCAGGTAAGCAGCGTGGGCCGAGCACTCGGTCAGCGAGATCACCAGGTCGCCCATCTCCTGGATCCGCTCGCCGACCTCGGTGAACTTGCCCATGTTGAGCTGGCTCTGGATGTCATGAGTCAGAATGGACAGCTCCTTGGTCCGGGCGATGACGGTGTCCCGGCAAGTCTCGAATGTCTCGGCCACCGGCAGTCCTTCGGCGCCGATGACCGGCCTGGTTTCGCTGGACAGTAGTAGCAGGTCTGCCACCAGCTGCATCTTACCCTTACACGTGTCACAGATAGAGGGGAGCTTTTTCCTCTGCTGTAAGCTGCCGCTCAGAATGCTGGTAGATCCCTCACTAGCTGACTTCCCCGAGCCACTACTAGCCATAGTAGGGAGGTCAAGCTAATTTGATGGGGTTTTTTGTCTTTCTTTTTTTTTTTTACAAAACCAGATTAAATCATACACTCCATTGTAAGGGACAGTAATTTAAGACATTTTGTTCCAAAAAAATCCTCATGTACTTCACAAAAACACTGTATTGACACTGGCCAAGCAGTCTTCGTTGTAGTCCTTCAAAATGTATGCATGTAGGTGTATCCACTGTTAATTCCAAACCTTGAAAGAGCACAGGAAATTGAATTCTTTGAAGTAAACATTTGCTAAACCTGCGATAGAATGAGTAGGTAACTACTATGTTGTAGTTGTCTTACAAGGTTATCTACTTGTGAACAGCAGGGAAGTGGAGACTAACATACACTATTTGTTGAAAAAAATCCAAGCTTTAAGATTTTGGCTTATTTCAGCTGTGGGCATGAAGGCCCAGCAGATTTAAGTCATGCTAATTGTGTTTCACCTTGAAGAACAAGAAGCATTTGTTGTGTTTTTCACTGAATAAATTCCTGGATTTGTCAATAACCCATCAGCTGCATTGAAATTCCCTTCATCCACACTTTCTTGTGTAGTTTTACACCTTATATCAACTTGTATTTTCCTGGTTAAATGCCCTTATTGAGCTTTTCTCTAAGGGATGCCCATCCAGCACCCAGCTGTTTATGAAACAAATATTCACAGGTTGTATTTTGTTGCATTAATAAGCTATAAATGGCTATATTGGTCCAAACAATAACACACAAAATTCAAAACCATTAAAAAAACTGCAGTGCCACCGGGTTGCCTCTCTTTAGGCGAAGTGCAGACTGAACAAAAAAAAATATCAAAAATATTTGTATACTGTGCAGCTAAGAAAATAGGGAATATTAGTAAAGTCTGTTGGCGTTAGCGACGATGTTTGCGTTAAACGTCAAAAGTGTCCTTTCGTTTACTTTGTGTCGAGCAAATCAGAATTTAAAATACCTGCGTGCACGAGGGCAGCAGGGCTTCGATGCACCGTATACGTTGATCTGTTCAAAATCCGTCTGACCACCCTCAAGTGACTGGGAGGCAGTTTCATGCCCCTTATAACATGACCACCACCAGAGCAGTTCCGATTGACCTCACCCGGATCGCAATGCTTTTCCTGCACCATCATTCCATTAATCTTCCAAAATAAAAGCCTCCGGTACTAAAGCAACAGGCCAACTGCGGCGGTCCTCCCTCGACTTTCAGTCTTTTCCTTTTTGTACACAGTCCCGTCATATAAACTAGTTCATTTTCCAAGCACAATTCCATGTACATTTCTATTGTCCATACGCACTCTTCAGCGAAAGGCAGGGCATGATCTCGTCCGGCGTTCGTGGCGTCGGGTTTCGCTTCTGATATCCATATCAGAGTCGTATTCCGGTCGAAAAGCTGCCCTTTTTAAAAGTGCACTCCGCAACTTTCGCCGATGATCTTCACTTTGAAACTCCTTCGGAGAGAAGTGGTCGTGATTCTTGATTGAAAGTCGGTTATATGTTCCCGCTACATCTTCTGTATCAGGAAGAAGAGGAGGGTGTGGCCGTGCTTGTGCTGCTCGGTTGTAACGCAGCACGGCAAATCGGAGCGCTTACTCACCCAAATACTGCAACTTTCAGTTGTGTTTACGAGCGCATATTCACACCAGCCGAGAGAACGGCGTAGTTTATCGCGTTACCACGCGTCTAGTTTTTTACCGTTGTCGCAGTTTGAAGCGGTAGTCCGTTTTCCTTCTGTTTCGGCTATATTGTCCGGATTTTAGAGCAGGGTGATGTCTCTTCCACAAGCCATCTCCTCCCGAGGCCCCGACGTGGGTGCATTCGACTACCGGTGTAGCCGGGACAAAGTTACAGTATTCCACCCAATGAAGTAACACTGCCAAGTATGAGCGATTGCCCACCTTCCATCGCTGTCCGAATTCTCTCTTGACTTATTTTCTTTCAACATAAAAACATGTATAACTTAGGTGTGTAGCATACTGCTTTCGTTGTTCAAAGTACTTTAGGCTCACACTCACTGAAACACAGCTGTAAGATCTTAGTGAGCAGTGCCTTTGCTGTAACCTCAGTTAAACTTTAATTTTATGTTGTACGTTTCCGCTTTCATTTTGAGTCAACTGCTTCCCATACTGTGCAGTCATTAGCTGGTTTACTTCGCTTGTAAAAAAAAATACTGTATCAATTGCTTTAGCTCCAAAGTGGTTACTTATTGTCATAAAATTGTCAAATGTGGCATATAAACATAGCCCATAGTGTCACTTCAAAATACAACACAACTATGGTGAATTTACTGAAAAAGGAATAAATATATAGTTAAAATAGGACATTCAAAAACGTATAGAAATAGTACAAAATATCAATAACAATAGTGAAGTTTTCAAATTAAAATTAATATTCTCTAAGTGCTTCACAATTTAATAAAATCTACTTCAACGTCATGGTATATATTTAATATCGACCATAACGGGCTGTAGTCTTTAAAACGTCAACCCACCAATAAACGACCCAGATCCTTCTTTCTCTTGGTTGAAGTGTGGGTTGAATTCCCAGCCAAGTTCATCTATCCCACCTTGTCCTAATGTCAGTCAAGATCTAATCCTTCACTTCAACTAATTTTGTCTGCTAACTGAGAAAAATGGTAGCAATGACCACTGGTAATTTCGAGGATTGAACTATCGTCATGGCAATGCACCACAAAACTACATTTGCAGGAGTGCTCCCAGCAAAAGCTGTAGCATTTAAACAAAAGCCAGACTGGTCTTGTAGAAAGATGGCTGAAAATTTTTGAGGACTGATGGGTTCGCATTTCAGGGCATTGTCCAAATCATTCTGTAGACATGTGTATCCGTCCATTCTACTCACCAAAACCATCCCCATTGATATTGATCTATATTGTGATTTGATTGTTTTAGCTATGATGGAAAAATAGATTTTCAGCATGTGAAATATAAGTACACAAAATATATCGAAAGTATTAAGGGATTTAGAAGGTTTCCAGGATGATACTGTCACAGGAAACATACTTATCTTCTGAGTAAAAAAAAAAATCAACAAATTCAACTGAAATGTTTTGTACAGTTCATTATTTTCCCAGTTATCGTAATGATTGGCCTAAAAATAAATCAGATAATAAATACATGAAAACTGTATTTGGTCGATCCAACTAGATGTACATTAGTGTTATTGTATTAACACTTATTAAACTGTAAATATTGTCTTATTCTCATCTCTCACACGTTTTGAGTAGATTGAAAGTTACGGCATCCGTCTTCAAACAAAATTCGCCCTACCGCTTGTGTTCGTTAAAAAATAATCTGAGAACCACACGAACCCACAGGGCGGTGTAATCTGAGTCTATGCAGTCTGTTGTAATATGACGTCATTGCTTTAGACTGATCCAACACGGCGTGAAAAGAACGCTGGGGAGGTGAATTGACCAATCCCGTATCAAGAGGGGGGATTTATTTCGTACAACACGCCCTCTGTAGGCGTGTATCCAACGGCGAGAAACGAAAGTTTTGTCTGGAACATGCTAGCTAAATAGTAGCCTAATTAAACTTAGTCACAGATGCATCCTGAAAAACACAATAGGTAGAACTAAACAGGTTATGCAAACTCTCTTTCATATGATGTTTGCAAAAACAAATGAATTAATATCACCGAGTTCGATTATAAATTCTGTTTAAACTAGAAGGGTATGTAAATTATCCCCAGTTGTCAGTCATGAACTGTACTGCTTATCAATTCACACACATGCATTTTATACATAATAAAATGTTTTTATATATTTAACAAAAAAATCAAAATATAATTGTTTTTAAACTGTCTAAATACTACAACTGAGACATCAAATTCAGGATTCCAGCTGGTAAAACAAAATTTGAATAACTACGAGTTTTTGTTGTTTGTTAGTTTTTAAAATAGTTACTTTACTTTATTTGACATTGTTTCACTATACGACGAGGAGTATTTGCTCTGCCTTGCACAGTTTAGTGTATGCTGAATCGCAGTATCTGCATTCACATGGCCTGCAGATGACTACATTAAAAGCATATCTTGAGGTAACGCAGCATTTAAGAGAAAAAACCATCAGTAGCCTACTTTGGTATCGACATTTTAACGGCATAATTAAATTAATATGGCACAAGTAAACAATAAAAAAGAATAACGCCCCCAAAAAAAAAAAAAAAAAAAACAAATCATGAAGCAGAAGCTTGCCGTAACCGAAAGGGAACTGGCTGATCTCTGCAGCACATTAACACTTAGCCCACTCGCGCAGAGCGAGACGGCTAGAAGCCTGCAGCCACGGCCATGGCTACAAGTTCTGCATTGTCAGTCACGCAGCTGCGCAGGGCACTGTGCCATTGGGTGGAGTGTCCTGAGAGGAAACTGCCCTGTTTCTGTTCACAGAGCTGCTAACTGCACCGCGCTCTGTGTACGTGTGCGTGTAACGACGAGGAACGCTCAGCTGAAGAACTTGCTCAGACGAAAAAAAAAAATCAAAACTCTCATACTGCTATAGTTTGCTTGTGTCTGAGTTAATTTTCTCTACATCTCTTTTATGTGTAACACAGCTGTAAACATAATGATGAAAGCTTAGTCTGGAAACAAATGCCCGTTATGTATTCATTTTGTTTAGTACTAACTTTGCTGTGTCGGTGCTGTCGGAAAGGCTTCACAAATATGTGCACATCATATTTACTGTTATTTAATATTTGAATTAAAAGAGGTCATTTGCAATTGCTTTGGTTTGCACAATTGAAGATAATCACATTATTGTACTGCATTATGCCAAAATTTTGAAATGTTGGCTGAAGGTTTTGGCAAGCAACACACTAGAAAGGAAACATGTCTACATTTGACACTTATTTGAGGATACGGATTAACGTGTCTCCTCCTTCGCTGTGCTTTAGCTATGGACACAGAAAACATTGTGGCCACAGAAATGTAAGGTTTCTCCGGATTTTTTTTTTAAACATACAGTCCTGCAGTCCTGTAAGACCTCTGACTCGTGTACTTGTGAACTCCTAGACTATGAGCAAAACTGTTACACAGGGATCAGTTGTTTTGTCCAAAATTTAAAGAACTTTGCATTTGATATAAAAGGAACTCTTCAAAACAGAGATACAGACATACGCCAGCAATGTTGCTTTAGTGAATCTTTGTTAACAGGGGATAATCTACATGTATGCAGTTATTCCCACTGAATTTGCAGGCTGCATTTGACAAAACTAGCCAACTCTGTTCTTTGACATTGTAACGCAAACATCCCTCATCTATGTACACACACACACAACAAATGAAACGTGGACAACGGCAATAGTAATTATTCGAAAGTTAACATTCAAATTACGCATGTTCTGTTTTATAGGGGACCTAGGCCCTGCTTTCGAGACGTACAACATGCAAAGTAGCAGATTGAGCGCCGCCGAAGCCGCGCCCCTTCACGTGCTCTGACGGAGGAAATTCTTCCAGCCAGTCAAATCGCTCCAGTTGTAAAAAGATGGCGTCACCCTGCAAGTGGAGATGTGTGTGTGCGCTGCTGTTTTTAAGCTTAATATGTACTCTGGCAGCTAATGATGGGAAAGACAAAAAGCCGAAAAGGAAAAAAGACATCCGGGACTACAACGATGCTGATATGGCAAGGCTATTGGAACAATGGGAGGTAACGACATGGTGTTTTGATTACCTCATAAGATAGCTAGCTAGCAAGCTAACTAGTATTCAGTCGCAAAGAACATATAGCTAGGTTTATGTACCGTTACAGTATTCTTAGCTAGCTCGTCGGCTTTTGTGAGATAACGTTGCATGTTGTTCATTCTGATACCCCAAATCATGATTTATTTTACATGGAGCTGAAACCAAACTATGTAATTTTGAAAGTTCTAAATAGTTAACCATATGGGTAAGTTGCCAGTCAGTTGTTAGCTGTACACTTTTGCATCTGTCTTGCTTTAGGTTGACTTCAGCACTTTGCAGGGCGAAGTAACGTTGCAACATCCTTTACGAGAAATGAACTAAAAGCTGCTAGATAGTTATCTTGGTGCTACGTACACGCTGGGTGTTGTTAGATCCTAGGCTCCCACTGTGGTTTAATTTTAATTGCATTTTTAGCAATAGTGTAGCCATAACAGATAGCCATCTTTATCTAGGTAGTTAATATATTAGGTTGGTTTAAACATTAGCTGGCGAACGAGCGTGTTAATCTCCTTAATTTAAAACCCGCAAATCCCCAATGTCATGCTTTGGGCAGCTGGCTTGTCACTCATTTACCTGCCTATAGTTCAATCATAATTGCTTTCAGTTGTGTTCACATCCCTTTGTCCATGTGCATACAGAAGGACGACGACATCGAACAAGGCGATCTCCCAGAACACATGAGGCCTCCTGCGCCTGTAGATTTCTCGAAAATAGATCCATCGAAGCCAGAGGAGCTTCTTAAAATGACTAAGAAAGGGAAGACCCTCATGGTTTTTGCCACCGTGTCCGGAGATCCCACAGAGAAGGAGACCGAGGAGATCACCAGCTTGTGGCAAGGAAGCCTCTTCAACGCCAACTTTGACATTCAAAGGTACAGCACCCACGTAACATGGGTACCAGAACTATGTGCAATGTCGAGAACACGTCTCACATTAACATTGAATACATATTAACACAACACACACTGGGCCAGTACACAATACATAACACACCACAAATGTTATGAGACCAGATCGTAAAATGCTGCTTTCCAATGATGTTGATCTCTGTTCAAAATTAATGTAAGAGTGAAGTATATGTTAATGAACCGTTAGACATTTTTTCAAAATCAGTCATATGTGAAAATGAAGCCGTTTTTATTATTATTTGGCTATGCACCACTCCTGCTCTCTGAAGGACCAAGACACTTTATTTTGCATGTGAATGTACACCTTGTGTTGATCAGACAGAAACATTGTACACATTCTACTGACCATATAGACTAATTTATGTCTTACCCATGAGAAAACCCTTCTACTCTCCCCCACTCGTACCCATTGGAACTCAGAAACATTCATAAAAAATTAATATAAATCTAGAAATGAAACAATGAATATAGTAATAAACAAAACAAACATAAGGAAAAGCTGGCTGATGGAGCCTGTGTTTCCTTCTAGGTTTGTGGTAGGCTCCAACCGTGTCATCTTCATGCTTCGTGATGGGAGCTATGCGTGGGAGGTCAAGGACTTCCTGGTGTCGCAGGATCGCTGCGCGGATGTGACTGTGGAGGGCCAGGTGTACCCTGGGAAGGCAGCAAAGAAAGACGGCAAGGGCAAGGAACAGAATGAAACCTCTCAGAAGAAGCAGAGTAAGAGCGGGGACAAGAAACCAAGCAAAGGGAGCAATAAAAACAGGCAGGAACTATGAGTGCTTTTTGTATGAAAGCAAACTCGGAGAGGGGTTCAGAGGTACATGAATCAGCTGTTCTTTTCAGGCACACCTCTCAGTAACATTATTCCTCAGTCAGGTTCAGAGAGAATGGTCAGGGAGGAGGCTTTATGGTTGTACTGTAAAGTTTACTGTTTCTGTTACCGTAAGCACAACACCTGGTGTTACGGTGCGAAACCTTTTTTTTTTCCTGTTAATATGTTAATGACTTACCATCCCTGCCATTGGCTGAACTATGCCAGAGTACACCATCTTTCATTAATCATGACATAAGTTTCAGAAAAAACATCCCTTTGATATCGCCTTTGAATTGTTTGTCAGTAGTACACATATGTATATATTTAATGAGTATTTTGCCAAAAAACAGATTAACTGCACTAGTCTGGGAATGATCTGTTTGCCCATTTCTTTGTCTTTGATTACTACACAATCACTATTAATATTTTGGAATGAACTTAATTTCAGTGTTCTTAGTCCCAGTGAAGTGTTTTCTTAAAAACACAACATTGCTGTGTAAAATGAGAACATTTGCTCTTAATTAGTCAGAGCATTATCACACCAATTTCAGGAACTTAATTAGTTTAATGTTTGGTTCAGCGTTCATGGTACGTTGCACACAATGTCATTGCCTTGATATACAGGACAGCAGACCAACTGTGGAATAAACCTTTTTTTAAAAAACCTCCAATAATTTTATGACTTTTCTGTTTTTACCAAAAAATGTAGATTGTTCCTCAAATAATCAATTGTAAGTGTAGGTAGCGCTCATGCTGAGAGTCACAGAGTTGGACCATATGGGACTTAACAACCATCACACACCGAGAAAGCTAGGTTTAAAAATGAGACCACTGGAAGAGAATGCGGCTGCTCCCCTGGACAAAGATGTCAAACTGAATACCTGGAGGGCTGGTGTAAATGATGGTTTTTGTTCCAGCAAAGTACCCTGGCTTAATTGGTCCAGTCTGTCATTTAACTGCGCACATTTGCACAGAATCTTTTTGCCCGAAGCAGTAAAATATTTGAGAATAGGGCACACATACGATCTCCAACTGTGTTGTCTCATGTTATTAAATTAAAAAAAGGCTGAAATGGATAATTGAGTGGGCTGTGTGAGAAAGCGAGAGCGGTGGTTGGAGCAGGCACCGGCACACATGCCAGCCCTCCAGGAGCTGAGTTTGACAGTTGAGCCTGCGGGCCTGTGATACCACCGTCTGTTGTGGACTCCAGTACACAATCAGTTCTGCCCCACTCTTTTGTATTGTAAACACTTAAGTCAAACAATGGCCATCGGTTTCAAGTATCCGTGGCCATGGCACAGACTCTACTGCTTGGCACGCAATGCTTCCCCCGAGCAGGGAGCGAAGCAGCGGTCCTCACAAATGCACCACGCACAATTTCACAATTTATGAAGATGGCAATGAATGTAAAAAGCACATTCATCTTCTAAGGATGAAGTTCTCCATACTGTGGGTTAGTCATCAAACTTCCTATGTAGAAGTGATGTGTCCCACTCTGATGAGTCAGCTCCAACAGCAAGTTACTGGAAGTGCTCCACATCAGTAGTGAAATGACGGCACTCTGTTGACGTCATAGCAATTCCCCCCCCCAATGCCCAGGAGCAGTAAATCCTTTGCCACACATTGGCCAGCACAGGTGAAAGGTCATCTGAAAAGATCCAGAACAATCTGAATGTGCCATGTGGAATGTTCAGTGGTCAAATGTCTCAATTACTTGTATAACCACAATCATGATTTCATCATTAGTGTTCTACACTGGTGACATAATCTTAGTGTTTTAATGCTAAAATGGTAACTATAGACGTAAGTTTAGTTTAGCAACACCTTGGCACTCAGCCTTACATAGATGTATTCAGAATGTATTTCCACCATAGAGATCAGGAGATGTTTCTTTTCAGGTGTGTTTGTTTCTCTCTTCATTACTTTGGTCCCGCTTGGTTAAATCCCCAGTGGAAAAAGTCAGATCGATCTATAAATTTTTAGCAGTTCAACACGCATGTGTGTGTGTGACATGCTGAGTTCGAAGAAAATTTCCTACTTCGGAGCTGATGGGTGTGGCTATTAGTGTTACAGCTGAGTGACGCACAGGAACACACACATACTTCCCTGCTCCTATCTCTCTCTCTGTCTCTCTCTCTTTCCCTCTGTCCAGCCAGACGCAGCAAAGTTCCTCTTTCCTTGCCTCTCCTCTCACCTTCACTTTCTGCGCGTGGCAGTTTGCCACAGCTCAGCTGGGAGACGGCAGCGTGTGAACAAATTCGGCCCCGAGCCGAGGAGCGAATAAATGCAATCCGATACCCAATGCGACGGAATGTGCGCATTTATATTTATGTCTGGCGTGGCGCTCTCGTGTAGTGCTGGGTTTATTTTGGTTTGTGGAAAGCCGCAGCTATGCACTTGGGATGCAGGTGCACTGGAGGGATCAGCCTGGATAAGCAAATGAACCTTTGGTGCCATTGGTGGGCCATTGTATCGAGATCGCTTTCAAAGGCAGACATCTCGTTAGCTGTGTCCAAACCTATCCAAACATTGTGTTCTGGTCTAGTGCCAAGCTATGTGAAAGAGAGGAAATGCCTTCCCAAAAAAGTGTCACGTCATCATATATGCATACTTAAATGTCAGTGAGAGAGACAAACTTATTGCAAAAAAAAGACAGGGAGATACACATGCCATGCATCAATCAACCCTCTACCAACCCATCTTTCCTCAAAGGTTTGTTTTACAAAATCTTTTTTTTTGGGGGGGCGAGGGGGTAGGCTATGCAGGAAAACCGAGTTTTAGAGGGTGGCCTTCAGTGTCAGGTGACTCCGCCAGCTGGTTCTCGTGTGTGTTCCAAGGAGCGGGGTTGCCAGACAGAGGCCCGCGACCTGACTCACCCCTTGTGTCAGAAATCCCCCCAGAGGAACGTGACCTCAGCAGCTCTCACACTTTCCCCACCCCACATTCCTCCAGCTCTCCTCTCCCTGCAACCTGGGAGACATTAACAGCAAACAGACACTCTCCACAAATTCAACCCCTTCGTCATACTTTCGCTGCACACTATCGAATGAATTATGAAGGAAGAAACCAAGAAATATCAATCCCTTATGTAGGGACATAAACTATGGATATATCAGTGTATGAAATCTTGTACAAATGTTACATACTAAGTTGTGTAGTGCACAATTCAAATGTATATAATCCTCCAGATGTTTAATTTCATTTTATGAAGACCAGTGAAGCCTCATGATAATGCATAAAACTTTGAATTACGTACTAGTCTTTGAAAGTACACAGCAAAATGACCACTGGTGATTGTGTAACTGAGGGAGCAAAAAAATAACTATTACAATCATTACACAGTTTAATTAGTCCTGATCACATAACTGTATACATTTTTAAGTGCTGACGAAAACCAAGCTGGCTTTTTTTAATAAGGTCATTTAAAAATTGTACAAGGCAGTACAGTGTGCAGCATATTCGAGACAGCGCTAAAAGCATTTGTGATATTGAATGGCCCAGTGTAAATTGTTGGGGCTTTTTTTTTTTTTTTACAAGTCCCTCTTTCTTTTTCAACAGTCTCAGCATGAGCTGGACCTCTGCATTCCTCAGTGATTTATAACGGGCCGAGGGGCCACACCCACCGCTCTGCTGAGGCGCAGGAACCGCTGCATGGGAGTCGCAGGGAGATTTCGGCACGTCTCTCGCGCGGGGAGCAGGGACTGCGCGTAGCTCAAACTCTCATTTCAAACGTTCAGCAGAAGCCAAAAGGAAGACAAACACTCATATTCTAAGCCGAGCCAAGTCGAAACAAGCTCCCTCATGTTAAATTATAGTAAATTATATCAGTTTACAATCAAAGAGGTTTTGTTAGGATTTTTTAACGTTTTTTTTAAATATAGCAGCAATTAATTGGTGTTCTTTGTACATTTCCCTTCAGATTAATTCATGCATTTGAAAATAACACACTGGTGAGGTAACCTCAAAGATATGCCATGTATTGACCAGACAGTCAACTCCATTGACGATTGAAGGTTCTGTCTTAGCTGTTGATGAAACAAAGTGTTCTGATTTGCAGGCTCATTATGAATATTCTCAAAGAGGTATGGAATACTCATCACTGGCAACCTTCTGTTAATGGCCAGAACCTCCAAGACAAAGATGTTTGAAGGAGAGCACGAACACAAGAATTGAATATCTGGTCATAACATAGAGTATCTGTGATATCACTTTCAATGTTTAGCAACACAGGGTGAGATAGGGAGGGTAGAGGTTGTCTCTGCAGAAACACTTTATTGAAGTCACTTAATACATAGTATTACCAAAAAAAAGGAAAAAAAAGGTTAGGTTTAATTATTCATTTATTTTTGTACAAAAGTCTTTAGATCTAATCTAAAGCAAAGGGTCATGGCTATGTTCATGCCCAAGTCACATTAATTTTACATCCATTCCATGTACTGCTAAAACAACTTTTGATAATGCATATTGTGAATTACACACTCGTCTGTGGTAGTACATTTTTTAAATGCTTGCATCAGTTTTTACAGATAGGACAGAAATACAGCAAATACATTACAACTCAAAAGATGTCCCTTCTAAATTTGTTCAATTGTGCCTGTACAATAAATAAGTATAAAATATATCTCTGTTATCAATCTGATGTATATTAGAAACACATTTAACATACAAAACACTAACAACTACAATCTCCGAAAAAAGACCAGCTATTTCGGCAAAGGGAAACTAGTATCTTGTTTCTTGCCACATCGAAAACATTGGCCAACGAAATCTGAACCATGTCAGTCATTTCCAGGTAACTTACAATTAGATATTGAACAAAGTCTGTTTAGACTGATCGGATAGACATTTCTGATGTGAATGGCCTTGACACATAAGACAGGATATAGTCAAAATTTCTTGCTGGTACATCTACAACATTAACAAATGGACCACAAATTCTGATATGAAACAATTATATGAAAAAGCATCACACTATTACGTTAGAAATCCTCACAGCATAGGGATAAATCTCTTCTGGAATGAGACAGAGGTCAACACCACTGAACAGGACAAAAACAAGGAATGTTTTTGGTTTTTTTTTTGTTCATTTTCTTCTGTTTTCGTTAAGGTCAAGTATAGTCAACGTACAATACAATCGAATCACACGTCCACATTGTCACATATATCGACACCAACTGGGAAAGTAGCTAGGCGATACTAACACATGCTTCTGATTTGCACAGGTTCAGTAGTCCTTTCTGGTGAATCGTTTGCAAATCTCACGATTCTTTCGGGCAGTGGTGACGGCGGGAACCCGCTTCCCCCCTGCTTTCAGCTTTGTCCTCATAGCTTCATCTTCTTCACCACAGGGATGGGCAGGACTTGGTGGATTTTGGCCTTCTCCTCGTCCGTCACTAACCTCACCCAGTCGGGTCGGAAGCTCCCTTTGAAGCCCACGAATGCCAGTTTATCTGAAACATCATCAAAAACCCATTGTCAGCTACGCCCCCTTCATCACATACAGCAGTAATTCTCACAACATTGGAATTTAATTTACAGGGAATGTCAATGTTTGTCTGTTTTTTTTTTCTTTCTCAACAGCATGATAAAATGTGGCCCTGAAAGTACAGTACAGTGTGTCGAGAACTGAGGATGGGAATGTTGACAACAGGATGTGCTTTGTGGTTGCTAGGATGGTTTTTGCACTGCTGCTTAGCAAAAACACAGGCTTTAGATTGAGTGGAATACAACTGCTGCTTTGGATGTGAAGGTGAAATCTTGGAGGCTTGTGATTATGCAAACAGTCATGGATGTAACATTGATTTAGCCTAACTGTACTATCTGTGCAAGTGAAATCTGAAAGGGGCAGAAATAGACTACTGCAGTGGATGTGAAGGAGAAATTAAATTGTAGATAAGTGTAATTGGACTACTTGATGCGATAGCTGAATTGTAGAAGGGTATTTTTGGACGGATTGTAGAGGATGTGTTAGTTAAATTGTAGATTGTTGTGGTGTAACTGGACTGACTATAGTTCCAAGTAGTCCATTAACACCCTTCCAATTAAGCATATCATATCTACTGTATATAGACGGTATAACTAAATCTTAGAAGGGTGTTATTGGACTAACTACTGTGGCTGTGAGAGAGGAATTTGGGAGGGGTGAGAGGAACTACCCTGCTGCTCTGGTATATATTTGACTCTCCCAGCAAGGAGACAGTCCCTTTAATGCTTATGTGCAGCCCGTCCTTTTCCATAGGGGTGGTAATGAAGTTTACTCATGGTGCAGACTATTATCTTAATTACCATATTCATGCAGGCTTTTGATGGAAAGGAGAATGATAATGCAAAACCTGAGCATTGTTATTTTCTACAAGAGAATTCATTCATTCAAAAATTCATTACATTGACCAAATAAGAAAATCTCACTAAACAAAGGTAAATATTAATCTAATCTAAGAAATATAATCTAAGAAAGCTTTGAAATATCTTTCTTCAAAGGGGACAGTACAATGCTTTAGAGAGGTATGTCAGTTAGTGTGCAATTCATCTCTGCAGTTGAATAAACTCATCAGCTCCCCCTGCTGTCTCTTTTGTAACAGTACAATTCAGTAAGATGACCATAAACATTAACCACTGGGCTTGAACATAATTTAAAGAGCATCCTTCCAATTTGATTTAAAATGCAAATACATCATTTTATTGACACAGATCTGTTTTTATGCATGCATCAAATATTAAAAAAGTCTTTGCTGACATTTATAACAGACCTACTGAAACAACACAGGGGTTAAACTTGAGGTTGAGCGGGCTAGGATATACTGTATGTATTGTGTGTTACAACCTCATGTTTTAGTTGAGGTCAAGTTTGCAAAGTGTCTGAGTTTAGTACACTCTAATTACAATATGTACCAGCTGCACTGATTACAGTAGTCAGTAACTGAACAAACTGGTGTATCAGTGATAACATGATGGTTTCTAGCTATGAACATGAATCATGAATTTGAACATGAACAGAATGTACGCAGACTCTGGCAAACTGTGTTGCCATTTGTCAAGATGAGGAAAATCACCTTTCAATTTCACTGCCTTGTCTGCCCCGAGTTGTTCAAGTATTTTTGTCCAAGGCCCTCTGGTCACAAGGCGTCCTTTGGAGGTCATTATCACTATGGATCTACAGCCACAGGGGTGATATTAACAAAATGTAAGACACTTCTATCATCCTCCTCTAGCTGCAAATCACCTCCCAAATGGGAGCTCTTTAACATGCAGACTGCAGAAAAAGAACAGGATGATAAGGTACAGACATTTCAAGAGGTTTCTACCAAATGCTTCTTTCTACAATATAGTTTTATTATATCAAGATGAATAATTGTTACATCCTGTTCCACAGCATAGTTTTGTAGTTTTGTATTTTATTCATGTTTTCAGTCCCAAGCCTCAAATTTTAATATAGTCAAAGTCAAAATTTAATATATATGTATATATATTTTTTTTCATAACAAGTACTTTGAGGAGTTTAACCCATTGTGTAACAGAAGCCCATATCAACAAGCAATCTTATGTTAGTTTTGGCAAAGCGGTCAGGTAGTGCCTTATTGTCAATGAAAACACGGATGAGTATGAGAAAAGAGCCTCACTCGTCTTTCAGGCCGGAGATGTAGCCCTCGATCTGGGCCGGAATGCCCAGCAGGATGGAGTTCCGGAACCCTTTGCTGTCTAGCACCTTGCCATACTGGCTATCGATGACGGTCAGCTGCACCCCATCGTCTGGCTGGTAGATCTTCTTTCCGTTGACCTGCGGATGTGGACACAGTGATCTGATAAACGTGGCGGCTTTTCAGGCATGAAAGGCGATAGCAGATCAATAGCCCCAGGGGCTGCCCACAGCAGGGTCATGGCCTAGACAAGCCATGTGCAATGGGGTCGGGGGCTAAGGAGACTGAGGTGGGGATATGGGATCTGAGGAGCTAACAGTGCTGTTTCAAAAGTGGAACATACCTCTGCATAGGCAAAGTCATCCTTAATGTGGAAGAAGCGAGTGTTGTAGGACTCCAGCTTGATCTCCAGGAAGTGATCCGTTGTGTGCTTTGGGACACAAGGAAACTGGTGGACATTAACATTTCATGCTCAGTACGACCAACAACACTTCAGTGCCCCTAAAAGCATAAAGCCCAACATTCCTCAGCTGAAAGAACGACTATGATGATATACAGTACACAGAGCATGCACTGTGTAACACATTTAAATGATGGGCTTGCAGGCGTGCATGCTTTGATTCGCCTGGGGGAAATTCCATAGCAGAAAAACTATGCAACACCGCTGCTGAGCGGAGCCATCTACATTTATCGAATTTCTATTATGCACATTTCTTGCGAGGCTTGCTCATTTTGTGGGAGAGACTTCTCTTATTGATTTATCTGAAAGGGAGTCTGAATAGAGTATGAGGCAGGTTTTAAAATGAATGCAATGCCACAAGCTTCCACAAAAAAACGTCTCTTGTGCACGAACAGCGAGAGAGGATTTTATTCATTTAAAATATAAACGCAATAAAGATGAACAGATCGTCCTTTATATCTTCTGCGGGTGATAAAATAACGAGTTCCTCAGGGCTTTACGAAGTGGCAGACGGCTGCGCGAAGAGGGAGCTCAGTACCAGCTTGTTGGCGGGCAGCTTCTTGGGCATGGGCACGTCCACGACGGGCATCTCGGTGTAGCGGGGGTAGGCGTCGGCCGTGCAGTCGCTGGGGCCGCTGCCCTTGGGGATGACCGCCCTGATCTTGACCCTCTCGCAGCCCTTCACCGAGCAGAAGGCGAACGCGTCTCTCTCGCTGTGCGCCTTGATTTTGAGGAAAAGGAGTCTGGAATGGGCAGGAGACAACAGCCCGGTCAGGCTTCGACCACAACACGCCAAACCGCTGAGAATGTTCCGGCAAGAATCGCAAAGAACGGGATAAAAATTGTCCTTTAGCAGGCACTTTCGCCAGACTAACAACCCAATATGACAGTAAACAAATGCATGTTAAAACAGATCTGTAGGCATACCTGTAAGAAATCATTTTGTAACATATTATCTATGTTTTACATGTATCAAAATACAAAGGAATACAATTAATTTAAACAAATTCAAATTAGAAATACTCCACAGAATAATATCAGTGAAAGGCAATGGAAAATTCTGGCTCCCTGAAAAAGATACATAATACATATTATCTACATGTAATTATGAATTTTTTTCTCCAATGAGATTCAAGTCATTTTTCTTCACTTCTGTTAGCTGATGGCGGTGGCACTAATGCATTAGCAAGAGAACTAGTCCAGAACTAATTAGCCTAGGCCAGCTCCTGTAGTTTACAGTCATAATTCTCATTCCTCTGTGCTTTGGACTGCTACCAACAAGCCTTCCGGGGAAGGGGTGCTGAGCTCTGTGTCTCATTGCTTTACACTTTTACATTTTCCAGCTCTGAGCTGCTGCTGTGGCTGTAGTTGTGGCTGTGCTCTGTGTTTCTAGTGACAGGACTGCGGGGAGTGCTCCATACCCAGTGTCCTCCTCCCAGTAGTAATAGCCCCGGGACAGGTGCGCGTGCTCCGTTTTCTCCCTCAGATGGGTCCTCAGGAACACCCCCGTCTTTCGGGTTTGCTTGGTGAGACGATTGTGGATGTCTGAGATGATGGTGAAAGTCGTCCCTTTCGGATAGCAGAGGCCCACGTTGATCCAGTCATTCCTGATGAAAACATTGATTGGAGTTAGAAAAAAAAACTCAGACTGAGATTAAAAGAGCTGCACTGGAATGACAATGAACATGACCACGCATGTTGTTCAGCTACCACTAGGTGGCGCCAGAATACAAATGAGGAACCCCCTGTCAAAAAAAATATCAGGCATGCCTTGGATGTCTGCCTTATATCTTCCAAGTAACACACTGTGAATGTCAAGCTGTAAATTAAATGGAGGTGTATTGTAAACCTATAAAGCCCCTATTAAACCAGGAAGAAAGAGCTCAGGCAGCTCTGCCCCCTTTGACCCAACTTTGTCTAAAGCACGTCAGGTATATGCAGCGTGAGACTCAAGGAGTTTCATTGCTCGTGGGGCTCAGAAAATGTCAAGTCTCATTTGGGAGCTGCATGTTATTATACTCTCAACGCTCACAGAGGGAGACAACTCAGGTCCTCCGCAATGGAGCTGACAGCAAGAACACTGAAGTCAATGACACAGCCGAGACCGCGAGACAATGTGTCATCGGCGTTAAGAATCGCAGCATTAGCGTTTCCTTGGAACATCTGCCAAACACATACACCTTTTGTGCTCATAAATATACAGTGCTGTGGATTACAAAAAAGGTCTGAGTCCCTCAGGTTTTGGCAGCGGTGGGCTCACTTGTTGAAGTTGATGAGCCACACGGTGACTTCGGCGGGGGCGGCCCGGTCCCAGTGCACGGTGTAGCCCTTGGACAGGGCCACCACGGGCTGGAACTGCTGGTAGTGGTTCCTCTTGCCCAGCGCCCCCTCCAGGGTCAGCGGGTGCTCCGGGTACTCATCCTTCACCATCTTCATGTTCAGGTTGGCCGGGTTGCGCGTCTGAATGTACACCTATGCATGCAGCAAGGCAGGTATAAACAGGACCGCGAGTTGATGTTATTGAACGAGAACTCGGCAACCTCCCATTAACACATCCATCAATTTTGATGCAAGACCTCGCGTTGCGAAATAGACCTCAGCTCTGCTGTTTTTTTTTCCCCACACCACTAGCTCGCACTAGAAACACAAAACAGCCAATCAGGTAGCGAAGGTGAGAATTTAATCAGCGTCAATCAAATTGATTCTCATTCTGCATCTATCCTGCCCTTCAGCACAGAGGAGAGGCTCATTTTCACCACCTCAGAATGTACCAAACTTAATAATTTAAGTTTCCAAAACTTTCATAATAATCTCAGCAACAGACTTTTTTTTTCAGACTCAACCCCTCACACTTCAAGCAACAATGCATCAACATCTTGTGTCGAGCCATGGACTAACTTTACCTCGATATGAGTGTTCCCTTACTGGCACCTATTACATTGCATATTACATTATTTATGCACTCAGGAGATGCCCATTTCCAGGGCTTACATGACCAGCATTTTACATATTATGCATTTACACAGCTGGACGTTGACTGAAGCAATGATATAGCAGCAAAGAATCTGACCAACCCAGGGTCTGAACCAGCCTGTCTGTCTACTTCACCAGCTCTCCACCACGCTGCCTTGCTGTCCTGTGATTGGGTGATGGCGGCAGCTGTGGGCGTGGCTCACCTGGGCGTAGTGGCCGCTGCAGATGGCGGCCCGCCAGTCGGGCACGTCAATGCAGTCAGGGTTCCGCAGCAGCCAGTTGTCCTCCTTCACCAGGAAGGCGCCGGGGTACTCGCTGACCGAGCCGTCCACGTCGTGGAAGATGGTCGTCTTGTCGCCGTCCATCTGCATCTTGCTGAACCAGGGCCCCGGCTCCCCAAAGAACACCCGGGAGGTGATCTGATTGGTTTGAGCGAGAGGGCGGCGTGAGTGTCAGGGCGAGCATGTCACCTCTGTCACGCTCCTCCCGGTAGCACCAGGGGGACGCGGAGAGGGCAGGCAATTCCAGGAGACAATTTATAAGAGCGCACAAACTACCCAGTTTTAAGAGCACAGAAGCAATTCCCTTCCTCTGCTCTCTGTACACGAATCACATGACAGCTGCTTCACTGCTGCTTTACCACACAACATCTTTCTCTTCTAAGAGATACGGGCTTAACCACAGAAAGCTGTTATGCCCTGGAGGTCACAGTGGCATATAGAATACTTATACGGATAGTTGCCTGAAGAAGTCCTGACTGGAATGGACGCTGCTGTGCAGCACTTTGAGAGCAAGTAGCTGATATGGAATATGTTTGTCAGTCTGTTTTCACAACTGTGGCCATATTTACGGTTATGATTTATTCAATTTAATAACAAACAGACAGAAATCAAAGACTATTTACCTTGGTAGCTCACTTCCTCACTGTGTGTTTTGTATCTCATTTTGCCACTTGTCAGGGAGCCTACACCTCCACACCATTTTGCATTTGCTATATAAAACACTTAAAATGTATCAGGTAATGGCACATTTATATACTTGGAAGTGGAGAAGTGAACCCTTTATTAAACCACCTGACTTGAAACGCTTCTGGTATATTCTGAGCAAATAGTACCGGGCAGCTGAAGAAATGCATACTCATGATGAAAGGATTGTTTTTGACACCAAAGGAGGCTGATGGGCGATACGCGGCGTGACTTACGGGGACGTCTTCGAAGGTGATGTCGGTGACGTTGTTGTTGGGACAGCTCTGCCAGGTGTTGTTAAGTCGGAATCCGAAGGCGCTGGTGTGGCGTCCGTCGAGGGCGATGTACTTGCGGAAAGTGCAGTTCTGCACGTTTATGGGCCCGTCATAGATCTGCACGCCTCGGATCGGAAAATTCCTACAGCGCAATATGGAGAGAATATAAATATCCCTCGCATCACAAAGTCCCATCAGTTCAGCTAATATAGCAGGACTAATGGTGTCTGGTAGCCAGACACGGACATCCTGACTGAGATTACATATTACACTACATATTTGCTGAGCAGACACCCTTCTCCAGGGCAACTTACATAGCCTACATTTTTACATATTATCCATTTCTACAGCTGGTTATGTACTGAAGTGATACACTTTAAGCACCACCTCAGGGGTACAGCAGGGAATGGAACCTGCAACCTCAAGGCCGCAAGCCCAACTCTCTAACCACTCTGCAATCAACTCTTTCAAGCCACAATTGCAAGAAGCATCCTGATTACGGGCACTCACACTCCTCTGGGCAGCGTTCGTCCATTCATGTCCGGCCCGCCAGGCCCCCAGATCCGATTGTCCGGGACGGGCATCCCCCTGTTCTCGCTCTCCCCCACGAACAGGGAGTTCTTCACCTCCTGCCTGGAGCCGTCGTCGTCGGGGAAGGTTCCCCCGCTGCGCACAGGAAATATACCATTTAGGGCCGCGCGCAACAACATCCCCCCCACTGCGCGCCCCCTAGCCGCACGCCTAAATGACTTTCACACTTTTTCAAAGCTCCCATTTCCCACAGCATTTCAGGCGCCCTCCATATAAGGCGTTTTCCAATCACAGCCGCAACGTATGGGGGTTTGCGGAGCATCCCCGTAAAAAAATATCACACCGGCTGCCGCCCTCAGAAGTATCAAAGCTGATTAGCCTCCTTACCTTGCGAGGGTGAGGCCGATTCCATTGTCGGCGAATCTGAGGGCGATAAAGATCACGGTTAACGCATGCAAAACGCTCTGCAGTTTACCATACTTTTCATTATTCCAGAAAGAGACCGTCTGAATGTTATGCACTGCGGGGCTTTGTGAGACGTGATAGATTCACAGCTAAGGAGTAAAGGTGCAATATCATTTCCTGTACTGCAGCGAATTCATCCACATCAAAAAAAACACAAAAAATGCAGGGAAGTGTTTAGATCTCAGGTGAGGCGTGCGAGACGCATGTGATAATTGGAGAGGGAGGTGTGTGATGGAGGTGTGATGACGCAGGGGTCTCGGGGGGCGCCAGCGACTCCACACTCACTGGCATTCGTCGAGCCACACGTCCCCTCCCCGCAGCCACGCCCCGTGGTCCTGGTTCTTGTAGGCCACGAAGTGGTGGATCTGGGCCGGGACCCTGGGTTTGAAGGGGTCGGAGTCCTGGTGCGGGCCGTACCTGGTCGCCGGGGGGAGACACAGGGACACAGGCGTCAACCCCCGGCCCCCACGCATTCCCGCGCAGCCCTCGACGCGTCCCCGCTGTCGCGCGAGGAGCGCTGTTTCCCAGTCCCGCTCGCGCGGAGCGCACTGCACCTCGCTCCGTCTGAGCTCCTGATTAAATGGGTTTGACTGAGCTGTTGATTGAACGCTAGCCTGCATTTGACACCTGTGCGGAGTTGTCCGCTTCAAGTGCCTGAAGACAGACACGTGTCAACGAAGGTGTTAAAGCACTGCTCAAAGAATAAAAGTAAAGGCATTTCACCAACATTCACCAGCTGTAGTCCTACAAATTAGAACTGAACTCAATCACAACCATTCCATTTCACTAAATGGAATGGGGCCTGCCTGAAAAAAAAAACAAATTGACCAACAAATTTAGGTATGCTACAGATACATTGAAAAAATGCTAACTTAATTTTCTTTCTATTCGATGACTGAAGGCAGGCTTCTCACAAGATGGTAAATACAGTCTTGTATGTAATTAACAGCTTATTCAAACTAAATTAGCCAAGAGCCGAAAAAACCTACATGCAGAGGTATGCTGTAGGCCCAGGAATACGAATGCACCATCATGAATGGCTCTTTAACTAAGGACTTTGACAAGCTGACGAAGATAAGAGTGAAGAAGACTGGAGAACACACCTGGCTCCCACGAGGGACAGGAAAGGTCTCTTATCCTTGACATTCGCTTCCGTTGTCTTCACTCCATTGTCAAGGATCATTCCAGCCTAGAGCATCACATCAACACAAAAGTCAAAACGCAAGCTCTCCCACTGTAAGACCAAAGCAGTCAGATAAAGGAGTAACAGCATTGTTCGCAAGCTATTCCACAGCCGAGCTCGTAGCTTAGATGTTGCTGCCTTCTGTGGAATGAACACAAGTGTTGTCTTGCTTGCGCCTGTTGTGTGCCAATCTGCTCTACACTTCTGTCACCGCAGGCAGCGGCATAATGGTTCATTTCAACCCAAGGCCATGTTATTTATCAGTCTTTCATTGCCCCCTTGAAGAATCAAGCTTGTATGCGCTGCCATGGAGGAAGCCTCATGTTTTATTGACAGGGAACAACAGGATCGACATGAGAAGAGTTATGTTTCAATTACGACAGGGTATTAACAGTAATGCACTTCCTGCTACGGTGAGATAGTGAGGAAGCAGGAAGGTGGTGAGCTCTCTGTGTTCCATCATGATGCGCTGCTGATGTTGTTTTATGTAGTGAGTGGAGGACGGCCTGATTGGCTGGTGCTTCACGCCCCGGGTCCCTCTCTCACCCTGTAGTTGGAGTGGGCGCGGTTGTTGAGGAAGCGTCCCATGGGGGTGTGCTCGGTGCGCCCGGCCGGGTACAAGCCCTCCGAGGGCCCCGTGGGAACGTGGTGGAAAATGAACCAGAAGCCAGTCTCCTGTGGAACACAATGGGTGGGGGGAGGAGGGGGGGCTGTGTTATTCCTGGGCAATGGTGGAGAGCGCACAAAGAGCCACGCTGACGACGCTAACGACATAACATTCACACGCACAGGTGCGCGCATGCACCTGCACACACAAACTCATACACACACAGGTAAACAAGCATACGCACAGACATGCCCACAGACATGCAAAGCACACACCCAGACATAGACTAAGACGCACTCACAAAGACACGCGCCTCCACACACACAGGCACGCACAGCAGGGCACTCGGCAGTAAACCCGCCCACGGCTCATTGCGCTCCTCGATGCATTCGTGAGCTGGACGAGTGGGAATCCGACAGGCACGAACAGCAACATGACTGTCTGCACTCTTTTATTAATTTTGCTTTCTCAGGTTTGGGGGGGGGGGGTGGAGACAAAAGGTGTTAGAGCACAGATTGGCAGCGGGGACTCTAACACCGGCGCCTGAGCCCCCCACACACAGGCTGAGCGGGCCGCTAACGAGCCTCGGCAGGCTGCTCTCGGCTACCGGAGGGAAGGAGATGGAGGAGGACCGCACTCACCTCGGAGCCCGCAGCTGCGCAGTTGATGAGGTTGTTATTGGGGTTGGCTATCCAGAAGGTGGACGTGGCGCTGCGAAGAGACACAGAACCTGTTTGGTGATGCTGGACTCCCCCACTTCACACCCCCACCCCCCTTCGCTTGCACATGCTTTCCAATGTTCCACACTAATCATGGGGCATGAGGCTGAGTGGAGAGAAAGAGGTGGCATGACACATCAACCTGGGTGCATGAAAACATCCTCCCTTCTTGGAAACCATTACATTACCATTACATTACATTATATTGTCATTTAACAGGCGCTCTTACACAGAGTGACCTACGTAGGCTACAGGTTCATCCATTTATACAGCTGGATATTTATTGAGGTGATTGTGGGTTAAGTACCTTGCCCAAGGGTACAACAGCACTGCCCCAGCGCTGAATCGCACCAACAACCTTGTGTTGTTGTGCAGCTTTTAGGTTTTAGAGGAGTCACATCTATGAAGCATTAATTCCCAAGTCTGACTGCTGAAATCTACTACCAGACGGAGCATTAAACACCCTCTGCAAAGGTGATTTTTAATTTAATTTTTAACTTCCATTAAATAATGTAGAGACTTCTTGGATAAAAGATTATGATCAAACAGAGCCGAAAAGCCCATGAAACTCGTACGATGGCAATCAGTTGTGGGGGCAGGCAGGAGGAACGCAGGGGGAACCAACAGAATGCATGGCTATTCACTGTCTCCGCTCGACTGAGGAGAGGTTTCTACCATAATGGATGGAGTGGACACACCTGACGTGGTCCATATGGACACCCCCAGATGGGTGTCCTTTTTTGGAGTGCCAGCAGGCCTGCTCTGCCATTGGAGAGAGCTCCGCAGTGTTCCATCTGCCTACACAAGGACTTCGCCGGGGGTTAGGGCCGTCCCCACCAGGAAATGGTTCAGCGGCTCGTTCGGCCGGTGTGAAATCACGCAGCGACCCAAGAGCAGCTCGTCGCAATCAAATGTCACTGTTCCGGTGTCATTGTCGCTAGATTAAACCTTGTTTTTAATTGCGCTACCCGAAATAATATCCAATTTTCCAAATGGATGTGGGGAGAAAAAAAAAAAAACATAAAGCCTACCGTATTACTGAATGAAATGCGGTCTGCCAAATGACCTGCAGTAAACCATTAAAAATACATCAGCCTGTGCTTGAGTGCTCCCACCAGGGCTCAAGTTTTCTGGCAAAGAAGGATGATAGTACTGTAGGCACAGTACACACTCAGACCTCTGTCTGTATTTCTGCTCTGACTCTACAGTAGGTGCACACTCATATCTTTCTCTGTATTTCAGCTCTGCACCTACTGTAGCTACAGACTCAGACCTCTGTATTTCAGCTCTGAACCTACTGTAGGTACAGACTCAGACCTCTGTATTTCAGCTCTGAACCTACTGTAGGTACACACCCCCACCTCTGCTCTCCCACAGCTCAGTGATACCGTGACACTTAAAATATAGTAATGTTTCTTTTCCGTAATGGGTCTTTCCTGCGCGGAGGCCCTCGTTGCTAAGTGCGTGAGGGGCACGCGCCCATGCGGATCTCCCACTCGACGGCTCTCCCCCAGCGCGGCGTCGCGCTCCGGCGCCCGGCGAACGGCAAACTCATTTCAGGCGCTCGCACTGCGCGGCGGGATAAGCGGCTTTGCGATAATGAGTGACTGATGTCGCAGCCGGAGCCGCAATCACCGGAGCGCGTCTCTGACAGCGAAGACACGCCGGCAACCGTGACGGGCTCCCACTTCACGGGCTGTTGGACCTCGAGGAGAGGTAGGGACGTCCAAAGCAGGAACGCCGCGCCTTTATCTGCGCGTTACACACCTGGCGCTTTGTCATTAACGAATTTGAATGCCGTTTTCTTTGAGCGTTTGTCAACGAGCATGAGCGAGTTTGAAACACAATTTTAACCTCGGGGCGGGGGTGTGTGCTGGGGGGACAGGCATTTGCACGGGTGTATAAACACGCTATGATGTATTTTGCAGACATCTTCACTCCGAGTCTTGCTCAGAACAAAGGTAAGTAACTAAGTATAAACAGAACAAGAAGAAAATGAAGTACACTTTGTGTAAAAATAACCCTGAATATCAAAACCTGTGAAACTCCAGCAGTGGCAGCAGCTCAGCTTTCATAACCATAATTTTATTGTCTCTGTCCCTAGACATAGTGTAAATATGTAATGAAATAAAAGGAAGAACACCAAATGACATTTTTGTGTCTTGCTGTATGCTGGCTGCCTTGTAAACATATTAGGTTCTTAAGACTATTAATTAATGACATTTTTTCTCTTTGATGATGATAAATATATCTATTCTTGCCAGAAATTAAAACGCTAATTGCTGTAAAATTTTAACAGGGAACATTTCAGAATCTGTACCAACACCAATTCACTGTCCTGTTACTCTCCCTAAAACAGAGAAAGGATGAATTCAGCAGAGAAACATCTTAGAAAAGCAAAGTGCTCAAGGTATTAAATGGATGATAATTATATCTAATCCCCTTAAAGTGTGATTGACCATATGTCCATTGGAGAAATTCTGCGAGATTTCCTGAGGCAGACTTGATCTAATTTCTTGTATACAAAACATGCTGCTTTTAGATCAGCACCAATTAAATGGCACTGGG
The DNA here is from genome assembly GCA_019176425.1 of Megalops atlanticus. Taxonomy (NCBI): domain Eukaryota; kingdom Metazoa; phylum Chordata; class Actinopteri; order Elopiformes; family Megalopidae; genus Megalops; species Megalops atlanticus. The sequence goes on from CM032885.1 coordinate 14,571,892, forward strand.
AGTGAGCGCAGGGGCACAGGGCAGAGGGCGTACAGTGCATTAATTTGACTGAATCTTCTCCCCACCACCTCCTTACTACACTACAGGCTTTCAGCGGACGCTTATCCAGAGTGACTCACATAGGTTACATTTTTTCACAAGTTACCCATTTATACAGCTGGATATTTACTGAGGCAGTTCTGGGTTAAGTACCTCGATGAAGGCCACAAAAGCAGTTCCCCGGCAGGGAATCGAACTGGCAACCTTTCAGTTACGAGTCCTGCTGCTTGCCACTATGGTACACTGCCACCCCCTCAACATGCCAAACCCCACCTGAGACACAGGATAAAAGCAAGCGAGGCTCTCCCACCTGCAGTCCTGCCTGGGGTTGGCCACGTAGCCGGGGTAGGCGCCGTTGGTGATGTCTCTGCACATCTTGCTGTCCCTGTCGGAGGGCAGCAGCGTCCCGGCCTTCACCAGGAGGCCCAGGCAGTGGTCGAAGGTGTTGCGCTCCTCGGGCCCGTCCTCGGTGAAGAAGCAGTGGCCCAGGGCGTCGTAGCCCACCACGTCCTTCACCTGCAACAAACAAAGAACAAACTCAGAGCTGCTTTCAGCACATGCAACACTCAAGCATCCAGGCATGTTGCCCTCGACTGACTTTGTGACAAAAAATATGTTTTATAATTCATTTACTTAGCAGATCTCCTTACCCAGTGACACATGCACAGTTTACAGTGCGCACATTACGATTTATACAGCTCAAGAGGTCCTGAAAGATCTAAGGTAAGCACCAAAAGAAGTGTCCTGTCTGGCATTTGAACCTATAGCCTACTGTATACACAGCCAGCACCCTAACCATCTTGTTTGTGTTTATGATTGTGGTTTCAGCTGTAGTGCCGCCACAAGTATGTTAAGTGCGAAGGCAGGTCTGGTTTGGATAATTCATTCCCAGCACATCACAATGGGGAAAGTCACCATGTCACGAAGCAAACACACGCTCACGCTGTCTCCAGAGTCCTTTTCAGATTTCTTGAAGAGTTCTGAATTACCCCTCTGACTTCATTAAGCACACAGGGGCGGCAGATGGCCGCGCGCCTGTGCAAGCACCGCAACCGTCAGAGCAACGCGGCAAACACGCCGCCGGCTCTCTCCTCGTGGCTACGGAGAAGGCATCCGTCTCCGGGCAGAGGCAGAGACTCGCTCTCCCCATGAACTTTTCAACTCTCTCTTTTCTCCGTGCTTGGAGGCTGCTATCAATGGCACCTCAGGCTTGTGTCGCACTGTGTTCAGACACACTGGGACAGGCGAGTCTCGGTGCCTCCCGACGGCAGCCGAGGTGCCCTTTGCGATTAATTCAACGCCGGCTTTGAACCGTATTGTGAGCCGTGCCGCTCGCAAACACCCCGTTATCCTTCAGCGATGGGGATCTGACTCACCAATGTGTTTGGTACATAAGGAGAGCGGCCGGGGCCCCCGTTGTCAGGGATACAAGAACGGTACGGTCTCGGGCTTGACAAAAATACCGCTTCATTGATAAAAAAAGACAGCAGTGTGAGACGTGTCATTTCTCATAATGCCAAAAAAGTATAACCTCTGTTTTCTTCTTCATTGGTGTGTTGTTTGTTGTGAATATTTTATCATGTTTGGGAGTGTCTCATATAGCTGAACAAGTAACTATTTTCTTTGTAATTAAGTTGCTAATTTCTTCTTCAATTTATTACTTTTTCCTAATATTAATCTTTCACTTATTTCTGACTTAGTTCCTGAAATGGATCTATGCGCAAATAAAATTTGGCCTTTGGTCCATGTCTCATGAAATGTTCAATTTTAGAGACATCCACAATTTAATTAACCACACCACGAAGAGCATTTTGAAAATTAATTGCATCCCTATGTGATGCAACTACTGCCAAATGCTAAAGACAGCTCTATTTTAGAAAAATCCCCAACTGAATTTTTCTTTTTTCCTGTTATCCCTATCGCAAAAATCATCACAAAATTAATTATCGTTTATTGGACCAAAAAAAAAAAAATCTTCATTTCAGTCAGGCCCTGACGCAATCCAAACAACTTCATCTCTACTCAGGTAGCACAGACAGTGTCAGCTGTGGCGGTGACAGGATGTGAAAGGCGTGATGCGCTGGCTCTCCTGTCAGTCTCCCTGAGTCCTGTCAGCTCTCCCCAGGCCTGTCAGTCTGCCTCAGCCCTGTCTCTTCTCCTCAGTCCCTGCTGCTTTTTCTCAACTGTTGCTGCAGATAATCCCTGTCCCTTCTCCTCATCCCTTTCTCTCCCCCCATTTCTGTCACACCCCTTTAGTCAAGCCACGCCCCTCATCCCTGTCATGCAACTTTAGCCCAGCTACGCCCCCTAATTCCTGTCATGCCGCTCATCCCTGTCACGCCCGTTCAGTCCTGTCACGCCTTGAGTCCTGCAATGTTCACTGATCCTTGTCTCTCCCTCTTTTCTGTGTCCCTTCCACCCATCCCTCCCACACTCCTTTAGTCCAGTCATTTCCCTCATCTCAGTCACACCTATTTAGTCCATTCGCACCCCTTCATCCCTGCCACACCCCTTTAGTCCTGTCACACCCCTTTAGTCCTTTTACACACCCATTGCTGCCTCATCCCTGCCCATCCTCCCTTAGTCCTGTCACTATCCCTCAGTCCTGTTGTACCTTTTACCCCCTGGTCCAGAGCACTCTCACTCACCAGGAGGCCGTTGGATCCGTGCACCGTCACGCAGCGGGAGAAGGTGTGGTGGATGGACAGGCCCTGCACATAGGTGGGGGGGTCGTAGCCCCCTCTCTCGTCCACGTCTCCGTTCATGTGGAAGTGCACGGGGTAGTGGCCCATGGACTGCTGGCCCATGTGCTTCAGCTCCATGCCTTGGAGGTGCACAGCCTTGAACCCACGCTCCACCTGGAGGCGGGACAGGGAAGCATTAGAGTGCGTGTGTGTGTGTGTGTGTTGTGTGTGTGTGTGTGTGTGTGTGTGTGTGTGTGTTCAGTGAATTTTTGCCCTTCCTCCTGCATTCATGGACAGTCCTTGAGATGCAGATTTATTTCATGATTTCATTTGAAGCCTCTGCAGACTGAGATTAGGGTTTTACTTGTCAGGACATGTGAAATATATGGCGTCCACTACATCACAGCTGGAGCCAAGAATTCAAATAAAAATACATCATATGACGTGATACACCCCTGGAGAGACTGCAAACTGCTCTCTAATAGGCTTTTGGCTCCTTATATTTGCGGTTGCTTTCCTGTTTGTTTGTGAGGTCTACAATCTGACCAATATCCTATAAATCCCTAATTGTTTCAATATTTGGCAAAATGCGCAACGTTATAATTAAGGTTCATAGAATGCAATAATCAAAATGAATTTGTATTCACAACATAGATGAAATTCCATTCCAAGTCTTTTCTTTAGAGTGTATGTGTTGATAAACAGACCACAAAACAGGCAATAAAACTGGAAGTCACCAGTGTAATTGGTACAAACAAGATTACTGTCATCTGCTCTCTGACATTTGCCTGGCAAAATTCTTTAATTTGTCAATATTATAAAATATAACAGGTATCCTATCCAATCTTATCCTTTCAAGTAATATTATCTCGCATATGGAATTTATTAAACCAGACTGGATAAACTATTAAACTAAAAACTATTAAACTGGACATCAAGAACATCTAAAAAATCAGATTCCAAAGAATGTCACATATAATAACTGAATAATGACATATGTACAACAAGCAAGCGTCTGGAAAATTGACAAACGTGACGCCATCTCCACAAAGGGACAGTTGTTTAGTTACTCACACATAAACATTCCTAAAATCATTATAATTATTCGGTACTTCAACAACTCCCTCGTCCCCAGCTCCCTTATGCACAGGACATGAAGTAGGAGTAACTTTTGCCAAATTATTTACTACCGATGCAACATGTTTGCTGGAACTATTTGCAGCGAGCCGAGACATAGCCTTCTTGCCAACAGGTTTGCCCTAAAACGACCTGTCAAAAAGCATAGCTGCTGAGCGTTATGGATCTCACAAAAACAGATTTCTGCATTCGTGCCAATAATTTTTGTTCTGCACCGTGAGCACTGTAAGTGTTTCCAAGCAACTGCTACTGCTACCTAGTAGCTGTGCGCTTTACAAGAATAAATAATGATCGTTATTTTTTTGTTTGGCAAGTGTGTGTGTATGTGCCACTTTTCAGCACACAGATATAGCCTGGTTCAAACTCCTGCATGGGTGAGCCCTGCTGCTGTCAGAGAGATTCGCGCAGAGGCGCCTGATTCAGACTGATAACCTTTCCCTTCAGTCAGTCCGGGTAACTCCACGTGCCCAAGGGGGACATGTACCTTTAGGTGCCCTCCGAAGGTGTCAAAGTCGAAGAACTTGCAGGCCTCGTTGCCATAGCACCGGGACTCCATCTCTCCCCTGATGAGGATGTTCCTGGTCAGCAAGCCCACCTCCGCCCGCATGTCCACCCCGTCCACCTCCTCTCCCATATGGATGTAAGCCGGCTTCCCTGCAACACATCACACGCACACAGTCAGCTTTTCACAGCCAAACTTTTAGTCAAGTCTTTTCCAGGCTATTTTTTTCCAGTCACTGTCTCTCAGAAGACTGCGAAAACCGGTGCCTTTCAACCTTTTAAATGCCACTGCACATCTCGACAGAACAACAAACGTCCTGTTTTCTCAAACCAAATTGTCCTTCCACAAAGGCTGTTTGAGTACAAAACATGTTATGAACAACAGACTGCACACACTAAATACCAAAATACTAATGTTACTGCACTGCATTTGAACATTACACAGACTAGAGGCCGGGACATATGCACCTTCTTTACCTCATGCACTCCCAACAGATCAGCATTGCTCTTAGAAAACGCACTTTAGGGCTTTTAAGCTGGGATATTTTTAAGGCAAGCTTTCCGGGCCGGCTTTTGTTGGCCACCACCCTCTTTTAGGGTGCTCCCCCGCAGTTGGGCAGGCACCAAGTGACCCAAATATGAGCAGAAATGGAAACCGGTCCGTGGATCAGATATTGACTAATGACTCACAGGAGGCACAATGTGTACCTTTTCCACCGTGTTGTGGGGCACAGATGACTGCTCCTGGACACTTTTGAGAGTTGTGCAATGAGGGTAGGTTGACCTTCCTTACAGATGAAAGTATTCTTTTTATTTCTTTCTGACTTGGTCACTTTTTTACCACACACCAATTGGCTGTGGCAAGCACCAGAGCTGCAGCTCAGGTCAATAGAAATACCACTGTTTGATAAGTGAAGAGTGCCACAAGTCCACTGAATGTAGGTCAGCTCTCCTGACCTGCATACCCTCTGATACTGCAGGGCCTTTGTAAGGGGACGTGCTTCGGGACTTTCCCTGGAGAGACGCCCAGGTTTCTCTTTCAATTATTCTAATTGGCTGCCTTAAGGCCAATTTCTTTATTACGCAGATGCCTAACTGCCTCTCGCAGTGCCTACAGTACCTGCAATGAAACGGATCAGGCAGCAGAAGGATTGGTTCAGTCACAGGTTGAGCACAGCAATACAGCTCCTGGAGGAAAATGATGAGCTCTCTGTTTCAATGTGCTTTCAATAACCGAGGTGGGAAAAAAATCGCCAAACATTACATACTTGCTTTTTGGACGGCACAGCGAAGTCATAACTGTGGGCCGAAGGCAACAAGCAGCAACTGGCCCCCATTCCTGTCCAGACAATGAACGGCTGGATTGCAGATTGGATCCCCGGCACAGACGCCTGGCAGACAGACACCACAGCGTTTTCGAGAAACGAGTCCCCGAGCCTCGGCCGGTCGCCGATAGCAGGGGCCGGGGCCCGGCAAGCCGGAGATAATTATGGCCGAGTTCATCCGAAGTGGCAGCTCCTTCATGATCACCGATTCAAAAGTAATGCTGCTCATTCCGCTCGCTCTCGCGAGGGACTGTCATTTAGGGCCAGAGTGTCCAGAGGGGCCACAGTTTAGACACAGCAGAACGGCAAATACATAATCGGATCCGAGGAAGCCGAGTCAGGAATGTTTCAGAACCTAATTGCTCGCTGTGGCGGAAACGTTACCTCGAAGGGTTGCCGTATCTGCCCGGCTTAAAAAAAAAAAAAAAAAACTTTCTGGTTAATTAAGGAAAACTCCAGCATGTGGGTCTTATTAATCCTACATATTTCAATTATTTACAGAGGTAGACGTGCCCCAACTAAGCCGAGAATCATTAAACGGAATAAAGAGACGAAGTGACAGGTGACGTGCCGTGCACCCTCACCATCCCTAAAGCTTCATTAGAAGTGACAAAGCAATGAGCGGGACTTGGAGGGGAGCGTTTCAGCTCTGACACCGCAGGCTGTGGAGACGTCACTTTGGATTAGGGCTATATTTAGAGCTGTCTCGGCTCCACCGGCAAAACGCATTACCTGTGCGACGTGTGAAGCACAACACGCCAACTACACGCCACTTCAGCGCTGCACGGCAGTGGCATCATGCACCCCCCCACCCCCTCATAGGGCTCATTTACAACACAGTTGAAGCCTCACAACACAAATGTGCTCCCTGTGTGACATACAAAACACATACCCGCACATACATATGCTCCCCATTCTACCATCAAAGGCTGACAAAAGGCACATGCATGTGCCCCTTATTATTAAAAACTGTCACCTCATACATGTGCTCTTCATTCTAGGTCAATTGTGAGAACACATACCAGCACATGCTGACCGCATATACAAACTGTAGATGTGCTCCCTATTATAGTGTATGTACAGGTATGCCAACGCATACCGTACACGCACATGCGTTGCTGAATCTACTGTCAAAAACTGACAACATATGCATTACCTACATATGCTTGTGCTCTTTGTTCTGCAGTCAAAGCTAGCAGCATACACATATAACACACATGCACAATATTTATTTGTGAAAATTAATATTTTTGTGTCACAAATTGCAGACTTTTGGGACAGTAAAATACATTTCTGCTGTATATCTTTGCTTCATCTAATGATTCTTCATCTATCTATAGTATCTACTTGGTACATATTAATGAACCAACCAGCCAGGGAGACCTCTCACAAGCCATCAGACATAGCCTATCCAGCCACTGGCAGTCTCACACACACACAGACACACACACACACACACACACACACACACAGGACCGAAGTGGCTCTTCTCCTCATCAGTCGCCCAATGTGGGGTGAGACCCTCCATCAGCATATCTCCACTTCCTCCCAGAGCCCATTAGAAACACCACACTGCAATCGCTTCTGACATGCCTCGCCTCAGGGGAGACTTGGGAACGACATGATGATCCTCCATTTTAAGAAGCGACTAGAAGCAAACTTTTTTTTTTTTTTGCTTAGGCACAAACAGGTTAATACAAATAAGATGAAATAAACAGGACTCACACATTACCTTTTCCCATAAGACTTTGAGGCATCAGGTAGTGATGCTAACTCAGCCAATGCCGAGCACCTGCTCACCAACAGACACTTTGACCACCACAAGTTGTAAGAGGCAGGGTCCTGCTGCAGCGCATCGGCCTATGAGCCTTTGCTCTCTGCTTGAACACGATTCCTTCGTATGCATCACGATGTGGCGATGAGGAACAACTCCCCGAACATAACACGGTGTGAAGCCAGGCTCAAACCTAACATGTACTGTGAGGAAGAAAATGTCTCTCTCATTCTGCCGGGGGGGCCTGTCTTTCCCAGGACTTTATTAGCCATGCCCCCTCCTTTCCCTCCTCCCTCACCCAGCCATTACAGCATAGGACCATGTCTGACCTCAGACCACAGACTTGTAAGTGACCAATGACACTGTACCAATCCAACACTCGCCTTTTTTCCCCTCAGATTCAATTACTGGGATGTTTTAACACGCTGCTTCGCAGGTGACATCATGTTACCCATGGGAGGGATGCACAAGGCATGGGTCTGTTGTTATTGTATGCACACGCTTCTGACCCTTCGCCAGAGTGTTTCACAGCACGCTAATGAGACTCTGTACAGGTACAGAACAACCTCAGTAACAACCGCGGCAACAAAGAGCCCCCACATATAACCAAAGGCGATTCCGCAATTCCAGCGAGGCTCTCTCAACAGCCAAGGGTTCCTTAATTGGGAATCACTGCAGGCGAGGAATAGACGTGATTACATCTCTACAAACAAGAATGAGTGCAGAAGGCACCGATTAATGTGATGAATTATGGTTGAGAAGAATTAAAGGAAGACAGAGCTGTCTGCTCCCGAAATAGACTAAACCTCAACCAAGTGGAAAAATGTCACATGGAATTACTGGTAACTTTTAAAGCGAGAGGGGCGCATGGAGACTAAAAGACAAGGGCTGACTTCAGAGGCCACAGCCACAAAAAACAAAGGCAGGAATTTCACTTACACGCTTTACTGTGAGGGCTGTTTAAAATGCTTAGAAAACGGCTAATAATTACTGCCAATCAATTAAAAACGACCTTGAAATCTTATCTGTTTAGTGCCTGCTGAATGTGTATGCTACTGAAAAACAAGATATGACATGAATCACAGCACACCTCTAAACTTGGAATTTTCATTATGAGATGGTCCTTGATATGTGGAAAGATCTCCATCTATATGAAAAGTACAGACCAGTAACTACGACTAGCAGTACTAATTTACTTCATCAAGTCCCACTGATACATTGGTGCAATCTCACAGGCCCCAATATAATTGCACTGATGTAGTACAGAGCTAAAAGAATCACTGAAAATATAAAAGTAAATCAATATAAAATTATCCCTGTATAAACTGTATAAATATATAATTAATGTAATGCAGGAAAAAATGAGGTTGAGAACAGGGTTTGTACTTGTTTACTACAGTTTATGTGGTGAGAATAACTGCGGTCAACCACTGTGTAAAATCACAAGAAAGTCACACTTTTCCGGACCCTCTGCAACCTTGCCCATTGACCTTGTGACATGAAATCTGATCGGGTTCAGGGGACCAGCGAGGACATTTGTGTCATCAAAAACCATGAGTAATAAGCCATGTTAGTGACAAACGACCGCTTCTGTGACAGAACCATGAAACCACAGAATTACAACCGGGGAAAATGATGCCCCTTTGACAATTGCATTGGCAGGGCATTAAAAAGCCAGTCATGCTTAATTAATAAGTTGTAACATATTCATTGCCTGTTTTGTAACAGTATAATCAGGCCCTTAAAACACAGTGTGATCGGAATTTCAAACAAGCTCATTGGCCTTGGCACACTGCTATTCGGCTCAGGAGAAAAAAAAGCCTGCACAAAATTGGTAACTTGCGGTCGTTCAGAGTTTGTCCAATGGGGAACACTTCTTCCAATAGTCATGGAACAGGGCTCGGGGGAGGCTTTGAGTGACAGAGCAAATTGCATTCTTCTTTTTAACAGAAGAACATCCAACCCCATTTCCCCCTCCTTTGGGCCCTCATCCTTTGACAGGCACAGAGGGGGATTTTCCATTAGCTGGAGTGGGATCCAGCCGCCAAGACAAATCTTGAAGTCTAAGAGTGTCGCTGCCACCTTTAATTACTTTAGCTAATTATGGATTGCTTTTTGCTTTTGCACCTTGGTGATGCCTGTCTCTGATGATGCCAGATGCCAGAAATTCAAAAAATGAACCCGTTATCCCTGATGTGGTTTCTTGGCAGTTTGTTTTAAAAAGGATACATAATGTATGTGGAGCCCTTCAGGAAAAGAAGTGTGTTTTTTTTTTTTTTTAACAACTACAGACAAAACATGATGAAACAAAATCATATTATGTACACTATATTGTATAGAACGAGCAGCGCTCAGTCAGTGATCATCATTGTTTTCTATGACAGCTTTCCAATAAGTACAGGGGTCCAGGACATAGAATCAAATAAATCTGTACGAGTGCTGAAACTTCTTGAAGAATTCACCACAGCTGCACCAACAAGTTGGATTACCACTTACTAATCAGAGTGAATCCCTTCTAAGACTCCTTGATGAGGAGCCAATAACACTGACGGCCAATGGGAATGCTCTTTACAACGTTACTCGAATATTAGCATAGCAAAAGTATCCGCCGGCAATTCCTGGTGGGAGTCTCCAGCACTAAACATTCAGCTGTCTCCTTTTCAGAGGGGAACAAAGCAATTTGGAGCAAGAGATTGACAGCAAAAAACAAAAACAACGAAAACGCGCCGGGAGTTGGGGGAAATTGTTCGATAAATATTCAAAACAAAGGAGTCTGTCACCAGCACTCAAGACTAAAGATGTCGATGCGCCATCAGAGAGGGGGAGAGTTCAGACGACGAAAAAACAAGCACCGGGATGAAAGCTGAGTACATAACGTTCTTCCACCGAGAGCCAGCTTCGCAGAAGCGCCAAAGGGATGCGAGCGCATACTTCTGTAAATCTGCGTTCTTCATCTGGAACAGGTAAACTGAGAGCTGCGTTTGCCAGCTGAAGGCCTGGAGGTATAGCAATTAAGTTTATCATGCCAGAATGGTCCTGTCATTATGACAAATGTCTTTTGAGTGACAGCAGACACGCGTTTGTTTTTTGCGTTTACTTAACCTTTAGAAATCTGAGGAATTATAATCCCCTTTCAAAACAAATCACAGAGCCTGATCTGCTTTCGCCGAGGCGGAACGCTCACCTTGCAACACATATTCATATGTGACTTCTCTAAAAGGCAGCTCTCAGCCATGTGATAAACAATTACAGCTGTCTCCCCGCTGCCTGCACGCGTTTGTCCAAGGTGAATACTCCGCGTCCCTGCAAAATCCACGTCAATATCCTTCCGTCACTGTGTGACTCAAAAGTAAATAACCCGTGTCTGGAGGAGCACTCTGTTCACTGTGGTTAAAACAAAAGTATGGAAAACTACCCATGATGGTGCTGGCCGCTGCACCAGCCATAAAAACAGCAGAAAGCAATTTAACAAAAATAATGAATTATTTAGCAAATAATTTGTTTTAAAAATTCAAGCCGGAAACCCAGCACTGACACAAACAACTTAGACACAAACATAGTACTAACTGCCCTTTGAGTGTCCACACCCCTGTATCAGTGCCGGGTCTCTGCTCAAGTTTTAAAAGGAATTATTTGAGGCATTTTTTTGTAAAGTGCTCCTTCTGTGTTTTTACAGGCAGTGCATCAGACAGCCCTGTCACACTAGCCCTCAGAAGATGCAGTGGAGCAGTGAGAGCTTGAGGTCCCAGTCCAGGCTTTTGCCCTCCTGTGCCCACGCACCCCCTCCCCCCAGACACGACTGCCGAATTTCCAGACCTTGTGAAAGCCCTGGAGACCGCAGTCTGCCCTGACGTTGCTGTGCTCCCTCACTTTCTCCGACGACTAAAATAAGCGTGTCAATGAAACGCACTCAACAGCGGAGGTGGAAAAGTAAACAACTTCCTTTTAAACCCCGACCAAATAAGGCAACCCACTAATATAATGCTGCTCCGGAAAACACAAAGACGTCTTCTGCGTGTCGTGAGGAAACATCCTGCTTTTGGCTCCTTTCACAAAACACATTGCAGGATTAATTGGAATGCTGGGTTCCCGTTAAAGTGGCTGTGTGAGAAAACAAGGCTAAACAGAAACACCGGGTAAGGTCCTTACACAACCCTGTGACAGTATCAATTATGTAAAAAAATTACGTCAATTACGAAAAAAATCATTTCAAGGCGAGGCTACACTTCACAAATAAGCACACTTGTCTGCTCATTTCACTTGAAACACATTCTAAAAGGCTGAGACATTTTCTAAACAAGTGGAGAATGCATTAAACAAGCCAAAAATACAAATGTCCAAACATTTTTAGGTCAAGTTCAGCTGCAACAGATTTTTAAGTTGGAATGAGATGAAATATTTACACAAACTTGGCTTTCATTGTCTTTTCCTTTCTGCCTCCCAGTCCAGTTATTATTTCCTGTGCATATTTTAAGAGTGGTCCTCACCAGAAATCATGTGGAAACAGCCCAAGGGGCAAATTGTTGCTGAATTAGACACAGAGGTGCTCAGATAACGCCTAATAAATATTGAAAACTACATGTTTCTTATGAAACTTCTAGTGAATACCACACATTCACAAACTGTAAAAGCCAGAATTGTCTCAAGGTTTCCACACTCAATTGACATTCACCACTTTGTCAAATAAAACTACCCATAGTTTATCACTGTAGCCTCTGTCTGCCCTGCAAACACTCACAATTAATATTGCATAAGACTGCATGGGCAAAACTGCTTTTGTGTGTGTTGTCAGTAAAACACCATTGAATCACACGGAACTGAATTGCAAGAGGAATAAAGAGAGGGAGAATGCGGCTGGTTCTGACCTTGAACTTTGACCTGGTTGGGCGTGCAGGCAGGACAGGGCAGGATCTGGAACTCCTCGGCCTGGTACATGGAGTAGTCAGTGCTGGCCACCACCACGGTGTCCCCGGGCTGCCAGCTGCTGCTGTCGTCAGCCAGCTCCAGGACGGTGCTGTTAGAGTGGGTGTCGATGGTGATGGACGCCTGGGGCCTCACTGCAGTCAGACACGACAAACACAGCCGCTCAGAATGACATCGTGCTCAACCTGTGGCCTTTCGCACTTCACCGACTTGCACACACACGCACACACCTGCGGTCTGCTTTAACACGCTGCCAAAGGGGCTTACACACTTACAGCACTGACTCGGTGGGAAAGCAAATGTGTATTGACTAAGGTGTTAGCTATGTTGACCCAGTCTCATGTCTGACTGAGTCTGGAATACCAGTTAAGAATAGCAAGCTGCATCAGACAGTAGTTGCCAACAGCAGATTGCCAGCTTGCATGTTATCATTTGCTGTTACAAGCGGTTTTATCATCTTTATCACAGAGTGCATGTTGTCACAGCTAACTGTTTACAAAACATATAGCTGTGCCCAGTTGTGTTTGATCACAAAAATGATTCTGTCACTAAACTAAATAATTGCTACAGTCTAGTCATGCTATAAACTGACATTAAAATGAATAATATAACCAGCAGCACAACAAAAGATATGATTAACAGTAAAATGTTTTGTTGAATGAGGCAAGATATTTAGCAACTGAAAAAGAAACCAACAGAAAAAGCAATACCAGAATCTGGTCACAGTTAGCCGCAGAGTTCTACCAGCCCAGTATGTAGCCATGTACACCCATAAACCCATTGACAACTTTCCCACAGATCTTACACAGAAGACAGAGCGTTTCTGCCCGGGAGAAATCTCCATGTACTAAGTATGCCAACAATAATCATTTACAAATCTGGGACGTGACACGGGGGGGAAAACTGAGAAGGGAACAACAACACTTAAGACATGTGCCTTTAATGACATCTAAAAGGAATCTCATTATAAACCCAGAGTGGGGGAATGAGCTGAGTGAGAATCATGCCCATAAGTAACTCAATTCATGAAGCAAAAGTGCATCACATGCTGAGAGCCTTTAGCATCATTTTATGTGTTTTTGAGGATATGGAATGGTGGTAAAGATTAGCAGTCCAAAGCTGGCGGCAGGCCTCTACTTCATCTACAAACAGATTGGACATAAAACAATCCCTACACAGAACATGTTTTCCTGACATCCCCAAGATAACTTTAATTGGATACCTTGCCCTTGGTAACCTCTAACCCCTGGATTATCTTTGCTCCCATTGGCAGAGAAACAGGGACTTCAACATGACTTCCTTCACACGACCCTCCACTGGTAGCTCATCTGTGCTGCAGTGGAGGTGTGATTGGAGGGTTACCAAGTACGGAGGCAATGGGCAAACAAATGCTGTTTGTCAAGCAACTTTGGGTCTTTTTCTAACATCTATAAGAAAACCCTGTAGACAACAGCTGGGCATTGATTTATCAAAAGTTTACTCACACAAAATCCTCCATCCTCCCTGGCTTCCAGGGAGGGGAAAGAGAGGACCTTTTCAGGACAGCAGCATAAGAACAGATTCTTCACAGAGAATTGTCACAAATCGCAAGGAGTCTAACAGAAACCCAGGGGGGCACTTCCTGTGGTGCACTGAAAAGCACAGGGCAAAATGGGCAGTGAAATGGTTGAGGGTTATGTCAGGTCACTTTCCTGCCTGACAGATTCCCACCGAGCGATAGCTCCCGAGGTAACTGAAAAGTCAGTGAAAACCTTGGGGACCTCAGGGGGTCTCATGTGAGAAGAGCTGAAGGGAGAGAAAGTATTGACAGAAGGACAGGGTGTAATTCCATGAGAATTTTATAGTCAGGAAAATAAAATAGGGAAGGGTAACATGCAGATTTCATTACAGTGTTAGGGCTGAATCCCATCTGCTCTCAGTGAGATAGTTTAGAATAGGATGTGCTGCAAGTTACCCACAAAGCCCAAACTCACCACAGCCATTTATTTCCTTTAAAGCATGCAAACCATATAAAAACAACTATGTGCACACTTGTATTCAATTGTCTTTTTCAATTAGATAAATTATTTCAATCAAAGGATAAAGTGATACATGCAACATTGAAATATTAGACAATTTCCCAACCATATCAATAAGACATGATTATATGATGAGAGATCTGAATGCTATTCTCAGCCACCTCATATTGCAGCCTATATCCGCCTCCTAACACCAGAGAAGTCATTGCTTCTTTATTGACTCATAACCACACAGGGTTACAGTGGAACACAATCTATAGCCTGCCCTGATCTATTTGAGACGCAGCAGTACAAACAATAGGCTTAATCAGGACCTCATTATATCAAATGCCACGCGTGCTTCTGCTGTCGATGGAGAATTTGAAACCACTGTAAGATGGAGTGATTCGATTAGCGATGTCCAAATGGATTAGGAGTGCATGAGACAAATTTGATCTTGAAGAAACATGCAGTCTCAGCTTGTACTTGGCTTCTGCGACATTGTTCTGCCTGATCTTATCACATCCTCAGAGCTAAATACGGCTCTCTGGGGTTGAAACCCACGTAACATCTGAATAATATAAAATCCAGGCACTTGCAGCAGGCCCACCTTCCTCTCTGCGCGTGTATGGAGAGGGGATAATAGATGCCGGATTACACCAGACTGTATCTGTACAACTTCGTACGGATCTAATCCAGGATTCATTCTCTATGGAGATTCCTTAAGTTGAGACCAAATCTCAAGTGCCTGACCGTGCCATGGGTTTACATTTGGCAAGATCTGGCAGTTGAATTGCAGTCGTTGACTCCCAGTGAATTGTGTCGTGAGAGAAACTCAAAGCTAAAAAAACTGAAAGCTAAAAAAAGACCATTGTGGCACTAGGGTGAAAAGGTGAATTGTGCACTGCGGGCTGCTTCATCTACTTCTGATCTGGCATTTAAAGCAGTTCCGTCTTCAGATGAAGCTTTACTGCTGGATTTGCTAGTCAGTCATACCCAAACAAAATGGATTTGTTGCTTCCCTTATAGAAATTGCTTGCCAGAGGTCATTCTCATCACAGGGCCTGAACTTCTGACTACCTGCATTAGAGCCAAGTTATTCCGACCACATGTTCTATCCCCCCCTTCCCAAAGGGACTGCACTGCGTTAGACGCTGTAGCGCGTGACACACTGCTCCGCAAGCCCAGACAGAGACCAGCGCCAGGTTTCCGAGGCGGTAGCCATCCCTCACTGTCGGCACGCGATTGCAGCACCGCGCATGATGTCACAAACGCCAAGCTCGGCGTCAGGGGCAACGGCTCGGGAGCTCGCATTCCACACATACCCAGTTTGCCACAGAGGAGGCGCACTCTGTAGTTGTGGCACACGCCGTCCTGCTGGTCCTTATTGAGGCACACGAATCCGAAATCCTTGTCGTACTTGTAGAATACCTCGCCCGTCAGGTTAGAGGGGACTCCGTCCTGGGTCTCCGCCTAAAAAGGGGGGGGAGAAGGAAACAAAGATGCTGTTTGAGCAACGCAAGCTGAAGTCCCCGAGGATGGGCCCGTTCCAGTTCCCCGTCATACTCGTGTGCAGTCTTCCATTTTCCCGGCAGCCACTCAACATCTGCCGCTGTGCGAAACGGGCGTGGTGTAGCCGACGCTGTGATCATATCCCTACGGACACTGCACAGAGAACTCTACAATATTCCCATTCTTGCCTGAACCATTGAACACTGCGCCTTGACAACAGCAGAGCGCAATAACCAGGGGAAAAACAACAATAGAACCATTTGATTAAACACTGAGACAAAACAATGAGCTTGGCTTTGGCCAGAGAACAGTGCACAGCACCGTGCAGTCTTTGGGTCCACATTTCCCTGCTTACTTTGGACAGGCGAGCTCCTGGCTCTGGGCCTGGGTGTACCTGTATGTCCATGGGGTTGCTGCAGGTGCGCTCTGGGAAGGCCTTGTGGAGGTCAGCCAGCTTCTCCCAGTCCCCCGAACCGCGCTCATCGTCCTGGTCGAACCACTCAGTCCATTCTGCCTCTGGAAGAGAGAGGCGCACGCTCAACCCAGAGCGGACTCCATCGCCATAGCAGAGACACATCTCCCTCCCTCCCTCCCTCATTGGCCTCCCAGCCTGTGCAGCTACCACAGTGGCCCAATATACTTCCAGGACTTTATTGCACTCAGTTTTACGGGACCATCAGAGGGAAATAATCAAAAGGCCTTTCCGCCCCAAGATGCGGTCTGCACTAACCAATAAAGCATTTTAGCACCATGGCCAAGCTCCTCTGAAATGAAAACTAGCAGGGTATCGTTACAGTCTGCGAAATCGGTGCATTCATCATGGCAATATCTCAGCATGGGCGTACGCCACACATGTTTTGCATGCTCTGTATGATGATGACTACTGTATCTGTGTTACAGAACAGAAGAGCAGCATTAACTCTGTCATCCTTGCATTAACAAGCTGAGGGAACCAATGGCGTCAGCAGAATTCAGTGCTATTACAATACAATCGAGAACAAATAGTGACTCTTGCCCAGCCAGCGGAGGTGTGTATTACCTTGTACCCACTGACTGGAGGTGGTGACGGTGAAATGATCTCCGTATCCCGACTGGAACACCCGGGAGCTCTTTGCTTCAGAGGAGGCCTTGGTCCCTGGTGGGGGCAATGCAACAAAGTATCAGCAGGGGGGCGAGTCTGCTTCTGTATGCTTTGTCTGCTGGGATGTGTTTGCTTTTGAACACTGTGCAAACAGTGGGGGTTCACCTTGATAGATGGCATGATCCTCCACAGCAGTGGACACGTCTCCTTTCACGGTGATGAAACTCCAGGGATGACTGCAGAGGGGAAAAAAGAGAATGAAAGTGAGAGAGCGAGAGAGAGAGAGAGAAGGAGACGTGTCTCCGTTAGACAAACACACTGACACCCAGTGCTGTAAATGATGTTGACACAGAGAGTGATTGGCGGGTGGATCTGGTGAAGGCCACATAATTACTGTGGAAGAGGTTCCCATCTGCCCCCCCCCTTTATCAAGGTCCCTCTGAGAGGACAAGGCTGACGCTGACACCAGGGGACGCTTTGACGCTTCCTGCCCCGGGCGTTCCTGATATGCACGGGGGATCCGACTGTTAACTCAACTCGACTGATCTTTAAACCAAAGGTGACTGGAGAGGTGAAAAGGTGAGTGACTGGAGGCATAGACCCAAGCAGGGGAGACAGAAACATTGCCCCTCCTAACAAATAGGAGCTTGCTACTGGTGCTTGCAAATGCAGTCAAAGCTTTGTTAACCCCGCACAAATTGGACTTTTTGAAAATGATTGCAGGCGACCCTTCGTTTCAGCAGAACTGTTTTTGGCAGGCTACAATAACCCCCTTCCCCCCCGCCACAGGCTCACATGATTGAAAGACTTGGCAGTTGCCTCGGGACAGAAGGCGACAGGGAGCACCCCTCCACCCCCCCACAAAGTTCTTTTATGTATTGAGTCTTAAGTTCTCATGTGGAAATGTTTAAACATGGCTGTTTGTAAACTTTTGTTTCATCGAAAAAAAAGCACGCTCCCCACAGCCCATTCGCAGTTCTACTTGGACGATTTGGAGAGCCTTAACAGCTAACCACTCTGGCAACGTGGCCAAGGTTTCTCAAAGCAGTTTTATTTGTATTTTACCACACTCAGGACTGAGCAAAATAAACACCACTTACTGGATTGCGGGTTCATTTAGAAAACTAGTAACATTGGAATTCTGAAAGTGATTACAGTACATTCCATTGACAGTGCGCTGGTGGCTGGAAAATGTGATAAGTGCGAATGTGTGTTCACCCTAATGAAACGCCTTTATGGAAAAAAAAATCACATTGACTGTACAGTATTCCGTATGCTGCCATTTTCTATGCATTCTTGAAATTGTTCAGCACAGAAAGCTGGCCTCATTTCTCTCCCCTTTGGTTCTGTGAAACAGCCGTTGAGTTTTGCTGAAAGAGAAACCCCCACTTAGATAAATAATGTCAAATTTGTTCTGTTGAAAACAGCACATGACGTAAATCAATACTTTGGAATTTTGGCAGTTCGGGAGGGAGCGAGTCATCTTTCAGCACAAAGCAAACCAAGCCCGAAGCGACGCTTTGCTACCTGTCTGAGTCAGGCACGGACCCAGGGAGCAGGCTTCTGTCGTGGGCATTTTGGCCACGCATGGCTGGTGCTCTGTGCAGAAACTGACAAAAAAGAGAGAGAGAAAGAAAGAGGGGAAGAAAGAAAAAAAGAAAGAAAGAGAGGAGCCTCACCGGAATCCCAGACGATGGAATTGCCTGCTGCCAAGCTTCATCAGGGCTTTCTTGGCCGAGTCCTCAAGGTTATTGGACCCCTCGTCGTTCACCACCATGGCCAGGATCATGCCATCCTCCACCACCTCCACATACTGGGCGAGACGCCGACTCTCGTCCTTGCTTCTGTACGTGTCAAATCTGACAGTGCAAGCAAGATTTTAAAGAGATGCTGAGAGAAACTACCTGACTCATTCAACAAGGCCACAACAAAACAACAACAAAAGACTGCCAGAAAGCTCGGTTTGCCTTTTTTGTAAGGTTTTCTGAGGCCATTGTTTGAAAATAACAAATGCACGTGATAATCCTTTCTTTCCAAAACAGATATTCAACTAATTCCAAACAGATTACTTGTTCCTGTGCCAATTTGGACGTGAAAACTGCTCAGCTCAGTGACTGTTTTCCTTCTGTCTCATAACCACATGGAGGATAAAACAGTCCTGGGGTCCCAGCAGCAGGATTGCTTCACTGCTCCGCTTAGAGAATGGACACAGTAACCAAGGATATCTGAACGGACCGCTCAGAAACATTATGGGGAGAAGAAGTGAATCTGGGGAGGCTGTGTAGACCAATCAGAGGCAGGATGGGGGAAAAAAATGGCAGACGCGGACGCCGGTGCGCAGACCTGTCGGAGTGGAGCACCTCCCCAGTCTTGGGGTCGATCACGTGCACAATGATGCCGCGGTTTCCCCAGCCCCTCTCGAAGTGGTAGCTGTCCTCATTGGTCTCCCCAGGGTGGACGGTCTTGTTCAGGAACGTCCAGGCCAGCTTCTTCTCTCCATGGATCTCCAGAGTGCCCCCTGTTCCTACACCGATGTACTTCCGCCCGAAGTAGCTGTGTTCTACGTCTGTGTCATCAGACCTGTTGAGTCCAAACGCAAACGTTATACAATAATAACCAATTATAATTTTTGCGTCTGATTGCAGTAACATCAGTTACTCCATAGCTTTGGCTTAGACTTCAGCGTACCTCCCATACAGGATTATGGTGAGGTTGCCTTTGTAAGGACAGTCAGGGCTACCGATATGCATCTCCCCCTTGTTTCCAATGAGAATGTGTTTTGCCCGAAGAACAATAGGCCGGTTGCTGTCAGCAATCACAAGTTTTCCTACAAAAAAAAAAAAAAAAACAGCCATGAGGAGGCCTCATACTTTTTCCACATGCACAGACAGAGAAGAACTCAGAAACCCAGATAGATTAGATCTTATCTACAATCTCTACCCAGATTTCAAGAAGAGAAGAAAAAGATGCCTGACACAAATTGTGTGAGCCTCAGGTGATCTCCATGAGAGATTGGTATTTCGCCTGAAATATGTTTTAGCTGTTAACGACACACATTACACATGTCAGATTCCGAATCCGGGCGATGGCTTGATAAGCAGCGGCAGAACGTGCACGGCTCACTACCTCCGTTGACAATCTCGATGGAGTGGACCGTGGCCGAGGAGGTGAGGACCACCTTTCTGCCATAACCAATGACGACGCGGTGGGCTTCGCTGTGGCCAGGAGTCCACGGCTGCAGGCCGGCTTCTTTATCCGGACAAACTGTGATAACACAAAGAAGCAATCAAATTGAACTGATCACCAGCACAGCACGGCACTGTGTGTACTCCTACACATCTTTAATGACCTTCAGCTACAGCACTGTCTATTACCTGTTCCTGTAAGTGAGAGAAAGGACTCAAGGGTGACTCAAGGCAGTGAGGAAAGTTTAAGGATGAGGGCATTTCCTCTGCAATTCCTGTGGGCAGCTGACCCGCTGACCCCTCGTCATGACCTTAAACGGACCCGCTGTTTCTCACTGCTAGAACAGGGTGGATGTGGTAACTAGGCCAGGGTACACACATATTTTCTAGTCTACACAAACACACACACACACATACAGTATGCATCTGATGAATTCAGAGTTGAGCAGCAGTTAATATTCCCACAAAATCGAGACCAAATGTTGGGCGGTTTGGCAGCTGAACCATGGAAAAGTTTAACTTGTTCTTTTTTTTCTTTTTTTTGTTTCATTAAAGAGACAGAATAAACCCCCCTGTAAACTTTGTGACACTTAATCCAAGAACACAAAAGATGTCGTGGATCATAAATAAATCAATATATATTTTATATTTTAGAAAAAAAAACCTCCTGCTAGGCAGAGAATATCAACATTTGACAGAAGTCAGAAAAGACTTGGTTGGCACAACGTTGATGTTTGATTCCCAGCATATCCTGCTGAAATAATGTCTTAGCATGACCAGCGTCTGCCGGCTATCTTGGCTTCCAGATTTATAGACACCTTCCTGGGGAAATGATAATGACGAAAAAATTGATCTGAAACAAAATAATGCAACCTGGGAAGATTTCTGACCCCTTGTACATGTTCTGATGAATTTTGTTAGCATGCATACCATCTCTAAGGAGGCATTTGAAGAGTACAAACAGGAATTGCGTGCTTCTTACAGACTGACAACAACAGAGCCTGCCAGTCCAGCACGCTATGCATGCATGTAGCTGTGTAATCTCTTTAAATCACGCTCGTTTAACGGAGCACAATTGCCGAGCGCAGATGAGAAATGAATACTAGCCCGTATTGACTTCTGCTCTCCACATTTTCACAGAGAAATGCATTGCTGTTGCGCTGGGCTCTGGAAGCTATGGCTCTATTTCTGTTTGTAATTACATGGAGGAACGCAATATTCTGTAAGGCTTCTGTTTGCAATTACAATAAAAATGGCTTTGGCACGAGAATGAAAAAGAAAACCGCAGTAACATAATTATATACACCTATAAATATTATAATATGTGTCATTGGTACCTCAGCTCTGAACGAAATAGAGGAGAGCCAGACCAGACTCCAGGCTTCTGTGGTATGCCCTGCACTTGGCAAAGGTAGTGTTTGTGCCTGTCTTCTTGCCCCTCCACGGCAGCGTGCTTATCGATAACTGTTCTGAGAGTTGCACTGATGTACCTGATCCATTCAGCTGCAAGCATGGCTCTGTCTCTCAGTGACAGACTCATATAGCATAACAAAAGATTTAAATATATAAATATTTTTAATGCTTTCCTCCCAGTTTTGGAGTAGTAAATTGTACATTAACCTTGTCTCATAACAAAATCCTCTGCACTTGTTCAGGTATGCTGAGATGCAATGAACCCAATCCAGCCTTTTCACACTGTAAGTCCAATATTGCATCGGGAAAGCAGATGCTAAGTGGAGGATGGGTGCATTTCCCTCCCTCATCAGAGCACTCTGAGGTACCTAACAAATCATGAGCAGCGCAGCAAGGGAACCCTGGCCAGAAAAACCCAGCATATTCCACCAGAGAGCGAGGACAGTTGCATTCCAATGCTACGGACTCTGATCATTAGTATGGAATGATGCAGCTCAGACTCAGACCCAGGCCTGAGCTGAGGGACTCAGAAGGAGCTCCTTAGCTGGCTGTGCCAGTCAGCAGCCTGGAGGACAATGTTCTATCCTACACAGTCAAACCCATTCAGGTTAATTGCTTCAGCACCCTGGGTAATAACATTGTCTGCTACAAACACATCATCAAAACAACTGGCAATTGGGACAGCCCGAGTTTGAACTGACACATATCACACCTCAGCGTTCACCTGCTTACTCTTCCACAAAGACAACCGCCTGCTTGTGTTGAAACACAGTATGGAGAAAACAACCGTTTTAATATATTTTGGGCCTTGTTCTTTCCCCCCCCCTTCATCCACAACAGCAAGGACGCTCAGAGGATAGCATTTAAATTAAAATGCATCTCTTTGTATATGCTTTAGTTCTTACTTTGTTTGATGTTGACCTACATACTGCCGAACAGCGATAACCACTGCAGACCCCCCCATTCAGCTGCGCTAGAGACCATGCAACTTAACCAGCAATGGCAACTTGCAAAACACTCTGGACACTTGCGGCTAAACTGCATCACTGCACATCTCAGGGCAGAGCAGGGAGATACAAACAAGATGGACAGATAAAACTGGGCTTTGATGGAGACCCTTAAAGCTCCATCATATATCAAGGAGATAACTCTTAGATCAACACCACTCACTGTCTGCGCAGCATGAAACATACAGTCAACTGGATGAGCTAAAGACCAAGGTGCCTCGCAGGGGCACCACACATACACTCCTGACATCACATGCACTCTGTGATCCTCTACATTCTCCACCTCTAACCTCCTATGGAAAGCTTGGGCCAACCTGTTGACATGGCTACAGTATCTGGATCAGGGCATCTACAGTACATAACAGAGAAGACTGCTGTAGATTTTAAACCATATAAACAAGAAAAGAGGCAAGGAGCCTTGGTGAATAAGTGGCATTTTCTGTCTGTTTGTAACGATTAATGTACAAATGGCACTCAAGGCAGATGGATAAACAGAATAACAGTTCTTTGGGTCAGCTACTTGGATTTACCACAGGTATGATCTAGGACCAAGACTTTCACAGTTCACAGTACACAGAGCAAGAAATACAACAAGCCTTGCTGAGATTGGCTTCACCTTCTGCAATGGACACTTACTCGCTTGAATGACGGGGAGAACAGCCACGAGAAGTGCAATGTAGGTCTTCATTTTTCAGTGCTGAGAGTTGGGGCCGCGTTGTACTTAGCTGCAAAGCACCTGAAAAGAAATCAATTTGGTAAAATGAGGGCACTGTCCTTTAGATTCGGAGAGTCATACCCCACAGCAGAAATTGCAAAATTCAAGTCTGTGAGAAAAAAAAAACACTAGTTTCACACTCTTTAACAGGAGATGTGCTGACCTCTTGGTCTTCATTACTTCAAGGGAAGGAGATCTCAAAGTTTTTGGCACTTGAGTTAATCTTCAAAGAGATTATGTGAGCATTCTCGCTGCATTTTTAGAGGATCAAAGAACTCCAGAAAGTGCGAGGAGTGCGCCTACAACACTAATAATGGCGCACTTGGTTTACTGCAGTTATATAAATCTTACACAAGGTCAATAAACCTATATGCACAATTCATACATTTAGCAAAAACATACAGGGAAGCTGTATAAATGTGCCCCATTGTCCTGCAGCTCAGAGCATCCACAGCTGGAAGGTTGATGCAGCCTCCCTCCCCTCAGTTTTTTTTTGCACCAGGAGCCTGCAGGCCTTTGACTCATATCATTACATACGGTTCTGGCTTACTCTGAGCTAGCTCACACTCCCAACATCCCAGCTGCTCCCTATTACCAAAATGGAAATGCTGGGAGAGACATACATGAGAGACCTCCTGTAAAAGCAACACCCAGCGCCTTGTTAGCAGCTACTGCAAGAGGTGTCTGGGATCGCAATAAGTACATCTGCACAAAGCCCTTGGAGGACACGCCAGACCATCAACACCCCTGCTGTAGCTGCAGCCTGTAACAGAGTGAAGCGTGCTGCGAGTCACGTTGGCCCCCCCTTGCTCCTGTACCCACCCCCCCAAGCAAATCTCCTTCTATGATAAACCTGCAGTAGGTTATGTCTCTGTTTTATTTGTCTTTTCACACACCTGTATCTGCCTGTGAGTGGCAACATGTTGTTTGGCGCAACCACGTCATCTGTTCAGGAACCACAGAAAATAGATGTGCCAAAGGTAGGCATGACCAGTGAGAACAGTTGACAAAAAGGATGTTTATTTTGAATGTTTTAGTTGATACAGGTCTTTCAACACAAATGAAAACATTAGCAAGTGTGGGAGCTCACTATCCCCTCCCAGGAATTTCCTGTTACTGTAGCGTTCCCTCTTTTGCCCCCTGGGGATAATATTTGGCCTCAGGGGGCAGTGTTCAGCAGGTCACAGAAGAGCCACTCTCTTGCCCCCTGGGGCATTTACCCAGCCTCAGGCCCAGAGGAACAGAGTGCTGCAGGGGCACATGCTTTCCCGAGGGCTCGCTTCACTGCTTTAATCCTGGTCAACTCCGGCTGGTCTCTATCACCCCGAGGAGGCAAAGCTTTCCTGCAACGAGAAGAGAGGGATTACAGGCACACTGTACCGCGTGCTGCAGCTGCGCAGCCTCAGAGACACACCGGCAGAGGTGCGCCGCAGTGAGGCACCGCGTGCGCGTCGGCCGGCCCCTGGGATCCCAGAACATCAGAACTCTGTGTCAGATTGATAATTCCGTATAGATGCGGCGGAGACATCAATCAGGAGCGGCCTGCCTTCGGCCGACTGGATGATTAGCGCTAATGCGGGGCCCGCGAGCAGAACTCATGGAAATACGCTTCTTCAATTTCCTCCAGCTCGGGCGAAAAACAACAGCTGCCTGGCCCGGCTCATAGCCGTCTCATTTACCTCTGCATCAGCCCAATGGAATTCTCCAAACACGAAACACTCTATTTACCCCTTTTATTTCAGCGCGTATTCCGTCCTGTTACATGAAACGGGCGTCACGTCATCAAAAGGATGAATGACATGTGGAATTTGTCGTTCAGCGCAGGTCCCAGTCAGGTTTTATCTTTCAGATCAAAGGGGCGGCCGAGCGAGGGGGCCGACTGAAGTCGAGCGAAGCACTATTCGCAAACGATGTTTATTCTCCGCTTGATCATGGCTTGAATCACTTTGTTTTCTTTCCCCGAATGACCGCGTCCACGCTGCCCCCCTGCCATCATGCTCTCTTTCTCAAATGGCTGCCAAGCGAAGATGTTTACTAACTCGCCCAAACCCAGTCACGTTCTTCCTATTATTGACGGCATGCCAGCTCAATGGTTTGAAATTGCACAGTCAGAGCTCTTAGCGGTGGGAATGCGCTGGCCCCAACAGACGCTTTCCCAAAGCATTACATCACCTTTCCTGAAGGGCCCTGAGCTTTGAGGAGCCAGGTTTGATAAAGGCAAAAACCCCAGAGCCTCCGGTCAGATCAGCGATATCTCCTGAGTGCAGCACTACCTTTGACCTAGAAACTTTTTTTTTTTGAAGCATGCACATGTGACAAGGCCCGATAACCCACGTCAACTTTTCTCTCTGATGGTCACTCTCATGTTATCTGTGCAGAAGAAACCTGGGTCAAAGAGAAACATAAACAGACATCTGTGTCCAGGGGCAAAGTCTACCATATCCGTTCCTGTCTGGTCGGCATGACTGGCCAGGTTCTTTTAGCGAGCTCTTGTGGACTTCTCTTTTCTGACAGATGCAAGATGACACTAAAAACTACATTTCTGTACAGTGATTTCAGCCTACAAGGGTTTTTTCCAGGAGCTTGTTGGGATATTCTTGACTACCAGTTGCAAGGCAATTTAATGACCTCTGTGGGGTTGTGAATGCTGATGCAATACTACTCCTCTCTAATGTTCTGTGAAAACACCTCCCGAAGGAGGGATATGAAAGAGAATTTTAAAAATAGATATCTTTTTGTGTTGTTGCTGTAATAGACTGCGGGTCACCTGACCTCTCCTTCACAGCAATGATAATGCAAGAGTCGATAGCGCCGGTATCTCGGGAAACCGCGTGCAAGGCCCACCTGCCCACACAACAAACACTACATCTGTGACTACTATAGTAACACCTCATCACTCACCTTGAAATAAGACAATAACAGGTGAGCTGCACAAGTACTCAAATACATAAAACTGTCCTCTTCTATTTCAAAACTGCATGAAAGAATATACAGCAAACCACATGCTGTATATTATATACAAACCAACACAGTGCAGTCCTATACCCTGTATATGAATTCAGAAGTCCACGGCAGAGCATTTAGCAGGTTTAAACAACAACATCAAAGTTGTCTAAGTGACACAAACGCAAAATACAACACCTTCTGATTTCACACATGGAAACACAAAGAGCAGAGCAGACTTGCAAATTGGTCTGCGGGGGAAAAAAAGTGAAATAGCTGTCTATACTATAAGGTCACCTTAGTGATCGGGTAACCATAAGGCAGAGTGCATGAAGACCGCTCCTTGGGTAACCACACATTATTAATTCAGTTCAGTGGTGCCTTTGTCCATGAAAGGGAGACCCAAATTGATATCTATGCTTGGATTTCGCCTTGAAATATGACCTGTGCCACTGACAGACTTTGAGTTGAGGCACCACTGCCTTTACGTCTCCCAGATCCCACCCGCCACGTCTCAAACTGCTGACAGTTCACACACAAACTGCGGCTGACCTCCCTGGTGCTGCGAGATCTCATAAGTGCTGTCAGGTCCTGTAGCAAATGCCGTTGGATTCCAACGGAGGTTGGCTGGTGACCTCACAATGTTAGCCGTGAGGTGTGGACAATGAGAAATTCCATTCCGTGCAGTGTGTAGGGTTCTCATCCACTTAATGTTGTGCAAATGAGACTACATTAAACAACAGTATCCTGAACAGGGGTCCACAGCTGGTCCTTTATAATGATGTCTGTGTAACTTCAGCCGAGATTGGATCTAATCGTAATGCGCTTTATCCAACTTTACAAATTGGTAACAAATTTAAGTGAGAGTAACGTTTTATGATACTTACATATAATGAAAATATAAAAATTCTGTGTGAGAAATGAAAAAAAACATACAACTTATTTAAAAACTTATTTAAACTTAACTTATTTAAAAGTTAAAAGTAAAAAGTACATTGCGGTTCCACTGAATCTGGCCCTTTTAGTGTCTATGTAACGCTTTTGAAATGGGGATATAATTTAAGGTGTCATGACTACCTGAAAACTGTTATTTTGAGCAATTTGCTCTCTCAACCTTGCAGCCCATGGCAGAAGGCAATTGTGTATTGCTAGAGTCTGGTTTTAACAAACTCTCTGAGAGGTTGTGTTTAAAGTTGTGCACTTAACGCTTACTGGTTACAAAAGGACAATGCTTGACATCACATCCCATAATCACAGTGACCTTTCACCCTTGACATGTGTTAGTGCTGGTCTGACCTAACAAACCACTAGCGAGGTTCACTGGATGCAATAACCTGAGTCAAACTGAAGGAAATATATGGAATTTATAAAAGGAATCTACCTCAGTCTCACTCTATGTCAAAAGTTACACTTTATTACAAGTGTAATAATGCCACTTTGATAATGTAGTTTTATTAAAATGGAATATGTTATATTTATCACAGTAATATTTGTGTGATGCAGTAACATATAGCAATAAAATATGCTCAATGATGATAGAGATTTTTGTCATATATAATACATTTTAAATGCATTAAAAATAGATTCCTCGTGATATATTTTTCGTGGTGTGCTGCCACAGAGAAAATGCATGCTCGACTGCTCAGAATACACACTTCAGATTTAAAATAAACAGTAACTGGACTGCATTAGCAGAACTGCAGTGAGTTATGCCATTACCTTACACTTCAGGAAGGAAGGAAGGGTTTTTTTTTTTACTCACACTTTTCGTTTCTTGGAAACTCACATTTGCAGAACAGCCCCAGTTTCGCTTCCACGGTGTATAAAAATAACATATCTTTACATACTGTATATGCTGCGCATATTTGACTCAGCCTACATATTATAGGTACATTTAACAAAGTCAGTCACTCAGCAGGCATGCGGCACTTGAGGAAAAACAAGCCGGGAGCACGTGGCCGGGGCGGCTAAGGTCGCGACCCCTGCACGTGCGCAGACTCGGAGGGCCGGCGGCCATGCTGCAGCGGGGAAGCAGGGACCACCTGAGCCGGGTGGTGCACACCTGGGGAAGGGGGGGGAGGGGGCCAGGGAGGAGCTCATGATGAAGATGAAGTACCTCACACCTTTTGTTTTGCATGGGGAAACCGGCGGCTGAGAGCGGCGCTCGGAGAGCTAGCTGTGGTATTCGCGGGTCTGGGTGGTCTGCAGGTGCAGGGAGAGATGCCGGGAGGGGTCACGCAGGGGCAGGGACTCTCACGCTCCAATGCGGAGTGGGGAGAAAGTGTTACTATGGTAACAGGTTTGATACATCGGCCCGGTCCATACTGTCTTCAGGACAGAAATAATAGGTTCATGAAAACAGGTTTATCTGCCTGATTACTTCTCCATTCCCACTTCTCCTTTGGGTCAGTGGTCCACAGCATACGTTTATCAAAACTTCACAATGTGGCTTCCTACATATTGCCTCGGTAAAAAATACCCAGCTGTGTAAATGGATAACATTTAAAAATGCAATCTGTGCGAGTCGCTTAGGATAAGAGCGTCTCCCAGGCAAATGCAATTACTTATGTAATTACTAAATTTAATATTATAGAAGTTCTAAATATTTCTGCCACTGCTGGAGGATGGATTACAAAACAGTTTCCCTGTCATAGACATGTCAGAGATAGGGCTGCCTATTCCTTTCCAGCTAGTCAAGAGGTATGAACGATGAAAGGCCATTATTTCCTCACATAAAGTAACGTTTCCTGCAAAAAAACGCAGTGTCAAAATTACCAGAAAGAATGTGGCCTTTATTATGCAACATTATTGTCAGAAGAGTGAGGGCTCTCTGAAGGCACTGAAATTCCGCCCTGAGTGTTGACAAATTAACGGATGATGAAACAGAAATCCAGACGATGATGAAACGTATTGGTCCAGACCATGAGAAATCTCGGCTTGGGAAGTCATTCAAGTATGCACTATTGCACCGCATGTGAGGCCAGTCTGAGTAATGAACACATCTGCGAGAAGTAATCCAGACCAAAGGACAGGAGAGAATGGTGTGAATGGCAAAAGGAAAAAAAAACACCCATTGCGACGTGTGCCATTGAGCAGCAGTGACATTTCTTCCCTGAGTTTGGTGGCATGTGGAGAAGGCAAGTCAATTAATCAAAGGGAAGGAGGTCACCCAAGCACCGAGAATCCCCGCAAAAGTCATACTCATGTGGGACCTGAAATGGACAGCCAGAATCGCGCAACCTGTCACTGTGTGGGTCCTTCTGTTTCCATCACTCTGACAGCCAGAGATGCTAAAGGGTAACGGGAGAACGGTTCTGAGGGCTCAGGCTAACAGGGGAGGGATCTCATTGGCTGCTGAAGGAGCATACCAATGTAGTTAGCTCTGAAGCTGAGGGAATAATGCAGACGCGGATCATTAACCGATGGCTCCAGTGTTAAGGACACTGCCGGAGTCAGGGGATAATCTTCAAGAGGATGAAGTTGCTGTTCTGGGATCAGTCAGGCCCCCCTCTCACCCCTGCTGACCTCCAGTGAAAGCGCCCCAACCAAGATACTTGAAACCGCCCCTCAGTGGGGGCCGAGGTGTGCCGTTCCAGTCTGATGCATGCTGGTTTTCAATGCTGGGGAGCAGAGGAACAGCTGGCCCCAGTTGCCCCAAAACTAAACCCGGCGAGTGGGAGGAGCACTGCATCCTAAATCACACCAGCAGCTAATGCCATTCATTTCTGTTTTTAGCAGCACAGTGTACAGACCATTTCTCAGCTGTAAAATGGAGACTTCACAAACAGAGCATTTCAGAGAGAGGCACACGCGGCCCCTTCAGTCTGTCAGATCTTTTTTGAAGCCGCCGCTTTTCTCCCATTTCTGTTTGCAGTCGACACGTGCTCTCCCTCTCCTTACGATTAATTCCTCATCAGAGAGAATGGCACCTGTCACCCAGTCAAGCGCTTCTAAAAATGACGCCACAGTTTGGAGAAGCGGAGACGCCGGCGGGAGACTCGCTGAAGGAGCGATGAAAAGCCCGGCCCCTGGGGGTGCGCCACAGCGTTGATGCAAGCAGTCAGTGCGGCTGCAGCTGGCAGTAACAGCATCCGTGTTACAGTTGGGAAAGAGGCTCGGGGCGCTCCGAAAGGCTCCTGGGGGGCTCTGGGAGGGCTCTGGGGGGCTCTGGGGGGCTCCGTGGGTCTTTGGGGGGCTAACAAACCAGGTGTCTGGCTGGGTGCACGGAACCTCCTGTCGTCACACGTGCTTGGAAAGAGAGCAAGGGCAGAAACGGCACTGGTCACAAACACCTACGGCCACACCGCCGCAATCAAGGCCTGGCCCAGTTGAACAGCGGCTCCGTCTGCAATCAGACAGAGGCAGGAGAGACGGCATCCTCCGTCTTGGTAATATGCAATCAGTAGCGCGCTGCCAACCGCTTTATCCGTCTTTAAAAATAATCAGGCGGCCCCGATGACAGAGAAACGCTGTCTCTGTCAAAGCCTCCAAATGAAAGCCTACAGCAGCACTCTGTACACGTCCCATGCACATGCATAACGCAAAGCCAGTTTAAATTCTTGTATTCCCATTAGTCTGAGAGATGAATTGCACTCAGGTTATCACCACGGTTTGCTCGGTGTGAAATTAGCACAAACAGGTTACAAATGGGAGGGCTTCAGAGCTCTTTTTAGTTTGTGTGTCTTTGCCGGAATAACAATGCTCACGTGCTCAAGAAAATCTGGAGAACCGAACAGAAAAATAAGCAAAAATAACAGATAAATTACAACTGACTGGCAAGTATGCTGAAATGATGCATGGTGCAGATAAGTTTTCCGGAGAGCTCTACAATTTTAATAAGTTCACCTCATTTCCATGTGCCATGTATCTTCAAGCCTTTCCGAGCTGTCTCACATTTGCAAGTCCAATGTGAAATATTAAATGGTTGGTTAGCTTTCTGTCCTGTCGTGTCTTGAAAATGGAAATTTTGTGGGTTCCCATTAATCTGGTTCGAATCTTGCTGCCTGACAGGTTTGTTAATCTCCAAACCTGTAATACGCCTCTTCTCAAAGATTAGACGTCTACGATAAATAACAGAGAGCTGTACCATGCTGGTGTACTAATGCAATATTACTGACACACAAAACTCTGGACAGATATTATTGAATTTGTTGCCATTCCCCGCAACATTCTGTGGGAAAATCAATCATTTCACTAAATACAATGGTTGAGGAATACATTTTACTCTAGAACGGAAAATTTACTGAACATACTGGTCTGCTCCCAAGGATTGCTTTTTCAGTTATATCAAATAACATATTGTTGTGTACACATTACTTTTGCTTAGCAGATGCTTTTAACCAGAGTGAATTACATAGCTTACAATTCTTACATGTTATTAAGTTATACAGCTGGACATGTACTGAGCTAATTCGTTTATGCACCTTGCACAAGGATACAACAGCAGTGGCCCACTGCCACTACACCATGCTGCTGCCTCTCAAACATTTTATTATTTAAAATGAAATATAAGCATGAGGATCTTCCTTCTGTGCTGTGACAAGACACAGAGATTTATGCTGTGCAAAACAGTCCAAGCTAACGTTTTCAGACAGACCGGTTTTCAGATACTATTTTCAGACTGACTGTGATTTGTTAGCACTAGTTCTTGCCGCACACACTCCCCGTTTAATGAGTTGAAAAGATAACCTTTGTGACAAACTCCCTCTGGTAACGAAAGCATTAATGAGAACATCAAGTCTAGCAAAGAGCTATGTGGGAGGACGGGGCGGGGTGGTGGTTCTGTCGCTCCGGCAGGTGCGGTGGGAATAGCCAGGGTCTTGGTTCAGATTAAAGGCATTCGCTCCCCATCAAAACAGCACCCAGCTTCCCTCCAGCTGTTTCAGGCAGCTCGCACCCCTTCCCCCCGCACAACCCCCCCCCTCCCCCGCCCCCGCGCCCCCAGCCCCGAACCGCACAGCGTTTCACACGCGAGCCCTCTCCCCCAAGCCTTCCCAGGCACGGGAGACACCGGCCTGGCTGTCAGGCACTAAATCAACTCAATCCAACCACAGGAATGAGAGGTTTGAGACAGGGGAAAAAAATACAAAAAAAGAGCGCTTTTCGTGTTTTTTGGGGGTTTTTTCAATAAATCAAGACGGCCTCATTCCGGGGCGGCGTGAAAAAATTAAGTCCGCATTTGTCATTCCTTTGAGTGTTCTGACTTGCTTGTTGATTACGGGGCCTTTTTATCGGAATTGGTGGGAGGGTCAGCGACTCCGAGGATAAATCAAGCCGCAGACATCTTGTTATTTATTTTAAGCACCTCGGCCCTCGGATCAGATTGAGGAGCAAGTTCCAAGAGAATCCGGGGCTTTCATGGGAATCAAAGCAACAGCGGCGCGCTGCGGCCCGAGCAGGGCGGAGAAACAGATGTCGAAAGTCGAGTGGGCGAGATAGGAATCGCCACCCTGAGGCCTTATCAGCAAAGCGCGCTGAAAAACAAAGGTGTCAAAGAAGGGCAGGGAAAAGGGACTCCACCAACAACAGCCAGCCCACCTGCGGCGGCGCATGGCGGGTTTGTGAAATTACTTTTGTCCTGCTTTTGTCCTGTATGGCCCTTGTAATGCCTTTTTCAAGCAGGTGCTGAGGCTTTAATCCACGTTATTGTTGTAAAACCTTAATAAAATAGGCAATGTTGAACTCTCATTTTAGTGAGAAACACTACAGTGAAGATTTTCTTGAAACAAGGCCCACCTTCTACAGTTTTTGGAGTTTAAAAAGGCATCCTTGGCCATTGTCGGTGCTCAGCTAGTGAGAGCAACAGTAAGTGTACGTACGAACGGAAGATTTAGCCAGAGTTTCAAGGTTAATCGTCTAAACAGGCTCCTTCAACCTCTCCTTTCATAAAAAAAGAAAAAATGCTCACTCACATCAAATGTTCCCCTCAATGAAAGGCCAATTCATTGAGAAGCAAGGACAGGAGACTTGAAGGCTTATTATTTTTGTTTTGATAAGCGGTATTTAACAATTATTCTGCAGCACTCTATTGCTATTTAATAGGCACTGCTTCTGGACAGCTAAATCTGAGAGGTTTCCAGAGGAAACGTAGCAGCAGTCAATGAACTGGCTCTTGAGTGACATGAATAAATCTCACTGATATATTACATGACAAAAAGTGATGCAATAGTGTGATACTGACATGCCATGCTGCAGCAGGCTTTTTATTGGTACACTTAAAAGTAATTTATCTCACTTTGGCGAATGAAAGAAACAGTGGCTGACACAAACATCATTTTCTTGTGAGAGGCAAATATTTCCATGATACTTTGTTCCATTATCTGCCGAGCTTGCGGGGCTGCCAAGCCTGAGGGGGCTCATAATTAACATCAGTAAGTCCCCGTTTCACTGAAGGCGCATGGCATACAGGCACAGACAAGAGGCAGTTAGCGCCAAGTGTGAGCACGATCACACACGCAATCCATAATCCGTAATAAAAGTTCACAGTGAACATTGTGCTGCCATACTGCAGCTCGGGACCACATCAGAAATGCCTCCCTGTCACTCTCTCGCCTCATCCACACGCTGGCAGTGAGTGCCTCGTGCAAAAGGAAGACTTTGAAAAGCAACAGAAGGAATGACACTTTGCGACTGACAATCAAATCTCTTTCAGACCTCAACCACCCTTCTAATTGCATAATTGCTCAAACTGTATGTACCGTTAGCTCTATAGTGTCGCACCATAGTGTCCCACTTTTCATTACCACTCGTGGTTCTTTCCCAAGGGTTTTATATGAATTTCCATAACGGGGGATTTCTGTACCAAGAGCAGGAAGATGCAATGGTTGAGAGCACAAGGAAACATCCACAGGCCTGGGCTGAATAGACACAGCCATTCTGTAGACCGGAGCCAAACAGACAGCAATTCTGCATACCTTCGAGGGAATTCGTTTAGCATTTGGTGTGACGTGGAAAGTTCTTCATGAACGGGGGGCGAGGGCAGGCTGTTTGAGGACAGAGAGCTGGCTGCAGATTTGATTTTGTGTGGAATGCAGTTTCCCATCTTTAATTTAGGGAGGAATGAATGATTTCACCGAGAGCAGGGACACACATATGATTTGATCGCTGGAGACGTCCCGAGGGGAGTCACTTGGCGATTGCGAGGGACCACGGCCGGAAGCAGACGTGCTGACAGCCAGCCTTCCCAGCGCCCAACACAAATCACTCGGCAAGAGGGCGAGAGAGGTGACGACAACTCAGCCAAACTCTGCACTGCGGCCAAATCCAGTACGTCAAAACAACTCGGGACCCTGGTTTTTAGCTAAGGCCTAGAACAGTCTTTGGAGCATCTGATCAACTGCTATTGTTTTAATAATAACTCATTCTGACATTTGTTTACAGAGCACCCAAATCTTTGATAACAACTTCAGTACAACTGCCTCATTGCCCCAGTTTGCCTTTGCATTAATGAATAATATTACTTTTAGGGATGTGCCTCTCCAGTTTTTCCTACTATTAATTGCATCCCCCCCATTTTAATCACTCTAGAGCAGTAATTACTGTGTAATTGTGTGTACCTGGTAAATTATGTTAAACTGGTCGCCCAAAATACACAGCTGCTACAGAGATACTCCTAGGAGATTGGCATCACCCACGCCGAATGCCCCACACATACTGTGCATGTACACACTCTCAAACATGCATGCAGGCACACGCACGCATGCATACACATACACACACACACACACACAGAGCAGTGGGGAGCTAGCCGAACACCTGCTCAAGCTGACAGCCCCTAGGAGAGTGCGCTGCCACCATGTGGCGCGAGCTGCAGCGCCGCTACCGGGGCTGGCACCACTGGCACGGTGCCCCATGGGTCACCCCCCCCCACCTCCGCCGGCAGACAGCTGGGTTGCATCTCCTAGGCGATAAACAGGGTCAGGTTCACTGACCGCACAGCTGGGGACGACAAGGGAGGGAAATCGGATGCGTGTCACAATCCGCCCCCTCCTGCCTGCAGGGTAACTGTCAGCCCAGTTTGTCTTCCAGAGGGTGCAACACAGTCTGTCCTCCTGTTAGGGAGTTCCTGCTCGCTTTGCAGATTATGCACTAATTTCCACTGAAGAGGTGACATAATATAGCTTTCCACCATGCATAAGTCCCCAGCCTTTTTTTGTACCATTTCTGTCTAAAGCCCTTAGCGCTACTTGACATAGCTTCAACACAACACCAGAGGGGGAGATTTAGAGGCATTCTTAATCATAGGTTGGTAAATGTTGGCTAGATATCAGTTGTTTTCTTTTTTTAATCACGGCTTTCCAGCAGCATGTTCATCAAAATTCTTCTTGGTTGAGAGATGGCACTAGCTGAGCTCTGACGTGTCACTTTCGGATCGCGCTTCTCTAGATGCCTGATCGCTCCTGTGATGAACACTTCGGAATGCAAAGCAGAAAAACTGCACCTTATCAAGCTGAAGGCAAATGGGCCAATGAAGGCAGATCTGACTTCCTCCTGACTAATAAAGGCCATTTACACGACATCTGAATTGTTCCTGTAGAAGGCAGATCATCTCATCATCTCATACAAAAACAGAGCTGCCTGTTTTTTTCTCATAATGTGGAATAATTCAGGATACAACTCTTCCTGAGTGGAATATGAGCACACCATATATGGAAACCCAGCGGTGCCTTTCCAACATTTCCTTTTTTTCCCCCTTGGCCTGAAATGAAAGGCCTCAGCCATTTAAAACATCAACATGGAAACTAAGTCAACAGTTCCTTTCACTTGAAATGCCACAGAGCCCTGAAATAGACTAGGAACTCACAGAACCGCCAGATAATACAGTGCTGGGACTTTCCTACATTTGCACCCTTGTCAATACGCATTAATTACTTTGATAAAAATCACCTGTACATTTTGTTTACCACCAACCACAGATGATTTAGCCACTTTTAGAGGTGTTTTCAAGTCTAGCAAGGCTTCTCAGCAGTGTTAAATCCGCTTATCTTGTGAAGCAGGCTTGCTGGAAAGGGCAATAAGATTCTTGCCACATCAGCAGCATGGTGTTCCAATGACACACATGATATGCCATCTGCCCACACATCTAACAAAAGCAACAACAACCCCTTTTTCTCCTCAAATAAATCCGTTTCACACGAAAGGAAAACTTTACATCAGCATTTCCCTTCGTTATATGCCTATTGAAGCTTTGATCCCTTGATCCCTTGCTTTGATTTATGCACACCGTCCTGCAGCCAAAACACAAGCCATGCAGTCTGTACTTCGCGACAGAAGGAAAGTCACATTTTCAACCTCGATGCATAAAGTCAGACTGAATGAGACACATTTGGCTAAAAATAAGCACAGATGTGCTCTTTATTCCATCTGTATTTCTGACCGCTGTGGTTCCTAATTTAATATAAGCAGAGCTCTGAGCATTTTTCCGAGAGCGGCCCTCATGTGTGCTCAACCTTTTTTTTTATTATTACTTCTTTTATTTTTGCTGCTACCTTGTACTCAGGCAGTAATTCTTTAAAAGCAGGTCACAGTCAAGCATTCTTGTCAACACTGAAAAAATGCTAGAAGTCTGCACCACACCGTTCACCACTCTGAACCCTGAATGGCTCAGAGACCTTTAGAGTATGCCTCCAATCACAACAATGATTTGCTTTGCTTTTTGAATAAAATGCTCTGAAGGAAAAGGCCCTGAGTTTTACAGACGGAATGGTTTGTGTCACACATTATTTTGAGGGCCTGCTGCATTCCATAAATACATTCCTGCTAAGTAACTCAGCAAGTGCACCATCAACAGGTAGTGAGAGCTCTAGCTTGGTTGTTAACTACATAACTACAGTTAAGTGACAATGTGACCAATCCATTTGCTAGCAACTTAACAAAAGGTCACACTTACCTGAAAATTACCTGACACTAAATTAATATGTGTTCCACCAGCAACAGTAATGTTTTGAGCTTCAGTATCAGATCACGAGACTAGATTTGTACACTTTACTATCTGGCCCACATCTCTAGCTCCTCAGCTAACCTTTCAGCACGACACATGTGCAATTCCAGCTGACTAGCCAGATGTGAACAAATAACAATTCCAAATACATCTGGGTTATTTATAGTGCAGCAGAATAGGAGTTTCATGTCCTTTCCAACAATCTTGCAACACCATCTCAAAATTCCACAGCTTGACTGAACAGAGACAACGGAGAACCTAAGAGTACAAATAAACCCGGATTAGTACTGGAATCTGTTCTTTCCCCCAACACCCCCCCTCCTCCCCCACAGCATCATTTTTTACTGTCCATGGCTTATTCACACAACTTGTTACCACTTGCATTAAGCTCTCAGAAAGAGCAGAAGGCAGGATGGTTTTGCTGGACCAAGTCTGAACTTGTAAGATGCATTACGTAATTGTTTACTTCAAAATATGAAAACTGATGGAACAGGCTGAGTCTTGATCACAGCGTTTTTTTTTTTTTTTTGAAAAATCTGAAATAAATACCAGTCATCATATTAGTTAGCAACTGTCAACAACAAGCAGACCTGCTATCACGGCACATTCCACTCCCGTTCTAAGGAGTCACCCAGGCTTCAGAAAACATGTTTGGATGAAGTGTCTGAGTAGAGGATTTCAGGACAGTAGAAACGCCAATAAAGCCTGATGCTATCAGAGTGGAGTCACTGCGATTACAAGGAAAGCTACATAGCATTTACACAGGAGACGCTCAGCCGCACAGAGCCGAGAGACAGTCCTTTATAGAATTATAAGCAATAAGTCATCCAACTCTGTGACATTTTGGCTGCTGCACAAGAGCTGGCCTCTGAAGACCTCATTTTAAATCCAAATTTGGAAAATACTCTTCAGAATTTCAGAAATGCTCTGAACTTTCTCATGTCCCCTCTGGCCCTCCTCACAATGCCAAAAAAGAGTCCCTGAAGGTAGATAACAGTCAGAGGAACATAGAATAATATAATAAAAATGTATATTGCGGAATGAACAGCCCCACTAAAGACACTCACTGCACCGCAATGGTGTAATAGTTTGCTGCAGCCCCAATAAATTAATGAGCAGAGCTACACCTCTTTTGAAAACAGGACAGGAGTGTTTACGCTGTCCTCGAGTGGAGGGGTTTTCATGATAAGGAGTACGAACACTGTGTGCTAAACCAAAAACAGACAGCTAGAAGAGAAATCTTTCCCCGTGGGTGGAGGAATTGTTTGGGGCACTCAGTCATGACCCTCTCACAGCGGCCTTGCTGTTCTCTGACAAGCTATGCAGATGCTTGTTAAACACATTACTGGGAAGTCAGTCGCACGCAGAATCCGAAGCAACTTCTTCATGGCTTTATTATTTCACGGCGGACAATGGGCGGGGTGTGAAGGCGATCACCTCCCAAAATTCCTCAGTGTTTTAGGAAATAAGTCATGGAGTACCGAAATACACTCTCCCTCCCTGCAGTTCAGTCAACGGGTGCTGCAACTCTGTGTCCTCCCCTAATTAGTGTGGGTCAGCTCAAATCAGCTGGGGTTTTTCGCTGTCCCTCATCATTTAAAGACACACACTGAGCCTGTATGGCCTTTTCTACTTATCATACACCTTTATGAACATTGATTAAGTGGGTTAACTGGCAAGGCTTCCACAGGCCATTTTTCTTATTTGATTAAATCAGCATTCCTCTCCTCCTCCTCTCCCTCCCTCTGCTTCCAGCAAAAGTGCATGTCATCTGCTGTGCCTCTCCCATCTCGCCTCTCCCTCTCCCATCTAGCAGGCCCCAAAGGCTAATCAGGCCTGCGCCAGGACAGGGAGAGATACCACGCCTCCTGGCACGACTGTTTTTAACTTGAGAACGCTCCTCCAGTCTGCTGGTCTGGAGCAGCAGGCATTCGAGATACAAAAGCCAGAGGAATGCTAGCGCTGAGAAGGTCTTGGCTTCTCAAGCGCACAAGCAAGGGACTCCCCTAATTGAGAGCTCCCACCGGGCAGCAAACAAGGCCCGCATGACAATGGGAGACTAATTCCTCATGAATCAGCTTATTAGAAAACATGTGGAGTTTGGGGTGACCTTGGTCTGGAGTGAGCAGACAGAAGCTGGCAGGGTTTCAATCACAGACCAGGCATGGTCTCTAGGAGCCAGACTCACCTATCCATTCTCCCCACAGTGAATAACTCCACTCCAACTGGGGGACAATGTAACAGCCTGGGTGACTAATTACCTGGTAGTTTTTCTGACCTAAGGGGGAGCCTGTGTACCATGTCAGTGAACCATGCAAAGTTACAGGGTAGCATTTTCAACTCTTCTCCTTTTATCAATATACAGAATATTATCATGGCTTCCCAAAGATGGCAATCCAATCCCATTGAAACTCTGCAGAAAAGTGACTGTCGCTATAAAAAAAGCACTGTCACGGTCTTTCCTGAATTTGCACAGTGAAAGTGACAGGAAGAAGATTCCAATGCTAATGCTAATTTGAAACTGATCTTCATACGGACACTTCACTGTGATTCAAATATGGAAGTGAATCACTCTGTGGAAATTTTGCCGCAAAGGGCACTTGTGCTTAATGGGTATGTGATCTGTGATATCATTATGCACTCAGAGGCTATTAATCATGACTTTCCTGTCTGAATGTAGGAAAGGCTGAAGATTCAGAAATGTACTTCCTAAATACCCGCGGCAAATGAGGACAAACTCTCCAGCACGGAAGCGAATGAGGAGGAAGAAAGCCTGGAGGGCTTCGCCTTTTATCTGAAGTTGTTGTGAATCCAGCAAATGGAAAGATGATTGCCTCGCTACCCCCTCGCAGCAGATATGACTGTCTTTCAGCTAATATTCCCCCTGTTACTTGAATCATACCGAGACAATATGAGAGCCTCAGCGAGCTGCAGACATGGGGAGGAAATCCATTTGTCTCATAGGAAAAGAGAAGGAGATCCAAAACCCTGAAGGTAAAAGACTAACTACCTGGCACTGGAGCACCACAAAGGACAAGGGGTAATTCACACATAACAAAATAGCCTGTGAATGCTTAAAGCCTTCGCTGTGTTGGTTTAGGCTTAACACAGATTATATTTCTGTGCCAAATTAATTAGTGCTGGCCATTCTTCCATAAAAAAGATGAGCTATTGTTGCACCTGTAGACTCCCAATTAAGAGCTGAGTGATGGCAGAGGTTTCCACAGCAGAGCGAACAGAATCTTGAGGCATTCGAGACGCAGCAAGATGAGTTTCATTACTTGATGAGGCTATGATCAAAGCAATTATTTTCAACAATTAGCATAGTGGGCACAGCCCTAGCTTTACTTCAAAAAATAAAAGGATGCAAGAATCAACAAACTCCAAACTTGCTAATTGCGTTATATGTAGGGAGCCTTCACATCTAATAAGAATCAAGCTTAGTTCCAGAATAATGCATGTTGGCTCAAATTACCTATCTTTCGGAAAACAAACAAAATCATTGCATAATCAGAACACAGCCTAACCTAGATTTGCTGAAACTGACACCCTTGTTATGGTCAGAAAAGAAACATTCCAAGGCAGAGGTAACTGATCAAACAATGCTAATAAAGATATGGAATGTTCCTTGTGTCAGACAAGCTTTCTTTAACAACATGTCTTCCTGTTGACAAACTTCTACAACTGGTATTTTTTTTCCAAATGTAGCATCATACACAATAAGCTTTAGCATGTAAACAATGTGCAGGAACATCCCCCTGGAAGGCAGCCGGTGACCTTGCGTGGACTCATACATATGCAGAAGCAGGAATGCGAGATCACTTTGTCCTCGGTTCTCTGCAAGCTTCCGTAAACACATTTTCCATGCAATTTTCGAAAATATTTTCATGCTTTAGAGACCACATTTTTGGCGAAGTCCGGAGCAAATTGTCACGGAAAGAAGTCACACTCAATGCAGAGCTATGTGATACATTGAATTAATAGTTCCACTATTGTCAGTGAGGTGGTGCTGGAAGCGCAAACCCGAGGGGAATAGAAACGGACAATTAGATGGGATGTGGCGAAAACCTGTTCATTTCTAAACTGCTGCTGACAGAATGTTTTCTTGAGAGGCCCTGCTGGAAACTCAGGGCCCTCATTCTCAGCTGTTCTAGCCATCCTCCGGATCATGACGGATATGCACGATACGCTTTTCTGACCGTTGCCCGCCACTGCAAAAACAGTCTACACTGTAAGCCGGGTAACTCCACAGCTTGGTCCCCTGAACTGAAAGGGTTCTGCCAAAGAAAGCAAAGAACCCGGCTTCCAATGTCCTCAGCACACCGCAGGTCAGCACGCTGCGTACCAAGAGAACTGTGTGGATGCGTCAGTATTCCTGCTCATTGCCCTTTTAAAGCACCTGGACTGCTAATGGAATTTGGTGCTTTTGGCCTAGTCAAGACTTTTTGCTTAAAATCTACACCTCACACAAACATGCACACACACACACACACACACACAAACATAAGCAAGTGTGGATTTTAACAGTTGTTTTTTAACATGACCTGGGGGTCACGGACGATGCTGCTGCGACCTTCCCCTCACCCCCCATCGCAACAAGCTGAGGCATTAGGTGGTTTCACAGCAAACTGTGATGCCCCTCCGCCCCCAGCACACCCTCTGCACACACTGCAGATTTGCTTACAGAGATCACTTCTAACCGCTGGGAGAAGCCAAAGCAAGACACCTGTGAGTCACCAGTGCAGTGACTCACTCTGCAAATGAGGAAGCTCGCGCGCATTGCAAGATTCCTTACAATAATTAATGCCTCCCTGCACTGTAAACAGCAATAAATTAAAGCTTACGAGCACGAGGTGTGAGAGGTCATGCCAAGAGTCCAACCTGAAATTCCTACTTGTTGCTGGGGGGGGTTGTTCTTAAGTGTCCTTCTGTCACCAGCGTAGCTCCTCTGAGCCCTGTCACTGCTCCCGCCAACAAAGTTGGAGTCACGTCAAGACCAGACCCTTCATCAGTCTGGAAAGTTCCATCAATCATGGAGGGAGGAAAAAGAACGCATTAAA
The DNA here is from genome assembly GCA_019176425.1 of Megalops atlanticus. Lineage (NCBI taxonomy): Eukaryota > Metazoa > Chordata > Actinopteri > Elopiformes > Megalopidae > Megalops > Megalops atlanticus. The sequence continues at coordinate 14,614,127 of CM032885.1, forward strand.
AAGAGCTCAATAGAATACTGCCTACATTCATCATGATTGACACAAGTCATTATGAAAGCAAGTCAAAATACGGAAATGCAATATCTCTATGGGACATGGGCACAGCAGTAAACAAGCCTCTCTGAGGGAAAAACAAAACAGAACATTAAATCACTCCTACAGTAGCCATGTCTGCTTCACAGCTCACTGGTATTCCATTCTGAATCTCCATTTTATGTCTGTGTTTATTTTCTTTTTTTCACGAAGGTCGCACTTCACCAATACAAAGTACAAAATGATAATTAAAAAGAAAGCATGCTGTCTGATGTGGGTAAACAGACATCTAGGTCTACTGTTATTAATGTATCTAATTAAGGACTGCCAATGCTCTAAATAACAGAGATGGCCTGCTGTAGTCCTTTTTTCTTTTTCCATGGAGGAAGGCGTGGGGCAAAGCATTTCTGTTCTTTTGACCTTCCGTGCACCCACAAGTTTCATTCGTATGAATCTGAAAATGCTTCGCTAATTTCCCTGATACAAAAGAGTTAGTCATCAAGGTTAATATGAAAAGAAATGCTAATAGCTGGCCTGGTGCTGCCTTTTAGAACAAAAGAAAGCCTTCCATTAAGCAACTAATTATTTGAAAATAGGTACATTCTTTCTATGTGACAATTCCTCAATCTGGAAGCACTAGGTCTTTTTTGTCTGGGTTTGGATTTAAGCTCTTTTCCTTTATTAGCCCCCGCTGACGAAGCTCAGTTTAATTGGATGCGTTTTCCAATTTTGCGGATGATTGTCCATTACTCTAATTGCAAATCCTCTTAAGCTACCCGAGGTGGTCGAACAAACAGATTTAGCATTGTTTTTTAATGACGGGCACCATCATGTATCGCCTGGTTTTTGTAGGGCACACCTGGACGAGGGTAAAAACGGTCACCGTTTAAGATTAAGGTAATGCAATTACACAACAGGTGAAACGCGCTACTCTTAATGTAAAGCTCTCAAGCATTTTGCTGTTTTTTGTTAATGTTTTTGTTGCTTTGCCATCGTATTATAAGACGGCTTGAAAATACCACACATGCCCTGCGTGAGCAAGCCCAGCACTGCTGTCTGCAAACCTGAGACAAACCAGAATCCAAGCCTTAATGCGAGGAACGTGGCCGGCGCGTTACGCAACAGATAAACTCCCTGACACCGGCTCACAGTTCATTTGCTGCAGACATGAGATGTATCCCATAATTTTTTTCGTGACCAAAACAACTCAGACTGAAAAACACATGTCTGAAATCAAAGAATCAGCTGAATACGCTCACCATACGGACTGCATTACCCTAGTGCACCCCCCCAGCAGTTTCCTCTCCCAGACCATGATTTCAGTCCACTGTTTTTTTTTCCCTTGTGAAACCGCTCACAGGGATCCAAAAATCCCTAATCTTCCAGCTCTTTGAAGACTTAAGTCCTTTTGAAAATAATTATTGTAATTAATTAGAAAGTACCGGTAAGCATTCTCTCTCTCTTTATTTATTTATTTATTCCTTTGCTGAAACAGACTTTTCCTAAGACTGTTTAGGTAGGGAAGGGCTTCTCATCTCACAGGGATAACGGGCCTTCAGATGAGGGTTTACCCACAGTTCCTGAGAATGACATCATCCTCTTTGTCACTGTTCTTGAAGGTTATCAGTCAAGGAGGTCAGAGTTCCCATGGTTTGGAAGTGTCTGTGTTGAGGTGAGAATAAGGGACCATGAGATGCCAGATGGCACATAGCCCACTCTGGAAAGATGTTCACTGGGCCAGTGGGTAACAGCAGACTCTTAAGATGAAGTGGGTGATTAACTAATCACAGGCGCAGACTTTACTCCAAATATGACTTCTTTTGACAGCCGCACTCGCAAAGCTCAACACATGTACTTGGATTAAGATGGTGCACTGTGGCATCTTTGGACAAACACACCGCAGCCTTAATGCCCGCAGAATAAGTGCTGATGTTGCAGTGGAGAAGAGGAAACATGACACTCTTTTATTGCTCACTAGGGGGTGATATCCCAGAGAATGTGACAGAAAATAAAAATAAGCCCTCATGGCTATACACCCAGGCAACTAAATGATTTTATTTAACACTAATGGAAAACAAACCTCTGCCTCCGCCAAGAGACAATTATCTCCGTAAACAGCATGTGTGTTCTTTAAAAGCCATTTGATGGCGACCCACAGAGGGTTGCTTTTTTATCTTGCAAATGGAAAATTATTGCTATTAGCAGATGATTAAAATCATCTCTCATAAGAGCTGTTAAATTTACATTATGTGTGTCTGTGTGAGGTTTTAATGTGGATAGGGACACAAAAGTGGAACCGTGCAGCTAATGGAATAAAATGCAGTTTGTCTCATGCCCTGTCTACAGACAATTTTTTGTCAATCGAGACAATCTTACTAATGTGCCTAAACCACTGACAGGAATTAATAAGTGTCTATGAAGAATGACAAGAGTGATATACCATATATTAAAGATGGCTTCAGGTGCAAATGTTCTTGTCAGAATGGCTTGAGCTACAGTGCAGTACAGGGGTCATTCATTCTTCCCACAGCTATATTTGATAAAATCAGACTACATTATGTTTTTTTTTTCCTAATGCCAAAGTATCACTCACAGTAGGGTTTACAACAGAGTACAGCTAATATAGAAATAATAAAGATAAACCCCCTTCTCTCAAAGTCTGACTGATACATAGCATGAGGGTAGAAGCAATAAATCATAAAAAAGCAATAAACCATGACTCTCTCCCCCTTGTAGATATTGTTCATCTCCTTTTGTTTAATATGCATGGTATTACATTCCTTGCATATTAATCCCTTTTCCATTTTAACATGCAGAATGTTCTTAATGCATTTAAATGTATTGCTATTTCAGACGTTGTACATTGATAATTGATATTGAGTTTAATGTGATTAACTTAAATGTCACTGCGTTCCCGCGGGTAAGGGCATCTGCAAAATATAAAACTAATAATGACAATAATAACCATCATCATCCCCATCTAAATAATTGGACTTTCAAACAAAGATTCATGAGGGAACTATGTAGACAACCCTGCTGAATTAGCTGGGCCTGCTAAACAAGTGTAAAAATGCCACATACCTGCAGTCTCTCAATGTCAGCTGCTTCTAGTACCCTTTTTCCTCCCAATCTCCAACCCTCTCTTTTTTTTGTTTTTCATTTATCCACAATGTCTCTTGTCCTTTGGGTGCATGGGTAATGGAGTGTCAACAGCCTCATCCTTATGGCCAGGTGTGACGCCTGCCTCAGACTCCAGGTGAGCTACACCCTGTAATTGGCAGTACAGCCGCTTTAAACATACTTCACTTGTCTGGAAATCACTTCTGCTGAGTTATGATAATCATAATAATAAAAGCCCTTGTTGATGGGCGGGGTATACCTGGCGTTGTCAGCACTTTGGTGCTGGTTGTCCTGGGTTCATTTACCAATGGGGAGCCCAGCCTGTGGAACAATCCAACACACAGGCAGTTAGGGCAGCTGACAACACAGAGAGAGAACTTGCTGGTTCACTGTTCAGTCAGTGATGTAAACTTCACACTCTGCCAACCTCTTTGTGTCTCTTTGGGAAACATGATTGACCATGAGGGATGGAACTAAGGCTTAGAGCCCAGGGTGCTGAGGATGGAAAACAAAGGCCTTTAACTTTAACTTTAAGACTTAACTTTAAGCTCCTGCAAAGCATTCACTAATTCATTGTGAATTAACTCATTAATTTTGCAGAGTCTTTAATTCCAGTTAACTTAAGGTGCTTTTGAAGATGCATATTAATACAGGATACATTGGAGTTGTGCAAAAGTACACATTTTAAGTAAAATTATATGTACAATAAAATGCAAATGGTTAAAGGTTTGCAGTACATTTACATCATATACATGCAGAAACACATTACACATTTATAATACTGCATCTGCCTCAGCTATACAATATTTAAATATATAGATATGAATATATCATGAATTTTCAGCACACATACCAAAAAATCTAAGCGCACATCCTAGAATCCTAAAATTACCACCCTCTTCTTATCTATTTTCTCACTCTATTAAAAACCACCTGGAGCATAGGCATCTCTTGAAATATAGGTTGTGGTGGTCTGACTCTCTTAACAATACGTCTGGCTCTCTCTATTACAGCATTGTCACAGAAGAGCCTTCAGTTTTCTCAGTTCTGACAAAGAACGATCGCTGCAATTTCCAGATAAATAGATAGCAGAGCGATAACGGTCTAACATTAGGAGCTGCCTTTAAAGATTTATGATGGCTAGTTGCAAAAAAAGAGGAAACAGAGGAAGTTCATACAACACAAAAACCCTGAATTTCTACTCTCAGTTGTCTTTTAAATGAGAAAACTGCTGTGCTGAGAAAAAGAAAAGATCATGTTCACAAAACACCCAAATGCTCATCACAAAGCAATGGGATTATTGCAGGAAAGATTGTACTGTAAATGGCAGCAAATTGGAATAAACAGGAGTGATAATAAGATATAAGAAGATAAAAGCAATAAAAGAACATATTTCTTCACAGTTTCACATCTGACAAAAAATATTTCCCAGCAGTACCCAAAAATGAAAATAAAAACCATAATTCAAAAGAGATGGGGGGTACATGTGTTGCAGGGAAATTACTGTCATGAACTTGGGAGGGGAAATGCACCGCATGCAGACTGTGTTAAATTGGGTTGCACTCTGTTGCCATTAAATAACCCCGGAGGAGTCGGCTCATCTCGGCCATCAGTCAGCAAGCCATCAGACACAACTACAGGCACACAGTGGAATATAAACTGAATTCCAAACCAGCTGTATTCCAAACCAACATCAGAAAAAAGGGAACAAGGATTACTGAGGAATTCTGGGTACAGTGTCCGTGCTCAGCCTGCGCAAGCTATCTAGCTTCTACACGGGAATTAAATAAAACCAATCTAAAGCCAAGAACTGGTGATTAATGTCTGTTACATGTGATGAAAAAAAGAATGTTGGGACATGTTGATTTTATATCATGTTCACGTTCACTCACGCAGCTTTGTCATAATGGATACAAATCTACAATAAAGCACGCACGGCCACAAGCAGTCAGCCCGGATATCAATGAAAACATTTCATTGTAGTTAATTTGTCATTCTTGATCAAAACACAGAATTAAACAGATTTTGTTTTGCAGAGCATAAGAGAACAGCGTCTAAAGCGATATCTGCCTTACCTTGGCTCCAGCTGTTACACTGTTGATAAAACCACTACTGGGATTAGCAATTCCTAAATGATCTGACAGCTCTACCAAGGAAACCATGCATAAAACAAAACAATCAACATCAAATGCTTTAATTATAGCACTATAGATAGAAGTCTAATTACACTAGAGTACAGAAATGTCACTGTACTTAAGTCTAATGTTAATAATTCCACCTAACATCTAAATAGTGAGATGCCAACAAAGGGGGTGCAACAGCAGGGAGGGGGGGTGTTTCCATCTTCATTAAGAAATATAGATACATATGCACACTATCTTTAGTGTATAGATATAGTGTATATATACACACATCAGAATTATGCACTGTTTCAGAAGTACCAAGTATAGTATGAAATAAAACACAAAACAATTATCACTGGTGAACCATTTGGTGAGTGAAACTTTCCCCCATGCTGAAGTGCAGATTGCTTCGCGTGGATGGTCTAGCCAAACATCATATTACACAGCTGCTCTGAAATCGCATACTACCCCTGTGAAATCTAATACTGCCACTGTGAAGCTAACATCTATGAACATTCGAAAATAAGAATTTAAATGACGGGAACAAGCCGTTCAGCCCAACTTGACTTATCATTGTGCTGACAGTGCTGACATTCTACAGTATATCTATTACTGTGTAAAGCCTGGTCTTGAACACCACACCTTGAATCCCACAAAGCCATGCCATGCATTTATAATTCTCTGAGTGAAAAAAAACTGTCAGTGTGAAATTTAACTATGGAATTAATTTCCACTTACTCCCCCTTGTTCTGCAGATAGATCTCACCTTGAAATATCTTTTGAAGTCCATTTTATTAATACCCTTTGAAATTTTAAAAACCACCTAAAAATCCTATTATTGACCTACTAGTCCAGGATCCATGTAACCTCCTGAGCCCATCCCTGCTGCTCTTGTATCAAAAGCCAGAATTTCATATTAAAAGCATTAAAAATGCAGCATTTGACTCACCTACAATCAGTGCCTGGCTCTGATGTAGAACCTCCACCCAGCCCATCAGTGTCTACGTCATTAGTCAGGATTGTCTCTGTAACTGTCACCATACTGCGGCTATAACAGAACTGTGCTCCTCTCTTCCACACCATCCTCCAGGGAGAAAGTGTATCATTAGTAGCTACATCCTTTAACTTCATCCTTTTACCTGGGAGAGAAAAGGAGAGTGAGAAAATGGAGTCTTGACTAGAGTGTGCCTTCACAACTGGAAACTGCATGAATCCTCTCTTTGGGAAATGCCATGTCTTTTCCCCTAGAGCACTGAGCACGAGCATATAGCTCACAATCCTCCTGGGGGTCATTATCAACATCTCAAATGAAAAAGACAACAGTGGCCAATTATAACTGTGGTTTTCATGCATCTGGAAAAAAAGTGATAGAATGCTTCACCCCTGGTTGTAATGTGGGAGCTGGAATCATAAGGCCTGTATACATACATACGTTTGCAGCCTGGGTGTCACACATGCAGCGTGAAACAAGGGTAGACATGTGGTTGTCCAATCAGTAGGAGGATGACACTGTGTGCAGATCCATTTAGGACAGACAATGCAACTCTCCGCTTCAACCATTAGCAGAAAATGGTCTTAGGCGGGTAAATATTGGCTCTTTTCTCGCTTGGCTCCTTTGTTTTGCGTCTGATACTATGAGGGTCTTTCTCTGTAGTCTCTGAGGGGTTTATTTCATTTTACCAAATGTAGGTTGCCCAAGCCCGACTTAATCCCATGCAAATTAATGTTCAGTACTGAGCTGCTCCCCGCTCTGTGTGGATTTCAGTCTGCCAGACATTGTAGCGATTTACTGATCTCACCTCTTATATTAGTTGTTTATTATGCATGCACCTTTATCCAGGTCAATTTACAGAGTGTTCATTTTTCATAATATCCATTAACACAGCGGGATCTTTCCTAACCCAACATATGTTAGTTAAACAGCTCAAAAGCACAGCGCAACAGATTTGAACCTGCAGCCTCCCTGTGACAACTACAGCTTTCTAATAGACATAGTCATACTGCAGCCCTACTTAATCTTCTGATCCCTTTTGGATAATGGAGACTTACTTACTTCTACAAAATGAAGTGCTGATCTAATCCATCAATCGAAAAAAATGAGAAGCAAAAACCTGCCATGCTATAATGTATCTGAAAGTATGTAATTATAATGTATCTACTTATTGATTCAGGCATGAAATGGTCTCGGCTTCAGTTAAGCCAAAAGGGAGCTCTGCATACCTCACCAGCTCTTTCAATATTCTCTCTCTTCATCAGCAACATCTGATACCACAGTCTCCGGCTGAGCAATGCCATGGCTCTGACAGCATATGAATTACTTTGATTTTGACGGATGTCAAGACTGACTAACCTGCTGCTGTGTCTTGGGGGGATTCTTTCCTGTTTCAGAGAGATGGCTCTGCCAGTCGCACCTGCAGATTCATTTCCTGGCCAGCATATTTGCATATTCTACTGTTTTGCAGCGAGAGACAGTTTATTTAAGAAAAAAAAAACTTAGCCGGTGATGTTTGTTCATTTTTAAAGCACGGTATCTGAGCGTTTCACTTTCCATGTAATAATGGGCCACACACGCATTAACAAAAATGGCCACCGGTATTTTATTATTTGTGGCGCACGCGCCCTAATGTGTCCGTCGAATGTATGATGGTGAGAGATCATGGCCCATCGCTGGAGCTCTCCATTTCACTTCCTGCAATTATGCCCCTACTGTGGAGTCCAACTTTTGCCCCCACATCAATGCTTTCTACGATTTCTCACATGTGAAGATAATGAGGTTTGCCTGTCAAAACACATAACTCGCCACATTAGAGGCAAGCCTCAGCAAACAGCCAGGATTTCCAGCCTGACTCTATGTCTTCAGAATGACTTGTAATCATCCCGAATCATCCGCAATTCAAACAGTATCCCAACAATATTCTATCTTTGTCGTCACTGGCAGCCAGTAAAACAAAGTGAAACTGCCAGGTTAAATGTTACTGGAAGACTGATGAACATAAAATCATGTACTCTGGGGTGCCAATAAGATTACAACGTCTGCATCAATTAGAACTTCAAAGGACGTTATAAATCAGAGTGTTAAAAATCAGCATGGGGTATTGACAAAGCAGAAATATCGGTACAGATGCATTACAACCAAACAGTAGTGGGGGCTTCTTTGCAGTTTAGAGCTGGACACATGCAACTTTGCACCTACAATCACCAGTGGTTTGAAAGCAGCCAGCAAAAACAGTACATGTTGCATCATTAGTAAGGTCATGAGTTTATGTTTTTCTCACCTGCACTCTTATCCTCTATGAAAATGCTACCTCACAATACTTCTTTTTAAAATCCATAGACAGATCAATTATTCAGTTCCTTTCAGCAACTCAATTAGTTCAATTAGATTCTCGAGTACTTGCGACACTTTGTTGACTAACAGTAATCAATCACTGTTTTCTTTGTTAACACCACGTAACCAGTGCAGCATCCAAGAGCACCATCAGCACAGCGTGGGTGAAAATTCAACAGAGCAAAACAGAAAAAACTCACAACCATAATCATAAGGCACTGAACTCCCTAGTGAAGATGGATGGTACAGATATGACAGATACAAAAATCCCTATTATTTCTGGGTTTGGGTCCACGGAGAGTAAACAGACCTCAAGTCTGTCTGTAGACATAGGAAGTGAGACATAGGCAGACTTAACATTTCACTCAATGTCTACATATAGTGCAGATCCAGATGATATTCCAGCAATGTTGAAGACCCCGATGGAGTGTGAAGTGGCACCTTTATCTGAAACAGTGGTAATATAAACAAGGTAGCAACTGGCTAGCTAGTTTCATAACCTGGCAATCTTATATCTCAGTCATTGCTGATCTACATGCAGCCTAGTCTTAAGGGAGCAAACAAACCACAGAAAATGAATAGGAAGGCAGATTTATAGTGGTACATTTGCTACTGGAACATCCTTAAAAGGGATTTGGAAAGTGCAATAAAATAAAGCAGACACATGAAACCAAAAGCAAAAATATATTATAGTTATTATAAGGTTTAATTTTTCATCCTTGCCAATTGCTTCTTAGATAAACTGCAACTGTCAAATCTGTCCAAGCCATTACGTCATCGTGCAAAAGGCATTCTGTGTCATGTTTTTAAGGATTGCTACCTAGCTAATTATCCAAGCAGATTGCAGTACTCTTTTTTTGTCATCCTAATGACAACCCTGCACAAAAAAATCAAAGCAAGATTATTACTCCTTTTAAGATTTATAAGATTATTATAATTTCTTTGTGCATTCCTTGACATCACAGCAACACAGTTGTGACATTTATGGCAAAGCGCAGCAAATATTATTAAAACATTACACCAATTAATCTCCTCCACCGAGAAATCCCATGAGTGTAATTTAAAAGCTATTTAGAACCATCAAGGATGTTCCAAGGGAGATATTGCAAAGACACAAATTGGCCTATCCTACCGTGAGTGTAATGCCGATTATCCATATGTTCCTCAGCATATCTGTGTATACACTTAAATTTTAATACATTAATACTGCAAACAGGAAGTAGCTCATGCATGCCATGAACTTGAATTCTGTGTTTTAAGGTGGGCTATTTCTGTGTGCATTATATCCGCCCCTCTGCGGTTTGGTGGTAGCTGCTCATACGGTATAGGACTGTCGGTCAGTTCTTGGAAATGAGGGCAGCTGAGACAGGGGCTTTGTGATTCCCAGCAAAGGGAGTGCAGATCATGCTTAGCTGTAGAGAGATCTGTAGAGAGATCATGCAGCCGGAAAGCTGGGCTGGGAGGAGGAGGAGGAGGAGGAGGAGGAGGAGAAGGAGGAGGAGGAGGTATGGAACCCTGCAGGGTGTTATGGGAGACAGACCAGACCTGCCAGCGTCTGGGAGGAGCGAGGCAGCCGGGTTCTGAGGGCACAGACTGGAACTAGGACATCTGTCAGTGTCCACCTATCCAGCTGTCGGGTCACGTTAGGGTCGTGCACGTGAGCCGCCATGCGCCAAACCAGCAGCCAAGTTCACATTCCAGCGAAAAGAACAAGGACGCATACATGAAGGTGGGATGCATGCCATCCATTTTCACCTGCTTACTTTCCCTTCCAGGAGAGGAAACAAAGCTTCTGCTTGGCACGTGGGAGGGATCATTATCAGCAATATTGTTTTTTTCTCCAGGTGCCCAGCTGGAAACACCTTTAACTGGGCCAACAATGAATCCTATCATTGTTTTAATTTAATTCAAGGTTTAGGTGGGCTTGCATCACCACTCGAGACAAGAGCTGTTAAACACAAAAATCAAGCCATGTTAGCACTATCCTAATGTTTTCAAATTCTATGGCTTCATAAATAAATCAGCAGTAATTTCACTCTCTGTACTGACAGCATTATGGCAGCTGGTTTAACATTTTTCTTTAGTTCTTTTAAACTATATTGGGAAAAAAAACATTAGAGTCTGCATGACCCCCCAGTAAGCAGTTATCACTTCTAAAGGGAGACTTTTGAGAAAATGAATGGAAAGTGTTGAACCGCCATATGAAACAATGAGAAAAAAAACATCTTGACAGACAAACATGAAAACTACATGCTTGCATACAGCAGAAACACTGAGTCTTTTATCCATTGACATTAGGCAGTGACTGTGAAGTGAATCCCATCACATGCATGACATTCTGTCTAAGCTGTATCTGCTCCAGTGATTCCAGTCTATGTACATAGCCTCTGGAAAGGCGTGCTTGAGAAGTACTCTGCCTGAAGGATAACCATTATTGCCCAGGGCAGATAACACAACAGAAATTACATTTAACTAGGATTTCAGGTCCCGAAAAGCCGCAGTTCCGGGCCCAGACCTCATCAACCAACAGTTGAGTCAGTGTTTCTTGACTAAGTGTTTAAAAAGAGTGTATGAGCATTTGCCAGATTCCTTCTAAGACCCAGTGGCTCATGAAATGTGTTGAGGGCAGACCTTGGTTTCCCCAATTTCTTTGGCATGAGGTGCGCAGCCACCGAAGTGTGTCTGCAGCCGGAGTGTATAAATACTTAATTACGTTTAACAATGACAATTGCTCAATTACTGACTAGTTTGGTAATTAAGAGCTCAGTTGGGACGTAAACTGGTGTGCGTCTTCTCTGAAGCGCAAGAAGTGAGAATCACTGCTTTAAACCACTTCTCAGACCACTCTAATAGCTGATGGATAGAAACTGCTAGGTTCTAAGCACTAGATGTGAAGTGTTGTTATTTCAAAAGGACTATAAACAACTCGCAGCCAGCGGGCTTGTCAAGACGTATAAAAATGTGCACACTTCTGCCTTTCGGGGATGCACGGGAGTTCCGTGACTGGCTCATGTAAGCGGTTAGGGTTGGCACACACACCTGATCTTCCACAGCGGGCTCGAAGCACACTGGCATGGCGCTGGCGTGCTGCCAAGACGCTTTGCAGCAGAGGCCAGCGGCGGCTCAGGAGCACAAAAGCCACAGTGGCATTCCAGCGCCCCGCAAAACACACTCAGCTTCAGGCCGGCCCACTTGGATCGCGGGGAACGCTCACATTCGAGATGGGCATGCTCTTCTCATTCAAGAGCCTAGCATTATCCATGGCTACAAAGGGAGGGACCTGTTGTTCACGGTGGTGCACATTGTACTTCTTTTCAATAGGCGTAGATCAAAACCGCATTAGTCTCCGTGCATTTAAAATTATAGGCCGTTGCGGCTCCCTCGTCAGTTTCTTCCATAGCAAGAGTGCTTTTGTAGCAAACGTTAGACTGCAGCTGCAGCAATAGGAGCTGTCCATGGTAAAGCCAAACACAAAGCAGAAACCTCGCTGGCCTTGGCCAAAACCACACTACATCCACAAGCGATTAAAAGCAAAGAAGACATTACAGATGTACTGTATCTTACCTGTGTCCTTGGTGTTTCAATATATCTGGGAATGTGAATCCTCTTCTCTCATAGCCACTACCACTCCCATTGGCTGGTCAGTCAAGGGTGTGTTCACTTTTCCACTGTCACTGATAAACATGCGCAAATCAAAATATTCAGATTCCATAAGCTGCCCAATGCCATCATCCACGATCCTAAACATGACTCCTCTAAAGCCCTATTATCTCTCAGAAGCATCTGGTCCACACTGCAGACCCACAGGGTGCAAGGTTTTTGTGTAAAAAAATATTTTGTTGTCTAATATTTCTGTTTTGCACTTCCAATACCCTAACTTCCATCATCCTGAAGACCACATTCCCCTCTGTAGACTTCCCAAAGGCTAAAATGGTACAGCACTTTACCTTCTTATTCCATCAGAATGAGGCTCATTCTCAGAGTGATTTCTTTGAAGAGCTACCATCAAAAACTAATACCCTTGAGATAAGAATCCATCTGGCTTGCTGTTACTTCTGGCTGTCTGAGTTAGGACCTTTGAGTTTGTATTTCTTTTTTTTTTTTTTACCTCAGACAGATTTGAGACCTGCCTGTATCTTATTCCACCAACTCAGTCTGAGGGTGAGCTGCCATACATACTTCCATACTTATGTTTTTATCATGCGTCACTCTCGTTTGTATAATTCTCTCTGCGCTGTAATACCCCATCATTATCTACTATTCGCGTTAATACGTATTAACCTCTGCAACATCAATAATTCAATTAGATCTGTATTCGGTTTCCGGCTGTCACTTATCTGCTTTGCATTTTGCAAAAGAGCGTGAGAAATCCGCTCTGAAAGGGTGCTGTACAGAACATAATTTGATTGATTGATACACTTCTAATCATTATAAACCATTTTATCATCTTAAATATATTAATGAACATTTAGCACGCAGAAAGAGGCTTCTGATTATCCTAACAACTGAGTGAATGAGAAAATTTCACATAAATAAATCAAATCTCGCCAATCTTACCTCCACCTTTCTTAACGACATAATTGCCCGAAGTGGGTGGTACCAGTTTCAGGAATGCACCCGATCCTTTGCACAACAATCTGACCGGGACTTCGGTTTTGCAGGTGTCGGTCCTTACTGGGTGTCTGTCTGAAATAAACTACATGTTATTAGCGACCCAGATTGTCCACCATAGCTTAATGTATAAAAAATATGAGCTATGAAAAAATAACACACAAACCTGTTGAGAGTTGCGGGTCTCATCATATTGGATCCACGTTGCTTGTTACTGGGTCTATGGCTATGTACTTGATGCCCCCTTAGGCATTACGCCTTAGGCAGCTGCGCGCCTGTTCTCTGCACCCGGTATGCAGTGCGCGAAAAGGCGCAAATATGACAAACTACCACGAACGTGTTTTGTCAGGACAGAAAGAATTACACTTACCGAGGAAAGTAGCATTAAATTGACCAGAGCAAGCTCAGGCAAAAACAGGAGTTTATTTTCTGGACACACCGCTTGCACGATTTCCATTTATAGGCAGGTAACCAAGTTGCTCCCAAAAACATGTTGCCACAAAACTGTCATATTATGTCTGTACAGTTGGCATTTACTGCGATCCTGTGCCCTTAACACTAACACGAACCCTTTTAGCATATCTGAATTTCTGTCTTACATCGGCTATCTGGTTTGATCTAATGTCTTGTAAAACAAACTGTATGGTTGCATGAACTGCCAGCAGCGATTGCTTCTCATTGGCAAACAGTATTCGCATGTGTATTATGACCTGAATAGGAAAAAATATGTAAATGTAACCTCCAAAAAGCACATCTTTAGACAACAGCTCCGGCACACACTCCATCTGAATCGCATTGTTCTTACCAACACCATGGAGCCTCCTCCCAGTGTACTCCAGTATGCGCTGAATAAAATGTTATTCCCTTTTATACACCTGTGGCTTTGCAAGCAAGAGTGCGCCTTAAGAAAAAAAGACTGACGGAAATATTTCCTGAGTTGTTTAATATCCAAAAGGAAAGGAGTCCACACACCACCAACCTGAAGCATATGTGAGGCGTCGTCGACTTCTCCAAAGTGCAGTCTTATACAGCGAACGCGCATATGATGCGATAGGGACAGTGCGCTCATGCGGTAGCTCCGGTCTAGCAGGCAACGAATGGACTGTTATTTATACACATCTCTGCTCCAGGTTTGGCACAGGCTTTACTGTTTACAACAGCTGAGAAATACCACGCCCACTAAAAGCCGATTGGCTCAGTAAATTATCCTTCCATACTTAATATACCGTATAAAACACCGTGCCCTGTCAAGATCTCACTGATGATAAGTAAAAGAGAGCGATAAATATCAACACCACGAGTAGAAATGGAGGCCACTATGAGATGTCGTGTTGAAATTGTATGTTAAATGTCATGTGATACATGAAGTTACTTTTGCACGAATAAAGTTCACGAGATTGTTGTCGTTCACTTGGAACCTTGTAGTTTCCGTATTCGCCACTTTCTGGTACAGTATTCACAGATTCAAAATTACAATGCACACAATTACAATGCTGCGCAAAGCGTAAAGTTATGTGTCGTACACATGTGGACTTGATTGTGTTGGAAGGACCGAAACTGAGCTTCGCGCTCAGTATGTTGCTGTCAAGTGTGTGATAATGAAACTGATTTGGATGAGTTGGATGTATCTAGGGTTTTATATATTTTTCCTTATTATCCCTTTATTTATTTTTTTTCTATTTTCTTCCGTTTGTTTCAAGGCTATGTTAATTTCCATTCTCAGTTCATGCAAGCGTCCAAAAATGGAACTAGTTCTGTCTATTTTTGAAAGCCAACACCTGTTTCAGACGAGCTCCATATCATACAGAAGTCTTTCAGAACTTGTACTTGAGGCTATAGAATTTACCTGTAATACACAGATTCTGACCCACCGACTAGCTAATGAAATATGTAATTAGTTCACTGTGTCAACCTCACTTTTAAACGGTTAATCGTTTTCTCCCGTTGTAGTCTATCCTTGCACTTTGGGGTACACACATAGTGTGTAACAACATCGCCATCCATTTATGCAGTCTGCATAAATCCTCGGCGCAACTATAAAATAGGAAGCTGCAATGGAAGTATTTTACTTTTTTCCCCATGGAATGGTAATTTTAAAGGTAAAGCTCAAACAAAATAAATCTACATGCGCAAATTACGCCAGCTGTCGAGGAATACTACTTCACGACTATTCCGCGCGTTTGCATTTTTGATCCATAGAGGTCGCTGTTAACATAAAATGTTAGATGACTGAGGAGAAATTGCTTGAAGAGTGAGCTTAAGTGAGGTAATGGATTGGTTATTTCTGGAAGGCGAGATGCCATTCCATAAAGTCGTTATATTCTCGGATATTCAACTCATGTCAGCGATGCCAAGACAGATACCCTGTCCTCTTCATATTAAACACTTCACTAATACTTTCACAATTGACCTCCGAAGATACATGGTCAACGAAAACAATACAATGGCTGATAGAATTGGTCCGACAATGAATAAAAGAAACAAGTTTCAGCGGTTGATGAAACGCATAAGGGAATTCAAGAACGATGAGGTAATCTCGAACGTTATCTCACGCAGCCAGAGCTGATTGGTTGAGAGGAGGTTGTTCCCGGAGCTTGGGTTCCGAGCACATCCACACCGCAGCCAGAAGTGTTAATCACAGCGGTGCTTTATCTACTGTGCAGGGGCACAGCCTCAAGAATTATCACCGCCATTATGCAGCTGGCCCCGTGTTTATTCAGCAAACGAGGAAATGGAGAAATTGCGTGCCATAAGTTGATTAGGTCTGAGAAATGTCACGCATGCCAAAGAGTCTCTCTGCATAAATCTTCACTTCCAGTGGCAATGGTTGGAATGTGTCAATCGACGACCATTAAATGTAATAATTTGCTGCAATCCTCCTTCGGTTTTCAGGCTTGGGGCTGAACTTAAAATACTGAAATGAATGGACAGTCAGAGAGTGTTTTGGGTACATTAAGCAAACGATTTATTCAAGACCACTTCTTCAACTTATTTCTTGACCTGGAAGAGGCCAAGATGCAATCACAGGTGCGCAAACCTGAAGTCTGTGCAAATATTTGAACCCCAGTGTTAACCCCAATATCACGGGGGCAGAAACTGATAGCCGGTATATATCTGAAGCATGCATACAGGTTGTATCACAATGTTCTTGACACATTTTGAATGATTATCAAACATATCTATATTAAAATGGATAAATGTAGGATTTAGATTGCTTGTCAGAGAGGACTGAAGTTCATTGAAGGTCATTGATGGAAATCTTGCCATGGATTCATAAAGGATACTGTTGAAAACTGCAGTCATCCTTGTTTTACCTGGAGGGAGATTACCCCTTGCAGAAATGTTGGCTCTCCCTAGCATTCACCGACTGGGGCAGATAAACATCCATTTTTCCAACTCCATCTCTTCGCAAGGCTTTTGAACTTGACACCACTTGATTCAGCAGAATACACACATGGCAGCAAAACAATTTTCAGGGTTTGTCTATTATTTGTATTGGTATAAATGTGTGCAAAATACTTCACATTGACCAAGATCTCACACCACAACCAGTATGGCTGCCTAACATTACATCAGCAACTTCTACATCATTTGCACATTCATCTCACGTTTTGTACTTTTATCAGGAATAGATTATACACATGAACAAACTTCAGGCTGCTGCTCTTAGTCTTTAGTCATGCCTAGCAACAGCCGATATACTCGTAAAACACAATTTTTGCATCTTTTTGTAGTACTGAAGGTTCAAGTTCAACACATCTAATGTTCATCATGTCTACAAGTGTGTAAAATACTTTTCGTCACCCTAAGACATAAGCTATGCCTGTTATGGCTGCCAAATGTGTTTTTCACAAACGTCAACAACTATTGAGAGCATTCACTCATACATCTTACATTTGACACATTCAACAGGCATGGACTATAAATATATGCCAACTGCTGGTCACGGTTCTTGCTCCCTGGCCACACCCAGCCATGTCTGATATGGTATACACTGCCATATGTATGCATACGTATGCATGTCCACACATGCATAATGCATATTTCTAAATAGGCACTCATCTAACCATCTACATTTCTAAACAAACATTTATCACATTCATTCAATTAATACAAATACATATTACACATGACCATAGCTCAAAACTGTTTGGTTTGATGGCCATGTTGCTTGCAGCCACATGTTATTTTTGGAAGCATCATATGTTCCTATTCATTTTTTTCTGAAGAAATTCAGAGACAGGACCCCTTATCATGATGCAATGCAGAAATACTTTTAAGGCAGTAAGCCATATTATGTCACATATTTCTTGGATATTGTGCAACATGCGAATATGAAAGATTGAACATAAAGTGGTGTTTTGGTATCATATTGCACAAAAACACTGAAAAGAAGTGTGGGGGGGGTTACAGTGTGCTTTTCAGGTATGATTTAACAGGACTATTAGAAGCAGACCTACAGCTTTAATTCCTACCATCAGTTTTGAAGACTGGTTTTGGTTAGTGGCAGTCTTTGGCCGCGGCAGGAGGAAAGCACTGGCCTGCCTGCTGTGTGCCAGTGTGAGTCTCCTCATTATGAGGATGAGTATCAGGCAGAGGGCAGGGGGTCTGAGCGGCCAGCGCCCAGCAGGGGGAGCCCCAGAGGGCAGATCTCCCTGGGAATCACAGAGGGAGTCGTCCCCCAGTTCCCAGCTCTCCACAGGGGTAGTGATGGGGTGGTGGACGAGTGGGGGGGTGGATAACGATACTACTCCACGGTTCCTTTCCTCTCCATCTCTTTATCGGCCATCCTGCTGAGGCGCTAGATCCAGCTTGTCTCTCATGCGACACTCACAGTCCATCGAGCCTTTGACTCTTGCTGTGCAGCGAGATGCTGGAGTCCCAGACTTCCCCCTCGTAACACAGACATGTGAAAAACCATCACGTCACGACACTGCGGCATGTTTTATACTCCAAGTGGGATCATTTTGAAATACACTTGCCTGAAAGCACTTTAGGAAACATCTCATGAATCAGTTTCAAAACATACAGGGTAGACAGTATAAACAGGATCTGCCGTTATTCGGTCTGATCTGTGGCGTGATGAATTGTCCACATGTTGCTCCACTTTAGAAACCAAAGAAAAAAAAGAGAGGAGACATAAACAGACGGACATCTTCACCGTTGTCCACGTGTGAAATATGGCCTAAGAGGGAAGCAGCTTGGTTCTAAATCTAAACCCCTGAACCCCTGGCGCAATTTGGCCAGCAGTAAAAGTGGGACAGTCTTCTGTGAATCCCGCGTCAAAGAACTTTGCAGAAACGGGCCTTGATTAACCTGTGGGAATTAGAGCCCGGGATCCCTGCCAACAAGCAGAGCGAAAAACCAACACGGTGAGGAGCAGAACAGCAGGGGAGCCCAATACAGAGGGACCTGGCTACCCTGTGGAAATTGCTGGGTCCTCTGGAAGGGTACATCTTGTGCGAGTCCCCTCTGTTAGCAGACCAGTCCAGGACCTCCAGGTTGGAGAGGATGTGTCGATATGGGGGGGGTGGGGATATGTCCTCAGAGGCCCGCAACAGGAGGTCAATGAGAGAGAGCAACACAAGGACAGGACAAGCCAGAGCAGTGGGGGCCTCACAGGTCACAATGCAAAAAGGAGGCGGTCAGCTGAGACAGCAACACATACTACAGCTTTGGTCACAGACGTCAACATTTTTTTTTCCATGGCATGTGCAATGCTGTCAGAGGGAAAGAGAAATTGACAGTAACTAAAGGCTTACTAAAAACTAAAGTAACTAAAGGTTTTCCATGCGGAGATTACTTGGAAAATTGTATTTAATATTTGCTTTGAAGGTGTGTGCATACGGTTTGTATGGCACCTGCATAAGCAAAACATCAAACGCAACGTGAAGATTCATTCACTTTCTTGCACCTGGTACCAGGCCTCATAGAGGCTTACCCATGTTGCTTTGCATGTAAAGGTGAGATTATCATTCCTGTCAGATGACATAATTTTCAATCCATGTCATTGTATTACCATGTGATGTGTTTGTACATCAAACTGTCATAGGCATTTATGCTAACTGATTATTAACACCGTAACACCGTTACCATAATGGCAATGCTGTGATGTTTACGCATTGGGGGAACTGGTGTGGTATTGCAGACTTGTCAAGGGGACTGCCATGCGCCAGCTGAAAATGTCAAGGTCCTGCGGGCAAGTCTGAACCAGGATGGGGTGTGGTCAGCCTCTGTGTGTGTGAAGGGGGTGTTCTAGAGTTTCTATTATTGTCATCATCAGATGAGAGCTCCCTTGTTAAACCCAGTTTAACATGCCAGAAGGCTGAGGAACCAGGTTCAACAACATTTTGTCTTCACCATGATCATGATCTCAGCTTCTCACTGGTTTTTAATAAAATACATTGTATGTCCTTTTATATTTGAACATTATGAAAGAATCCAAAAATGCCCAGAGGCTTCCAGTGTCAAATGTTTCAGAATGTTTTTGGGTTTTTTGCATTTTCCCCGTACTTTGACCTGTTAAATGTTATTCATTATTTGTACTTCTTCTTAATATTTCACTTGTTTACATGTTTGGCCAAAAGCCAGGGTATATTTATTCAAGCCACTACATTCTGGGCAATTTCATATAGAAAATAACTTTCAAAAAAAGACGCTTGAATTTCCATTTTAAAACATTTCCCTCCGAGAAGTGAATTGAACTGACACCGCTTGTCAGGCCGTGCTCCTCCCATCGTTCAGTGAATATGTCCAGGCTCTTGTTTTGTGCTTTTTTTCCTCAAATTAGACTCGAGATGCATCTCCTAGATCCTGTCAAATGGAATCACCCTGGGTTTCACAAACTCATAAGATGCTGGCACAACCACTATCAGACATGTAATAAGTAAAGACAGCTCCCTGGCCGCCACTCTCCCAGACTCTCCCGGTACCTGGACTAAGCTGCGCTTCTCGTGTTTCTGAAGCATGATCTGCACCTACACCAAGGGGAAAAGGTCTGCCTTCTTCATGAGGTACGTCTTTCAGGTGGTATGCAAAAAACAGACCCATTCTGGGATAATTACTGTATTTAAATCTACATTTACAAAGGACAGACAAGGATTTGGGGTTTGGAGTATGGAATGTTTTTTTCCCCTCCACTTACAGTCCCAATATATTCCCATCCAAGAATGCATCAGGTAGTAAAATTACACATACACATTACAAAATTACTTCAGTGTTTAAGAGTTTTGTTTCTCTCATCAGTCTCTGTCAAAACTAACCGCGAGGATGAAGTTATTTCGCACGCAAAATCGACAGTGAAACTGTTCTCCCTGAAAGCGGCTTGCTTCAGGCAGCAGGTTAGCCAGAGTGTGCCAATTCGCTCAGATGGGGGGAAAGGGGGAAAAAAAAATCACAGAGCCCCTATTTATTAAACGCTCTCCGTAGGTTGAGCTTTTCACCTCGGGGGACGCTTGCTCATCACGAAGTGAACCAGCTGCCCATTAAAAGCGAGGACCCAAAAACTGTAATGGAATTTAGGCTTCAGTCAGAAAGGGCCCAAGTTAGATCTACAGACAATCACTGACGAATGTGGGACTTTGACCTTCCATACCACAAACTCAGATGTGATGTATTAGGCCAGGTGGTGCAACCATGTGTAAAACCTATGCGGACATGGTTTGGCTGAATTATCCTTTTAGGTAGCTGTTTAACACAGAGAACACCTTGAAAATGCAAGTTGGTCGTAATCACTCTTTGTTTAGTGCGCAGTTTTAAAAGAGGTCTGCAAAGCTGCCTGAAACGGTGAATTGTACCAAAAAAAGCATTTGTTCTGAAATGAAAAGGAACCTGCACAGAGAATTCATCCCTGCGATAACAGCGCACTGGAAGTTGTTTTCAAAGGCATTATAAAGGCATCCTGATTAGCCAGGCAGTGCTTTTGTCAGTGCTTTTCACAATTAGCATTTACCCCATCCTGTAAGTAACTGTAATTACACGTTTCTCCATCAGGCCTGGTCTAAGGACCCCGGGATCCTCGCAGCATGGTGACCGCTGGGGACAAAACTGAATTACTGAAACGCCTTTCTTATAATTAGCCGAATACAGTGCACTTACACCATTTCAGAAGTATAACTTTAGTGCATCGTACATACACTAACCATCTGAGGGTGGACAGAAGTTATGACATGGCGTACAAAAAGCGGGATATTCAGGGAGAGTGTCAACGTATATGAAGCATGTGTAAATACAGTGCATCACACATGCTGTTCAGAATGCAAGAATTCACCACTTACCGCAACACAGTAGAAGGGTACATTCCTGTCACGGCACTCGAATGACACTCGCTTTTGAATTCCAGTTCACTACAGCATTGAACACAATCAACAATTCATGAGCCACAGAGCAATGTTTTTGTGCACACAGAATATGGAGCTTTGTCAGAAAAGTCTCAATTCGTTTTTCTCAATTCCATGCATCCTTTATTCCATTGTAAGCATTGTGACATTCATTGTGTTGCTATAAAGCAACAAAACAGACTGTTATAACACACATTTACACCAATCTCAGTCTTACAGTATATTTAAGTTAAGGCTTTTTGATTTTTAGCAAAATCTACACTAGTAATGTGTACCGATTAAGTATTCTGCATTATTTATGCATACTGTGATTCCAGTGACAAAATCAAGTAGGCTAAAATACCTTAAATCAAGTTTCATATATACATATATTTAGAGATAGATACACACATTTCTTAAAAATCAGCATTAAACAAATGTGTAAATGTATTAACAGTTACTGAAAAACACAGTAAAAAACCTCAGTATCAAAAGAAAGGGGACTAAAAACAGATAACAACAAAAACCTGTTTTGTCTTATGCTCGTTCTAAAAAAAAAAGAAGAAAAGAAAGAAAAAATAGCTTGGGCTACAAACAGTACATAGATGAGCCCTTTTCTACCACAAGGGCGCTTCAACCTTCAAAGATCGGACAGGGATGCTGTCAAAAAAAAGCCATTCCTTACTGCTATGAGGGATGTCTCCTGGCATTGCTGCACCGCAGTACCTTGGCTTACAAGACTGCTACAATTTACACTGCAAAATCCTTCAAATGCAATTAATACTGCAGCAAAAAGACTTCGCCAGACCCCCCGAAATGCCAAAAATCGTACTTCGAAGTTGTTTGGATGCAAACGACTACATTGTTAAAGATCAAAGAAAAACAACTACTGCCCATTTTCTAGATTTTAAATCCATATGGCAAAACATTTTCATGCAAGAAAATGTTCTTTTCAAATTAGCTGTAATACATCTAAAAATTTTGCATCTTAATTATCCTAACATGCCTAGTTTTTGAAGAAATTTATGCTAAGAATAAGAAACAAAACACTACGGGGAAAAGTGATTTTGGTACCAAGCATGAGTATTTTTCGTAAATGTATTTTCACTACGTATGTATATGCAATAATCTATTAATCATGTATTTTCTTTAGCCATATGACAATGATGCCATTTCCATAGGTATGAACATGACTGAAGCTTTACAGGGGACAGAAAGGTATTTGAGGTGGCTACACACACGTTCAAAACTGTAGCGATCCTTCAAAGACACGATGAAAAATGGCTCCTGCTCCTGCTATATTCTCATATAGTGTTGAGACGCAGTTCAGCTGATCTACGTTACTCCGTACACGATTCAGTTTAGATTCACAGTGATCAGCAGATCAGCAGCTAGCAGCACCCTTGTGAGTCAGGACAATTCCATGCTCTTCTTTGACTGAAAGGAATGTTGGAACAAGGTGTCCAAAGACAGTTAAGGCCTTTTCATTGTAGTGTCGATATTTTAAAAGTTAAAGCATGAGGTGACACACTTTATCGTTTCCCCTCGCTACTGTTTGATGAAACCTGTCTGAGCAGCCACTCATACTCTTAGACAGTCCTCGATCCACATCACAACACAGAGAATACACCATGTTTCAACACTTGGGGAAAAAAATTATTCATATCCTCATTTCCCATCACACGTCCTGTACAGTACGTTTTATTGTTGAATTCACAATTAGGTCAAAAGTTACTAGCACAAAATTTCCAGTTTACAATACATCAACTAGGGACTTCATACATTGAGGAGTGTTCCCTGGGTCTAAGCCCTGCCTGGCTCCGGATGCACACCTTCACCAGAGACACTTCACACTGGCCTGCTGAGGCTCCAACATGTTCAGATCCTGGAATGCAAGCAGCATGGTCAAAACAAACCAACATCAACCCAAAAAAAAAAACAAAACATTAACATCAGAATATGAAAATAGTGATTACTTCCAAACATCTGCACCAGAGGAGCATGCCAGTTTAATTATCCTTCGAGGGTATTAAAACCAGCAAAGAAAACAAGACAAAAAACAAAGAATAACAATGGGAAAAAAACCCTAGTAATTATTTGAGGTGAAAAACTTTAATTCCTTTTGTTATTAGGTATAAAAGAACACAAAGGTTGAAATCACATTTAGAGGCCCTCCCTCTTCCCAAGCTGCAGCTGGGACATACATCTTAGTAAGAGAGGCTCAGAGGAATCTAGATTCAAATGCAAGTGCAAATGCGGGTGGGGTCCCTCGCTCCTTGTCAAATGGGACCCATCGACAGATGTGCTTCTTGGCCTTCCTCCTCCTCCTCCTCCTCCTCCTCCTCTTCTCCCGGGGCTCAAGAGTTGGGCAGCTCGAAGGAGATGAACTGTTTTAGCCTCTCCAGGTACTGGGCGTAGAGCTCGATGTCGTTGTGGCCGGCGCCCTCCACCCACAGGGGCTCCACGGGGCGCGGGCAGCGCTCGTAGATGGCCAGGCCGTGCGAGAAGTCGATGACCTCGTCCTCCGTGCCGTGGATCACCAGCACCGGGGATGCCACCTTGGACACCTTGTCGATGCTGCAACACAAGGGAGGGACAAAAACGCACGCGGGCACTGTCAAATGCGCCAGAGAGGGATCACGCAGCACCCAAACACTCACCGCGACAGAGCCTTCCGCCTACGGCAAGCCGCAGGCCTTTTTTTCGCCAGAGTAGAGGTTTTCGTGCTCCGCTCAAATGCTCCGAGGGGCACGAGAACGGTCCTCCCTCCCATTTCCCGAAGACTCAGAGGGGGGTGCGTAATGTTTTGTCGCACTCCTGCATACTAATTAATTACCGTTAGCACATGACTAATCGTTGCTCATCTCCCACTTTAGCGTGGAGTCATTTGAACTGGGTGTTAGTTAAAGATAAATGCAATTAAAGCATGATGGTGTAATTGCAATTTAAACCAAAGATGCCTAATGGGAGAATTATCTTGTACTAAGCCCGTGGAAAATGCTGAACTGATTTTTCCCTCGTGGATGTAATCTACCGTCAGGACTGGTACTGAGGCGGTGCGTTACTGCGAGGTTCCGACCGCACGCACGGTGCTCAACAAAAACAATTCTGAGTAATTTCATGCGAAGGAGGAAAGCAGGCTGTTAACCGGCACTGTGTGCATTCACACCGGCGTTCAGAGGTTCAGCAGGGGCGTCCAGGAGTCATGGAAACAAAGCGCTTTTACAGGCTTGGAGCAGGCAAAGAGTACACGCAGCGGATGACTCTGCGTGTACCTCCCCCCCCCCCGGCCGGGCAGGTGAGGAGGGGGCATGTCCCGTCACATAAAGGGACGCTCTCGGGTCACCTGCACTGCCAGCGAACGACAGCGCCGCGCCCACATTCTCAGCGCCAGCACAAAAGATCTGGGGAAATTCCCTGGAAAACAGCAGAGTCTGCTCTCGCCATCAGATTCTCTTTACGAGAACATTCCTGAGGACGTGTCCCGTCTGCGCTCTGCGCCAGAAGGCGGGGGGGGGGGGAGTGGAGGCGATGGCTGAGAGGCTAAGGTCACACAAAGGCTTAGCGCTTCATAACGCATTCCTGAAATCCCTACATCAGTACAACGCGTGCCGCCACGCACAATGAGCCGCGCTGATTGAATACAACCACCACACGTTGTTCTGCGGTGATTGATTCACAGTAATCACGGTTCCTCTGGACACCTCGACATGCTGGGCTGCAGGGGCGGGGGGGGGGGCAGGGGGGGGGCTTGGGCCAGGATTATGTTTCCGAGATTCAGAATGAGTCATTCTAGAGGGGGGGAAATTTAAATTTAGCAGCGCCTCGCTCACCTCCACCCCCCCTGTTGGCGAGGCCGTCTGACAGCCGTTCTTTTGCAGGTGCCAGAGTGGACGCGCTTAATATTCCCGGCCACGCAGCGCGGCGTGCCTCAGATCTGCTGAGGCGGCCATCTCATGAAACTTTCATGCCGCGCGGCTCCCTTTCCTTCACAATTTCTGTCATGCGCCCTGGCTTCTGCACTTAAGAGCCGGTGACTTGGTGGCTTCCTGGCAGGGGATGAGCAAACGGGCTGGTGGCGTGGGACGCGGGAGTCACCGGGGGCGGGTTCGCCTCGCCCCTCTCCACCGTGCCTGACAATGCAAATCTCTGCAAATAAATGCGCGGCCGAGACAATGGAGGCAGGAGGGCAGCTGAGTCACCCGATCCTCTGTCTGATGATTAACGGCGCGGGATGCTGGCAGAGACACACTGAGAGGGACACGACAGCTGAGGGTCTCCAAAGTCACGAGTCTGCAGCCTGGAGCCCGTGTCTTTCCTGCTGCATCACTCCTGTGTTTAGGATCAGCTTCATCTTCACTGAATCCATCTGCACAGACAGACAGTCCTACAACTCACTGGCTATGCTATGGTCATTACACAGACACCTCGACTACTCACTGGCTAGGGTCATTACATAGACACCGCCACTACTCACTGGCTAGGGTCATTACATAGACACCGCCACTACTCACTGGCTACGGTCATTACACAGACACCTCCACTACTCACTGGCTATGCTATGGTCATTACACAGACACCTCTTCTACTCACTGGCTATACTGCACTCTCATTATGCAGAAACCTCCTACTCACTGGCTATGCTACAGTCATTACACAAAAATGTCCACTAATCATTGGCTATGCTACACTCTCATTATATAGACACTGCTACTCACTAGCTATGCTACACTCTCACACACCTGCGCTACTCGCTGGCTATGCCGTGCTATTAGTGTAAAGGCTCTATGCAAAGCCGTGGCTATACAGAACCCCTTCTCTCTCTATTCTTCAGAAAAGAATGGAGACAGAATAAAACGCACTTCTATTCCTCGCCGGAGCCTGTCCGTGGCCATCTTTAATTTTACTTCCATTCTTATTCCAGTGGTCCATTGAACAAAGGAAATGTGTATGAGAACACAATGGCCCCTTTGTCTGCCTCATTGTTGACTCCCTCTCAAGGCGCATGAATACAACGGCGCTGAAAAGCAGCACCCTACGAACAAATAAGAAATGCCATACCTCCTACCGAAACTGTGTTTCTTGTTCTTGAACCCACTGGAGTATGATGTTATTCACTGATTAGATTCAAGAGTATGAGCTCAATGGCACAGTCCCTATTATGTGTGCAATAAGAGATCTCTTTCTGGCAAAGTGAAGATAAGACTTTGTTACTGATCTCTTCAAACACATATGCGGTGTCAATCCAGCATAATACATTTCATTATTTAATGTGGATCTATCTTAAATATAATCACATATACCATAACCGACCATAAAGTTGATTTTCATATTGACCCCAGCAGCCCACTCTGAGACAGATGTACAGCAGTCTGACAGTGAAATGTCTTAAGTTTCTACACCGAAGATATACCGTCTTCCAGACGTGAGTCGCGTTCCCCTGAAATTACATCCTCCAACTGAGCTATAGTGCAGATTCCATTACGGTTTACTGCTGCAGAGAAAATATATCTGATAAAGATACTGCACCGCCCTCGTACGAGTCCACTGTCATGAAGATTAAATGGTCACACAACACAGATGGGCAGTGGGATGAAGGCTGAATGTCCGTTCTAACAGGAGCTAAGAAAACGAAAGTTCGCTTTAGGTTCTTCAAAAGAGAAGCCACCTGGCACCTCATTCATATCCCCTTTTATCTTAATCTACGGCTGTCTCCCCCGCTCCAATTCGGTGCTCTGTTCCCACCGTGAAAGAAAAACACACCGACGTTCCATATGACCGTTTCGCTCTGAGTTTATGGCTGTGGCGGGGAGGGGGAGGGAGAAGATCAGAGCAGAGCGGCACACCATTAGGCAAATCCCACATAACCGCAGAGGCGAAGGGGGCGATAACAGAGCCGCGCCAGGTACGGCCTCTGCGCGACCCTGCTGGGTCAGGAGTTGATTAAAAGCGGATCCCCGCGCCGTAGGTGTGCCGGCGTTGTGCGCCACCACCGCCTCCCCTCGCAGCTGACGAATGTCAGAAATGACTCACAGCGCAATTTACAGTGGTGTGAGCAGATGTCACGGGTATTAGCGGCTGGCTCCCACACCCCCGGACAGGACCGAGCTTCATAAATAATCCCCGCTGAAGGTTTCCTCCGCGGCCGTGCCGCCTTAGAATAGTACAGTAAGCGCCGGGGGTCAAGCTTTCCTCATCACCATGCCATGTCATGCATTCGGTGGGGGGTAAGCCCCTCGACTTGGGCACACAGCTCCCCTCACTATCAGTCTGTGTAGATCACAGTCCCCGGGGACAGATTAATCAGTCACGCCGACACACCCGCAACATGTAACAGCCACACCAAATGGTGGGAGAGGACTTCTGCCGAATAAGGAGCTGTGGGTTATATCTGGTCTCTGACTGGTCATTAGCCAGAGGGTCAGTGTTCAATCTCAGCCCATGCCTGTTTACAGCATGACAGGATAAATTGGGAAAAAAAACCACACCACATTACATCAATTCTCCCTTCCATTTCTGAGAATAAGACCACGGTAATGTTTAAAAATGAACACAGAAGTCGGGCAGGATTGGGATACATGCACGTCAGCAAGTACATTAACTTAATATACATGTATTATGGTCAGAACGCATTAGAATTGCAGACAAACATGTGGTCAGCTAGATCATTTTAAATTTTAGATGGCTTTTTCCTCCTTAATGCAACTCTATATTTGGAATCGCCAATTGTATACTACGGTTTCCTCACCATGACAACCTCTGTACTCACACAGGAGCACAGATGTGAGGTGAGACAAATTCAATCTTCCAATACACTCGCAGCTAGCTTCAAGTTTATTTCAGCTGTATTTGTTTCTTTTCTGAAAATGTAATACTGTTAGCTAACAGTCTGGTAGGAGACCAGCTAGCTGTACATAGCGCACCACAGGGCAAATGCAGGAAAAATAAAATGTGTATGTGTGGCTGTCACAACCGCTTTCCTTTTGCACCATAAATGAAAAAATTCACTGATGCGTCATTATAAGGCCAAGATGCATGGCTGGGCTGGAACATCTCCCTGCCACCACTGTGGAGGAGCCCTGAAAGCCGCATTAGTCAAGCGGCTGCGGAGAGTTCACAGGATGTAGGAAACTACCGACTGTGCTAACGCTCAG
The DNA here is from genome assembly GCA_019176425.1 of Megalops atlanticus. Classification (NCBI taxonomy): domain Eukaryota; kingdom Metazoa; phylum Chordata; class Actinopteri; order Elopiformes; family Megalopidae; genus Megalops; species Megalops atlanticus. Next base: position 14,642,814 of record CM032885.1, read on the forward strand.
ACCCAATCAAAGCGCTATGGACAAAGCAAAAAGCTTTTTCCAGCGGAAAACACAGTGAACAGAACAAATGACACAGCGGGCTGATGATGTTATCTGAAATGACTGCACCGGGGGCTTCCAAGAAACTATTTCTGATGAAGGAGGCACTCAGAGTCGATGGTGCCTAAATGGAGAGGACTTTCGCCCTTCGCCGATGCTGTAGCTGTAGCCCGCCCCCCCCCCACGCACACACACAAAAAACTATTTCCTGCCTTTATAAAATATACATCTTCCACTGCAGGCAGAACATCAGTGCAATAATAAAAAAGGGTGATGGAGGGATGGGGGGAGGTGGGGAAAGTGAAGCTGGAGGCTGTGTGTGGAGAGGGCTTCCGCTTGAATTTGCCAACTGGATATTTCACAAGGGCCAGGCCTGCCGTGAGAATTATTGCAGACCGCCGGGGGAGGAAGAGAAATCCAGCCAAAAGACCAAAACCGCAATCACGCTGGACCCCCGTGCGCTTCAGCCCCTGTCAGAGAAGGGGTGGGGGCGCACACACAGGAACACAGGGCGGAGCGCACGTGTGTCAGCGAGGCCGCACCCACCTCGGAAAGGCGTCGAAGCAGTAGGTCTTCCTGGTGTCAGGGAAGGCCACCCTGAGGCCGGACATGAGCGGGGAGTGGAGGATGACGGCGGCGCACTCGTAGCGGGAGGCCAGGTCAACCGTCGGCACCGTGCCGATGCTCTGGCCGTACAGGATGATGTTCTCGGGGGTCACGCCGTACCTGTGAGGAGAAGAGGACAGAAGCGGGCGAGGGGCGGGGGGTGAGTTCACAGGTGAACTGTGCCACTCTAACATCCATTCTGGATCCAGTCCTGGAACCTACACTTACCTGCACATACCTGACAACAGCAGAAAAATAATGAGAGCGGTTACATAAACCCTGCGAGATGAGGCAGACTAATGGTTTTCACCAGCAGTGGCTGTATTTTAACTGGCATTCCAGACGTCCTTCAAGCACAGCCCTTTTGCTCTGCCCAGGACTCTTAATGGACTTTTAATTCAAACAGGTTGGCGTGATTCATCGGAACGATCGAAAAAATAGACTTAAGAATATAAGACCAAGGCAAAACAAAAATAACTCCTGGCGGTAAAGTGCGCCATCAGATCTTATCCCTTTGCTCTTCCTCTGGCACAGCATTGATAAGAGTTCACCTCAAGGTCTTCCTGCTGTACATTATGATGACAGGCTGGAGAAAAGGAGCCAAACTCAACACAAAAGTTCAGCCTGCTACTCAATGCGAAGCACACCCTCTGTCAGGGAGAGCAAACCTGCCTAAACAAAAACAAAGGGGGACTGCAGTGAGCTAGCGGTGGGTGAAAGAAAACGACAGGGAAAAACTGTTCCCTGGTAAGCAATCATAAAATGGGAGTTTTATTTGACACTCGAAAACACGCTCAGAAGCGCGGCGGCAACATCTGTTTGCCTTTATGCGGCTGCACGGATCTGCGAGATCGGCCCCGCCGTACGGAGCGGGAGGACAGAGGGGGGGGCGGCGGGCGGAGGCGGCACGCGGGCGCCCCTTTTTGTTGTTGTTCCCTCTCGGCACGCATCGCCGGCGAGGGCCCGGGCGCCGCAACGCGATCGCCGGGACGGCCCGTCTCAGGTATGCGCCAGGGGTCGCGGGCAAATGGAAACACATTTGATATCTGACCTTCCTATTAGCGCTCCCTTCACAGGGCTAATCCCTGCAAGGTGAGACCAACGGAGAAACAAAACAGCCCCCAGCTCAAAAGGGAGGACAGTATGTACCGCAGCGCTTTGTCACGGTACGTCTTTTTTTTTTCCCCTTTTTCCTAATTCTTCACACTGTACCTGATGTCAAAGAAACGGTATGCAGAGGTATCAAATCCCCCCGCAGCATTCAGGGTTCCCCTCCAACAAAAAAGAAGAGAAAACCGAGACATGGGGGGGAAGACAATGGCGTGTCTGGGGAGGGGAGGGTGAGGAGGTGGCCGGCGCACACGCGATGTGCGGCGCTGGACCCCCCCGGCGACGGCTCTTAGCGGGACGGCCGAGGCGTGAGTAATCCCACGGATGGGCCCGTTGCGAACAAACAAACTGCCTGATTGACCACCTGAGAGACACGCCGCACTTTCCTGAGACAGCCGGCATTTAAAGCGCGAGGAGCCCGGGAACCCGCGGAAACGCAGGCGGCGAACATCACGGGGGAGGAAAATTACCTTGAGCGCGGATGGCAATTCAATCGAGTCAATTACGTAAAAAGCATCTGGCTGGGATGGGCCGGCTCCAGCACAGCCCTATAATTCACACAAAAACAGCATCACCTGCCCTCACATTCTGCAAGAGACAATGCTAACCAGCTAGGCCTGACTGAACTTAAAACAGATTTATTTTACTGCCGCTTAATAGTATAGGTACAAACAACACCTTGAAACAGAATGTGGTTTAGATTAGCAAAAAGTGCAGTTCAGCATTAATTTCTCATATAACATAGCGCCTTGGACAAAATTCCAAAATTGCTATGGAAAGACCTTTCGTGCGAAAAGGGCGTGGCTCTAACGTATTGCCTTACAGGAAACCTAGAGAGTCCTACAGTACATTCCGTCTTCTCTGAAAGCATACTGTTCCTCTATTGTATAATGTGTACCTGTTAATGATTGGTCTAGACTTGTCACATGGGGCGTCTGGATCAGGCAGAGGAGTGCACATATTGTGGGCAAAGGCAAATGCAGTATGTCCATTCTCATGGGGTGCGGTGAGCACAGAGAGAGATTAATTCTAACAGATGTATGAACAGGGGTGTGACGTAATGATAAGGAGCTGGGCTCGTAACCCAAAGGCTGCCGTTTCGATTCCCCACTGGGGCACTGCTATTGTACCCTTGGGCAAGATACTTAACCCGGAATTGCCTCAGTAAATCTCCAGCTGTATAAATGGATAACAATAAGAACTGTAACCCATGCAAGTCACTCTGGATAAGAGTGTCTGCTAAGCAATCAAACGTAATGTAAAAAAAAATTGTATGCATGCAGAAAACTGCTATTTTTTAAATTTAAATATTAAATGGGAAAATGTTACCAGGCTCTAAAATGGTGAATTAGTGGAAAAAAGCACCAGCCAGGGAAAGAAGCCAAATTAAATAAATACAATTTTTTAAAAAACACTTTCACATATCCTGCCAATCAGGAAGGAACTGCGGGGGGGGGCGGACATGTGTGTTAGACTGCATCAAAACAGAAGCCCTAGATGGAAAGCTACTGAAAGCACAGAGCCAGAATAGCTGCAGTGTTACTATGTACAGACTCTACAAAATGAGAAATGGCTTGTCAAAACAAGCACTGGTTTGGATTCAAGAAGCTGAATGCATGGAAGAGGAGAGCCAGGCATTGGGTTGAAGCCAGCATTTTACTGACTTCTAGAACACTGGTCACATAAATAATACCCTGGGCTTTCATTTTGTCAGAGATAGGACGATAAAAACATGAAGTGGAGGTGAACAGTAACATAAGAAGCAATCAAAGACAACCAAAAAGCCTTCAGCTGAAAACAAGTGGCTCCGTTTCAAAGCAGGCGATAGCCAGATAACTGCCGTACACAGCAGTTAGCTTTATGAGCCTTGTCTAGCTCCAAGATGAACATTTACAGATGTTTTTCTGGCAGAAAACCATTTCAGACGGCCAGCCATCAGAGTCTACTCTGAAAAAAAACACTGACCCTCACAGGTAAAAGCAAATCTCCAATCAATCTTTGAATTGTGCTATTTTTCTCTGTGCAGAGAAACTGCAACACAATAGCTCTGGCTCTAATAAGACTATGTTCTCTAAACCGCTGGCTTGCCCATGTTCCAAAAAACATTCATTACGACCAATAAGAAACCCACGCTAATGTCATCCTGGAATTACAAAAGACACATTGCACATGCACTTTGGGCTTCACAAGAATATGTGCTAATGTGAATTTTAAAAATTGGAACTGTAACTGAAGGAATAGGATTGCATCCGTATGGTAGTAATCTTTTTCACTGCTAAGAATGTTTGTGCAGTTTGTGTCACACAAGACACGTGGCGATGCACTGGCCTTGGAGTTCTAAGGACCACCTGTGTTCAGCTGTGAAAAATGAGGCTGGAGTCCAGCAAGGTTATAGTACCCCAGGGCACTTGTAAGGTCTGGAGTCATGACCTCATGAAGTCCAGTCTGGCTATTGCTTTAAGCCCTCTCCATTTGAATACTGACAGAATGCATCAGCAACAACCTATCTAATTGTGCTGGCTCATTACATTTCGGACCAAATATATGCACAAACAACATAGGAGCTGCTGCACTGAGCGATTTGGTCCCGTGGAATGTGATATTTCTGGGTTTGCTTCACTTGAACTCAAGCGCACTACACGACACACCTGAAATTACACGGACAAGGAAGAGAGAAGTGAAAACATCTGTGCGCACATTACACTTACCACAACACAGTTTTCTGTGGTTTTTACTACCACACCCAGTGGAAGAGATTCCTATCTGCTGTTAATGCCATTCAATGGGCAGATGTGATACTAACCAATCTGTTCTTCTGCCATAGGTATTGCCTTCAGAAGCTGTCACCCAGAATCTTCCAGTGTGGCCCAATGTCGAACCTGGCCGAAGCATACTATGGTGAACACACTGACATTGTGAACTGCAGTTATGACTTTGTGGCAGATACCATGTAATCGGTGGCAGACCCATCATGCTTTGCAACGCTGATTCTAGGAGTGCAGCTAATGCTTGTGCTCGACACGACTATGTCTGAGAGGTCTTTCAACCAGCAAATTCACGGTCAAGTTGAGTTCACCCTTTAAGTACTTGGTGCACTTGACAGAGGCTATAAACTTCTGGACCACTAACCTCCCACTGTTATTCCCAAAAACACAAAAAGGACAGCTGTTATCAGTAACATTTTTTTCTCTTGAAGGAGCTTGGCACAGTATAATACAAAATCAGGAGCCTTTCTGACCTACAAATGCACATGGGGGCCATAAAACTTAAAAGGCAAAGTTTGCAGGAATTTGCATGAAGATGGCCTCCACTGGAAGACGTAATTGGCTTTGCTTTTCATTTTCTTAACACAGTTTAACAGCTGCGGAGGATTAAAACTGCGCACAACATATACGCCAGACACTTCACTCCTGTTAATTGTTAGTGTAATGGATTAATCCCCTGCCGATTTGGTTCAGTATTCACAACTGTGGGAAAGGGGTCGTGTTAATAAATTCATTAAGTGAAAATACTGGCTTAAGCACAGCCTCCCCTCACCCCCTTTGCCCCTTGATAAAATCTCTGGTGTTATTATAAAAAACACCCACCCAAAATGGACTGACAAAAAAGATGGAAGATGGAAACCTTGTGACGTCAGCACTTCGACCTACTTTAGCCCAGCACTTCTCAGTCCTGTCACTGGAAGCCCACAGTGCATTCAGACTGTCGAGCTCTTGATCAAAGTAAATACTACTCTGAGGTAATAATTTGTTACACGGCACAAATCAACAAAATAAATTGAAGGGACATGTATACTTTTCTTGTTATTAGCACAAACACCGACGGCATATTTATTTCACAAAGGGCTTCTAGCACATAACTGAAGGTAACTCAAATACAGAGGAGTATTTTGTTGGCAGCTCAAACCTAACTAATGAAGACATCAGCTAGAACAAAAAAAAGAACAGCTTATACAGTGGGCTGCCAGTACAGAGTTGAGAAACAGTTTTATGGTGCACCGTTTAAAGCAGAGTGCACTTGTTTTGCTGTGGGACTGAAGGCAATGCTGCCTATCTAGAAGCGAAGTGAAAACTGACACTTGAAAGGATGCTACACAGAGCCCCTATAGGTCGGGCAGCGGCAATCCATCTCTGTCACCCAGTTATCAAAAATACAGCAGTGAATCATCTGCCAGCTTCATGATGGATTCAACCACAGGCAGCCATGACAACCACAGAGATGATTCAAGCCAGCCCATGGAACTAAAATGTGCCACCTGACAATTCAAAGCGCCGGTCATGCAAGTCCATGATGTGTTCCAGCAATGTTGGGTGATCTATAATGTCTGGCGTTTGACACTGTGATCTTATGGACAAACATCATCTGGAATCAGTGTAAAAGTACGCCTCACCCTTAAGGTTAAGTACCGTGACATACAGGGATATGTACTCTTGAACCGTTCTATGCCAAGAATGCCTTTTTAAGATGGCCCGGAGCAGTGGGAACCAAGGAGCAGACAACGTGATTCACAGCATGGCAATGATCCCCTCGTTCCATCAGCACAGTGTACCCCACATTTAGAAGGATGGCCTGTGAGACAACTGTTCTCGGAACAGCTCAGGCACCCTCGCGTGCGACTGGTGCTGTTGCACGTGCAACCAAAAATTCTCTCGTGAGCTGATACATTTAAATTAGTCACACTTGTGCAAGAAAATGTTTTTTTTGTTCGGGTAGAAAAAAGGAAATGCTTAATGCTTCAGCCAAGACAGTGTCCTCCGTTCAACTGCAGCTCACAGCAATGCATCGTGAGAATGTAGTTTGTGTATGCTGCCTGATAGGGTCCCTCATCCCACTCATGGAAACATAACAACACTAATGTGGCATGGAACCTTATGAGCCAATAGGAGATGAAAAAACAAGGGAGAATCTGAGTTTGTAGACTTCAAAGTGTGTATTTCGTGCAAATACAAATGCGTGTCAACATCACCATAAAAACCTTGCGGCACGAAAGACCTCACCACACGCAGAGTAATGCAGATATTACGAAAGTGTCCAGATATTATGAAAGAATGTAAATGCAAGATGCACAGCCACGCATTCCATTGGGCGGCAGGAGCTAAAAACATGGCAATTCGTCCAAAGAGAGATGCTTTAATCTTCCTGCCCTTAAGTTCCTTGCTGTGCTTTGCTGAAATTTAGCTTAATGTCACTTTAAATGTTTTCTCAATTAAAATGTGTCCAATCACTAAGCTAAATGGAGCTAACTATTTTCAACACTGAGTTCATCAAAGTGGGGGAGCAATGAGTCAGATGTGCAATCCATTACATTTTTGGCATGCTTTGTGGATTTAATTTTCTCCCATTACTGAACTTTTTTTTTGAAGGCCCACACTTTTACATTTCCAAGGAGAGTGTTACATTTTAGTTTTGTTTGCTTTCATCTAGCATTTTTGTTTTTTTATTAAAGACTTAATTTCTTCAATCTACATTATGACTGACGAGCACGTAATAGGCCCTACCTGCACTGTAGTTCTGTACTGTCTCCCATAATTTTGTCAATAAACATGAGCCATGGTGCTGATGCAAACAATAACCTGAAGTCAATGTCAATATGGCAGGCATTCCTGTTTGGCCAGTGCACAGTCATACCTTCCTTACACTTTCTACTCATTAAAGAATTAGCTCTTGTGTGCGCTAGTGCAATTAAGATAACGAAGTTGAACTTTGACATCAGTGCCACCCTACTGCATTTGAGGACTGCATTACCACTACCTAAACAGGGCTTAAAAAAGACTGTATGTGTAGAGATCCTTCAGGATAAACTGAATTACCACATTATAACTGAATAAATGCCAATCAGTTAGGTCCACCATTTACATGTGTACCATGAGTCCATTTACTTGTTTTAAGTGTTAAAATCCTAAATATTTCTGTTAAGAAGTGGTATGTGGCAAGAATCTCTGTCCAGAACAGAACAAAGAATTCCCTACATAACAGCTACTAAATGAGAGAAGACCAAAGGGGTGCTTACTGGGCACTTCAGAGCAAACCAAATCCTTGCCTGTCCTTACAGCGGTCTAGGAGACCAAATATTAAAGAGTGGAATTTAAAACATTAAAGTGGTCTTTGTTGATTAAAAAGTGTATCTCTCAACTACAAAAAAAAGAATGCTTATTGTGAGGATATTGAAAATGGTTTCGAATTAAAAAAGTGCACTCTCCCCTGTGTGCACTCCTAAATCTTTCATTGAGCCCTTCAATTTTTCAACTCCTGGTAAAAAATGTAGCCGAGCCCTCCAGCCGTTTTGATTATCACATCAATCTAGCCATGCATCAAATGGCCTTCCCCTGCTGCAGGAGACCCAGAAGCACTCTCACTATCCTCCACTGAAAATAACGTGGTCTTCCTTTCTCTTCCCACTGATCCATTGAGGGGACTGATGGAGGCTGGATGAGTCATGAGGCGATTCAGAGCAGATACCATTGGCCTAATTATAGCTAAACCTGTAAAAAGATTAAGGTTCAGGTAAGACTTTTCCCCCAGCCTTTTAGACCTTTCAATCTTCTGAATTACTGGAGAGATTTCCAAAGATCTTTTGTCATGAAATAAAAAAATTGAAAAACTGCTGTTGGAAATGTAACATTGGAAATGTAGTTGAGCTGTCCAACTGATACCAGGCTCCAGTGGGCAACGGACTGTGATCTTGTCTCTGGGTATTCGCAGATTAGACTTCCATCGTTGCTGGTGCGTGACTCTCTCCCTGCCATTGCAGAACACTGAGAACTGGAGCTCAGGGAAAAGACACATCAAAATTGGTTGCAGTCACTCCGGACAAGAGCGTCTAGACAAATAAACCCATAATGAAAAATGATGGTTAAAATTTTACATCCCTTATCACGGGTGTAAGGCGGCAGGCAGAAGAGTGAACCCTCCCCACCCCTGCCTGTGGACCGGGCTCTTTGAAAAAGCTTTGACAGCAACACGGTTTCGCAAGGCGATGAACCCTGCGAGTGTTTGGAATCTCTGACAGACACACACAAGCCCTCTGTCAGACGGAAGACTGGAGAGGAGAGGGTCACCGATATGAGCTCCCCTCCTTTTCGGCTTAATTTATTGGTTTGCCCTCCGTGCATTGCAGGACGTGTTTTCACCTGAATGTTTCCTGAAGCTGTTTTTGTTGGAGGCGCGCTTTGTTTTCTTGGAAAGTAGGCAGCCAAGACTGGCACATAGACCAAAATGTGTAAACCTGAACACGCACACTGAAGTGGCCCAGGCAATTGGCTATGTAGACAGTGCAGTAGTAATCAGGGAACTAGAATGACAGCATAAAGGTTACAGCTTTGAATCCTTTGCAGAAAGTAAAAATAAAGCCCATCAAAGGAGAGCATGTACTTGCTGGCAGAACACAGCAGCATTTGTATTTTAACAAACACTGTTCTGACACAATGTTACAATACCAAGCAGAGCCAACTGCTCAACCGCTTCTGTGCATGTATAAATCATCTGTTCATAAAAACTTGAGGAACGATCCCGAACCAAATTAAAACATTTCACTAGTTCTGAAAGTCACTAAAGTTGTTAATCGCCTTTTAGCAGATAACAAATACAAAATGATTATCATTTTCCTGTCATGCTCTGGCAGTTTCTCCATCTCATCAGGGTCACTGCATAATGCAGTGTTAACATTTAATGCGGTGCATTAAGAGTAATAATGGCTTTCTTTGAAAGGTTTGTGCAAAATGACTTGATTCTGATGTGCATTCCATACAAATGAAATGCAAAACAAGATGAATTCTGGAAAAAAATATAGCCTAATTGGGGGGGGTTTACTCTGTGTGGTTTCTTGTCATTGTCATTTTCTCGATTGCCTTTTTATAATTTGGATTGCAGTTACCTGAGGATAAAAAACACAGGAGAAGCTACTGTAACCGTATTATCACAGAACTACCACTGTGACCATCCACTAGTTTTGGCAAGGGTTTTAGTTGTAATGGCTAAAAGAACAAGGATCTCTGCTGTGATATAAAACAGGTTGTAAATTGGGCATGTTTTACCGCACACTAAATCTATTACACATCACAAATCCCACGACTGAACTGATATTTAACCCTAGAGAATCAAGTTCTAACTTGTAAACATGTCATACTGTAAGACCTCCTCATTACAAAATGTTGTGCGGTTAAAATAGACGGAAGTGTGTTTTAGCAAAACCATGCATGCGCTAAAACAAAGATCCCCTTCACGGTTCACGCACGGAGCACGGCGCTTTTATTGTGACCTTAGTTTAAAGTTTAACTACTGCACTGATAGCCAAAGCATGCAACTAATCACTGTGCCACAGCTCAAGGAGATGTGCCCAAAATACAAGGCCCGGATTCAGACAGGCACTTACCAACAACAAGCCGGCGATTTAATTTAGCGCCGCCACAGAGGGAAGAGCTGTGCATCGATTCACTCGAGGATCCACCAAGAGGAAACATCGGTTAAACGAAGGGCGAACAAACACAAGGCGATTAATGTCAGTCAGCTTCCTGGACGATTTAAAAGAGGGGAGCGCCGGTAGTCTCCTCTTCAAAAGACGCAGAAATGGACAGGCTTAACGCTTCACCTCAGTGAGACGGGCACAGCTCTCAGTGCCAAATGAGCACTGGGGTGAAGACCGCGCTTTATACCTTAGGCTAATATGGCTGTGGCAGCTAACTCACTAAAAGTCCCAAACAAAAGAGTAGAGTCAAGCGAGGGCAAGTGTTCCTTTAATACCAGTGACCAGCTGAGACAACAGGGACTGATCTGAAATGATCTACATGGTACTTTACACTGGACTTAATGATATTCGATCTTACAAGCAAGTCTAATTACAACATCAGTAAGTGTGAGCAATGCTGATGCCCATCTAAATGTCAGCTGTCGTGAACAAACTATTCATACTACATTGTTGACATTAACACAAACCCATCTACATTTCGATCACAAGGACAAAAAAACAAAACCAATGCTAAATTCTTTGCTAATTATGTGGCAGCCAAACCTCACTGCCCGAAACCCACATTGGTGGCTGGGAAACTGAGCTTCCAGTGCCTTTTCACTGCAGCTGGCAAATTTTCAAAGAATGTTAAGCACCCTAGAGAAAGCTGTGCCAGGCATTCATAATAGCAAAAAGTGCTAAATTCCCTATTAGGCATCTCCAGCATTTGATTTAGCACCCCGTGCTGGTTATTAAGTTTTAATTCATTCAGATGTGTTCCAAAGGACCTTTCCACAGATACTGTTGGCAAAGACTTAGAGTTGATTTCAATTCCCCCCTTTGAAAGATGACCCGTCTGTGGCATGTAAATCTGAAACAGTACGCATGCTGGCAGATTTTTGGTTTAATTCCACTTGAGGCACGGTACCAAATGTATAATGTTCATGTGCAAACATCATTTTGATATTTTGCAAGTGATTTACATCCCCTGAAAGAAATAATCAAGTTGTCAGCTTTCAACCACAGCATAAGCTTAACCTCCCTTCTTCACCTTTTTCGTAACTTTGTGTATGTGTGTGTGAATGGGGCTGGGTGGCTGGGCCAGCAATAAACACAGCAGAAAACAAATGAATGTCTCATATGGCCTTTCGGGGCACCTTTACTACTAAGACAGCATTACTATGTGGGAGTGGGACATAAGTGCTGAATACGGAGGAATTCTGCCTCTACATCCTCTATAGATTCCGCCCACTCACTCCTCACATTTGAACTGTCACTAATGGGAACCAGCAAACACAACCAGCATCAATCTTCATCTAGCAAACTCCTACACCGGCAAAGAACCACCAATTGCATCTGTAAGCAGGAGCACTGTATTCTTAAGTTCAGACAAGAACGCATGCAGTAGCATTTATACCCTTATACCCTTTCATGTTTTTGCCTTGATGTAAAGGGTGCAGAGGAGATGCTTTGGAATTTGCTTCATTAAAACTGTTCAAAGAGCCTCCTACTGTCAATGATACACGGAATACTCACCACCAGCTTCACATTCTACCAAGATAAAGGAATGATGATAGTTTTCCTCTAGAGACTTTAAATTACCAATGTCTTTCAAAACATTTCCTATTCCTCTAAAATAAGAAACACATATGAACAAATGTAAATACACATAATATACAAAATTGGAAAAGCTAATTGAGGACTTTGAGGGAATTTCTAGTTCTGACCACTGGTCTGTGGCAACGTAAGATCATTCATACTTCGAATGACACTAACTTTTACTACTGCGCACATCAATTCCATCCTATTATGTGTACCTGATAAAGACGGAACGGAAAAGAGAGAACACTGCTGCTGGATTAGATGCTCTCAATGCCAATTACCCAAACCGCTCAACCCACAGGGAACATGCCTTTCTGCTGCCATCATTAAACCCTTACAGCCTAATTCGCCGGTGGAGGACACAGTTGATCAGGATCACCGGATGTGAGATTGGCACCTTGACATCGCTCTATTTAGTCCGGCGGGTCCCTCTGGAGTTTCGCTGGATCACCGAAAATGAATCGGCACACGAGGGCCTTTGGGATATCGATACTCATCAGCAAAGGATGTTCTCTGTGACGTCACGCCAACATTAAAATTCGTCTGACCTACAATTACTACATTCAAAATACGTTTTCTGCATCATTCTTTGGTTAATTCTTGACATGAGGCACACAAATGTTCAAAATACCTGTTATCACATCTGTAACATTGTTTAAGACCATGAAAACTGGAATCGCTGGCGATTCCAGTTATGTCAGAAGGCCTGGGGATTTCAGCTGTGAAGCACGTCTCGCTAAAAGTGCGATAAGACGTCAAAGAATTCTTATGATAAATTTCACATTATTCAGTGCAGACATGCATAAAAACTTCACCATTTATAGATATTACTTCAAAATTGGATCATGCCAAAATGTCGCGAAAGTATCATGCTAATAGCCTATTCATTTAAATAACCCTCTATTAATATTCAATAATAATATCTTTCAGTAAACTCCTGCTGACATTGTTAGCCATTAGAAAGTATTGAGCATGCAATGACGTAGCTAAAATGCAGGTACATGGCAAGTTACATCGATGCAGATCCCCACGCTAAACCCTTTAGCTAGCTAAGTAAATTGACACTGACATACTGTAGCTACTGACTAGGCCTACCAGCCGCGAACGGTAATGCAATAACTGGCAAAAGTAAAGCACGTTGTCAGCGGTAACCATGGAAATGTAGACGGGGGGTGGCATAACCCACTATATATACTATATCAAGTGTCATTTCTTCAACAGTTCGCAACTTCACAGTTGTTTGATTTCGCCAGTTATAGCGTATCGTTGATCAGAGAAAGAGGACTAATTAATAGTCCGCTACTCACTTTGTTCTAAGCACTTGCCACGCTGCTTCGATATCAGCATACAGATTCTTCTCCGACGGCTTGCCGGTGCTGACCCCGTACCCGGAATAATCGTACGAGAAGACGTTGCAGTTGATCCTGGAGCCCAGACCGATGTAGAAGCTGCACATCTGGCCGAGGTCCACCGCGTTGCCGTGGGAGAAAAGCAGGGTGTACCGGCTGTTAGGGGCGCAGCGCACGAACATGCACTCCACCCGGTTTCCGCGGCTCGTCCTGGTGTCGAACACCTCGACGGCGTCCAGCTCACGCTGCGAGTACTGCCAGTCTGCACGCTCGTTCAGATGCAGGCTGCTGGTCCCGTCCGCATCGGTCTGCACCGAGTACGTGGGCTCCGGCGGCAGGAAGGCGAGTTTAGCGGCGATGCGGCTCGGACAGGGCGGGCAACAAAACAGCCAGCACAACTCGCCGATGGAGAAACCATTCATTCTAGGGCCTTGCTCGGGCATTGAGGCTCAGTGCAATACCTTAATAGCTAGCTAATCCCCTTCCCTTTTTTAGCAGCAGAGCAGTCTAGCCGGCTAGCTAGCTGGCTACCCAACACAATGAATGACAAACGCAAACGCTGAAACGACGGCTAGCTAGCTAATTATTCCTTTCTCTGGTTTCGTTAAAAAAGAACAAACGGCCGTCGATACCATAGTTAGCTAAAGATCTTTGCACACAGTACTGCATAACATATTAGTTGCTTTGTGCAAGTATTGTTCTTAAATAAACGAAGACGTTAAAGTCTATTTTGAACGGCTAACACAAAGCAGGCTGCCATGTCCAAGCCAACTCTTCAGCACAACTTCCGGGTTACACTGCGCATATCCTATCCTAGGTCAGCTGTCAAGTCAATAGGGCAGTATCATATTTGCAAATGTATTCATAATTTATTGCAGTCCTAAGCAGTCGTTCTGAACCTGTAGTGGCAATAGAAGTTGTCCCGCTGTTTCACCTTGACGAGAGAAAATAAAAAACGTAGATTTTTTGTGTTACTGTGGTTCAGAGTAACCTCAGTAACCTTGCTGGACACCGCTACCATTTACCCAATCTCCATTCCAGAGGGTGCCTGAAATGAAATCGACCTGTAAACCTCATTTGAATAAATGAGGCGGTGGTTTGGACAAAATATACAATATTGTAGTGCAGCGCTCAGTTATATTACTTTTTCATTTAAGTTTTGAAGAAATGAAATTACGTGTTAATAGTTTGCACGAGCATTTTCTTGTGTGAAGACCCCCGATCAACTGCCCTCACTATGACACCTGCCACACATACTGAACTGAGGCATGTGCATGTTTCCAATAAGGGTGATTTATACTTTTATCATTACACCGATTATTACAAAACTGCTATCCCCTGCAGTATTTTAGTTTTTTACTTACTGTTTGTATATTGTACTTTACTTTTCTCTTACTGTTTGTACATTGAGTGAATGCTAGGTGTGTTTGTTTAAATGTATATAGGTAGGCTCCTCAATGTTCTTCAATTACCAATACCACATTTCAATATTATATCTCATGTAATCAATTAAATCTTCAAACCAAATAATTGTGTGTCCATGTGAGGAAAATGTAGGAATGCCAGCCATCGGCTAATTAGCATCACCTGTTAGACTAATTACTTTGTCTTAAATACAGGTGTGACTGCAGTGGAGTTGTTAGTCTGCTGGTTCCTGATTTGAGATTTAGATAAATGTTTGGTTTTGTTACAAATCAATATACAGTTTCTTGTTTCATGGGTAGTTCACTGTCATGTGCTCCTACTATGGGGAGTTATAAAGCAATGGCAAAGGTTTTGACATCTTACCTTTACAAATAAATGCATATTAAAAAGGCAGATTGTACAAAATCCACAACAGAAGGAATGCATTCTCAGTTGATCAGTAAGTAAAAAAAGAACTTCCATATGCCAACAGTCTAACTGTCAAAACCCTGCACAATCATGGATGGTTCAAAAGTAGCCAGAAAAAACATGGAAACTGGAATACAAAGTAAAAACAGGAGAACCATAAGTACATGTGCTCAATTTTAAGACATCATGTCTAACAAAATCTGTATGGATTGTGTTTCAAATATTTATAATTAGTAACACTGAAATCAAAACGACGACTAGAAATAAAGATGACAAATTTTTCAATCCTTTCTTTTATGAACCATTCTTTATGGCTTAATAAGACTTAGTGAATCGAGGGGACGGAAAGGACAAGTAACACTTGTGATAATGTACCATGATCATATTTTCACTCCAAAACAAATCAAACATGGTATTCTATGGACATAAATATACATTTATGTATATTTTCTCTCAGAACCTCTATCCACAGTTAATATAATTCAAAACATGTGTTGCACTGTTGTGCCAAATAGTTTAACTTGCTGTTGAGTTCAAGTTCTAAAGAAATACATCATTAAGGCAAGAACATAGAGTTCTTGAACTCAGAAGAAGATGGTGTTTGATAATTCAAGTACATGGGGTGCCTGCCATTGCTTAGATTGTTTATTTATGGAATAATATGTACTTTTTTATTGCTTTCCTGTAACTACAAAACAACACCATGCTTAAGGATGTGAGGTGTTTTCATAGCTTTCTACATTTAATACCAACTGACAGAGCTATGTTGTTCCTTAGAATGGAGCTAAATACTACTGCAGTTTGACCCTAACTTTGAACAACAAATTTAAGAAGCGCTACCTTCCTTTGCACACTTACACCACGTCTCCAGTTTTTCAGTTTAATAAAAACTGGACAATATTCTACAACAAGCATACTGAAACTTCCTCCAGCAATTTGACACTGACAAGTAAGAAAACTGGACACCTTCCCTAGGCACTGTATATGGTATATAAGCACAGCTTGTTTCGTATCGGTTTCAGGCCTGAGACACCACTATATCAATATCCAATTTATTCTGGGGATCCCACTGCACTTGCCACTGTTAGCTGGTTTGTAATACTACACATAGAATGACACATTTTTATTGTATCTGTTGATGTGGGAACTGTAAGGCTGGTCTCCAAAAGCAATTTTTTATTCCTTTTCATCTGAGGCTGTTATTACCTCCGGCAAGATATGCTGAATGTAACTCTGGATGTATCTAACAAAACCTACAGCTGTTTTAAAATAATTTGCATTCAGCGATCTATGCATACAATAGTGCAGCACATCCTATTTCTTTGTAGTTAAAATAACCTGTAATATTTGGAGCATATTTATTTAAATGTAAATAATACATACATACATGCATGAGGGTCAAATAGCTTTTTCCCTTTTTAACCCTTTTTTTAAATCACCAACTGTACTTAGATTTGTCTCACTGCAACATCCTCCACACTCATGCAGCAGTGCCAGGGTGCAGTTAATTCAAACCCTCACTTCCCAGGAATGACTGCGTTGCACATTACAAGTCCCATCCCACAGTGCACCAGGACAGCAAATGGCAAATGCCGAACGGATTTTAGGCACATCGCCCTGACGCCCTCTGAGTGACTCATTTGCACCTGACAAGTTGTAGGATGTTGAGAGAATGATGTAATGAAGGATGTCAATGAAGCTCACCCTACACTGACAGAATGAGGCCATTTGTGTTACACTACTATGGACTTTCAGTCAATGGCAGCAAATGACACAGCTCAGACTGAGATTTGGGTCTGAGCTATAGGACTGTGCTCGAAATGATTGCCTTAGCCGACTAGGCCATGTGGGAGTCAAAGTGCTTTTTCCTTTTTTTAGAAAAAAAAATTCCCCTTTTTGAATCAACATCAGTAGTTGCTAGTTATATGTATGAACTCATCACAAGCGCATCATGTAGGGGTGCAGGGCAAGGCATGTGTCCCACAGTACACTACAAGTTCCACAGCTCAACAGGAGGCAAAGCCATATGAGGATAAGCACATCGTGCTGATGCTATCCTGATGACTAATTCATTGGCATCCATGCGAGTCCCAAGGTGTCAAGAGCGGAGCAACAAGGGGACCCTGGCCAAACTACCTGTCCTGGGCAGAATGGAGCCAGTTTCAATGCTGGGCCTTACAGCCATAGATTAAAGCTCTGAGAAAAGTGTTTTATCATGTGAACCACTAGAGAGCCCCCAAATTGCTTGTTATAATGACAGTCTTATTGTGAGCTATAATGAAATGCTGCATGCTCATTGTTTTGAATTTCTTCGTAAAAAGAAACACATTGCACCTCATTCATTTTTATTTAATTTTAAAAAGTACTATGATGGGAGCTGGAAAGCCAATGTAAAATGTGAACTGTTTCTTTCAAATCAGCCATATAAAAAGGTTATCTCAAAATCAATACACAATGCACACAAACTTCAGCCTTTATTGGCAGGACACAATACATTAACTACAATTAGCCAGGAGGGTTACAAGCTAAAGGGTATGAAAAAGACTCTTTCCATATGTAGACAGGTAATTAATCAAACATAGATTCATTTAAAGGAATATGGTCTGGGGACGGGCAGCAACTGTGTGAAATGTGGACTTGGAGCTAAAGTTATAAAACTGACAGAACACTCAAAAGTATGATCTGCTGTAACCAATGCACCCCTACACCAGTTTTTACCCCAACCCATCCCAAGCCTTATGAAATCTTAACCTGGAACACTCTGCCCTGTGGTGAGGCTGTTAAGGAACTGAGCTTGTAACAGGAAGATTGGTTCGATCCCGATGCAGAAAACTGATGCTTTACCCTTAAGCAAGGTACTGAACCTGCATTGCTTCAGTAATATAAATTGATAGTATTTCAAATCTAAGGCATGCAAATCACATTGGGTACAAGAGTCTGCTGAGCGAGTTAATGATGGTTGGAGTAGTCTCTACTCGTCATCATTATAATTACCATTATTACTTTTATCCGGGGGGTGGTGGCAATACAAATATTATTGTGCAGTAGAATAAATGCTCAGTGGATTTGGGCAAATGCTGTAAATAATTTTGTAACATCTTGGGGGAGGCAGTGTTCCAGGCCATTGGCCGCTCTTGACGCTTCTTTAAAAGATATTGAGAGGAATTTCTGCATAGCAGTTGACGGATTTGTAGCCTGTTATCCACACCGAAGGAACTGCTGGTAAGAGAATGGTCATGGGAGAAAAAATCCAGAATACAAGCTGATCAGTAGAGACTCATTTTTCTGTGGCTGCACTGCAGCTGTGTGCATTTTCTTTTTTCCATGTGCAAAATCAGATGTACCTCATCTTCTCAGCGTATATCACTGAAACCATGCTTCTGAAAAATGGCTCCTGGCTAAACAGGCAAGACAGTGTAAAGGGTGCAGAGGTTTCATCACAGCCAGTAGGCTGAGATGTAACACACTATGTAGAGTAAGCTCAGAGGAGTATCACATTCCCTCCAATCAGCTATAGGTTGGGAGTGAAGTTAAGGTTATTGGGGATGCCCTGGCTCTATTGCCTTACCTCCAGTACAGTTTTAGAGCTTTATCGGAAAAGTCACACAATAAAGTGATATGTGTGCTAGTAAGAGGCCAAAAGCCTTCCGAAAACTGCAGCAATCCTTTTCCCAAGATGTAAATGTGGTACTGTACAGTTGATTCTGAAAAGCATCTCCCAAATGATTTGCAATTTATGTCCCCTTTAAATTTCTCCATTAATCTTAGAACAGTGCTAATGTGTTCCCAGGGAAATCACTGAGGAAGATGCAAGTCAAATTGGTTTACATATTGTAATTTTAAGTGCAGAAAAGACAGATAAAAGAAACCTAAGCTGCAGGCCGCTGGGGAGATGTTATCCACATTAATTTGATGCCACTGCTATCCAGGATGAAGCACTACAATCAGAAATAAATAGCAAGTATCACCAGTAACACATAAAGCCCACTTCTATACTATAATACTACGTATAGTATTTGCAAAATGCAAAAATGTTTACATTATTTAAATATCCTATTACAGTATTTGACGCATGTGTCCGTTAAATTTATTCGACTGCACACAAGCTTACCACATCATCCTCAAGACTGAAGGCACTTTTTTCCCAGCCACTGTAAGCTGTAGTGGATACTGGCCATGGAGCTTCGTTTAATTTTACCTGGTTAGGCGCCATT
This sequence comes from Megalops atlanticus, assembly GCA_019176425.1. Lineage (NCBI taxonomy): Eukaryota > Metazoa > Chordata > Actinopteri > Elopiformes > Megalopidae > Megalops > Megalops atlanticus. The sequence goes on from CM032885.1 coordinate 14,662,010, forward strand.
CATATCAGGATGGACAGACGCTCCGTGAAGCGTACACTCTCTCTGGAAATAGCGGTGATTCACACATTATATTTGAGGTTTTTACAGGTGAAGAGGGAATTGGCGAAGTTGACAGGCGCGAGTTTGTTCGACAGATGGATTCGAAGAAGTACGGAAACGAGGAAACTGGGACCAGATAGGGGCCGCGTGCCGCACATTTTTACACAATCATTAATGCGCATATGGAATCGTGTCTGGGGGAGATTTATCATAGAGAGGATGGATAGGTTCAGTAGTCATGGTATGTAAAAAGGATCCAAAATGTGGTCTGGGATATGCCTAACAGAGTGGCTGTATGGGGAAATCAAATCAGTGCTGATTGCGAGAGTCCATCTGTTTAATTTAACATTTTGGAGGAGATAAGGTATAGCCATTTTCCTACAGCCCTGACATTCTTCTGCCAGCATAGGAATTGCAAATGGGGTGGGGACGTAGGGAGGGGGGCTATTCGGCATTTTGTGTAATTACCGCTTCGCTCTTGAGTTGAGCGCAGGCGTGCAAATTAAATACACTTATTTCGAATAACAATATGTGCCACCAATTTATTTCACATCAGTTCCTGTAAATGATTTTTTTCTCTCTTTGACTGGTATCAATTAAAACTGGCTTATGAAAATGGTATCCCTCAATATCACGGTATCCGTACCTAAAGCCAGTGATGCTTCGGGAAAACAGAGGGAGACAGTTCCTCCTTTGAGAGTTTTTTCCCCTCCAATTTGCTTTTCAGTGTCATGCCTCCTATTTGCATGAATTGTATTAAACAGCGGCCGGAGTTAATGCCTTTTACTCATTGACATTTCTCCAGTAGTGTCTCTGGGATTTTCATTTCCCCGAGCACACACGAGGGCAAAGACATATTGGCATAATCAATCAATATCACTTTAATTAGCGCAAAAGTGTTTAAACGTCGCTCGGGAGACTGTGGATCCCTCTGAATGAATTGCCATGGGAAATGGCACGCCGTGGATTAATCTAAATAGTTCTGCACTGTGTCTGTGTAAGGTCCTCGCAGCCCCGGTCTTCAAGTCACTTCTTTAGAGAAATCAGAACACAGAACAAAACAATCTTGAATATCTGCAGAGCTGAATTATTATTATTAATTTTTTTGCATTACGTTGTTTTTTTTTCTTTTAAATCTACATCTTGTATATGTGTGTGTTTGTGTATGCCTGTTTTATTAACAGCACAGAGATACCACTGTGCATGAACAACTTAGTGAATTACTGGTAGTTGCTTTTGTTGGGTGAATGGAAAATAGAAATCAAACAGCAGGTCTGCAGAACAGTGCAGCTGTTAAGAAGAGCTACAAGTAACTGTAGGGTTCCAAGTCAGAGAGCATTATATAGAGGTTGGGATTCTGTCAGGTGAATGGCTGTAATTCAGGAAACACAATTCCTATTAAATGAGATTTTCTCCCTGTAGGAACCATTATGTAAGTATGGACTAGAAACATTGAAAAGATAGAACAACATCTAGCATCCAGAGCTCCAATTAATACATTTGAAGTTATTTAGAAACAAGCAGCATATTCATATTATCCTTGACAGGCAGCAATGACCTGTGGACTGCCTCACATAGAGAGCTACAATCACTGAGTGACTCACGTAGTTCATCGCTTCAGTTGGCAGAAACAAACCTAGGGCTCCTTGGAGAACAACAGAAACCAATTAAGCAGCACTCTAAAACAAATCCCTCTTAATACAATGCAGAAAATACAATTTAACCAAACAAATCTGACTCCAGTGACGCACAAACATTAACTAACAGACACAGCTGATGTGGTGCATGATTATTGGACCTGAGTTATGGGAAATGAATCAATTCATTTCAACACTTGGAATGCACTGGACTACAGCAATGCACCTTTTCCTGTCAGAATGTCCAAAAAAAAACAGTTTTGAAATTATTTGTTGCAAATCACGACAGACAAGTAGTGGATATATTCAAAACTTCTGCCAGATTTTTGTTTTTGCTAACAGTGGAAAAACCAGACACTACAGAAAAATTTCCTCACAAATACTAAGGAAATTGGGGAATGCACACTTTCAAAAGCCTCACTGGACAACTAACTAGTGTTGGCAGAGGTACTGTAAACAGTACCCTCTTCATGAACTCCAGGCAATAAAAGTTCAAGAAAGGTAGACCAGCCAGGCTTATCTGAGCAAGACCACCGCAAAACCCTGCCAGACACTGTACTCTCTGATCCAGCAGGTTCCTGACCTTTTCTACATCATTTTGTAACATTTAGTTCCTTGAATGAGTGTATCCTAAACACAAGAGGAAGCGCAACATGCGTGCATGAAATCAAGCCAAGAAAGCATTCACTGTACATCTGAAAGTGCATAAACACAACTTTTTTAACTTATTAACTCTTGCACAATCTTGGGGTTTTATTTCAATCAAAATGGTGGAGAGGTATAGGCTGCCTGACAAGTGCCAGAAAAGGTAAGCACTATACAGAGCAGAGCTGAGTAGTGTGGGCGAAAAAATCACACATATCTATTATTGAATGGAGCAAAACATCACAATAAATGCACAACCAGTGTTCAGAACAGAGAGATAACTGAACAAACAATTCATTCGTAGGGTATTCGAGCTCGGAACGGTATTCAGCACTGCGTTTGGACTGATCGGGTCAAATCAGTGCTTATCTTTAGCTGTGCCTCATTTGCGTTGGATGTGCACAGCTTGCTATTGGCTATCCCTTGAGCCAGGCGGTGGCCTACACTAGAACTTTGCTGTCCTAGATTGTTTATAGTTCTGGAGAGTTCTCAGCTGGAAGCGTTCGATTACTGCCAAGTCACAGACAGGGACAACAAGCATTGTCTTAAATTTCGGCTATGAAATGTTTCTTGCTGCCAGCGTCTCTGGGCGATTAAACCTCTTGCTTTGGAGCCTTGTGATAGTTATCTCTTAATACCTCACATTTCACCCCAGTCCTCTAATATTCATAGCTCTTGCAAAATTCAGAAATGTTTAATAACCAGAAAATTAAAGCAGGAAAGATTTATTTTTATGATAAAATCCTACATGAAATCCCCCTCATCTGTATATATTGAAAAGTAGGCCTTTCCCTTGTGCAAAGGATTCTTTACCATTCCATGTCTAATTCACTGTACATTCTTCAAATGATCCGACAGAAATCATACTAAGAGACCTCAAGCAAGTCCATGTTTACAAAGTGCTACTCTGAGGGAGTACAATGATAAGTACGCCCACATTTCAACTCTCGCAGCCTTGTTTAATTAGTCTACATAAATCACCTCTGAGCAGTGAATAAAATGCCTTCCTAAGAAAACCGTGAACACTTTCCATATCATGTTTCTCAAACTGACACAGTCGTTTTGCACTGACTGAAAGAGCCTGACACCATAAGAAAATCAACATTTTATCTGGCACATACTGTGTTATGGAGGAGGGTTGAAGAGGGTCCTAAATTCTAGGTTCACTCACCAGGAACAAGGATAAATCCTTATCTGTCCCATATGCTGTTAAGGGCACTGAGGGTTCGTCTGTGATAACTAAACCAAAGAAAGGTGTTTGGCTAGATGTAACATGCATTTATAAATCTGCCTTGTAAGGGCCGTTGGCTTTGTGTGTGCTTTGTCTGGCCAGTGTTAGAAGTTTTAGAATAAACACAAGTTCAATTTATAAGTGTCAACTTTTATATTCTGTAAACTACTGACCGTTTTTCAGAGTCCTAGGTTCCCCTTTAAGCCTTTGACCCAGTTTAAATCGATAGCTCACTGACAGGATGTGTGCAAATGGGAACACAACCTCTTCAACTGTAACCCTGTTGTCCATTTCCCGGTTTCTGCATCACTCCTTACCTCAGTGGGTCAACCCCACCTGCACACCACAGGACATTCTGGCTCAAACAGCCCAGCACAATTTCCGTACTGCACACCCCAGAGCTCATAAACTTGCCCAATGTCATTTTCACTGCTTATCACATTAGCATCACAAGACAATAGCTACGCCGTGGCACGTCAAAGCTGTTGCAATAAACAGGACTTTACGTAAATGGGGAGAAATTGCTTCAGAGCCTTAAGTGGCCCATGGCTGGAATTCACAAAAGCTTTGTTTAACGATGTTGAAAGATGGCAATAACCCTGTTCCACCTCGCCGAGGGTAAGGGCAACATCCGTCTGTGCCAAAACTCCAGATTATTCAACAGGTCTCACTACCTGACTCACTGCCTCTGGGAAGATGATAGCAATAATAACACAACCAGAAGCTCTCCCATTCACGTCACAGCTAATGTCTCCTGAATGTTTTTAAAGCCTTCCTGACATTCAAAAAAAAAAAAAAAAAAAAAAACACAAACCAGAACTTTCTTTTCTGCTGAGGCATGGAAGCTCATTGATTTTGTGGCACTTAACCACCAGAGAATTCATGCAAATTCTGCATTGCACATAGAGAGAAAATGTTTCACAGTTTTGATTTCTGTCCTGAACTTTTGTAAGAATACACAGAGAGAATTTTGGAAAATAACAAGCAATCGTCAACAAGTTTTGTGCTTACAGCTGCTGTTACTTGTCTGAAAAACTAATCTTTTGATTCTGTGAGGGTGTTTACAATGAGGCTGTGAGACAGATGGCCATATTCGCATGGTGAGCTCCTAGGTGACAATGTTAACAGGACGAGTGAAGATCATACCTGTGAGTTAGGCTACTGCATTCATACCGATAAAGAGCCATAAATGCCACTGACAGGATTTTTACATTCCACAAAGACAGAAAGCTGTGGGTTTGAAGTAAGAAAAATAAGCATTTCTATTTTGGTACAGCAAATAATTACTTCTACGCAGGTGCTGGAGGACAGGTGTTAGCCTTGACAATTGTTGTATGGTTGCATGTGTTAAACAACACAGAAAGCTTTGATTCTGTGCACCATCACACATCATGTCAAAGGAAGGCCGGAGGGAGCCAAGCCAGAACTGGTGCTGCCACTTCTTAATTGTGAACATGGTGGTGGGCACAGCTGTAAAACTGACAAACCAGTACCGCTCCCTACTCTAAGGAGCACAGACAAAGCCCAGAAGCTCCCTCCAAACCCGTGAGAAGCCAGATGATCCCTTTTCTCAGGTGCTGAGAGAGTGCAGACGCTCGGCTCTGTGCAGTCTCCAAGCGGGGCCTGTACGATTGGAATGGGAGCCAAGAGGAGATTCCTGCTTTCACCACTCTTTCCCCCAGAGTCTTCTGAGTGCCGCAGTGCTCCACAGAGAAGAATTTAAGCATGGTCTGGATCTCGCTGCCTGACACCAGCTCAGGGATGACAAAGAGGAATCTCCTGTAGGTCCCAGCCCAGGGCCAGCATGGAGGCTGGTCCACAGCACATCTCCACACTGTAAGATGGTCCATGGACGGGGTGGAGTTCAGCCTCTTACTCCAGTTGTAGTAATGATGAAAAGTGGAGGAAAAATGTGGTCTGAGTGGTTTGTTGTTATATTCTTTAGGCTATATGCAATGCTCATACCATCCAAGCATTCATAAATACAATTTGGAATTATAACTAGTTATTGGCATCTAGACAATAGCATGCATTCAACTAATTCAATATAATGACTCATATATGCACACACACACACACACACACACACACACACACACACACACACACACACACACACACACACACACACACACACACACACATATATATACAATTAAATGGATTCAACTGATCATGAATATATACAACTTGTAAGTTAAGTTTATCACATAGTAATAATACATATAAATACAACACACTGCTACAAGAGTATTGTGATTTCAAGCATTGACCACAATGTCATCCTACACCACAAATGATTTTTCTTGACTGGAAACCTATGGAAGCTCTGGCTTTGAGACACCTACAGAAAACAGCCTTGTCAGGCACCTGCAGCAAGAATGCTCTAGCAAGTACAAGCCTTTTCATGTGATACATCTGGCTGTTAAGGCAGACATTCATAATGAACTAATGCAATTCACAGGCAAGCGTCTCCTGTAATGGCAGCTGATATTGCGTGCTGGAACCAATGTCCTGGGGGGACTTTCCTGCTTCTCGTGACTTCACTGACTTCTCTGATTGAAGTCAGATGTCTTTCATCCTCACAGACAATAGTGCCAGTCCAATTACTCTATGGAAATAGAAGTATGCTGCAAGAGACAATTGAAAAAAGGGGTCTGCATTGCATCAGTCACAGGTTGCCGCAGAAAACCAGGGTACACACGTCAGATCACTTGCAAAATCCAAACTTTATGTTCTTGCATAGTTCCCTGATTATGAATACTTGCAACATAAAATGGATTTAAGATATTGCCACAGCACAGGTACCTACCATAATTCCTGTGTATCCTTCCTGGGTATTAAATATCACCAAAGACTCATAGCTGCAGTCTGCAGGTTTACTAATCATATAAATACAATGCCCGACTGAAACACTTTCTACATACATGGCAGGCTGTTTATCAGATGACACTGTGCACTGTTTATGAGAGTGAGCCTTCCAAGACACTACCTATTTATCACCATTTGGCTGGGAAGGTGGAGAAGTAGCTTGAAGCACAGCCACTTAATTACATGGGCTTAGGGTACAGACCCTGTGAGTCAACCTACTCCCGCAACCTGTTCAGGAACATGGCCCATGATTTGGCAGAGGCCTTGTGAGGTTTGGTTACGGGCCAGATTTGACTGAGGTTAATTTGCATGTCCATGCCGGCAAAGCCCAGAGGAAACCATGGCTGTCTGTCGGAGGAACCCCGCACACGCAGCGGGCTACGAGAGGATCCTGTTCAGATTCTGTTCCCAGCTTTGGGTTTTTGAGCTCTCGAGATGGAGAGGCAGCGGATGTCTTCCCTGCCAACTTCATCCTAACCAGTTGCACAACTGAAGTGGGAAAAAGGCAGCTATCAAAACTCCCTCAGATGTAAAATCATCTTGGTGCCTGCGTTGGCTCCCAGGTAAAACAGAAAAAAAAGAAGACTGCTAACATTGGGCACAGCAGAAGAACAGAAGGAGAGACAGCACAGACATGCTACACTCCAAACTGTCATCAGTAGCACTCAAAATGTGCATGCCAAGTATCACTCCAAAACAATGAACACGTGACCCCAGGGCATGTTACCATTTTGGGACTGACTGTGCTCTTTTAGGTGAAGACGGGGTTGCTGCCAATCATTTATAAGGGGCCGTAAACCCTTACAGAGTTTGAGTATGAATCTACATGCAGAGGCACAGGTGGGAGGCCCAGTCAAACCTGAACTCTCACACACACAGTAACCTGTCTAGAGCTTGCATTGCTGAGCCCAGAGAACGTCAGAAAGGAATTCACAGAGACAACTCAAGCCAAGAAAGAATGCGGGGTTAAAGACATATTCGGAGGAGAATTGCGTAAGAATTCACCTGATGAGTGGTTTGCCTGAGCTGGGGGAAAAACACATCTTGCTGAAACGTGCAGATTTCAAAATAAGCTCATCACTCGTCCCAGCGTGGGTGGTATTCAGTAGGTAGCGGAATCCCAATTTTTCAGTGGTTTAAAGATTTTGAAGCATACACCCACAACAACCGTTTTGAATTTCAGCTAATGAGCTCTTCAGATGACAACTAAATTAATAGAAAATACTGGCTCATCATGTTGCAAATGTTACAGTCCACCTACGACTAGTAATTGACATTGATAACCGTAAAAGAAAAACATAACCTTACATTAGCACAACTGTGTTTTATAACCATAACTGTTGTGTAACCATTGCTCTTTCACTACATGGCTGTGTCGTATTTGATAAGATAACCCAGCTATAGGATGAGCACTATGTGGCGTTCATTTAAAAAACATAATAGTGCTGGTTTGTTTTTTTTTCCACTGAGTGAAAATGAGTGCAAGGGTTAAGCACACTTGTGAAACACACCTTTAAGAAAACACAGCCGTGGCTGAGTGATGCATTCTGGGTTGACAGAGGCCACCTCTGGCCCAGTTAGCCGGTCTCCCGAGGCCTGGGATCGGTCAGCAGACGTGGGCTCCTCCCGCTGGTGCGGCAGCCCCAGGGGATGATGGGAGAACGCCCTGCTGGGCGTTTTTGCACGTCCACCCCGCTTCCTCCTGGAAAGGAGCTGCCGCTCGTGACCATAAAACATGTCCGGGCGGTCCGGCGTGACACATTCTCCTAACTGAAATACTGCCTTTAAAATGAGGGCATGCTGGATCTATTATTTGTTTAGCGAGCAGGACCAAAAAGCTCTACATTGTTTTGACAGAAGAAAAATGTTTAAAACAACAAGAACTCAACAGGCACAGATCAACAGGTCTGACCCCTACTGGTAAAATGTCATTACAGCAGGAGCTAGTCACTCATGCTCATAATCCCATAGGTGAGCAATTTGTTGCCTGTGGCTTTATTGTAGTGGCCTAAGTGACAGTCCACAAAAGCCTGTGAGCTATGACAGGACAGCCCTTGTGGCACTGCAATATCTCCTGCTCCAAGTTCATTTTTTCAAGCTTCTTTCATTGAAACATGTCTCAAAACACAGGGTTGAGAGCAAGATGTACATTATTGTGGCCATGCATCATTAAAGTACTGAGGTCATTTTCATAGCCATCATCTTCCCACGGAAATAAACCACATTATTACGGCTAATTTACTGCTAAAAATACAAAGGTTTGTGAGCACTCATTTTCATGTTCGATCAAATGTGTTTTATTAAGTCATGCCTATGTTTGGAGCAACGCCTGTCCAAGTCAGGAGAAAGGCATTCCCTTCCAGGCTATCTCAACAAATAATGCTAATTTTCTGGGACAAAATGAAGCACATTTGAAATCAACATGGAGACTTTTTTTTAGCAATGCCATCAAAATGTGTGGTCAATAGCACCTTAGGAGTCCTGGTATTCATTGATAAAAAGCATCTGTACGTTTGCAACGCTGGCGTTCCACTGTATTCATGGCAGTAGTCAGTCAGTCAGGGAGCAAGGGACTCCACTGTTTCCACAGACACTTACTCCAGTCAAAGACAAAATAAAGGCCAAAATGACTGAACATTGTTCTCCACTCCATTTTATCTACTGTTTGATTGGCTAAATGTATTACCTTTTACCTGTAACACAAAAGAACATAATGCTTTAATGCTAACACCTACTTCTCAACATTTCTATCTCATCTCTCAGATTAGAACCTAGGTACAACTCGATAGCCATTGTAACTGAGCTCACAAATGAACCAAATGTCATAAGCAGGCAAAACAATAATAAAATAAATAATAATAATAAAATAATAAAAGTCATGGTCCGACTGCATAATCACACACAAACAAATACATCCTTATATTTATTGACACAAGCACATTTGTTTATAAAGTTACACAAAAATAATGGATCACATTTACACAATTTTTACAAGTCTAAGCTCAATGTACAATTAACAAGCTAACTAAAGATTGATAGTTTAACATGTACTGACATCACACACAATATTAAAACTACACAAATATGTATAGCTGTGTATGTTTAGGAAAAACAAAGTAAACATAAAATCACATTATGTACAAAAAGAAAACATCCATCTGATTTTGCAAATGGATTCTGATTCATGATCCTTCTCTCCTTCAATGCTACACATAATACGCTTTTTTGTGTAAAATATCCCAACTATAAATTACTTCTTTTCCTTTAAACAAAGATTAGATAGTGTAACAAAGAAATGTGACTACCCCAAGGACACAAAATACACTGGGCAGTACTTTAACTGCGTGACACATTATTTTTTTCCCTTGAAAAGGCCTGGAGGCTGGTGATATTAGCTTTATGAAGTGCACTTTAAGCTTTACCTTGATATAAGCAAAATCTTTAAAAATGTCAGTTAGTTTTCTGTTACTTTTTTTCCACCAATCCAACTGCATCCTTCAGTGCTTGAATTAGTTTACCTAAGTTATGGAGAGCGCCACAAATACAATATTTCACACAGCAAGCTTAATGTAAAGCTGGCGAGTTGCAGAAAAAGTATGTCAGACTGTTTGGCCTCACTTGACCTAATGCAGTTTGGCAAAGCTGTAAGGGAGAAACTGGAGGAGTCTAAACTCCCACTGGAACTCAAACAAGATTCAGCGGAATATGATGTCACGTGGGGATTAAAAATGAGACCGCTTTATCCTGGTGGAACGCCAATTTGCTGGAGAGCAGTCTTTCTCAGGAAGAGGTGACGTACATGCACGTACTTGTTAAAATACCCACGGGAAATGCGTTTGTTTCGATGCCCCGAATTACCTCCCGTTTACCATGGGTGTTTCCTGACATTCGGTGCACTCTGGTGTTCGCCTGGGCGGAAAAAAAAAACGATGATGTTGCTGCTAAGTTCCTGGCTCCCTTCCGCCTCGGCCGCGCCACTACTCAGAGAACGGCGGGAACATGCCCAAGTCAGCGAAATCCTCAATGTTGTAATTGGCCGTGCCCTGCGTCGGATCTCCTGCCATCGGCAACATGTCCTGCGATTCAGGAAGGGAGCGTGTCAGTTTGGGGGCAGAAGGACAGTGAAGGGCTGCTGAAAGCTAACAGAAGCGCTGCCCCACCCCAGCGGGGGCTGTATGACCCCGTGTGTACACTGGTGCCCAGCCAGTTCATGAGGACACAATGTAAAACAAACACAGTATGGCTTTAACATGGTCCTCCATGCAGAGGGAGGCAGCGGTGGTGGTGTTGGTTTTGGGGAGGGCTTACCTGAAAGACCTCAGTCGTGCTGGGCTGGGGGTGAGTGTGCTGATCGCTGCCCTGCTGGCCGTGGTGCTGGCTCTGCCACTGAGACCACACCTCTGAGGGCCGGCCCTGGAACTGGCCCCCACTCTGCCCACCTTCAGCTGCAACATCAGTAAGGGGAGAAGAAGCAGGTAAAGCCCGGCGCCCACCACATGCCAAATGGGCAGTCGACTCAACTGGAAAAGCCCAACATTATTTTGCACATTTTGCTCTGGCGCGCATGTTAGTGTCGTCTGTTTTGAGTTACAATCACATTGGGGGCCAGGACGAACCTACCAAGCTTTAAAACTGGGAACACAAACTTGGGCATTCCCAAGGTTTCACTGAGTTTTTCCATCTCCATTTCCATCCTCTGCACACTGTGAAGACCTGTGGTCAATGGCTGTGATTCATTTCAAGGAAATGAAGTCATTTCCACTGAGTGGTCCAGTGAGGAACAATTCTAAGCAGAAAAAAACCTCTGGGGAAAACTGCTGAGGTTCCCTTCCTTTTGTTGCAGGGCACATTACAGACACAATCCCAACTGTAAGATGGATCTTAACGCTGCATTGTCAGCCATATCATATTCTGACCAGATGGCCATCTATTCTGTGGAAAAATCAATAAACAACACATTAATGGGACACACATCTGAAGGTCCTCTGTAATTACTTACCCATATAATGACAGGTTTGATTACTTGAGGACTCTTCTCAAATCCATTTTTAGTAAACAGGTTTTGGGCGCTGTTGATAAGAAAGCTGCTTAAAGCTCTTGTGGCATTTGTTCTCATTACAAGCCCAAGGCCCATGCCTTGTATAGGCGTTGGTTGTCTCTGGGAGAATGAGCCCCACTCATAACGCAGTCAATAGTGTGCCATCTTCCATATTACAGACCCTTACTGACCAGCCTTGCGGAACGTGATGCTAACAAGTAAACCGATAACATCGTTTCGGATCCTGGTTAAGACACGCCTACACACAGGACAGCGGTCACTCGAAGGAAAGTAATTACACTGAGCACGAGGCGGGGAAAGGGAGTCTTGATTTTTCATAATTTAATGACATAGCCGAAATCTAAAGAGCGGCAAAAGCCCACGCAAAGGGGACAAATTGTGCAGACGCATGGAAACTCTGCATTAACAACACCTCTGCCGAGGCGTATCTCTAACAGCACCTTCAGACTGTGCATAATTTTGATTAATGTTCACTAAGTACTGTGAATTACTGTGAATGTGCTTACTGTGAATTAGATGAATTAACTTTAAGCCTATTAAAGCTTCTCCTCTATTGAAATATTAAAAAAATACTTGAAAAGAAAATGTAATAAGATGGCACTTTTAAAACTGTAGAATAAGGTGCGTGCTTAGCTCTTTGCATCTATCCTTGGTTGTTATGCAATTCAAAGGTTCACCCCTGTTTCAACTGAAAGCATCAGGTGGCTGATATTTCCAAAGCTAACATCATTGTGACAGCAGCTATATACGGCACATCTTCTGTGATTCTTAAATAGCCTGGTTTTAAAAAAAAGCATTAATCATTACAAGATCCGTAATTCATTGCACATTTTCCCTGCAACGGAACAGCATGTGTCTTGAATTCTTTACTGCTGACGGAACGCTAAGCTCCACAAATCTTACAACTTATCTGCTCGTGAGCCCGTATCGACACTGAATCCTGGCTCATAGATTAACTGTATCCTGGTAGACTGCGAGCTTTGGGGAATGATCCCGAACAGGTGTAGTATCAGAGCGGGTGCCTGGGCACAACGGGCTCATTCGTTCGCTGCCGGGAAGGCACAGTGTGAGGATACTCCATCTCTCTCCCTCTCTTTTTTTTGTTCTCAGCACATACCACACAGCGACCACCACCCTGCTGAGCTGACCGTGCGCCTTTCTCTTCCCTTCGTGTGTGAAAAATCCATCAACGGGCAGCAACACCCATCATTAATTTCACCTCACGGTGTCCGTGGGGAACTTTCGCTGCTTGGAGGTGGAAGAATTATGGGTCCCACCGACTGCCTAACCAGGCCAGACATTCATAATTATGATACAGCTAATAGGCTTTTCAAAAAAAAGATGACCAAATGTTCGCTTTGCCTTATATCACAGCAGAGTCAGGATTTTTTTTAGGCGGGGATGCTCATTTCCAATATATTTCCCAAAGACAGACCATCGTGCTGCTGCTGCCGAGTGGAAGTTATAATTAGGATGTGTAAAACCAGAGGTAAGCTGTCGTCAAATGATTGAATCTCCTCCATTCCTTAAACACATAATCCTAAATTCTGTGACAAAAAATGACCATCATAACAGGGCAGCAGACAAATGGAAGCTCACAAATCAGCTCTGGAGCAGAAATAATACAAATTCCAAATACTTTTCTAACCTTTCTAATTTTAACCTTACGTGTTCAAAAACCAAACCGCAAATGGCTGCATGAGAAAGAAAAGGAAAATGTTCCATTTAGTTAATGAGAGCAAATTAAAAAATAATCATTTGGACATGGCTTGCTAATGCCTTCATTTCCTCACCAGCTGGTAAAAGTCCTCTGGGTTTACAAAGTCATTTAAGGTTTTCTGTTTGGCACTGTCCAAATACAAAGTGGAATTTTAATACCACCCTCCTAAAATAAATTACTAATCAAATGGAGATGCAAATCACATGATCAGAACAGCCAAGGAGAGGGCCAAGGTATTTTCCATAAGGGTATGTGGCTATGGCTACAGAATTAAGGTTCTGCAAGAGATGTCTTACTGAAGGGAGCCTGGGTTCAACAGCAACACACCCAGACCTATATTTGGTTTAGGCTGCAACATATATTCATTACATTACATTACAATCGTTTAGCAGACGCTCTTATCCAGATCAACTTCCAGCACAAAATAAGAGGTGTATGCATTCAAGTTGAATGAGCAACAGTGTCAGACCAGACTGAACAACAATACCAGACCAGTAAATATGAGCATAACGCTATTCAAGCCCTACCACAAGTTAGCTTGTGCAAACTGACTAGACAAGGGGAGTGAAGTATACTACTGTACACCCTACCGTACTATGCTTCAACAGGTCTATATGAATATTATCAATAACCAAGTCAACTTTGAAAGAAAATAAATTTACACAACAACCCATGCAATAAAACCATTTTCCCCAGTACCACTGAAAACAGACATCACGTCCAACACCTTCCTATTAGTATTACTAGAAAGCATGTGCTCACATTCCATATGATTTGGGCTGACATTAACCACAACAAATTATGTTTGGGGGAAGGAATTTGAAGTGTTTAATAATGACACATGTAAGTTCAGAGACCTCTCTTTGAAAGAAAACCATACTAATTATGTCATCTCCCAAAAAAAGTCTTCACTTTCATCTTCACACTTTATCAACTGTATTGGAAGCAGACTTGATTGTTGGCAGTAAGCACTGCGATGCACGACAGGCTAATGAAAACCTACTGCTGCTTGTCTGAACCCTGAGCTTCGAAAGCCCATTCTCCAATCCAGCTCCAGAGCAGGACTAAAGGGCACAGCGTTAGGCTGTTACCAGACTGAGTCATACATCAGCGCTGCAAGAGCTGACAGATTAATGTCCGAGTGGACAGTATTCTCAGCTGCTATTGTGCATATTTTGCCTGTATTGACTTTAGCGTGCACGGCTAATGACATGTCTTTTCTGTATGTTGAACGTGGTGTCAGAAGAGGTCTGTGCAAGTCACCCCCGGTGACCTCACAATAGCGTGCAAAGTGTCTCACCGAAGGCTGTGTTGCGATTGGCCAGGCCAGAGTAGGCGTTCCCGCTGGGGGAGGAGGTGGCGGGGCTGGAGAGGGGGCTGTAGGAGGACGGGTCCGCTTGGTAGCTGTGACTCGAGCTGATGCCGAACGGAGACGACTGGGCCTTGCCGGACTGGGAAGCTATTTGCTGAAACGGGGCAGAGACATGCGCACTGAGCACGACCTGCTCAGGGCGGACACCGCACGCACAAACAATGAGAGCACAGGGCAGTAAATCTCCCCGCTCTTATGTGTTATTTACGCCCATCACCGGAGCATGTGCCACATAACTGCGTCAGAGTCTTTAAATTACGATTCTCTCCGTTATAAATCCCGCTTAAGCTCTGTGGGGTTAACTTAACACTGAATTTCCCACAGTGAAACCACTGGGGGGATGAAGGCAGCCCCTGTGGATCCTCACCTGGCCGGAAAACGGGGGCCGGCTGCCTGTCCAAGCCACCTGGCCGGGATTGAGCTGCCGGGAGATCTGGGCCAGGTTCTGTCCAGTGGAGGCCGATGGCTGGATGTCGTTGACTCCCGGAACATGAATCACGGAGGAGCTGAAATGCAACCAGCCCCCGATTTCATGCGTGAATAAGAAAAGGATTTTAAAAAATCTAATTCCACTGCATTTGTATTTGCTTTGTGGACACCACATTCAAGGGAGACCTACAGGTCTCTGACCCCCTTTTCATACAAATGGATGGATTTCCACTGGTGCACCTAAGGTAATAACCTCAGCTCCAAGGCACAGCTGTGCTCCGCACAACCCTCAAGTGCAGAGTCTGCTGCTCCAGTTAACCACTACTCCACATGCTTCCCCATCTATTTACACAGTATTATATTATCATTACAGCTACGATTACAGCCGTAACTCACAGAAGCACTTTAAGCCGCTGCATATGAAAGGTGAGCCTTCCTGAAAAACACAAACTGGTGTCCACAGGAAATACCCATACCTGAAGCTCTTCCCAGAATGCCCTGGCTGAAAAGGGCTACCCTGGGAGTACAGCTGCTGCCCACTCGCTGTGGAGGATGGTACCATCATCTTCTTATCAGCTGCAAAATTCAGCAGGCATTTAAATGGACGCCCAAAAGACAGCAAAGAAATTCTGAGCAGATGTTACAAAACACTTTCTGATATCACCTTGAGAGAACACAGATAAACATATTCTACTCAACTAATGGAAGTGGTAACAAAAAAAAGAAAAACTGAGGCAGAGGATCTATTCTACATGATTGTTACGTAATATATTAATGACAACAGATGCTACAAGATTCACAGTTCCCCACTTTTAATCCAAATTATTTCTGGCTTTTGTAGAGTGAAGCAGTCAGCAAACAAAGAGTTTTTTCCACTTACACCCTGAAATCCCGGCGTACATGTCTGCAAAGCGCGGATCCCTCTCCTGGGAGAACATGGCCTCTGGTTTGTCAATGGATTTCCCTGCTTCATGCACAGTGCCAGCCACACTGGGGACAGGAACCTGTTGATGCAAACATGGAGACCAGGTGGCTGAGCCTCCCTGAGACACCCACGGACTGCTGCTTAACGGCAGGGGGAAGGCGGGGGGGCGTTGCTGGAATTTGTACCTGGGAGAGGTCATAGGCGGACAGGGTATCTCTCTGGTGCACCTCCAGTTCGGCCTGCTGCTGCTGCTGGAGTTGCCTGTAAACAAAATCAAACAGGCCGGCCAGATCAGCACTAGACAGCTCGGGACATGCCACCCCGGCACAGGGAGGCAATTACCCCGCGGCGGCTTCCCTTGCTATTTATAGCCACAGCTGGCCAGTCCAGACATACCTGCACTGAAAAGACTCCTGAGGCCATTCAGCGAGTTAAAACCAGGGAGAATTTTGGTCGTGCATACAGTATCAAACATTTTTACGTCGGGTCTATAAAGGACATTTCACTGGTGCCATCTTGGTACATCCAGCTTATCCCCTTTCCATGTGATTACTTCCGAAATACTTGACTTTTTCCCAGACGACTATAAAATCATTTTCATTTAATCAGCCCCAATTAGATATACATGATAAATGGTCATTCAGAGGTCAAGTATCGATACTTTCTCGGGGAACAACCTTAACTCAATTTAATATAGAACACAGATTTACATTTGTTACCAATAAATATAATTTAGACTCAAATATGCACGGAAACATTTACATCGTTCATCTGTAGCTGATTACAAAATACATAACTACAACAAAACACCTGGGACTCGAAAGGTTTGCCAAGATTCTTAAGAATTTCTAAAACCACTAAAGGAAAAATAAGCACAACCTTAATCCTTCTGAGGACTCAAAATTTAAGAGGTATGCAGTTATTTCCTACAAATCCCTTCGAAATACCCCAGTTTGAAATTTCCTGTTTATGTGGAGCAGAGTTTTTTTTTTTTTCACCGGTCTACAACTGAATCCTACAGGGTTATTCTGGAATGCATGGCTCTCCATTCAAGAAACAAAATTGAGTTTCTGTGCGTGCCCAACCGAGGCAGCTACGATGACTTATGAGCCATCTATCAATCGATTCACCTCCTGTTTATTCTGATCAAGTCCACCAATAAGCAATGCTCCCCGGACAAACCGAAATAGAGGCCTCCCTCTCCCCCAAGAGAAACAGCAAAGGTACTCTCCCAGAGACTAATTGGGTTGTTTACATCTCGAAACATTTACAATCGAGAGGGAAGAACAGTGAATGGCAGAAACTTTTGTGCCCAGTGTTCAAGAATGCGTTGGCAGTGCCAAAGGCCCGGACCCGGCTCGGAGCCCTCACACCACAGCAGATCAGCGCAAAGTCTGTCAGGCGACGATCGTAGGCAGCTATAGTCAATTTGAGCTACCAAATCACAGGGGAGACTTCAAAGAAAACCGTCACTTAAAATAACATCATTTTTTACGGCGGCAATTACTCCAAAGCCCCGCTTCTTCAGGCGGTGGCCAGAAATCTTCCCAAAACGTACACACGGCTGAATTTACGGCCCTGCCCTGCCGCTCTGACAGAATGAGGTGAGGCGGCCGGGTGCACGCGGGGTCACCGGGGCCTTACGCGGGGCCGATATGACTTACGCCCCGCGCCCGCCCATCACGGGGGAAAGATTGACGACCATTTTGACCGCAAAACGGAAGAGCGGCAACATTACAGGCGTGGGCCGGGGCCCCCACCTGACCTCCGGGAGCTCTGTGCACTCCCACAAACGCGTCCGCCGTGACCTCCGGATGAACAGTTACGAGACTGCACACCTCCACCAATAGGGGGCGTGTGTGTGCCGCAAACAGAGCAGGAGCGCCAGGATGAACTGGTGAAATTCCGTTTGTTGAATCCGTTCCTGGTTTCAGACTAGCTCTCATTAAAAACCCAACAACGGTGCGGAGAAGACTCAATCAGTCGCTTGGCGACTGCGGAGAATGGGGGCCGGTATTGCCATGGCAATGAGAGGAAGCGGCGTAAAGGTTCGGGGTTTATTTTTTCACCACTGTAAGCGCTGAGAGGGTCTGAGTGTGGAGATGTAGTGGCAGCAGGTAGCTCAGCGGGGGAAGAATATTAAGGGGGACAGAAAGGGCGACTTGCACGTGCTGAGGCAGGATAACAAGGTCACAGCTTGGGTCTGCTTTACTGGGTTCCACAAATTGCTTTTTAGACACAGGGATTTGCACAAACAGGCCAAACGGGAGGTTTAACTTTTAATAGCCTGTTTTATAGATACAATTTAGAGTGAGCCGAAGTTATTTACGATTGCAGTTCATTTATTTTGGTTATGTTCCCGGGGAACTCTGACACATTAAAGATGCGCAGAATATGTGCATGCGATTTCAATAGCTGCTGCATTCCTCAAGAATCTCTCTGCTCTAGATATACGGCCGCCTGACCAACGGAGTCTTGTTAAAAATGACTTCAACAAACAGTCCTGGCGTAAACTGACCACAGTCCCCTCTCTTCCGGAGGGCCCTCAGAGAATTCATCATTACCTTCATGTGCAAAAATGTGGATCTGGGCCACGCAGAAACTCCATTCTAACGCTAATGGAATGTCACTGAAGTTGTTACACAACTCTGCAGAAAGTTTACGACAAGGGAAAAAACAAAATTAAACAATTTTTTTTTTTTTTTTGCAGAACTGGTGATGCTATGGACTGTATCAAAATTTGCATAAGCTGAAAAGCCGAAAAGTCTTTTGTTTTTATTCATTGATCTGGCGAGTCGCAGTTGAGCAGGATTTTAACAGCCGCTGCTGTTCTTTTCTGGAAGACGCTCACTCTGTAGAAATCACCTGAGGAAAACTGCAGTTCACACACATTACGACCACCTAGCCTCTCTAAGCAGGGAGACAGTGTACGCACACAATCGATAGGGAGGCGTGTAACCAGTAAAGTGTGTTGCCTGCTGAAACGGGCCTGGGAGGAGGAGGGTGGTGCAATCAGCAGGTCGATCTAGAAGCAAAGCTACTAATGTCTCATGCCTGCAGTCCAATTCCCAATTCGCTGTGCTATCTGCGGCCTGCCCTGCATGACCCGCTGGCTTCTCGAAACGTCAGCAGAGACGCCCGCATTCCACGGCATAATTTCCCCATGAGCACTGGGACCTTAAACTGGGGTAAACTGGCCCGCTTTGCACGACAAGGCCGTATAACTCACGGGGGCCGAATTCCTCTTCACTCACGTTACCCCTATAAAGCGCTCTTTAAACGCGGTCCCCCTTATGCTCTGCCAGATTACATGGCATTTCGATCATCGTTAAGACAAATACTCTAAATTTGTCCACGTCGTTTAGTTTTTATGTCACCCATAAATACGGGGAACAGAGACTGTCCCTGTTTCAGGCTGTCTCTACAGAGACACCCAGCCATTCCGAGGCCTGCTCCGGAAGATTCTGTACATCGAAATTCCGTGCTCGCCACTGGAATGCCCCCGTCGATGTAAATAATGAGCTCCTCGATGTTGCTCCAAATAACTTCCTTCCCCCTTCTCCTCAGAGGTTAGGGAATGTCAGATTCTTCTTGCCTAGTTTGGGATGGGCGCGTTCTGATGGATTCCTCCCAGTGAAACCCCCCGTTTCCCCCTCTCCGCCGGACTGTGATTTACACCCCGCCGGCGAGGCCCGCTCTGCGCCCCACTCCCCGCGCCCCACGCCCCACTCCGGCCCGCGGCCGTGGCCCCGGGTCCAGGTTCCTACACATCCGCCGCGACGCTAGTGCGCTAAATCACGGAGAGCGTGTGGAATGAGCCATCATGCTCAGGGGAGTGGGGGCTGGGGGTCTGAAGCGTTCCGCCATTTGACAAACGACGCTCTTTTTTTTTTTTTTTTTCTTTTAATAGGGTTCTGTAAATCTCACAAATGCAATCAGCAAAGGTTATACTACATTGGTCTTCATTCCAACCGTAAAAAACCTTGGCAACACTGTGCGTCCACTATTAACGTGATGGGAATGTTTACAAAGTTAATCCAGTGTCTTTGTGGATGGACAGAGGAAGTGGTAACAACAAGCATATTGAAATGCAATACAAAACAATAACTGCTCCTGAAAGTCGCTATGTGCTTGGCTCTTGTATGAAAACAGCTAAGGTAGCAAGCAAATAAGAACTGCAGACCTGAATAAGGAAAAAGACAGGATTAAAAATGTTGCATATTTACTTTAGGTCAAAAAAGCAGATTGCAGTTTCACTGAATCAACGTTTGTGCCACCCCAGGCTCTAAGCTGCACTGTTTTTCCGATGGAACCTTCCTTAAGACATTTCCTCTCGCCCATCGTTCTTCCAAACTGGATGACAAAATCAACAAAAACAAAAGTGCCCCCTGCTGTCTGAACACAGATACTACAGCCTAAGAGGCCAGCATGGTGCTGTCTGAGGGGAAAAAAAGAGACTATCCTGGAAAGCACCATGAACACATGGCAGGTTACTTATTGCGCATAGAGCAGCAGAGTTCTCCCGTTGGATTAGCCGCGCCAGAGGGACCAAAGCTAACAGCACCTGAGGATAGCTGGAGTATCGAATGGAAAAAAAGAAGGCCATAACTCAAACCGTTCTGTTTTCATTTAACACACTATTATCAACATGTAAATCAAATGCGGGCAAATATTATTAAACATTTCCTGAGCCGCTCAAAAGAAAGAAACATTGCTTACATTCTGCAGGCCTAGAGCCACTTCCTGACAGACAGGCAGCTTCCAGAAGATTTAAAGGCTTCCAGAGACTGCTGTTCATTAGCGGACTGTTAAAGAAATGCATGCCAGCATCTGTGTGAAAGCCTGGGCACCAGAAAGCCCTGTGAATTCTTCCATTTGTTATTTTGCCTCTTTTTCAGAAACAGTGTACACATGGCTACCCCGAAAAGGCAGAGGCAAGGTCTTCTTCCTTCTGAATGCTGATGAATGAGAGTGGAAGAAGAAGCGTGTGTGTGTGTGTGTGTGTGTGTGTGGGGGGGGGGGGGGTACGTACTTGACATTGGTGTTGGTGCAGATGATGTACTCAATTTCGTCAGAGTAGGGGTTCTGGAAGGTGAAGCTGCTGGTTCGGAGGAGCATCCACTCCCTGTTCTTCATGCGGAATCGGTACATGACCGACAGCACCTGGCCCTTCAGCTTCACCACCTGAGAGGGGCACAAGACAGCCCACTGGCATTAATGTCTACATCTAAACCTCAAGCACACAGCAGCACAAACAATTAAGAAATACAATAAATATATCTTAGGGACAATTACATGCATATTTTGTTTACAGACAGATATTTTTTTTGATATACAAAGCAGAGGGACATGAGTGCATCTAATAAAGCCAACAGGACAACATCACATACTATATTTGACTTTGATTCAAAAAGGCCAAAGAGGTAAAGGATTCTATAAAGCATCAACAGGATGATGGTGCCATTATCTGACTGTATATCACAATCTTATTTACAATGTTTCACCTACAGGTGTAAGAGGAAACCTGATATGTTTTTGTCAGATAACATGCTGTCACACACACAAACATAACTAAAGGTGTGCAATATTGTGCCACAGAATCCATCATTCACTTTATGCTACCTCTATTCATAGGACATGAGTCCCACCAGAACATTGAAAGACGAGTTTCTTTGTGAGCTAAAATGACAATCTACAGGGCCCAATTATTTTCCACAACAGAGGAATACATGGGGTATCTTGCTGCCTTTTAAGTGTGTTTGTAAAGTCATGTGTTCCACTGTGTAAGTTGTACGTTCGTGTCACACTGATATCAATACTTCAAGTGACAAAGCCATTGCAAATGTGTACGCTGACATATGGAAAATATGTTTCTGTACCTGTAACTTGCCATGTTTGCATACTGCAAGCATGAGTTTGAGATCAAATTCATTTTTGTTTTGCACCCTCTGCTGTGATGCGTGCTAAGGAAACCCAAAGCAATAGTGTTCCCCGAGGTTTGGATTTTCCTCCATAAAGCAGGAAAGAAAACCTTTTCACAGTTTACAAAGGAACGAATCCGCTTCAGCTGGTTTCCAGCATCTTCATCCGAGAAGAACTACTTCCTTCTGTAAATAGAGCCGCCCGCCACACCTAATGGCCGGCGGAACAGAGGGAAAGAAAAAAACAGATCCTACTGAGGCTTTCCAATGGCGGTTTCCTACTGGGAGGAAGATATACTGAACTGTGCGAGAGGAGATAGGACAGGGGTTGTTGTTTTTGGCAGGCCTCTTAGACTCGGTCCCGTCCGCTCCTTCTCTTACTATCTGCCCAAAGGATTCGATTCCAGGAAAACAAAGGCCTTGAAGGACGGCAACCACGCCGAAACAAATGAGTAATTATTTCAACGCTTCTCCCTTCCTCCGGCTGTCGACCCAAAGCCGATAACGCCGATGGATGGGAAGGTTACGAGCGTTCCCTTTAAGGGAGAGCACAGGGCCATCTTCTGCCTTGCTTAGGTGCTGAGTACAATTAGTCATTGCTTTTACCCTCCTCTTCTGCTGAAGCCGCAGTAAATTACATGAAAACAGTGCACAGCTGTTAGACACTACCGCATCTCACAGGTTCATAAACAGACTGTTTTTTGTACCTTCTTCTGTTACATAACCGCAAAACAACTCTCTCCAAAAAAAAAAAAGAGAAACTTTAGTTCAAATATGCCTCACCCGACAATTCACAGCCAGACATAACTTTCTGTGCCCTGCCGTTTCACTGACAGCGACTGGAGTTAGAACAGGCCAGGTGCCTTTCAGAGCAGGTGGACCTGAGCCCTGCTAGATGGGGGTTCCATGTTCAAAGGCCTCCCTTTCATAAAGGACCCGGTTTCCACAGAGAGGCTTTTGGAGATCTGCCACGAGATCTTTGTCGAGAGTCAACACCCGTAACCTTAAACTTGTCGAACAAAGACAACTCTGCGGCTTATCCGTCCAGTTTTCCCCCTACCACAAACATGGCTATTTCAGCTGACATGTTATTTTTCAAGTGCAAAGACGCAGACGGCATTCCATTAAACAAAACCACAAGAAGGCTAAGGACTGATACCGAGCCCTGTAGATACCCGAGACGCCACGCACTGGCCCGCGGCTCAGATCTGAAGGGGTGCCGCCAAGATGAAGGCTGGACGCGCGGCGCTAAAACTCCAATTTGACCTCAGCTGAAAAAAAAAAGCATGACAGAGTCATTACTGCAAACTCCAGCAGTCAGTGACAGTTGGCGAGGCTCTTCATTACCGGGGGAACACGCGGCCACAAGTGCTGCAATAACAGAGCGGCCGTCTGATTGCTTTCAAGCGATGACATGGTGATTGCTCATCGCCGCTCCTTGGCAGCGGTCTCCTTGGAAACTGTCAAGTTTTTATAGGGGCCCGGTTCTTCTTCTTCTTCTTCTTACTTACTCACCTGTTGAAAGCTCTCGCGCAGGTGACTCTGGTCCTCCGGGTGGCAGAACTCCAGGATGTCTTTCCCCAGCAGGTCCTTTAAAAGCAAATTAAGGAATGAATTCATTAGCGTAAAGCTGAGATCAATTTCAGAAGGCCTGAGGCCATGCTGTTTGTGCATCGCCTCATACCCCGCCACGCTCTGCAAAACAACAAAGACCTGGACCGTGTCCAAGAGAGACCATGGTATCAAAAGAGAGAAAGAATCCGCAAGCAGCAAGCAGCCCCACTTAAAAAAAAAATCATCTAAGCCCGACACCCTGTCTATCAGCAAAGATGTGATGTTCCCTCCATGTCTCTTAACAGGTCTTTGATTGTGCCTGCCGTTTCAGAGCATGGCTGGAGTTTGTAAACAACTCCGAACTGCATACCACAGAATGGAATGGAATGGGATGGAATGGAATGCAATTCAGACTGGCTCTAAAAAAACAACTTATAAATTAGTTAATAAAAATATAGAATCCACTTATCTGCAATTGAATATTGACAGTTTATAGTTTAGAACCGTGCAGGGAGCAATATATTACCTAAGTTATGTTTATAAGTCTGTGAATGGAATTTCTGTTCTGTTTTCCAGAGGGCACCATAAAGGACGTATGCTATGTCTGGCGTTACACACTACGGGCAGATACTAGGAACGGGGGGGAAAAACAAGGCATGATTTATAAAGCAAAACATTTACCTCAAGTGGCACCATGTCTGCATTCAGCACAGACACACTTATCTAACCCACTACTCTGCAAAATGTGGATCTAATTAGACGCAACAGCCTCCACCAGCACACGAGCATTCTTTAAGGAGGGAATCACGACCCCATCCCCGTAAGCCAGCAGCTCACTCCCTCAAGCAACAGCCAATTGTGCGCTCTTACCTGGGGCTGGTATCCAATCACATTGATGCAGCGGGGGTCGACAAAGGTGATGACGCCGTCCGAGTTGTGGCGCGAGAGGAACTCGGTGGGGACCGACAGCCCGTTCATGTCCATGGAGACCGGGCAGCTGGTGACCTACACAGGGAGCAGTGACACCTGGTGTTAGCTAACCCACTGGCTCACTGACACACTGCCACACTGACACCAGCGCTGGCTTACTGACACACTGATACCAGCACTGGCTCACTGATGCACTGTTGCTTTTATATTAGCACTAACTCACTGACACACAAGCACGCTGGTACCACCACCTATTTGCTTAAACCTGATACAGTGACAATGACACCAGCAGTGGCTTTAAGGACATGCACCCATTCACAATAACTATATTTACACACACATGAATATTTCAAAGTTAACCAAAAGTATTCTGACGCTTTCTTCTGATAACTACAACCCAAAATAAGCCAATATTCCAGTTCCAAGATACTCCTTTCCTAAATGCAATATTGAGTCATGAAAACTCCCTATTCAAAATATTCCTCCTCTAAGCTTATGTCTGTGCATGTTCAACATTTTGCAAGGAATCTTGGGTCATAATTCATATGCTATTTAGCTGTCATGACTAACAAAAAGGCTGCATTGTTGCAGAAACAAGGAGGCAATTGTTTACAATAACAAAGTTTGCAAAAGTGGTAAGAAACCAATGCAAGACAATGCTAAGCATAATGCTAGTATGTTCCAAAATAATTACCATGAAATTTCACACTTGTCCTTTATTTGGCTTATTCAGGACACTCTGACTACTATGTATACAGGAATAACAGTGGTAGGAGAATTTTAAAGCGCATGTAAACATACTTATTTAGTATATGACCATAACTAGGGTAAGGACCATTATCAGGACTACCGAGTGCATCTAAGCACACTCAGTGATACTGCTGCTAGCTCACTTTCACCATCAAACTGACAACAGCACTGGCTAACTGACCTCTATTAGCACATTTATGATAACTCTGACTCATAATCTAACTTTTCAGAGAGAAAAACAACCTGTCTACCAGAAACCATGTTTTTCCTCAGCAAGCCAGCACAGCTCATGAATCACAAAGATTCATTCACTTTGAGCCACGAAAGGGCTGAGGAGGTATGGGAAGAATGACCCATTTGCACTCCCATATATGCCCAGAGCCCAGCTCTGAGACCTGCGAGTTCTCTCCGTCCTGTCAATTAGCTTAATCCTCAGGACGTGACCCTGCCCGGCTCCGAGGAGAGAGGTCCTCGCCGCTCTCCTGACCCGGGGTCACACGGAGCAGGCATGTGAGAAACCGGCGGGCTTTTCAAGGTTATATCACCGCGGGGGCCTCCGCCGTCTTCACGACCTTATTTGGCCAGGAGAGCAGGGCGCCGACGAGGCGATGTGCGCAGCGATAAGGCCGAGCGCGTGACGGGCAGAGCCGTACCTGGAGCCTCCCGATCGCAACCAGACAGTACTTGCTGGTCTGGCCCGCTTCGGAGTCCTCTTCTGGTATCGTCATGCCTGGGAGAGGGTGAAAGAGGAGGTGAGTGAGAGGGGGAGAGGAAGAGGGAGAGCGGCAAGTTTTTTTTTATTGACTTTATTCCATGTGCCAAAAGGCGTATGCCAAAGGAGGAGTCCTGTGTGATTTGTCGAACACAGTGCTTCAATCATTCACCGAGGATCTCCGGAGTAAAGAAAACAATCGACGCCTTTTAAGTGTTCAGATGGCGCTGGTCGTTGTGTTGACTAGCCTGGCCTTGTGAGCCCCAGGTTACACCGTAACATGCTATGTGCAAAGAAAGCTTCCCGTTTCCTCTCTTCCTGGGTAGGAGCTGAACTGTCAACAGGCACAGCACTCATTTATTACACAATTATGCTGAGCTCAGCTCACCCTGATCAGCCTTGTTAAGCTCAGATAGGCCTGAAAATGCCTCAAAACACATCTAATTTTCCAGCTCCCCAAAGCTGTCCTTTTGAGATTTACCACAGATACTTCTAATTGTTCATTCATTAACTTTTCTTCCCCCTTCCACTGAATAATTGTCTCGAGGTATTCACAAAAGCGCAAAATAAATGCCAATATGATTTGCGCTCGCTACAGATGTGACTCAGACAGGCAGTGATAATGTCAGCAACTGGATGGGCTCCGGAGAGCTCTCTTTTTAATTTGCATAGGGGTTCAAGAGAGCTTTCTCATCGCGGAATCTGCCGCAGTGACACGCACATGATTGTTACATGTACCCATTTCTGCGTAAACCACCCCGAGGTGAAACCTGTCACTCGTCTAAGAGCTTTGGCTTGACATAATTTGCGTTTAATTGCTCTGGAAAAGAAAAGGTTAGCCCAAAAAAATTCCTTCAGCTGTGTGCGCCTAAGGCTCATGCAGGGTACACAAAAAACAGGAGAATTAAGGAGTCGTCATCTGTCTGGACAAACAACTTGATTTAGTGGGACGGAGCCGATAGCTGAATGTTATTAGTGAGATGTCTCTCACCCCAACAAATCACACAGCCGTATCAGCTTGCAGAATACATATTGGCTACTTTCCATATCCATTCATATTTTAGATGATTAAATCCAAAATTCCACTGGATTTTTTTTTTCTAAAGGAGCAGTACCCACATTTTGTTCCATCATGTGACAGTGTGCAGGTACTACTCCTTTATCTCGTATCTCTCCTCTTTCTTCTGCCCAGCACCTTGAAATCTATTAAAGTGCATATGTCTTCTGCTGGTCCTTGAGTACAGTCAATAAATCTGTATCAACACTACATCTTTTGTGGATTCTTCGTCATGGACTACCCTAACCCACAATCTCACAATCATATCCATACTCTTGGCGAATACATTGCAAATGAAGACAGCTGCCAGCTGTATCAAAATCAAAGCCAAAAAATGTAATGTCTTTTTAGCTTAAACTGTCTTCCACTTCAATGCAAACATACTTCCTGGGATGATGTTAAAATTAAACAGTGCAAAGTACAAATGTGTCACCTATTACCGATAGCTATTCATAGACATGAATAAATAATGTCAGCTTTGCACACATGATAGTCATTAGGGCTACAATCCAAGCTTTTAATGGAAAGACACCATTTCTGTACTTCAGAGCAAATGCAGACAGCAGAAAAGTTCCACAGAGATAGTGTCAATAATTTCATCCATGTGTGATTTATTTGTGAGATTCCTGGAAAAATTCCACTTGGGTGAATTTTTTAAAGCAAGGATCAATGCTCAAATCTCTGAAACAAACAGAGGTTGAGATGCATTGTGGAAAAGCCTGGCCTGGTTCAGATCTAATGAGAACACCCTAGTGTTTCAGCTTTAGTGTTCGTGTTTTGTGTGTTAACACCATTATTGCTCAAGCAGGTGTGACACAGAACTAAATGTACTCTGGGCATAGGTTAAATAAACCAGGATGGGCTGAACAGCCCTGTTCTTATCATTAAATTTAGGTATGTTCTCACGCCTGACCAGGAACCCACTCAGGCTGTGGCTACATGTGACCCATCCTGTATGCACAGCACGGCCCATAATATCCCCTACAGATCTTAACACCAAATTCCAGGGCTCTTCCACTCGAAGTCTCCGTGCGCTATCTAGGAATCAGGCACTTCGGGCTTGTCAATTTTATGGCCTGCGAGCGCAGAGGACCCAGGGGCCCTTATCTGTGCGTGAGATCGAAAGCAGGGCCTTGGACGCGGCCGGCAGCTGACATGCATTATGGACCGCCGCATAGGGGCCTGGGAAAAGCCGTGCATACCTGCAGGAGGCCAGGCTTTGATGTATCCGGTACAGTGCACCACTGAGTACTGCGCCTCCCCCTCTTTGGACGGTCCCAGGCCGTTCCTGTGAGGAGGGGACAAAGACGCACGTGTCTTTACTGCTGTTCAGGCTGGAGATGACAAAACCAGGCCCACAGCAAGAACAAAAACAAACCAAAAAAAAAGAGAAACACCCCACAACAACTGCCTGCTGCTAGCACACAGGTGTTTTTCGGAACACGAGGTTTGCACTTGTGAAGCTGGGAACAAGTTAAACTCGGATCATTTAAAATCAGTGAGGGCCGGCAGCATGGCAAGAGTGGAAAGTGGCAGTGGGTTCCAGGAAAAGGATTGCAGAAACACAAAGTTTACTTATTCCTCTGTCATCTGACGGAATACAGTTCAAGTACAGTTTCAAAACAGGATGATGCATTTACTGGGCACACCAATGAAAAAACAAAATTCCTGCGGTCAGGGCAGCTGGTCTGTTGTTGTAGTGCAAAGGATAGGTTTAAAGGGAATCTTACCTGTATCTCTTCCTCATGTTGGACAGACGATTTAATGAGATATGATCTACAGGAGCATTCCCACACCTACAGAAAAGGACACACAAACACTCATTGAGATGCAGAAGAAGCGTGTTTGCTGACGCTGCCACAGTGCAGCATAGCTTACTGGATGATTATTGGACGAGGTCACAGGGAAATACCGGCATAAACCAAACATCCAAAAGTCTAAATGTTTGCGTTTGTTTGGAGTTCCTCTCTATTCACGTTACTCCAACAGCAATATTTTATTTGCCATTTTCCTAATAAAGGCCAGATTTCCCTGTCATGTACTGCTGCCCAAAGGCACTGGGAAATCCCTTCTGCCCAGCCGAAATGTCACTAATCTGAAACGATACTGCATCGGGTCAAAGTTTTTCCATGCGCTTTATTACATTCTATAATCATAGGGGTGCATTTTGTATTTTACGCCCAATCCTTTCTTCAATAGTGAGGGACAGTTTCTCATTTAAGACATGGAAAAAAAAACAGAGCCCCCAGAGATTACCCCAAAATCCCAGATAAGGAACAGAGATAGGGATACAGTAACCATTACATAAGCACATTTTTTGACTGAATATCTACCATGAAATCCTATTTCGTTGGATGCCATTTCACATGGACGCATTCCGACCCGTGTGTGCATTTCGGCTATGCTTTGCTCATTTAAGCCGAGACTGTGGGCAGCGGTTATACAACGACAGTCATCTTTACATGCTGTTTTGATTCAAAAGTGCCTCAAACAGGGACACCGGATGAAAAACACTGGCAAAGACACATGCTGCCTAATAGTTACAGACTGTGCATGTGACAGCTGGAGACAAAACAAGCAAAATGCAGCATTTAGATCACCACAGATGATGGCATGAGGTAACGTTTATCGCAACCATCAGCAAATTCGCATCATTCTTCACTGTTAAAAATAGACTGTTTCCTAACCTCAAAACGGGCCTTGTGACCTAAAATACCCCAACACTTAATTGCGGGTAACAGAGGAATTTAAATGGGGATTTGAAACATCTTGTATCGTGCATAGCAAACCAACTTTTCACGCTGATTTATAAGACGCGAGGAGGACTTCAAAGTCTTTGATTCGAGCGAGGCTGGTGGTAAATTGTGAAAACTCCGGCATGGCAGTTCCGCATTTTATCATTACAGGAAAGTGGTCCTTGTTTACCACTTCCAGCATGGATTTCTCAGAACGTTTACTGCAATGGGGGGGACAATAATGGCTTTGTTCCAATGCGGGGATCTTAATGAATCACTGCGATGCTGTCAGCAGTGTTCTCCCTCACAACAACTGTTTGAGCCTCGCAGTAAACAACAAAGAGAGTGATGGTACAAGTTCTTTGTGGGAGGGTGTACAGTAATCAGCATTTTATATTGCAAGTCCACAGCTGTAACAGTTTGCGAAATCTGCGTTCCATGATAATGCAACATTTACAGTATGTATTTTTGGATCTGACATTTGAATGTATCTGCCATGACAGACAGCTGTGTGATTTTAGTGACAGCTCCATAGAGTAATCTGCCTTTTTTGACTTCAGACACCAACCTAACTCAGGTGTGGTTGACGATATTTGCAAGGTCATACATACCAAATACTACTGCACGTGCACTGAACAGAGAAACACACATGCACAAGAATATTCCCCATTGCTTATATTAGCTGACTGACTTTAAGTAGTGCGTGTGCACCCTGCAGACATAAGAACATTACAGGAAGGGGAATGACTTTCAAAGACCTTTATCTTCAACGAAACTAAGCAGCAGAAGTTAATTACAGATGAGGTCACTGGTTCTCTTTCCAAGCATTCCAAATCACACTGACCAAAAAATGCTAGTTAATGAAGTGATTTACATAAATTTCCTCTGCATTCCCTGTTGGGGTTCAGTGGTGTGCCTGCAGTCATCATAATTCAATTGCATGTGGTGATGCACTAGTGAGCCTGTGGTTTTGTGGTGTGCCAGTCCTGGTTATCAAGCTGAACTCAAAACTGCCATTCTGACCATTTTATCAAAGCATTTCCATACAATGGCAAGGGGTGGCATGACAATGTGTTGCTATGGTTTCCTGCCCTAGAGCTGTCAAAACCATCAAGCCTGCCCAGCTCTAAATGATGTGTACTGTGCCAACAGCATGCACAAATATATAGGGCTCAGAACCCCTTTCTTTTTTAAAACATTACATTGTCTTTATGTTTATTTAAATGGACAGTTCAGATAAAATCAAGCTTTTTTTTCAACCTATTTACTTAGCATTTCAAGAGAAATGACTAAAGGTTTTGCTGCCTGCGTATCTGTTCTATTTTGGTTACTCCATAATTTGAGCTTGTGTCCACACCTACCCCTAGGAGCCAAAGAATGCAGGCTCTTGGAAATATTGGTCCCAATTCGAAAAAACAACACCAAACTGATCGCATTCCATGGTGAAATCATACCCCACGCCCAACACAAAGGAGGCGGCTAAATTCTGCATCTTTGCGCTTTGTCATCAACCGTGACAGAATGATTGATGAAAGAGCTACCTTGTTGATTGCAGAAAAACTGTGTGACAGCTGCCAGTAACTAATGAAGTATGTTAAACAACAGGAAAGAAAGAAACATTTGCTCAAAGGAGAACCATGAGCTTAAGGACTGAGCGGCGCCCCCGATGGCCCACGATGGCATCTGCCTTTGACTTTACCTCATCCTGCAGATGAAGGAACGCCTGGAGCCCATGCACATTCTCATGGAGGACTGCTGACCTTCCTTCTTCACCGTGCCCGTCTTCAAGTCCAGGATTCGCCCTGCGGGGACATGCAGAGGTCAGCAGAGGACAGTCTTCACCTTCAACACAACCCACAAGAGCTGAGTACTGACTGGGTGGTGAAGCGATAAGAAGGATAACCATCTACATAATTACAGAACTAATTTACTAAATATGCACAAGTACATCTTTGGTATCTTAAGCTATTTAAACCTTTTACATTGCTGCTTTCAGGATTATTTACATTCTGTTGACTGTTGCGCTCGTGGTCTTAAATTTAAATGCACATTACACAGAGGAAATTGAACTATATACTGTACATTGCTTTCACATAACTCCTTATTAAGCTCTCATGTTCTCATCTTCCTGCATAACTTCAAAGCAGATCCCAATTATCTTCAAGTTGCAACTTCACACCCAACCACACAGCATGCACTGTAAGCATCTGAATGTAAGCATCTTCCTTAGCATTCCTGAATATGAGATCAAAAATCAAAGAAATTAAAATATTTATGCAAAGGTTCAAATACGTGCATGTGAATGGATAAAGAGGAAGAGAAGGGAAGAAACACCAGAACAACAGACAATGAAATTCATATGGATACAACCAAATGTACTAAAGACTTCTCAGAGTTCCACTGAGGTTAACACTGGGCAGTCAGAAACAGAAATATGGTGGTCCATAAAATCATTGAGAATTCACTTCCCCTTTTATCAATTAGAGAATGATTCATGTAGATAGACAGTTCGAAGGCTGGCTGTAATAACACTGTTATTGTTATTGTTGCGGTCTTCGTTTTCCGGAGGAAATACCAGAGGTTGTGCAATCAGGATGTACCTGAGACTTGATGTTCTTTAAACGAGAATCATATGCAATCTGTTCTTTTTCAATCTCACCAGATATAAAGAATGTGTCCACCAGGGATCAACACTGTCAACCCAGAGGAGGCACAGAACAAACACACTTGCTCGTTTCACAAAAGAGGGAGAGACTCGCAAAACAATGGGCATACAGAGTTCAAAACTAACCCCTCCAACTGCTTACAGCAGGGCTATTCAACTAGCGTCAGGGGCCAAATACAGGCCAAGTGGACTTCCTGTTGGCCTTTTGATCATTCAGAGGAAAAAAGGAAAAAATGTCATTCATATGCAGCAAAATTGTAACTGCTTGGAACTCCAGAATAAAGCTTTTCTGTATGTCCACCACACTGGCACTGTGAGTCAGTATCAGCATCCATTTTTCTCTTGTTAAAATGGGCTGTTATCTCTGTCCGTTAGGTTTCCTCATCTGCACTGATTTGTGTGATAAGCACTTACCTCTTCCATACTGATCAGTTACCGCATGTCAAAGTCACAGAAGGTTATAATGTTTTATTCTAAACTTGATAAATTATAGCTATACATATTCTGCATGGATGGCTGCTTTGTTTTATACATATACATTCTACATACGACTATTCACATATTGTTTCAGCTATAGACGGAGGGAAATATTTAGCCTTCTTGCACAATTAAAAAAAATCTCTTCATCATAAAGAAAATGATTTGAAGAGCCTAGCTTGCAGGCACAAGTTGAGTTTCTTTGATTCTGGGAAACCAGAATAGGAATAATGTTCCAGGAACATAATGTAATATGTAAGCACCCAGTGTAATTCATTATAGCTTTATAATCTCAACATAAAAGAGGGATTTTATATCTCTTTCATTTTGAACTAGAATAGTCTGACATCTGCCTAAATTGTTTATACTGACTTTATGAGGCCTTACCATCCATGGGCTAAATTACATGAATCCAGCACATAAACTCAAGAGACAAGGTGGGTCCTACAGATGTCAGTCACAACCTCGAATGCTTTCTGTCTGCTAGGAGCAATGTTATTATTAAGTTACTGATTCAGCTACCTAACCAAAACTGGCCCTAATTACTCAAATACTATACACAGCCATGTTTACATAAATATAATACATAATAAGACACTACCAAACATTTGTCGAATATCCAGCACAACTCACAAAATCACAAAAATAAAAGAAACAGTTCATTCGAACTGAATTAAAATATAACATGAATTCACCTGAATATTAATTGATAACACAGCTATTCGAATAATCTATGATAAAAAGTGAGATCCACAACAAAAAATGTTATGGAAAAAGTAAGACGACTGGTGGTTCTCATTTGGGTGAATAGTTCTCGAAATTCAAAGGTGGAAGGATAACAAGAGATGGGGACAACTAAGGAATGCAGGTAGAGGAGATGAGCTGAAGACGGGGCGGAGCAGAGCAGTACAAGAGGTACAGAACAAGCAGTAAGCAAGAACATGTGTGTTTTCCACTATATACAATGTGGACTATTTAGTGATGAAGAAAACTTGGACAAATGTAAACCTTCCAGTGATTCAATTAAGAACATTTTCCCCCACGGGCGTACAAGGTGGAGGAGAGCAAAACTCGAAGCCACAAAAATTTTCCACCACAACAAATGCATGGAAGACGCCAGAACAATTGCATGAGTCAGCTGTTTGTGCTGCAGGAGGATTCCATGATGCTCACTGCAGGACGGCAAATAGCATGATCTAAGCTCAGAGTCATTGCCATAAACAAATTATTTTTACCGTCACTCAAGGCTAAAACGTGCAAAACAATCCTGACAAACCACACTCGTGACAGCTGCTCCAGCCCCTCCAAGTGGGTATCCTTTTCGCATTGCTGGAATGCTGATTCCCCAATTTGCTGGATTTCAAACCCGAACACCCCCAAACATGTGCACACTAGAATCATCGACCAAAAAAAGAGTTGTTCCTAATGCGAGTTCAAAAGGGCAGCTCAACCTTAAAGAGACAAGCAGACATGCGGCTTAGCTTACAAATAGACAGAGTGACAGATCGACTGACAAAACAACACAAAGTGGCATTAGAATTTCGGAGAGGTCGTTCTTGATCCACATGCCAAACTTGTCTCCCTCCATCTGGCCATCTACCAGTATTTGTCAGCAGGTTTAGTGGTCCAAATGAATATATGCTGTAATCTGTTGTGATCTATGGCCTGTTCTGTGGTACAATGTGGCAGCTATGTTTTCCCTAAGAGAAGCAACAAGTCTGAGGTTCCCTCTGTAGCTGTAAAGCTCTGAGATCAGATGAAATCAGTCAGAGCAGGAATGCAACAACCGACCATCACTATGGCAAACTGTGATGCTAACGACATCCAGACAGCAGAGCAGCTTGGCCTCGCTCCGCACGCTTATTTGTTACTCTGGAACATACTGTATTAAAGGGGTCAGAATGACACTGTGAAAAGGAATTAAAAAACAAAAACAAAAGCACACTAGTCAGACTAGAATTTCCGCGGGTCACCTTTCTATAAGACAGAGGCATGATGAGACGTACACAAACTGTGTTCTTGCAACACTTTCCCGTACATAGCCTGACTGCATGATCTCACGACAAAATGTGGGAGTACAAAAAAAAACTTCAATTCCGATGCGCCGTCCTACTCCGCGACTTGACGTTCGTGTGATGCCCTAATGGTCAAATTGCACAAGTAGACGCGTTCATAATTTTGTTTAATGTCGGATGAGTAATATTTTCTGTTGTTTAGGCTTAGGATTTTTGTTCTCATGTCCCGTGTGGTCTTGGACCGGCTTCACCCGCGCTCCCTCTATTCAGTTTCCCAAAAACAGCGCACAGTCACATTTGCATTGGACCTGGTTCCTGCTGGAGTCCTGCTAGGACACAGCGTGGTAGAGGAACAAGAACAACACTCCACACTGCCACTTCATCTACCAGCACAACCGGTGAGGAAGCCTCTGGGAGAGCAGTTTGTTTTTTTTTTCTGATCAGAAAATGGAAATCTTTTAAAAGGGATTTCTGGGAAAACAAGAGGAAATGAATAGTGCTTGGGAGAAGCGGGTTATCGAGGCAAGGACAGCAACAGATGTGGATCCAAGGAAAATCAGAGCTCCTGAAGGGCTGGCTCATACCACTAAATAAGCTTACAGTATCCTTAGTGAAAAGGACATCTAATCTCCCCCCCCGCACGTGTACTTCGCATAGCTCCCCAAAAAATGAAACGTCTGCAAAAACGGGGCTGGGGTTGAAAGGGTAGTGGACACAAAATGAAGCGTCTGCAAGAACAGGAGAGAGGAGGTGAAGGGAGAGAGGAGAGAGAGGGAGGTGCACAGTTTGTCCTCACATGCAGGCTCTGCTGTTCCCCTCCATTTTCGACGTGGAGATCGGCAAGCAACCCAATTATTGTCATTCTTACTGTGACAGACCATGATAATTACGGAATCATCCCAAGGCAGAAAAACAAAACAAAAAAAATCTGTCACTGTCATTTTTTACATGGGTAGCTCAAATAGCAGAGAAAAATAAACATTTCATCTGAGGGGCTTTTGTGTCTTTGCATTTTGGGAAAACCCATACTTTCAGAAGAAAAAAGTTCTCATTCTCCAAATTAGGTCACTTTTGATAGCTGACTGTTACATGGTGCAGCTTTAGAAAATTCCTCACTCTTGACAGATATCATAGAGACCAAGACATTGAATCTACTTACTCTAACAATAAACAATTCCAACTACAACGATGGTAATCAATTTTAAAAATGTGATTCATTGTGGAATCATCTCATCTCTATAGAACCTCTTGATCTTGACACAAGGGCCAAATTCAAAATGCAAATATGCTATATATCAAAGGGCTAAATTCATTTTTGCATTTTCATTATTTTAATCAACTGTCAGCAAATCAGATGAAAGATGACAAGCAGAACGTGATTTTTTTCTCAATGACGGATAACTGTGGGTGAAATGAGATAATTTCTCGGTAGAGAGGCCTTATCAGAAGAGTTATAAATGATGACATCCTGACCATCAGTGAAAAAGAGCTCTGCTTGGTATGGTAGTTAGAGTTAGGCCAGACTCAAAATTAAATTTACTGGTAATACACAAGTGTGTAATAATGCAGAATGATTTAAGAAGACTTCTCAGTACTGAGAATGGGAAGTTCAGTTCAATGAAAAGTTGGTTTTGGCAGATCTACAAAGGAGACTTCCCCTAATGCACTTTAATGGAGATTTATTTACGATGACACAGTGGCATTTTTTATGAGTGCCACAACTGTGACGGTACAAAACTGCGCAAATGCGAGGAAGGATTTCGATTTGTTAACGACAAATGGGGACACTCCCAGCGAAACCAAAACTGAGAAGAACAGCCTAGGAGATGCACTTTCCACTGAAAAAGTAAACGTGGACACTAATTTTTTCAAAGGAAATACAGAACACAGACGCAGGAGAAAAACTTTATAGACTGTCTCGTGTGAGACAGTCACAGTAGGAAGGTCATGACACACATGCTGAGATGTCATCTACACGGCAAAAGCATAACACTCAAAGACGGTATGCTTACACGATACGTTGTACATACTGTATGGGGTAAGGAGCAGGGCCTGTGGCAGGGCTCGTAAGGAGCAGTGCTTGTAACTCGAAAGGTTTTTGGTTTGATTCCCTGCTAGGGCACTGCTGTTCTACCTTTGGCCAGGTGTCCTAAACCCACTATTGCTTCAGTAAATATCCAGCTGTACA
Organism: Megalops atlanticus; assembly: GCA_019176425.1. Taxonomy (NCBI): domain Eukaryota; kingdom Metazoa; phylum Chordata; class Actinopteri; order Elopiformes; family Megalopidae; genus Megalops; species Megalops atlanticus. Next base: position 14,698,942 of record CM032885.1, read on the forward strand.
AATGGATAAAACTGAAACCTATGTAACTCAGTCTGGATAAGAGCGTCAACTAAATGTTAACAATATAATGTAATGTAACATAAATCCCTTTGGCTGTTTCACAAGCTTCTTTTAAAGGCCTCCATCACTCTGAGTTCAATGACTGTTGCCTGTTTAGTGCACCTTGTGAACAGGTATTCATCCAAAATAAAACACAGTCTTCAGGCCCATAATTTCCAACCTGCAGACAACATTGAAAGGAGCCCTGACGTTGTCTCTTGACTGCCAAGAACCTCACAGTGAAGGGTGAGATGGAGAGAGAGTGCAGTTCAGCCCTAATCTTTCACCCTGCAAGCTCTCTGGGTCCAACGTCTGAGCCATACAATCATTCTGAACCAATTATGGATGCTCCTCCAATCAGCAACACTCCATGGCCATCAGAGAATCAGATGTAAAGTTGGATGGGGTAAAAAAAAAAAAAAACTTCATAATCACGTCTTTTTTAAAGAAATGGGGATATAAAACCTTATCAGGCAACCGTCAAAATTTTATCAGGACTTTCCTCAAGGACAGGTCTGCCCTCTTTAACAACAAAAAAAGTGATGAAGTCACTCAGCTTACCCCCCCCCTTCACTTCCTGATTTCCAGGGTCCATTTCTTCTCTATAACCCACAACATGTTCATTCTAGCTGCCACTAAATTATACATATGTCAGAACATATGTAAGAATACCTCAGTAATGTAAACATGAGCAAACTGATAGCAGCGTTTAAAATACTCATTTGACCTTGAACGAGACAAACTAGATGTAATTACACTGTGACATTGGGGAGTAATTTAAATGTACACATTATGCTGTATTATATCTACAGGGACTGCTGAAATTTAGTGTGTTATTCGTTTTCATCATATCATGCGTTATCTACTCATCTCGGCTCATAATACACAATTCCTGGGCCATGATATGTAACCGCAACTGGGCCATGCAAGATGGTAATAATCTAGACTCTAATAAGATATGACAATGAACTGTAAACTCTGGCATATGAGGTAGATTTCAAAAAGTCAATCAAAGCCACTCTGTGGGAAAGAAAAGCTTTGCCATCCATAATGAATTCTGTTCCTGTTTTAATTCAATTTCACAGCGATGGATTGCTCCAAGGTCTCAACATGGGGGACACCAGAGACTGTGATGAGACTGTGCCCTTTGGTGAGATAATTTCTGGCAATATGGAATACTTGCTTCCAGAATGTGACCCACCGTTCCTATGGTGTGTTTCAAGCCTTTTGTAGAAGCACAGTTTCATTCGTCTGTGACTGAGACTTTGGGTTTGGAGGAGATATTCCTTTCAAATGTTTGTGGGTCCCTCTAGTGGTGGCAGTCACAATCTCTGAAGTTTTTCCAACTGCACGGTTCAACTGTTGGCATTTCTCTTGGAAATGCAAATCATGTGACACCAAATTTCACAGCCAGCAGGAACAGCACAAATTGGGGACTAAGGAACCAGCCAGCCGAGACGAGAGCCACATCCTCCGCAAATCCCCGCACTCATCCTGCGCAATCCCCTCGCTGTAATTGGGGTCTCTGAGGTACATCCACCTCCTACCTGTAATAGAGGTAATTATTCCTCCACAGACACCTCTCTACCTGTAACAGAGGTAATTACCCTCCCCTCTCTAACAGACGCCTCTCTACCAATCACAGAATTCTTAGAGGTATCTCATTCACCACTCATGCTCCTCTACAGCTTCCCTGCTTGTGGCAGAATTCTCAGACTTACCTTAAATACCCTCAGGTGCTGTCCCTGTTATACACGGAACAGAGTTCTTACATGTACCTCATTCTGATACATGTCTTACCTGTACTAGGCACCCCCTACACTCCTAACCTGTAAGAGTTTTCACAGGTACCCCTTATACTCCTTGCCTGTAATGGAGTTTTTAGAGGTACTTTATTTTGAAACATCTGCTACATGTGTTCACAGCGGTACTGCCTACAACCTTTACCTGTAAGAGTGCTCACAGGAACCCCCTATACTTCTTACCTGTAGTATAGTTACTTGAGGTACGCTGTACCTGCAACACAAGTATTAGAAGCAGCCCGTTTCCCTCCATCCTCCGTACCTGTCATGGAGTTCTCAGAGGTGCTGAGCTGCTCCCTCAGCTTGTCCACGTCGTCGGGGTGGACCTGCTCGTACAGCGTGCTCCCGAACCACTCCTGCTGGGGCTGGTTCAGCACGGGGGTGACCGAGTCCGACACGTAGATCACCCTCCCCGTCTCCGCCGCCACCACAAACAGGAAGCCGTCCGCCGCCTCCAAAATCAGGTGCTTCAGCTCCTGCGGAACGGGCAGACAGATGGCCGTCACACCCCGGGGTCAGAGCTAAAGAGCTAACGCGAGGAGCCAGAGCTCCAGCTGCAACCTGCAGGCCACAAACCCCTACCTGCTGTTCACTTCATGTTAAATTGGTTTTATTTGTCTCGCTTGGTTCGGACAAGCAGTCTCCAGTTATGGCCTGAGGGAGTTCACTTCACCACAACCTCCCAGCAGTGTCTGACAATTCATGCCAATTCATGTACTGGAGCTGGCAAAACTATTCTAAAACTGAAAAATAAGAGGAATGACAAATGCTCTAACTGGAAGTAGACATCACATCCTCTGTTCCCCGACTTGTGAGTCATAATCTTGCACCAAGGAAGCTCATAAAGCTATCAAAGATATCCCAACACAGTTACAAAAAGACTGCCTGAGGTGCTAAGAACAAGTGTCTGGATGATGACCCGTGGGGAAAACACAAGCGAAAAGGACAGGGTCAGGTTTCACACCAGCCGACCGAATGTGCCGCTCCATGGGAGACGGAGCGCCCCCCCCCCCGTACCTGCTCAGTCAGGAAGGAGGGCTTGTAGGCGCCGTCGGTGGAGGTGTTCCCCGTCCCCCTCATGGACTTCATGTGCGACACGGCCATGCGCAGGATGGTCAGCTTGTCGGGCTTGCGGGCCAGCGCACTGCAGGTGGGCACCATGTCCGACAGCTCGGTGATGTACTGGGTCATCTTGTTCCGCCGCCGCCGCTCGATCTCGCTGTGGTTCTCTCTGGGCAGTGAGAGCGGGGAGGGGGTGAGCCATTCGCCTGCGGACAAGCACCCCACAGGACCAAAACCCCCCACCTCCACGCCCACCCCGCAAACACACACCCACGCTCCCATACACACACACGCACACAGCCGACACAAAGAGACTTACAACCGTTGTGCCAATCACCTACCTACAGCTGGAAACTGACTGCGTTACTTAAATGACACTTGGTCATTCTGAATTCTTCACAGACATTACACAGACAAAACATATTTGTTAATGTTAAGAAGTACAGAAAGTTAGGAAGCACAGAGGTCTTTCTTTTTGCTTCGCTGGATTGAGTGTTTTCTGAGAATATAAAGAGAAAATTGCATTTATTAAAGACTGACACAACATAGCAGCTAACAAATTAACTGCAATCTGCAACTTACGTCCTTTCAACCTGAGCAAGTCTTGTGTTTTACTTTATTTATCAAAGCTACCTATAAACACTACAACTTCCATACTAGGTAGGTCAATAGTCTTTACAGTATGCCAGTAGAATTATACAAAGCATTTAATTCAGGTCATACAGCAGAAACCCAAAAGCGATGAAGATATCAGTGACCACAGCAAAGAGATGAATGCTTTTTCATGTAATTCTATGCTCCCTGCTATGCTCCCTGTACGTGTACGGAGGGACACATACATCTTGCTTTGAATTTTGTGTAACATGACTCAACAAATTATGACTGAACTCATGTGTAGCTGCAGGTAACAATTATCTCAAGACCTGTCCATTTTTAATGTTGCAATCTCAAGACATAGAGACCTCTGTAGGTCAGTTCAAAGAAGCGATTGATGTCACAGGTGGCTGACAGCGTGCTGGATTTTCAAAGGAGGACTGTGCAACACTGAACCTGTATTTGATCCTCAGCGCTAGTGTTCACACTGACACATAAAATCCTCTACAACACCTCCAGGTCAGCCCTACCTGGCGTATCTTTCCTTATCACCAGGAATTTGATCATCATCATACCTGCAAACAAAACACAACAGAACATTCAGATGTGCAGGAACTGCATGTGTCAATAAAACAAGAGGCTTTAATAAGCTGTTCTATACTCGTGAAATTAGAGCAGCTTGACTCTAATGGCTGTGTTAACTTGCATGAGAGTGGCTCGTTCCAGTGGTGCTTTAATGTTAACCTTACTCACAGACGCTACATGACAGTACTGATGAATGAATGATAAAACAGAAAAATAAGAATCACTTAAAGTGGCTGTATCCTTTTCGACAGCTAAAAGATGAGAGTAAGGCAAGAGATTTGATAAAACTTTCTATGGCGGGTCTAAATAATGCCTTCATAAGCACTACATAAACATTCATGACAACTTATGTCAACTGACAAGACGAATGCAGGGTGCGCTGTGCTCCGTCACTACACATAATCATAAAAGATATCATAATGACATCAGGGCGATGTCATTTGCTAAATGAACCACGGCGTAGCACATCCGACACCAGTCTATGTCTAGCTGGTAAAGTTCTTTTCATGAATGCTTATGTAATGCTCATCAAGGTGTTATGCAACACGTATAAAGGTTATACATAATTAAGTGGAACCCTTCATAGACAGCTCCACTGTTTTCAGGACTCTGGGTGATAGGGAGGTCTATGCTGACCCCTACTGGCCCCCAACTGAGCCTACATGAAGTCACACAGTTACCAGCGCCCATTCACAGTGTGGGGTCTTACACGGCCAACCGAGGGTGACCACACCCACATGTTACCATAGAGACCGGTCTTAGCGCAGCAAGGTCGTCACCGGCAGCAACTGGAACTTCCGCAGGCCAAGCTGTTGTGGCCAGTTTTAATGCGCGTGTGAAACTTCAACAGTGACACTTCCAACAGAGAGACCAGAGAAAGTTACACCTTGTAAGCCCCAAATGATCGCACTGCTGTGCTCTGATTGGTTTAGTTATTTTTGAACAATGCAAAGAGAAGACGGTTTCTTAATAACTATGTATTTCCCCCTCTCTCCAGGAGAGGGACCTGTCTCCTCTTCAATGTTCAAGTTGCACGGTAAATTCATTACCGGACTGCCAATTCAGTATAAAGGGATACAGATCCTTTAAAGAGAAAAATAAATAAAAGGCTGAAATAAATAAAACATGAGAAAATGGTTGAGAGAACACAAGTCTACTGACAGGTATGTCAATGAACATTAAAATGCAAACTACCACAACCATGTTCTGAACAGACCAGAGCACAAGAAAAAAACAGTACTAGCAAATGTATAGCAAGGCAATACTGAGATGAAACTGCAGGTGTCTCTGTACACATGATCTTGTTCTATGAAAATGGTACTGGTACAAAAGTGCAGCAGATTTATGAATATCATAAACTCTACACTAGACTACTAATCAAAGTCCCTTGTAATTAATGACTCGATAATAAATGTACATAATTAATACATTAGGCCTCATTTTAGGATTCTCACCTTGAAAATTTGCTGGGTCCTTCTCCATCCTCATCGTCAAAATCCATTCTGCAAAGCAACAATTAAAAGCATGTTGTTCTTATGTTACTTAATGTTTTGTGACCCTAAATCATTCACAACGCCACCCTCTTTAAAATACACGAAGCAAGCAGACTGTGCATCTTAGTTTAATTCATGGGTGGCATCAGAAATGAAATGATCTGTCATGGCTCTTGAGTGATTTTGGTCACGTGTTATAATATTGCAGAATTCTGAGGAAAAAAAAAACAGAAGTCATTTCATTACAGAAACGCATTAAATAAAAGGCATGGCAGACCTCCAAAACAAATCCACAACATTCACTCATTGAAACCATGCATGGCAGCGTGGAAAAAGAAAGCTTCAGAACACTCCAGAAAGTGGAACGCTTCCCTTTCGCAGCCTGCCCTGGTACAGTGTTTCAATATGATTTGGTGTTGGCGTCCGTGCAGCGAGACTCGACCAGTCTGTCTCTGGCAGACCTTCAGTCTCTGTGACAATAAACCAACCAATCACATCAGGCCTGTGCAGATGAAACTGGAAAATTCTTTCAAAATGGAAAAAACAAACCACAATCGCACCCTGTTCAGGGGTAGTCTGTTTGTTCCAAAGCATCTACATAATCCCAGAGTGTTTGGGTCTCTGGTCAAACCTCAGTGATCCGTGCAGCCAGGGAAGATAATCACACCATAAGGCTTTACATAAGTATAAAATGGAATGAAATATAATGTGTTTGCTGTAAGAAGTGTGAATGTATTGTATAAAAATATGGTCTGTGTGATTATGTCCTTGATTCTGGGGTGCACCTGTCTGGAGCTCAGACACATGTGTTAAGTGGAGCATCTTGGCTTTTTCATTTACTCCCCATCAACTGAGCAGAGGCTTAATGGAAAACAAAACTGAATGAGACGAGCGAAGTCCAAGAGCGGATTCTTGGCTTGCGGTTTAATGGTCTGTAAATTATAAGAAATTGCAGGCTCAGATCAAAAAGAACCACACAATGGTCTCACATCCCTTCCCAGAAATGAACATTTGATGAGGGAAATGACAAAAACAGTTTATCACAGTAGCAGATTTACTCCACAACGGATAAATTTTCTTCATCACAATATCTATTTGGAAGGCTTGTGAAAGAGGGAAAAACAGCCAATCTCATTTCCTACAGCTGAAACTACTGTAAGAAGATGGACCCCTATAATGTGCCAGTAGGACGGGATTCAGTAACCACGGGAACATCTTTAAAAGACATCCTCTGAAATTATGTACAAAGGCAGCTTGGTTTCATTTCCAAGGTTTAACGCCGTGCATTGTATCAATTACGTTTTCCATTGTTTAACGTGATGTGGTATATTTCTGTCAGATGTGCAACGGGTGCAGCAGCTCAGCACCGGTAGCAAGTCTCTGAATGAACGGATTCCTACTGTCGTATTACAGGTCTCCAAAACAAAAGTTCATCAGACGGTATTTGCTTTTAACAACTCCTATTGTTGTGCTGTTTCCATAGCGGTGTCAGGTCGCGTGTGTGATATTAGAAGCCTGTCCATAGGCGGCTCTGCAAGCCCACTGACGGATTCCGTTGGCATTAGGATCCACGCTGGGCGATCTCACAGAAGGGGAAAAGGGGAGTGGTGACAGCCGGGGCCGTGTGAGGACACAACTGAAGGAATCCAATATAAGGGAGCACGATTGTATTTCAAACCCAGTGGAAATGACTTGCTGGCCTGGGAGGCAATCTCAGAGGCAGAAACATGACCGGCGCTGCCGGAAAGCCTCGGGAGTCACCCCGAATGAAGCCTCGCTCATCTACAACCGTTCTTTCCATGGTATGATTTTGAAATGATCAGTTTACACCGACAACCAAGCTTGACAGCAAATTAACATTTCCAAACAAATGTCAACATGTCTTTGAATATGAATCCCAGGAACAAGGTTCAGATGGACACAGAAAGCACAGCCCTAGTGAACAGTGCATACCACGCTGATATTTAAATGCTTAGAGTGTCCAACTAACCAATTTCCTTGGGTTTTACTGGCTCACAAAACAAAGCATTCCTCTAGAGTTTCCTTTAACAGGTTCCATGCTTATGAGAGGAATTCCAGTGTTCTCATGTTGGACTCCTTTACATATTCATGTTCTGTAACAATAGTAACATTTTCATGTGAAGCAAGCAGAGACACCTGGTAAGAGCAAAGACTGCTGGGTGGAAGGACATATCAAGGTCAAACTACTGCGATGGTACATGACACTATTACTATGATGGAACATTAGCAGTTCAGCATGTGATGATTTTTTGCTTTGGGGAACAACTACCTTTGTTACAATCACTGTAACCTCTCATCTCTTCTTATTACTTTTTTAAAATAGCAGAGCAGGAATTTCACCCCAGTTTCATTTCAAACTTGACAGCATGTTTAGATATGGCTTTAACAAAACAACCTTCTGGCTAAGAAAATATTAAGTCTCCCACAAGTGGTGATTTTTTACTTCAATTACCACGACACATTTCTATCTTAAACTAATGAAAAGCACACAGTGATTAATCGACCAGAAGGCAAAATAATGGGATTACACAATTAAATTTATTGTGCACGATAGATATTAATTGGCAAGGGCACAGTGGTCCAATAACGGCCTCTTGTATGCCCACACAAAGTCCAGCAAATGGTAAAAGAGCCACTGACACATTGTGAAGTGGGCTGTGGGGGAGAGGGGTGCGGCCGAGGCCGTCTGTTCGCTTTCTACCGCTCGTACCAGAGTCACGCTTGCAGTGGGAGACAGAGTGCATTGTGGGAGTGAGCGGTGCAGCAGAACACCCACGACAGCCAATTTTCCACAAAGCGATCTCAAAAATCCTCCGTGTGTTCCTCCGCAAGACTGTCAATGACACCAGGAGAGGAGAAAGCAAAAGAGAAAGAGCGAGCGTGCGCGTGTGTGTGCGTGTGTGTGTGTGTGTGTGAGATGGAGGAGAGAGAGAGAGAGGGTTTCACTGTCAGTGCACACCAGTGTATAAATAAACATAATCTTTTTTCCCCCCTCCTGTAGAGGGATTTGATCTTTAAATACTCACCCCCCGGATCTCCTCTTGCCACCACGCCCGGGCATGGCACCAGCCATCCTCACCTGCCCTGCCCCCACCACGGCACCAGGCATCGCCACGGGCCCAGGAAGATCCGTGCCCATCTCTGCATCCCAAGACGACAACAACAATAACAACAACAACAGCAGCAGCAACATTAGCCTCTCTCCGCATTACTTACACATCCCATCTGCTGCAACGGGCAGCGCAAACTCCAGCTACCGCGCTAATGCGCTTAAACAGACTTATCAATATTTGATGTCCTGTGCATTCACGCTCCCCTTCATAAGGAAAGGAAGCCATGGCTCATAGCCCTGCAAAGAATTCTCATGCATTTATTCACGAGGCACACACCTTCACGCAAAGTTCAGCGGGGACAAATTAGTACATTTGGCGAAAGCTGGAAGGTAAGAAAAAAAATACATTCTATAACTTCCTATTTTATTATTTAGATTTCAGGTACATCATCTATTTAAATGCACCATCACCACACAGTAAGGTCTGTGTCACATAAGTAACCCATAAACTACTTTGGCTAAATACATACAGTTCCTGGTTTTCCCACACAATACTGGAAACTTAAACATACATGGGGTTGTAGGGAATTGCATCTATCTTCACAAGGCTATGTTCCTGATGCTGGAAATCAGAATTTTTCACAAAAAAGGCTAAAAAAATACAGGATTAAGTGCAATATTCATAAGAGATTATGGTTATTTGTACAACAAGATTAAAATTACAGCCTTGCAACAGGTGTTTTATTATGGGTCAGAGGGTCATGCACAAAGAAGAAAATAAACATACAGTCAGCACTACCTCAGGGGTTCACTGAATGAAAACAACAAACTAAAATAAAAAAAAACAACACAACAAAACCCCTAACCCCCACTGGGGAATAAACTCTTTTGTTTTTTCGCTATTACTTCACCTCTTTTCTTTTTGTCTTGTTTTAACTCCCTGGCATCTCTTTCATCATAAATCAGCCCGTAAAAACAATTAATGCCGGCATTTTTACAAACATCGTAAACACATCGTAAACCATACTGTGGCAAAACAGGCTAGCTTGTTGTTTGTTCATGGCCCTCTCATATACTATAATGCCTATTCCAAGTAGGGAAACCAACCTTTGCGGTAGAGGGTGACTGGTCCCTTTCAACCATTCCATCCCTTAGAATTTAACAAACACTTTTAGTGACACATTATAGACTGTATGTATCATAATACATACTCTGCGTGATGAATCAACCTTTGTTCTACGTGACAGATTGACCCATAAACCCATTTAATTCCTCAGCATTCCGTAAAACATCTTCAGTAACTAATTAAAAGCTCAAAGGTCAAACTCGCTATTCAGACCAGTGGGACAGTTTTTTTTTCCTCTCCTCAGCAATCATTGTCCCGTCAGAAAACTCACAGAGACTGTCCCTGTTCTTTCAGTCGGGTTTCACGCTTCTTAGTCTCTTTTATGCCTCCAGGCAGTTAATCATTTTATCCAGACAGAAAAAAGCATGTAAACTCCGCAGGAGTCACTTTCTCCCGGTCCCTGCGGCACAGACTGCTGCAGTTTCCGCTACTACAATTACTAGCAACAATTGAAAGTCAAGTGGTGTACGCAGAGAGGGAGGGAAAAAAAAAAAACATCCCAGGGGCACATCCCTCAAGAACAAAATCTCAGAATCTAAAAGAATCTCAAATATTCAAATATACAAAGGTCTAACTTCTGGCACTGGCCTGCTGTTCCAGTGGATTTGCACACGGTCACCTTGAGCTCCTTCTTTATATAGTTAAATAACAAAAAAATTTCACCTCAACCTTGCACTTTCCCCATGCACACTAGTGGACTAGACAAAGGGAAGCCTACAGACATCCATGTTTGCACTGAATGTGATGACACGTGACAGTGCGCACTGAGCGCACACGCACCACCATATTCCTAAAGCAAACAAGGACTTCTGGATGGCAGTGCACATGATGTCACTCACACCAGGACAGCTACACGCGGCCACAGTGCCCTGCACAGGAAGTTCCCTGGGAGGAAAGACTTCTGTTTGTGTTCTACATGAAATATGGCACCCATCTGTGCACCCACAGACCCTCCTACCTGCCTGGCATAATCATCACATTACATACAACTGCTGAAGTATGGTGAGTCAAGCCTGCCTATTTTTAACAAACAATTCCCGTGGCCTATGATACAGAATACGCACTTGATAAAATAACAACAGTGCATTCTCCCTGTCCGGAGGTGAGGATAGCGTACACTCATCTGAGGACCAGCATAAAATGCAACACCAATGAAATGTCCACTGCAATACAGCTACTTCACACAAAGGCAATTTAACATGATTCCTACACGAGAGACTGAGAAAAGTAGTGTACTCTCCGTACATCTTTGAACATCTGAAAAGAACAAACCAATTATTTAAAATGTGCCATTTACCCTAAAGAGGGACAAGAAAGTTCTATGATATGCTTTCACTACAGTGGATCAATTACGTATTTATTCTTGGAATGATATGAGATTTAGGATACTTCCAAAATAGCAAAAATGTGCACACATTGCTCGCGTAGTGGCTGACAGTGTTGCAGTAGGCTAAACGTTAGACTGCAATGTGGCAGTGCACCCCTTGGACAATTAAAGACAAGGTCATGTCATCTTTAAATGCAACCAGTTAATGAGCTCTTTTTTAAAATTTAGGTTTAATATGGGCCTTCGTGAGGCCTTCATATCCATGCTCAGAAGCGCACGCAGCCCTGTGAGAGGGGCTGCCTGTCCTTCGGCTGTCTCCGACAGCTGAATCTTCGTCGCCCTTGGTCTTGCATTCTCAAGCACGCTCCGCAGCTTTGTATGCAACACAGGCAGCAACAACACAGACATTCTTTATTTATTTCACTTAATTTATATTCAGTATATTTGCAACTGATATGACAAGGAGACATCCACTCCCAAGTTGTCAGCTTTGGTAGGGGGAGAGGGGTGAAGTTTGTGTATCAGAGCGAGACATTTCTTCAATTAAAATATCAAGGATATCTGATGATTATCATTTTGCCATTACCCAATGTCCTGATAAAACAGAAAGGTAAGCGAAGCTCGAAAATGGTTGTATTCAACCTAAGTTAATACAGGCCAACTAATTTCCTGTATTAATTTCATCAGCAGCCACATATGGAAATTATAAAATAATTCCATGACGTATTCGAGATGAACGTTTTGTACAGCTTGTAGCATCTGTGTCTCTGCTGGAGCAATTTTCACATAGATGTGCTGTTTTCTCGAACTGTGTGTTGAATAAATATGAAATGAATATATCTGCAAACAAGAACAAAAAATCTCCCTCGGCAACAACCAAATTATGGTAGTTCTACAGGTCCACATGACCTATTGCAGTTTCTGTAAGGTAAGCAGTTAGCTTACATTATAACTTCACACCTTTCAGCGCCATGGAAACCACATTACTCCAGCATCTTTATGATTCCCCGAGAAACTCCAACTGTTGCTGACCAGATGTCTAGCAAACAAAAAACCCTGAAATGCTCGCCAGAAGAAAAACAAATTCTGATTTAACACTATTTTATTTTCTAATCCTGCGCGTACAACCAATGCGTAGTGTTCCTATCAGTTAATAATGCAAATAATACATTTTTATTCGGCTTTACAATGGCACGTTTGATTTTAAGATTAAAAGGCCAAATAGCGGACTCTCCGCTACAGTCTAAATAAAGCTTCTCCTTCTTTGAATCAACAGGCAGACAAGGGAACACTCATAGTCACGATATACAGACATACGCAAACAACGTTAACGCGCTGGAATTGTAAGATGCAACCGCAGCTAAGTATTCTGACATTCTAACGAAAGGCAAAGAATCCTTTGTATTTTAAGGGACGCCAATCAAGGAAATCAAAGCACGTAGCTATACTAGCTACCGGGCTAGCTGGCTACTTCGTATAAAATAATGCATTCATAAAATCCCAAATCTGTTTAAACGCGTTGGTATTTACGGAAAACATGCAAAATTTAGCTACAGGGACTGACAGTTAATCAGAAAAGAGAATATTCCCATTTATAGCAAATCAAGATTTTATACAAAAGCAGACCCCTGTTGTTATTGCTAGCTAGCTGGATGGCTACGTGGGGGAAGGGGATGCTGTGGCCGACGTCGGGATAAGCGCCGGGGCTTAGTTTATGTTGTTGGAATGAAAAATAACGTTCCGTTAGGATATTACACTTTACACAACTGTTTTAAACCACACTTCTGTCAAATTTACATAAATAAAAATCGCACTTACCCGACGGATTAACAGCGGCGGGTGTTGCCATGTTGAGTCGATGGAAAAATGTAGAAGCGAAAATGACGCACAATACAGGACGCCCTGGGGAAAGACAATCCGCTGAAAGGGTTCTGCACGCAAGCACAACACAGCTGCTCAGAACTTCATGTGCATTCGGTGTAAGCTAAATGTATTACAATATAAAACCCTACCGCAACCGATACAATGTAAACGCTAACACTGGTAAGAAAGAATTTGTTCTTTCAGATTGCCAAATGCAAGATGTCTGAAAGGTAACACCGCGAGACTTCCTTTGAATTAATTTATACAGTATAGCTTCAAAGTTAAGGGTAGGCTCTAGAGAAAAAAAAACTGCATCTTGTTAGCTTATAAGTTGGTAAAATGTTTCATGGCTGTCGTTAACGTTTAGAAAAATATCAGATCAACATGCAAATGATGTGATTCATGGAAAATATATATTTTATGCAGTTAGCTAATTGAACTGAGCAGTCGGTTAATAAAATGCAAACTGATGAACGGCCACAGTGCATCGCTCCACGTCGTTACTTTCCCTGGCACGATATATTTTGGAGAATGCAGTTAATCATGTTGCAGCTCGCCAGCAAAGATGTGAATGCTACTTACGTGACGGTGTGAAGTGGTACGTATATTTAATGCAGTATGTCCATGCTTAGGATTTCTGTTCACCCTGTTTGCAACGCACCAGTATATTTTTACAGTTCTGAACTATGACGATGCGGCCGAACATGTGGAAATGGTGGTGCGTTTTGGTTACATAAATACAAAGTTCTACTTGCAAATGAGTCAGCGCACAGGTTTATATAACCGACACTTATGTATAGTTTTCTGCATGCCAGAGCAGAGAGGAGCTTAGTTTTTACTGCAGATGTGTTATTTCCTTTGGGGTTGTTGTTCACGGAAATGCTGGTGGAGGGATATATTTTGTCATTTTTATTTCTTAAGATGTTTACTTTCGTGGGAGCTGAGAGAAACAATAGTTGGTTGAGAATCAGAGCAGTTGGTTGTGGCCATATTGCAAACAAAAAAAAGAAGAAAATAAATGACATTGTTTTAGGTGTGGGACTCAGTGGAATCAACCAAGGACATCTCTCCCAATGACAGAGATTCATTTAACTTTATAAGTCCATAGGGCATTTCTGATTAATCATTTTTGGCATAACAATCAAGATTATTCTATTAATAGATCTTAATTTAGGCCATTATTTCTATATTCCACTGGTCTGGATTCTTCCTGTTTGTAATTTGTACGTCAGCATTACTCTTTAAAGGTTTGGTGGCCTGCAGACCACATACTGTACCTAGACATTGACAAATGTGTGTTAAATACTATTTTGAATTGTGCGAGCCAAGCTACAGTAGATTAATTTTATCCGCTTGGCTGTGAAATACGGTGGTGGGAGTGATTCACAATGGGTGTGTTATTGCCTGATGTGTTTAGTGGGTCCTGTCTCAGCGAGCTCAGCTGCAGCTCAGTACATGCACTTTTAGATTTTACACACCATTTGCTCAGAACACACTCTGAGAGACGAACAGTATTCTGTAAATTAATTCTGCAAGTAAAGCAATTACAGTCCCAAAATGCTTCCATTGTTCAGGGCTCCCTTCACTTTGCAATCCCAGGATTAACTCTCTCATAACTTCCCCATAGGCATTTCACTCATATCTGTAATTCTGGCCACTTCCTACATAGTAATCACTGTAATGCTGGATTATATAATTTGATATGAGCCAACAAACAACCATTGCCTTTAAGCATGGTTGAGGGCCAGACATATTCCAGGTGATATCCAGGGAGCATTAGCCCAAACCTCATAGCTTTTATGACAGGTTAGAGGTGCCTCCATTTAGAAACTTTGCCTGGGGGTTCAGCATTTCCTTGAACACCCATCATGCATGTACACACACACACACACACACACACACACACACACACACACACACACACGCAAGGGAATAAAAATAATGTGCTGATGCTTGGTTTCAACGATTCAAAATGTTACTTAACTCCCATTTATTAACACACAGGTACTGCATGTTGTCAGCAAGCTGCCAAATTCATCACTTGAAATTCTGTATACCGCTGCAGTCCACAGTGCATTCAGTATGCACTTTGAATAATTGTATTCACAGCTTGAGAACTGAAGGCAGGGCTCAATGCCTTTGTGTACTGTAGTTTACTCTCAAAGAATTTGTTACCATATTTTCTCTCTTCAAAGAACGTGAGAACCTTGATTCAACTCTGAGCAGAAAAATATCACTGTGAACACAGAGTACAAGGTATTCTGCGTTTAAAATTACATTTGGAGCCGTGTTCTGTCCTTGCTTTCAGGAAAAAGGCACCCAGCAATGTAATTCTGTCTCCTTACATCCCGCAGAGACTGGCCCTGCAGCTGTTTTGTAAAACAACCATGGAGCCAGGTTGTGCTTTCATTCCAAAGAACTCTCTTCTTCTGTATGCTGATTCATTCCTTACACCCTAAGCTGTGACACACATAAATGGATTTCATCCAGGGCATGAACAGTATGATGCAGTCTTCAGTCTTTGTGCTCGTGTGCATTTTCAATCATCGCCGTTTCATCGGGATGCGTATAAAAAATGCAAATTCTCAGAAATGTCATGAATCATATAGAGGCACACTTCATATTTGGGCTATCATATCATGTATGCCTGTGCATTTGGGTGTAACTCCGCTACTATAAGGCTCCTCCCTCAGTGACCCACCCCACTGACCTGCCAAGTGGTAAGCATATGTCTCCAATAAGGCAGTGCACAGTACAGTACCATTTTGAAAGCAGTTTGTGTTGGAAAGCAGTGCTTTAACATAAGACTGTCATGGTCCACTTACTCGAATTTCCCTGCTCCTTTGGCTGTCGCCGCTCTTTTCAAACCAAATTTTAAGTCCCATTACTTCACCACCTCAGCATTGTTTTAATGCCGAGATGGCTTCACTGACGTCTCAGTCATGGGAGGGCAAAACTGGAAATTCACTTCATTAATTCAAATCATGAGTTGCAGTTTGTAATGACTGGCTGTACAGGAACAGATTAAAATAGATTTATGGCTACAGTTAAGATTGGAGTCAACCGTTGAAAGATGAGAGTAGTAAAAATGCATGAGTGCCTCAACAAATACTTTGCGGAGTTTATTTGCATGGCTCATTTGCATCATGCACACACAGGGTCAGATCCCAAAGGGGAGATTGACCACACCTCTCGCACAACTCTCTGCTGCATATTTTGGTAACTGCCAACAAGATCAAAGCATTATTTCCACCACAAGCTATTCAGGCAGCTGCAAATGAATCCACTTTCCAGGGTTTTTGCATAATGATGACTGGCACTCCTAAAGTAGCACGTTAGCTTGCTAACCTGTTTTTATATAGGTAGACAGCTTGCAACTTGCAAGAGGCTAGATAACTAAAACGAGCTCTCAAATATCTTAGTTTTGAGTGGATGAATATGGCATATGTGTCAGGCTATAATCAAATGAAAATAAAATCTACAGTATCTAACTACAATCATGGATTCACAAAAAGGAAACATCTTCTAATACTATTCATCACCCTGTGGTGTCTCATTGAGAACTTGAACTTGAGTTCAGTGTGTGCCTGTGAAAAACTGCCTGTGACCCATACATGAGACATATTGCATTTCAGCTGATGTGATCCACAAGGCTGCAGAGGAATTACCCCCTTTAAGTGCCCACGCATTTAACAGAGAAACTGTTTGCAACTACTATCCTTAGCCCCGCTGTAGTAATAAACTGTGAGGCTACTGTGAGAGAAATTAAGAAGTTCTAACCTTCCAGTGTCTCCATTCGACGTAAATCCCTAACACTAAATTGTAATGCTATTGTAGTCAGTGGGCATGGTGTCACAAATTGAATACATGTTTATCATTCAGTCATTCCCTTGTTTTACAAAAGAAGTGGATGACCAGAGTAAGAATTGGATTAAAATCAATTTAATAAACATTTTCCTGAGAATAATGTGTTGTTGTGGTTTCTTTAAGTGGGACTTCTGTGATGACAGTACTTTTCTGACAGTTACAGTTGAATTACTCAAAATAATGCACAAAATACCAGCTCCTTATTTTATAAATTTGGTATTTGAATGAATGTGTGTTTTTTTATTACAACAATTTTTGTTCAGCAAAACCATCTCTAATTCAGTGACTCAAAGTTGTGATATCTATATGTAAGCATTTACCTTTTCAGGGCATTGCAGACTCATTAATCTAAACCCCCACAATCTCAAGATGATGCTTGCTTCTTTGTCCTTGATGGCAAGAGCAGATACTTTGAAGTTGGGTGTGTAGTTCATTTTCCAGAAAGTTCTGGTCCTCCTGAGCTACGTTCAAACACCATCCACATTTCTGAAGGGCCATTATCACCTCGGGCAGCGGCGCCTGATAACACGTCCGCATCATTTAACTGCACTTTCTCATCCATCTTCTACCTCACACTTAATTACATGCGCTCCGCTCTCTGGCCAGGCTTTGATAGTGCTCAAACTTACAGTGTGCGAGAGCCAACAAAAAAGCGGCTTTGATGTGGCCAACCGCACCGGGCTGCGGTCTGCAGAGTGCAGGGAAACCTGGGCCTTTCAGGCTTTGCACGGTCAGTAACGGTCCATGGTGGTTAGACCACATGCACTGAATGTTTATGTGCTTGTGTGCGACAGGAGAGAAAAAAGACCAAGAGACCAAGAGAGGGAAATTAATAAGCAGTAATACGGATGATTGCTATTGTGTTCTTTGTGAGTGGCAGCTCGCCAAATTAATTAATTTTTAATTTTGTAAAAAAAAATTTTTTAATTTTCACTAGCGTCTGGTAGACTATTTGAATTTAGTGTTTCAAATGAATCTAAATTTATTCGCCTGATCAATCCATAAAGGCAAAGACAGTGGTGTTGAGCCCCTGTCTTCGCAGCCTGGTACCTCCGATGAACAAACAAATGTTAGGTCACTGTTTTTGACTAAAGGATCTAAAGGACTAATTTTTCACTCTAATAAGTGCAGAACTTGCCTAGACCTTGGTGGTTCACGATCAGTTTGATCCTTACTTTTATAATGGTCAAGGTTAGGATTGGGGTTGATAAACTGATCCTGGAAAAGGAATTACAGGCGTTTTCTCCCCAGAGCTGTGAAATATATGTGAGACTTTAAGCATTTTGTGTATATTGTGCTGAAAGTGATGTCAGCCTTTACCAAAAGACCCAATAAAGCTTTGAAGTATCCAAGGACCAGTTCCTAAATTCAGTTAATGACTCTGCTCTTGAAAAGTACCTATGTATATAGAGGACCTATATTAGCTAATATCTATACTGAAATGACCTTAGTCAGCATTTCAATCTCATTATTAAATCATGCAGTGCATTTTAGGTTAGGTTTTAGGTCAAGGTTTGCTAGGTAACTTTGTAACATTATTGCAGGATGTTGTTGGTTAGAGCAATAATTTTGTGCAGTAATTACATTTTCAAATGATACCATTAGAATTATTGATTTCCCTCCTATAATTGCCTCTTGTGCTAAGATGATTATCATTTTTAAAGTATACTATACAGAGTACAGTAAATCCTGTTTTAGCTACATTAGCAAAAAGAATTTGATAGGTTGTAGATTGTGCTAAAGCAAAATTAGGTAATAAGGGTATGGGGTGTATACACACACACATAAGGGATGCTGTGTATGTGTGCGTGTGTGTGTGTCTCTGTGTGTCTGTGTGTAAGACAGAACTTCTTGAAATAGGTTTTCCTCCCCGTCTGCTCTGATCTCGCAGGCAGCCATGCGCAGACATGTGTCATGTTCGCCCTTGACTGCCCCTGTTGGTGTTTGTGTTTGCGTTGGGCAGGTGCGTGGCACGTCACACCCATACACCTGGCTGTGCCGCACGGATGACAGCGGGGGCTGGCGGGGCTGACGAGGCGAATGGCGAACGTCTCCACTTACCTCTGCTGCCTGTCCGCACACATTACCGTCACTCCCCACGACGCCGACCTCTGCCATCGAAAAACAGGGAGCGGGGGCCTTCTGCTTTTGGCAGTATGTCTCTGGCCTCAAAGATGCTCCTAACAACATCCACCTGAACATGAAAACCCTGGTTCCTGTTCAGTTTTGTAAAGGAGAAACTTGTAAGGGAACAAGAGAGAGGGAGCCTGTGTAGGGGTTAAGCAGAGAGGGAGACACGCAGGCAGAGGGAGCGTAGACACACACACACACACACGCACGCACGCACACACCAGCAACAGCAGGGAGTTTGTGGGAGAATGAGAGGGCCAGCCTCCGTCTAGGAGCGGTGCAGCTCCGCGAGCGGATCTGAGCGCAGACGAATGGGACCCTCGCTGCCCCCCCACCCACCACCACCACCCCACCCCGACGCGTCCATGTGGAGCCGCAGGAAGCCGCCACTTCCCCTGTCCCTCCGCGAAGGCGATGCAGTAAGAGATCTGTGCGGTAATGCAGCGGCGGGCACCGCTACGGCTCTGCAGAAGCCTGCCTGGGGAACGCTACTACTTTCTGCTCAACAGGATGTGAGAACAGGCAGGTAGATCCTTCTCTTTATTGTCCTTGCCACTGAACAGATGTACTTTTCGCTGCTGTCTTTATTCTCTCTTTTTAATTGGGCAGATGCATGAGGGGACCGGCTGGCTAGTGTCC
Organism: Megalops atlanticus; assembly: GCA_019176425.1. NCBI lineage: Eukaryota > Metazoa > Chordata > Actinopteri > Elopiformes > Megalopidae > Megalops > Megalops atlanticus. The sequence goes on from CM032885.1 coordinate 14,718,542, forward strand.
CTTTTTTCCTGACACTCTCTGTTTCAGGGAGTCAGAGATGCGGGCAGATCAGGTGGTGGGATGGATTTAACACAGGAAAAGGGTAGCAGACACTTTGTAGTTTCGAAGCTTTTGTGGGATGAAAGCCGTTTGGTCCATTTACATTACATCTTATGTTTGCAGTGGTCTGTGGCACGCATCCGACATAAGCTAGGGATGAGCCCATTTATTCATGAAATATTTGGGGAGTTGTTTGTTTACTCCTGAAATTATTAAAGAAGGTGTTGTTTTACATTTGAAAGCAGGAAAAGTTAACAAAGACGTGGCTGAGGAAGCTAAAAAGTATCATATTATCAGAAATATTCAAACAATTATCTTTTGATTTTCTCCTAGTGTTGCTGCAGTGTCTTTTCTCTTTTTCAGAAGTTTATGCCTCAGATGTTGGGCTTTTAAGATCTTTATCAAGCAGAATAATCTCCTTATTCAGTTAAATGCTCACACTTTGCTTGGTTATCCTCGCGTAATGGAGGCTAACACAATAGTAAGACCATTAAAGGTCCACTTCAGTTTAAATTCAATTAGAGTATCTGTACACGGAAGTTGGTCCTTTTTTGAATGCTTCACAGAAATGCACTAGGAGGGAATATAATCACATTTCAATGTTTTACTCAAGTCTGTTATTGAATGGCATCTATTCAAGTAGAGAACTGAAAACAGAAAGGGATTGCAATTGATAAGGTTGCAGTGGACTTAAGAAAAACAATTCATTTGTCGTGTACTTCTTTTTTCTCTTTAATATAGTTATTGAACTTACTCAATCTGAATATGAAAAAGACTGAATACTTTGAAGAAATTGAAATTCTAAATGTCTAACACAAAGGTCATACAAGAGACAGTATTGTTAAGGGATTTACACTTAAGGATTAAGCTTTGCAGCGTGATGCCCTCAACCCCCCGTGCGGATCAGCCCGGTCCCTCTCAGCAGACCTGTTTCCATGGTGCTTTCCCATTTTGTCATGTCTGGGGGGGGGGTTTGCTCAGTATTAATTAGATTGTTTGTTTTTACAGATTCAACATGTTAAATATATGCGAGACTTTTCCCTTGGGGCCCTTTTCTTAGTGAGTAGAGGATTTTTTTCAGGGTGGCTTTCTGAGGCAGAAAATGAGCTGAGCAGTAATCAGTCAATTACCCGGGGCGAGAAAAGGTTATGGAGCTTCATCTCTGAGGCAATCTGTCGAGCCTATCAAAGCCAGTCAGTATTTACAAAATGAATGGGTTCAATAAAGCAGCTACTGTTTGACAAGAAGTTCATGAGTTAGTTTGATGAAATGGGGCTTGGAAAAACAAGTGTAACTCACAGAATCCAGGAAGTTACTGCTGTATGAATTGTCTGAGGTATTCATCATTCTGAGAACAGCGGCGTCAGCTCATCCTAACGCGGTGGCATTAGAGGGACGACCAGAATTCAGCCCTCTTAATCTTTGATAACGTTTTTTTATATGTGTCTTGAAGTTTCAAGTATGACAGCACAAATGCTGAGAATGCAAGTCTGGATGCTGTCTGAGTGTACCTGAGTAGTGGTTGTGCTTCTTCTCATACGACCACACCACTGGCCTCATGCTCTGATAAACTGCTGAGGTCATGTCTCTTTGAGGTTTAAAAAAAAAACTGAGGAGAGAGAGAGAGTCGATTTAACATTATGCTATCAAAAAAGAGCCCAAAGTGTATTACATGCCTGGGGTCACACCAGACATTAATTCAATGGTCAACAAGGGTTCCCCTGGGCAACTATTCCTTCTCTGTTAAAGAAAACCTGGCAGCCTCAACAGAGCAAGGAACTGTGTCAGCAAGGAGACTGGGAGAGAGACACGGCTCAAGCCTGCTGGCACAAAAAGAGCAGATCCGTACCAAGATCGATGGGCTGTTTAGGAATGATCATTACTGTCAGTATTGGCACGATTGCTTCTTGATTACACTTTAATGGACCTCTGTTGGACATAAGAAGTGACATGGGAGAATATATGTTATAATAATAGACACTCACTTTGCATTACGCACCACATTTAAAAATAATTTCCTAGAAAATAAAACAGCATATTTGTATGGGGGGAGGGTATACCTTCACTCCTAGAAATGCAGCTAGGTGTTGCAAAAAAAAAAAAAGATTTGTTAAAACCCTTCCTATAATTCCAGGAGATTTGTGCTGGATGGATACATTGTCGCTCTCTCACGTAATAGAGAGATTAGCCGTTGCTCTACCCCCCCTCCTCCGAAATTAAGTCCCCTAACTGATAATGACCTTGGGGATTGAGACTCATAACTGCTGGAAAAGGGATGTTCCCTCAACCACTGGCAACATGAGCATAGGGGCGAGTTCTCTGGCTCATAATGAACACGAAAGTGACTTTGTCCATTTTGATGCAATCATTGCAAGCCTGTCTCAGCCCTCCCTGCTTCCCACAAGCGAGTGGCTGACTGATCTGATATCTTCTTACTGAAAAGCACAATTAAACTGCCAGCTTCCTTAAGGTGTCTTCTCAGGGACTTATCAGAAACGGTCCTCTTCCCTCATCACAGTACGTCTGTGGCAGAGACTGGTGCTTTACATATGTTGAGACAGCTACCGATTTCACACCCCAAATCCCTCCAAATTTTCACTCCTCCTTCCCAATTAAAACGCCATCAAGTAGGGTGTGGCTCTGCGGCAGTCCCCTTTCAAGGACTCCAGTGAGGAGCGGAAGGCACGTTGTCAGACCTGCCTTCAAACAGGCATGCTTCATGAACGATGGTAAAGGCCCTTTCCATCAGAGTCCGCCCACAGAGCCCAGTGTCACCTCCTGTTTTCGTCAAAGAACCCAGGGACGACCTGCCGGGTCAGGATCGCATGGAGGGCAGTGCCTCATAACGCATCACATCACAGCAAGGACTAAGAAGAGGCAGAGATTGTGTCTGACACATAGCTGATTTAGGCCTGCCACCCCCCTCACGGACTGCCTGACTCAGCATGGGAGACAGAGGGAGTGATGGTCATGGAGAAGTAAGCCAGTTCACTGGACCTGTCTTGGGGCATAGTCTTCCTAGTGGAAGTGGGTAGATGGCCAGGAAGAACCCAAAAGGGACAAGCAACAGCAGTGACATGGACAATCCCAGAAACCTCTGCCAAGTACAGTGGAAAATGGATTTATTCGCTTGAAGCTTGCCACCCCCTCCTTTACCCCCCAGCAAAAAAAATCGTGCCGGGTCAGCAACACTCTTTAATTTGTTTACTACACCAGCGGGGCTGTGTGTCCTGAAATCAATGATCAGACTCCCTCAAGTATTATTGGCCTGCGACGGGAAGCCAATTGCCTTCAACTCATTGCTTCTGGATACTTGCCGGACTTTGTCATTTTCCCCCACACAGTCCCTAATCACTTGAGAAAAAGGAGGGGGAGGAGGGCTGCTGGCTTCTTAAGTAAAGAAACACACACGCAGACACACAGACACACTCACACACGGACACACACACAAAGCAGGGTTTTGCCACCACAGCTCAGCAAGAAGAGCCACCTCTTGCACTGAAGGATCCTTGACCCCCACCCCATATGGCTACAGTGCAGTGTCTCTCTTTGCAACTGCAGGAAAGCCAGCAGACATAACAGATGTGCTCTGTCCCGCTTCTCCATGGCAGATGGGCTTCAATGAATGGCACCACAGACCAGAACTTTTACATCCCTGTAGAACGATAAAGGAGAGGGACTGTTCAGCTGTTCCGATCAACTTTGCTGGCCTTTTCGCCCACGCGGTAAAACCTAGCGGCCGCCGTTCAGTCTGTCGCTCGAGCTTGCTGCCTCAGTTCACGGTGCCAGGCTCGACCAGACGAGATATTGCTGGACCAGCGATTGACTTTTATTAAGTGGCCTCATATGAACGGGGCAGTTAATCATCGTGGCAAATTGCAGGAATATGTTCGGTGTCATACAATATTAAGGTTTAAATGATGACGCAGGGGAAGTGATCTATCTTCCGCGACAGGGCTGTACAGTTTCCCGAGCTCGCGATCAGGGCCCTGGCGCTTACATTGTAGCAGCAGCACGCGAAAAAGCATTGAAACATACCAATGTGTGGTTCTGTCCTTGCCAAGGATCTTCCAGTCTTGTCCATAACTCACCCGTATTTACTTACGGATGGGACGCTGCGTGTCCCGGTCGGCGGTTTGAGCGGAATCGCTTTATTATGAAGCCGATTCATCATTTTAATTAGAACTCAACGGAAAAAAACAATTACCATTGATCACGGCGCTCCATCTTTGATGCCACATATTCTCTGTGTCGTGAGGACTCGCTTCGCTACCCTAGTGCTATCTATCGGGGAAAAAGTGATCACGAAGGGTTATCATTTTAGAGCGCCTTTTATTCTTGCCTGTTTGTAACGACCCAGACTGATCTCTCTAATGCTGATGATAATACATTTTAATGGTACCTATGTATCAGTTTGAAGGTAATAACGTCTGTCACGTTTCGTGAAAATCTATATGTCAGGGTTATTCTTCAAAGGATGTACAAAGAAGCTCGTAAATAATAGACGAGGGTACAGGGAGCTCGTTGGAGCACCCTTCAGGTTCGCTGCAGCAATATTAATGGGGCTGAATGCGCGCTCTCTGAGTATGTACTTTTTCCGCTTGATAAGCAAGTTTATATTTTAACACTTTATGGTAAATTTTTGTAATTAAATCTTTTCCAATCTAAGCGACGTTTCCAATCCTAACGGTTATTTTGACAATAATGCATATTGATTCATTTTTATTCAGGAAATACCACATTGCATGTAAAATATTATCCACTCGAGCAGTGATTTAATATCAATATGCGGCCAACGTACAGTGCACTGTAAATGAGTTGAAATTTTGATCCTCGGGTAACGAAATGGAGAACTTTCTGGTTTTGAAGTTTTGCTAGTTTTTAATCGGCAACTTTGATTTGGTTACAGTTTCTACCGCAAGCTGTTTCTTAACATTTCTCTGTGTCGACACAACCAATCAAAGGACAAACTATACACTTCTTTTCTCCGTGTTGATTTAATTCAAAGATGAAAGGTATCCTTTTTGGAGTCTTCGGTTGACAGAGTCAGCTGTAATTCTCCATTAAATTGCTAATGGCGTTACCAAGGTTACAGTTCTCTGAGTCCTTGAAAGAGTAATAATCACTGTTTCACTGTGGGCCCAGCAGCACCCACAAAAAAGATCAGTGCGGATTGAAGGAGAAATTGCTTATTAGTTTGATGTCTGCAAGGTAATCCCCCAAAACGCTGACACAGGTAGAGTACAGTTTTCCCTAATACCTGAGGTGAGGTCTCAAAGAGCCCTTTTCACATTTTGAATTATGGTGCAGCTCTGTTGTTTAAGTTGATTATTTTAGGGACCCTTGGGTCCCTGTTTAAGTCTTATTATTAACTATTATAATTAACTATTATTGACGGTGCTGTCTGGGATGGAAAAAACTGTCTGAGCATGGAATCTTCTTTGTGTGTGCAGGGCTACTGCGTTGCTATCACACTAAATCATTGAAGCATCCATAAAAAAACATTTTTACATCAGATGATTTACCCTAGAAACACTTAAACAACTGTACTGACAGACATTTCTTGATCACTACCCCTTCCAACAGAGACCAAATAACCGGCTGTTGCTGTGTTCTAAATTGTAGGCAAATTGTATCAGTGCTAATCTGTTCTACGACAGACAGAGAAGCCCAATGATATCAGTACTTCTCTGTTGTAAAGCGGACTGCCGGCAAATGATATCAGTACTTCTCTGCCCTACAGCAGACAGACGGCAAATAATATCAATACCTCTCTGCCCCACAGCAGACAGGCCCAAATGAGGTCAGGGGAGTGGAGAAGGAGACAGAGGGCAAATGCTCAAACCAGGAGTGGGAGTAATGGGTTGTGGCATGTGTAGGACTCCAGAAATAATGGCGGAAATAGTCCTGGGGCTCTAGGAGCAATCCTAAATCCTGCTGTTGCATAGTTTTTGAGTCATACCGCTGCAAGTGGAAAGTGGTAAATAGACCATATAACATCAATTTATCCAATGCGTCTGACATACTGTGCTGTAGAATGAGTTTTCTCCATAGGCTTGGAGAATATAGGTAATATTTTATCTCATCATTGATAGGTAAATAACCCACACAGTCCTCCTGGCAAAAATCACTGCTGTTTCTTTATTGATGGAAGCTGGCTTACATTTCTGTCACACAGGGCCTTTTTTGTTCTGATAAAGTTCTGCGGGACAAAAACACTTTCCAGTTTGCATCAGTTCAGCAAAGGTGATCTTTGCAAGGAGCAGTCTGAGGGGGGCTGTTTGTTCTTTTTTTCTGAAGATATTTTCTGGGAAGCAGCTGTAAAATGCTTTTGTTGTGTGGTAATATTATCATGAATACCTTACTTCGTCTCAACATCATTCAGAGAATTAGTTTATTAGTGTGCCACAACAGACGCTGTGTAGAAAATTAGTCGCACATCTCTATGGCAATTGATCTGCCAGCTTCAATCAGTAAGCGTTGCCCTCCTCATATTGACAACATCATTACTGATCCGTAAAACGCGTTTGGATTTTTTTCAGTATTTATGTCCCCCTTATTATCTTTCCAAGGGGGTATTGGCAGTGATTTCGACCCTTTTTCATGAGTATTTGCTCTTGAATTACTGCATGCTAATAATCAAAACATTAATTCACTTAATTACTTAGCTCCACACCCTCTCCCCTAATCAGGCCACCGGTGTAGAAAATGTGCAAAGTCTAAGTTAAAAGCTTCTCTCCATCGCTCATTCTGAGGGACCGCACACGAGAATTAATGTGACAATTATGAGTCTGGGTGGATACATTAGAATGGCTGAGAAATGAAATGAGTCATTGGCGGGACTGCCGGGCTGGTGGAAGGACGGGATCGAGCTTGTCACTGAGATGGAGTGTCAGCACGCCACCCCACAGAGCTAGGAGGGTGTTCATAGGTTGCCAAAAAACATACTAATTTGCACTGCTGCCTGTAAGAACATGTAAAGCCTCATATAGGTTAGATGAGATTAGATGCAACGCCAACCTGAGTGTGTATCAGCTAATGATTCCCGCAACACCGTCGCGTTGAAGTGGGCAGAGACTTAACAGAGGAAGAGAATGGAGCGACGGCAATGCTATTTATAATGAATGAGGACGGAGCCGAGCGCTGGCTCTGGGTGATGGTTGTCCAGGCTGGCCATCATTAAGACACGAACAGGGATGGTGTCACAGAGATGGTATCAGCCATTGGGCACTGCAATATATCACTTAATAGAGTTTTAGGTCTGAGAAGACCTGGTAAGTTCTTTGCTTACCAAGGTGGGTGTGACCTCTATAATATCACCACACCGTTAATGACCTCAGTATTTTTCCATGTATCTACATACTGTCTATACTTACCTTCTGTACCTGTGATGTGCTGGCAATTCAAGTGTTATCCTTATGCATTCATTTGGCAGAAAATCTGATTCAGAGTTATGACAACATATATTAAATACCAATCACAGGAACAACAAAAACAGCAATAGGTACAGGACAGCCAAATTTTCAGTAAATAGTCAGTAATAAGTAAGTGAATATGTATAATGTGCTCAAGTAACCATCATGTGCCCATATAGCTTACATAATTCAGTTTGTTAAGTTTATAAATTGAGTCAAAATGGTGGACTCCTCTGTTCCTCTGTTCCTGTGCCCCTGTCCAATGGCAATTTATTTTGAGTGAAATGTTGGTTTTGTTTGACCTGACCGGCCCGTTGCTGTTCTAGCAGGGAGTGCAGCACAGCACTCTGCACCGAGGCCTGGCAGCCTGCCGGCATAAATGAGTGACGCCGCCGACGTTATTTGTGCGGCAACAAAGACACAGCCAGGATGTACTCAATTATACTGAAACAGGCAGACAGATACTTCACATTTCCAAATTCGTGTAACATTTGCAGTTTGTCCTAGGAGAATGGGGAAAAAGAATTACTGAAGCATTAGTCAAGAATGAACCCATCATTCTGTCAATGTCTTTTTCTTTCAGCGCTGCGTTTCCATCTGTGTCATTCTGTGGATGGATTTAATGACGATTTAAAGAAGTTTTCAAATCAGGATCCTCGGCTGAATTGATTCTCATTCATTTGCAACCAGACCAGGCATGTTAATGTATTTCAATGGACCGCAAAGACAATTACAGAGGTGTAATCCAGACATTTGGCACGCATTGAAGAAGTTATGACCAGCAGTTTGCATTTTACGCACAGACAGTAAAAATGACTGATGTGCCAAGAGATGTAGAGAGCTGTTATATTGACTGACCTTACCAGGCCATGAATATTAGTGGGGTATGATATGATTATCGTCATGTTAGTACACCTTGCATAAAAATGGGAGAGTAATATCATTAATTAATTTGGCTGACATTTTTTTACCGACAGAAATGCAATGCAGTAGTATCTCCGTTTGATGTCAGCAGGATACAGAAGTGACACAAAAGATCCACAAAAATCCCAAGGATAAGAGGCCAGAATCACCATTTTCATTTTATGTTTTTATCATTCCAATTATACATGCATCCACTGCCTAGACTTTTACCTGTAATGAATCTGTTTCTCTGTATGCTGGCATGGCAGAACTTTTCTAACCTCTGTGTGTGTGCAGAGCTCCTTTTCTCCTCTCAGGCAGGATCAAAGAGAACTGCAGATTCATGATTCTGCACGTACAGTATGGCGCACAGAATGCAATGGGCTTCATGAAATACAGCCCAGGTCTAGTAAAAGACAAGGTAGTCCTGAGTCATACAGCATTACTCTATAAGGCACAGCATTTCTTCAATAAATATTAGTGGAAGTCAAGAATATGTTTTTTTTCTCCTCTCAGGCCACAATTTTCATGTTAAATAATATTTTTGTTCTGAAAATCCCATAATGCCTTTGATATAAATGGACAATTTTCTTTCAATGATTTGTTTTGGTTTTGGGGCGAGGTGCAGAGCTTTGGATACTTACAGTTGTCTGTTTGACAGATGGACCATTCTGCAATGGGAAGTAAACGCTGATAGAGAAATATTTGTCAACACGCTTATCTGTGCTCTCACAGGCCCCGTTATTAGCGGAAACAATGGCTATTGTTCAGCGGTGGCCAGTGATCTCCAAATATGGGAGACTGTGAGCCCACCTCCATTTGATAATGATCCTTAACCTGTTTATGATAGTTTCACACGATTTATGACCATGCTAACTGAAACAAGAATCGCCCATTAGCAGCTGGTTTTATTTTCCCTTGATTTCTTTGAGTGTAATGGCTCTGGCTCTGTGACTTTCACATGAGATCATTTTAGCTGTAATGGGTAAAACATATGGGTTTAAGTTTGTTATCTCTATGTTGTAATGACAATGATTTCATGTGACCTAGTCTCTTTGGTATGATGGAAATTTAATAAGCACAATGATGATGATGCCACATAATGAGGACAAATAGAAACAGCTGCTGATGAAGTGATCCTCACTAAAATTGACAAGCTTTGTAGTAATGAAAACCATGTTCAGTTTAGTGGCAGGTTCTCTGCCTCCCCTGTCTGAAAGCTCACCAGCCACTGCTGTTATAGTTGATTTAGGCTCCTGGTACCTTAAACCATGCAGGCAATAAGTAGATCAATAACACTTAACCTACAGCACAGCATACCTATACTTCATTACATTGAAAGCACACACCGATACCTTGAGAGAAACAGACATCAATATCCAGCGCTTCAAAATGTGGCTTTGTTAACCCAAACCTTTAATTCCCTCATCAACACAATTATTGGGACTAATTAGTCAAAATGACCTCACCAGGTGCGCAAAGTATTTGTAAGATTGATTATTCAAAGACCCAGGCATCCTCAGGATCGTGGATCTCTCTTGATTGTGTGTTTCATCTCTGTAGCTGCTGATCCCATTAGATTACAACCTGCCTGTCAAAACAAAAGGACCACTAAAGAGGCTGCACAGCTGAATATCCCCAAAGGGTCCCATAAAAAACTATAATGATCTTAGGGATTTGCCTCTGGCGGCTGCATGGGCCGCCCCTCCCCGCACCCATAACGCCGGGCCTGTGTGTCTCTCCCTCCCCTCCCCTCTCAGATAAGAGATCAGGATGGTAGCACTGGCGGCCCGAATCGATGAGGACAGACCGGAGCGATGGAGGAGCCGACGCCCGACCCCGCCTACGTCGACGTGGACCAGGGATTAACTCTGGCATGCATCGCCTTCCTCTGCCTCCTGCTGGTCGCCATGATCATCCGCTGTGCCAAGGTCATCATGGACCCCTACAGCGCCATCCCCACCTCCACCTGGGAGGAGCAGCACCTGGATGACTGACAGTGGCTTGGACACGCCCACCATCTATGGGCCCCGCCCCCCACGGCATGGGGCGGGCGGCACTCTCCCAGCACACATATGTGGGCGAGAGAGAGAAAGAAAGAGAGATGGGTAGAGAGAAGGAGAGTGGGAGGGAGGTCCCATTTGGCCTGCTCTGACTGAAGATTCAGCCTGAAAGAGCCTATTGAGACCCGCTGGTGTCTCCCTTAGAGTGGGTCCTGTATGGTAGAGCTGTTGGAGCACACACACAACCCCACACAGCCGACTACCTGCTGGGCCTCTTTGCAGGGAAAACTCTCCACCCTCCCCCCCCTCCCAGCACCCAGTTAAACCCAGTGGGAGCCAAAACAAACTTTGGGTTGGAAACATTCCTGTGTTGGACTGCAACCCTCACTAGCTCCATCCTTTCAAGCCTCTGGCAGGAACAAAGACCGTATTTCATTCAGTATGCATTGACTTTCTCTGCTTAAAAAAAAAAAAAACAACAAAATGGTATACTTGATAATGAGGAAACTTTTGCCTCCTATTTACACAAAAAAATGTCTGTTTTCTACATTTTTTCTAATAGTCATGACTAATGGAGTGATGTACTGGACATTGATCCGTTCAAGCATAAGCCTCAATCTGTTGAATTGCAGGGTTAATACCATAAAGAAGCACCAGAGAATATACTGTGCGTACATTTCCTCCTGTTAGACCACATTATCAATGGCTGCGTGGTGCAGCTGTGAAAAATGGTTGTCCTGTTCCAGCATTACTGCAGTCTCAAAAGCTGCAGTGCCTGCTGCCTCTGTAATGATTCATTGCCTAGGCTATAGACAGAGAAAATTCAGCTTCTCTCCAGTTACCTTGAATTCTCTCAGTTCACTACGACTGTATGTTACATGAGCTTGCACAATGTAATTCCTTTCTCAGTTTGTTTTTGATACCTGAGTTATGTCTCCGAGAAGTGCTATGGATCGCTTGTCAAACTTGTATTTTGAGCTGCATGTTATCAAAGTGCCTCAGCTAAAACAACAAAGATTGTCTTGGGTAGTTTTCAGCCTTTATAATAAAATAACGCAGCATACAGAACAAAGTTGCAGTGGATGGCACAGATAAGGTCTCTGTTTGGTATGAGACAACATCCAGCTAAATTAAGCCTGTTTATTGTTACACTGAATAAAGAAAATGATTAACTAAACAATGCCTACCTTCTGTTAAATGTATGGCATGTATGTGAACACACATAGATATGTATGGTCTACATTGGTCAGCCATTGGTCCTAATGGGTTTCAGACCTTGTTACAATAATATTAAACATTTGTGTGAAACAGTAATTTTTCATTATCTTACATGTATTAATTAGGTCACCTGAAAGCCTCTGTGAAATTTCATTCTGTTCCTCTCCCGAGGGCAGGATTAATTATCTCAAGGCTTTCTGCAAGTCCAGCTGTGCAGTTTGGCTTGTCTCTGTCCAAGTTTCACACAGAAAGACAGAAAGCCCTGATCAATACATGACCATTTTAGCAGTTCGTCTGTCTTACCCAGTCTGGCTGCCTCATGGCGGTCATCCATCATCCAGCTCTGACGCCCTGACATCGCAAAATAAATAAAAGAATTCAAACATTTTAAGTTACAGGTCACAAAAACCGCGGGCTCATATTCCACGCAGGAGTGAAATATGTCTTCAATTAGGGTGATTAATCACCCGGGCCTTTTTGCAGCGGGAGACGAGAGCATGTGACTTGGACGGAGGCGTAATATTTAGATCGTGCCGCCTTGTCCTCGAGCCAGACGTGCAGCAGACCCCACAGGCCCCCGCCAACAAAGCGCTCAGTGTCACGTCTCTGCAGCCTCGCAGGAAAAGGTCAGAGGTGCTCCCAGGTCTGAGAGTGAAGGGAGCATACGGGGCGTTCGCCGGGGGGTTTGCGTATGACTTCAGACGCTGTCGCTCGCCTGGTACGTGAACGAACGCTTCACACTCTGTCACCATTCTTCCCCCCAACCCCAACAGGAGGAGCTGACCTCAGATATCCTCTCTGCATAGTGTGAAATGTTTTCCTACTACGCCTCCCTGGCCTCCATTCCCAATGAAGGTGACACCCGGCTCTGTGGTGTGAAGGACATGACACTCAGGACTTGCCTCAGCTCTTTCACCCTGTATACGTCACCAGCACACACGCAAAATAACTGCGCTCAGTTTAAAATAACAGCAAATACAATTATTCATGGAGGATGGAATTCTGCCAGTTGAATTCAATGCTCTTTAGCCCTGCAGCACTGAATCACTCCTGTTAATTAGAGAGGCCAAATAATTCTGCGATTTATCACGCAGGAGACCGAAAACAGTAGCCAAGACCCGCAGTACCGTGCCTCCTTCTCAAGTGGTCATTTCTGTTTCTCCTGCCTTTCATTTTGAGAAAGCTCCTCTGAGAGTTACTTCTGCAGGTTTTCTTCCATCTTCTTCATTCTTTGGGATTTTATTTCAGTGGTACTGAATCATAAGTTTTGAAAACATTTTACAAAGTATGATGTTATTCAAACTTGTGCAATTTGTTAGCATACTTCTGTAAACTGTAACCTTGCAAAGTGATTTGTGTTCTAAAGCAATCCCCCAGGAGCATTATTGAAATAAAATGGTGAATATTTAGTTTATTAGCCATATTTTGTGAAGCTGTGAAGTATTTTTCCACAGGGCCCACCATCTAATCAAGTCAGGACATTTTCTACCTGTTCCGTTCTTTTAAATGGCACAATCTGTCATTTTCTTGGCAAAGAAACTTGCAGTTCACTTTGCTCTTATAAACGTTTGTTTGGACTGTAAATTGTGCTCAGAAGCGGCATTAAAAATTCACAGTAGTTTTGTGCCACTTCATTATTTGTGTGAATAATGCGGGGCGGCTTGTCTGACTGTTTGAAAAGCTCTCTTGTAAGGAGGTGATATCAGAAAGTGAAGGCACTGTGTGCTCAATCAGCTACCCTTCAGGGGTTCACACGCACAAGAAAATGGTGCCTCTCTCTATGATCTCTCTGCAATCAATATCCATTACGGCTTATTTTTTGGTGTGGTAAAAAATGGATTTCCACCAAACCCTCTCACTGCTGCAGAGGGCCTTTGGTGTTCTCCCCTAGCTGATCACCGCCTACACGCATCATGTGCACAGTCCAAATATAATAACCTCTCCACAGAATTCATCTTGCGAATATTGACATTTTATTTCATTTATTTCGTTATTCATTTTTGGATGGTAGGCATCCTTGTTTGGACAGCTGCATCTAGCCTGTTTCCGGGAGAAAAAAGTGGTCATATTTTTAAGGATTTCCATCTTTTGACATATGAAGTAGATGTATAAATGATGTAAGGAAATCAGATGAGAGTAAAAAACACATTATATAACTTTGGGCAATTTTTAAAAACTATTATTTTATATTTTGTACACAATGTAATCAAGCACATGGTTAGGTGCAATGTATATGCATTATGTATAGCAATACTGTATATTGTATATAAGTATAAATGTGGTTTGTATGTTTGTGTGTACTTATGTATATACATGTCAATTTTGTCAATATTTTGACAGTTTCTTAACAACGAAACAGATTTTCTGTGCAGATGTAACCACCTGAATTAGAGCTTTTCCAAAGCATTTGTGCACAGACAGATTGTATCTCATGTTGGGCGTAACAGTAAAAAATGAATCAAAAATTGATCTTTCAGTCCTCTGCTCACCTGACCCTTTATACTGTTCTCTATATAAACAGTGCAGGTAAAACTCTCCCTCTGAACACACCCCCTACCAAACTAATCTCTGTGAAAGCCACCTGGGTCAAAAACCGTCATGTGTGTGACTCCTGGAACCCTCATAAGCTCTTTTCTACTCTCATTCCAGGTACAAAGACCTTGTTTTAACCAGTATTCATTTATTTTCTCAATACAAAACCTCGGTGTGATAGGACACACACAGCCATGCAGTGTAATATAGGTACACGAATGACTGTCACAAACATCGAGTATACTTACTGAATTAAGGACGTTTTCCTCTGTTGGGTGTATCCGTGTTCTACATTTTTAGTAACAGTCATGTCCAAATTGTTTGGAACTCTGTGGTTACCAGATGACTTGCCCCTTACATCATGCCTCGCTGACAGCATGTTTAATTGTGGCACCAGAAAGAATTGCTCCAAGGACCGCTTTTCAGAGGGTAAATCTGCCCATGGCTGGCAGACAAACATTACTTCCCAAACTCATTATGTCAAAGACTTGCAGATATATGCTTGTCAACATTTTTCCTAGTTTGCGTCCCCTCCCCCTAGTCCCATGTGTGCTGAATGGGTTTTAATCTCTGTGTAAAATCTCTGAAAGATAGACTGTATTACTTAACTCACTGGGGAAAACATGATATAAAACAACAGAACATTAATCCAATGTTTATTCTTCATTTAGTCTTCACCCTCCCACAAGAAGAATTCATACAGCCCCTATTCCACTGACCTTGGCGTTATGTTTCTCTCTCTTCCAGCACTGAGTTCTTTGTAAGCCTCCATTTCGAAGCCTTTTTTTCCTAGTATGTGCAATAAAGTGATTAACCCAGTAACAGTCATGGTTATTTTTGGTCTGGTCCCAGAGGACGTTATAGTCATCTTATATCAATCTGTCACCATAGGATTGCATGAATATTAGCTTTAGCTTGATGTTATTCTACTCAACTGGAGGACTGCTACATCGCTGTCCTGCTCACTGTGGATCAGAACAAATAATGTTTTTTAATATGGAGAAAAGGTACATGCTGCAGAAAGGTAATAAAGAATCTGCCCATATATCTGTGAAATGTTCTTTAATAGGACAGTATCACAGTAGTGATTTGCTGGGAGCCATTTGATAATGACTATGACTCTCACTACTTCTACTACTTATAGTACTACAAATAGCTGGTAGTACTAGTGGTATAATATTTATAATAGCAGTCATTATAATAATTAGGATTTTGATAATACTGTTTTTACCTCTGATACTAGTACTACTAGTAGCAATACTGAAAATAGCCATGCATGCATAGAGCAGATATAACAAAATACCTTACATTAACTTCAGAGCAATTATTCTCCCACAGGAGAAGTGAGAACAAATGCAATGCTCTTTTTTCCATTTTATTTCTCCCAGCTTTTGAATTAATGGGAATCAATAATTCTTAATTATTTGGCATTTATAAACTGCTACTGCATCAACATTTCTGCACCACTGAGCATACCCTTGCACTGCTATGTATTGTTTTCCTATTGCAGTGATCCAGAGGACACGATTGATTAGATGTGCATGAATATATCGGTACACAGGAAATTAAACAGTTTAATATTGCTCTCTGCATTCCCAACAGCAGCCATAAGGACATTATTTATATGGCAGCAGAAGTATTAACCCGACAACCACAAAATGGCTCAGAGGATTCATTGGGCCTGACTGCACTTGTTCAGTTAAGTGTAGATATCCGAAATATGACCTGCAATCTATTTCCAATATCAGGGAAAAATAAAAATTAGCCCATTGCATTTTAAATATAGTTTGTGAACTTTTTAAGTTGCAGAAAATCCTGCAGACCAATTTATTAAAGGCATAAGGAACATCATACCAACAGTAACTTACCCACAGCACAGCTCTGCTGTTGGCTTTATTTCAAACAGTAAACTACAACAGCAAGCATGTGGAATGTGGGAATGAGGAGAGCCAGCCATTGGATGACCAACTAACTGCTCAAGTAAAGATTAAACGCAAGCAGTTGAGTTGTGAGCAGTTGAGTACCGCACATAGAAATGGGAACAAAAATTGTAAACACACTCACATAACGCCTGGCTGGAGGGCAAGTCAAATTCTCCATGTTTGTCCTTGAAACTGAAAAGTTCATTTTGATTCAGGGGTTGCGTTTCGATTTTCCTTGCCCCCCCCCCAAAACCCCCTACCGACACCCTGAAGGTTCTTTTAATATCAGCTCCTATATTGCCTCCACCTGCTTCACTGAAGAGAAATGTCAATATAACTGTGGAGCAGGGACCGAGCTTCTCACCGCACTCTGGGGCACCATATAGCACCATCCCGACCGCTGAGGGGATCCTGGCTTTGTTCTCTGAACTCACACATCAATACCGAACTGAAAGGTCAAGAGGGCGCTCTACTGAAAGGACACTGAGGGCCACCATCCCCTCCTCTCGGCTGTTCCCCCATCCTGTTTTTCAGGAGCGAGGACGCACTCCACTTCACCATGGTGACGGGGGGCTTTGTGTCCGGCTCCGCCCACCGCAGCGGGCCGTGCTTCAATGTAGAAAGCCTGCCTCTGATTTTAGATTTCGAACACCTTCAAAGCAAACACTCCAGCGGCCCACTTCTCTACTCTTTATTGATCTGGCTGTGTCGGGGACACAACGTCCTCACTTTCTTGAACGCAGGTGATTAAAACAAAATATACAACATATATATTTCGTATGGACATCTGTTAACTGCTGAAACCTGGAGATTTTTGTCAACACCTTTGAGGTAAAAATGTTTTCTCCCTGTGGTAGACTCATTTTAACATTTGTGCATTAGCAGATAGGTGTTAAAAGCTAAAAAAAAACCCCACGACTTCTAATCTGAAAAATGCCAAAACTCACCCTGTGGCTTTATTCACCTACAGCTGTGGCATTGCATAAATTGCTTAGCAGATTCCTTTATCCAGTGCAACTCACCAAGTTCATATTAGTACAGCTGAATGTTTACTCAAGCAATCACCTTGCTCAAGAGTACAGTAGTGACCCACCTAGGAAATGAATTTCCAACTTAGGGTTAGAAGTTTCCTTGACCAGTATTTCAAGTGAAAACACACATTCTTATTCTTATCTCATTATGGTAGATCATTACAGGTATTTTCTTGATTTATTTATCTAATTACACTGACAAGAATAATGGCTTGGTCTAATTAGTGAATGATTGATGTTTGAAAACAACTCATGATGAAGTGTTTGAATGTCGGGCAATTGCATTAGTATTAATATTCATTCAAAATAATGGATTCGATCTATTACTGACGGGAAAGTAGAAATGTATAATTAAACAAGTCCAATGTAATGCAAATCATACTTTATTAGACAGATGATTTATCAGATGAGAGAGGGACTCAGCTGTCATTTAGGCAGCTACCGATCCAGTCGCATGGGGTGGCTCTGCACCTCAATCACAGCGAGTCCTCATGCTTGCTCACGTCAACACAGGAATTACCCAGAATTACACACAGATCGCCCCCTCATCCTGTTTATCAGTCAAAAGCACTTCCCTCACATCCGTCTCCATACCCCACCCCATGAGGACAACAGCTGCACGATCTGATGAGAATCACATCCCACACATCCAATTGTGGCTTTTCTCTATAGGTAAATAGGCAAACTGCTATCTTCCCATTATAAAGCAAATCGTGCTGTCACAACCCACCCTGCAATTTACTAAAAAAGGAAAAAATCGCACTCCTCATGCAATACACTTCTTATGATAATACAGGCTTCCATTGTGATATAGCCTCTACCGATGACAAATGCTGGTCTGTAATGGACTATGCATGAGGTAAAAAAAAGAAAGTCTGACAGTGACTGAGGTGTCCATTTCCAGATTTGTCTGCAGGCTCCAAGAAAAAAAAAATCCCAAAATATATGGAAAGAATTATGTGTAAAATTAATGGGTGAAGCGGAACTCTTGTCTGGAAGTACTTGCTGCGTTCTCACCCTGGCCACTAATTACCCGCCCACTGCTGAGGAGCTCATCTGCATATGACCTTTGCGCCACATTCTGCGTGGCATCTGGTCACAAAAGGTTTTTATATTCCAAGACTTTTCTGATTGAAATGCATGTGCTTAACATAAATAACAAACCTATCGTGCAGTCTGGGTTTTGTCAAGAGAACACAGTGAGTTAGTTCAATTTGTTCCACTCTGTGTATCTAGAAAACAGCATAGAGCAATTAAAAGCACACAGTGTAAGAGCTGTTTTTTTTTTTTTTTAATTTTTATTTCAGGGCTAATTAATTAGCCTATCACAGGAAACAGGAGGGGGGGGAATGAAATGGAATCAGATCAGCACTTCATAATTGAATTCCCAAACACGTACAATGGTGCATAACACTGCTTCTGGCAACAACGCATTAGCATGATAAACAAGAACTCCTTTTTAAAATTCATATTTATAATGCTACTCCAACAATGTTAAAAAAAGGTCATTATGAGTGCCACACAGGGCTTACTGCCTCAATTAAATGAGTAGAGAGCTTTATAATGGGGATTCATTTTTGAAACAATACTGATAAGAGCGCTCATCTTTGGAACAGTGTCCCTTCCTGATGAGTTCCGCAGTTCTATTGGGGGTAGCCTGTCAGGGCTCTCTGGGTGGGGCGGGGGCAGCGGAGTCCTTCACTGCTGCAGAGCTGGAAGGATCTTCCCCTTACACACGCCGAAACCAACACGGTACCCGTCCCCCTCGCAGTAACCTGGGGTGGAGGAGAGAGAGGCGGTGTTCAGGTCTGTCACCGCACCGGCGCCAACGCTCACACCGTCAACACCATCAATCACCGTCCCCAACACATGCTGGCCGTCGTCAACACAGCCCGTCGCCACGGCAACACGCGCCCCGCCTCATCGACACAATCCATCAACATTACTGGAACTGGCCGGATGTTTTTGCCTCGCATCGGAAGACAAACTGTCAGAGGCTGGACTTATTAAGATCAGAGATGACCATGAAACATGTTTTTTTTTTGGTCGACAGCATGGAGACCTCCCTGCTTCAAAAACACCAGGGAGACACAAACACAGACATTTAGCGATCCCAACACATTCTGGTTGCTGTTTAAGCAGGCTGTCCCTTTGCGGTTAAAATGGTTAAATTCAGCACCTTCTGACTGCTACAGGGTGGTAACATGGACTGTGAGCTCACTGGCCCACAGAACGTCTTGCCCAGACAGCTTCCCTACATTTAAAGATTTTCTCATATTGACTCTGATTACAGCAGCAGGACGAGGGATTCAATCTCCTTCTCCTTCCAAACACCCTTTCTGCAGCCGGTTTTAATGGATGTTTTGGTGTTGTTAGATCACAGCTCCAAGTTTGCACACGTACAACTAAAGCAGCTGTATTGATCCAGTTTCAAATGGCAATCTTTCAGAGGATCAAAAGGGCACCAACACAGAACACCACTGTCTGATTGCTGAATAACTACAGATACAACTCCTGGACCAAAAGTCCTGTTCTTTGTGTACTCTTGTGGGGAATTATCTTGTACACTGAATTATTTACTTAGCTGGGCATCTCTCAGTCACAAACTGTGTATGATAGGGGGACACTCTGTTTGACCCACTGTTACATCAGTTTATTGACTGTCGTAACAGAAGGGCACAAAAGCCAAGCACAAACCTGTGAGGGACACCTCATCCCCGTCTTTTAGAAAGGTACGAGTCTCTCCTCCTCCTAGATCAATTGGCTTAGATCCCCTCCACGACAGTTCAAGCATGGAGCCAAAACTTTCAGGATCCTAGCCGAAACAACGAGCAATGCCCATTAAAAAATCAGCAGGGGACACATACACATAACCACATTCAAATAAGGAATACTGACAAACATGCACAGAAACACTAACAGACATGCACGTGAATGTGCACTCACATACACCCATGCACGCATATTCACACAAATGCACACACAGCTAGCTTACAGCTAAATGCCTATCATTATGCATGTGTGCAACCACTGTGGTCACAACTTTTGAACCACGGCCTGGCCCCACTGCTTCCACATACCGGGCCGCTGATTGTCCCCGAGGCCAGCAGATCACCTGGTCTGAGGTTGCAGCCGCTGACTGTGTGATGCGCCAGCTGTTGCTTCATCGTCCAGTACATGTACTGCCGAGACACACACCGCAGCCGTGCATAAATCAATGTCTCTTAACAGACGAGTGATCTTAATCTCCACAATCAGCCTTTGCAGACTGCTTCCATCTTGCGCGAGTATATCGCGAGTCTCCTTGTTGTCCTTGATACCCGTCTCTACAGATAAGCTCTCCCACTAAGTGGACTTCAGTGGAAATCAGATGAACCCAGTCCATGGCTCAATGTTAAAAGTGTGGCTCCCCTGCCAACCTTTCCCTCTCTCTGGGCAAAGATACAACAGAAGTTGCTCTTTCTCTTTTGTATTATCGTGCAAAAAGGCTCACTCCCAAAGACACACCTCTTCTAAATGTCTTAATAAATGTGCCGAATAAATGTGACTTGGGAATTTTTTTTTTTGGCTCACCTTAAAATTGGACTTGCATATGGTGGCAGCTTCCTTCATTGCTTCTCCTGGAGAGAGACATAACCATATTGACAATATGAGGAGGAACATTTGTGTGGCTGGCCGAATCTGAAGTTATTTATTTTTACCACTGCAAGCACAGAGCAGGCTCCTGGTGTAAAACACAATAATTCTGCATCTTCTAAAAGAGGAATGTGAGAGCAGCGTTTCCCTTTCAGGTTTTGTGCGAGCCTGTGCCCTTGCTGTCATTAAGTGTTTCTCAGGTGTCCTGTTGCGGCCACAGCATGCGACACCTCTGTGAAACTATAAAAATGCATGTGGAGGCTTGGGGCGGCGAGCTAAAATAAAAGCAATTAAAACAACCCAGCGCCGATAAGGACCGCTTAATGACAGCCCATTACGCCTGGTGGTTCCTGCGGTTTCCTCGTGTCTAATTAGCGGCGAACTGATTCCGGTACCTTTCACAGAGACGAAGAGATTGATGTTGAAGGTGTAGGCGTCAGTGTGACGCAGGTAGGGGAGAGGCTCGGGGTCCTGCAATGACACAAAACAGAGGAACAGAGGACGGTTTCACAGGGCGTATGAAGGTCGTAGAGCCGGTGCCCACCCAAGATGGCCCGGAGAGCCGTCAGGGTGCTGGACTTCAGAGATAATAATCCACCCCCCCCCCTCCCCCCCCCTCCCCCTCCCCGCTCCAATTGATAACACTACACCGGGACACAGTCGTATTCTCTAAATCCAATTCTGAGAGCCTTCGCAGACAAAGGAGATTCAATTTTCTCATTTGGGGAAAGGCGCGACCTGCACAATGGGGCTCTGAGAGGGAGCGGGGCCGGCGCTAATAACTCATGAATGTGCGCATAATCCATTTCATGGCTCCTCGTTAGGCGCCGCCGGCGCGCTCTCTTTCCATCAGGCTGAAATATCGCCGCGGGCGCGAGCTGCCGAACCGCTCGGGGAGCTGCGGGATTGAACGCATATATTCACACGCCGCGAGGGGCCCCGTCTGCGTCCGCGTCCGCGTCCGCGCGCCGCGCTACCTGCGCCGCGTTGGGCTGGGCGAAGGGGAGCAGGGCCTCCATGGGGACCACCCAGGGGGAGATCGTCGTCCCGAAATTCTTCCCCAGGAACGGTCCGAGCGGGACGTACTCCCAGGCCTGGATGTCCCGCGCTGGAATGAGAAGAGCAAACGGCGCCCGTGAATCTCGGGGACGCCCAAACCTCTTACACCGCTCACCTTGTGAGCGGAATCCTACCTGGCACCTCAAACATAAAATTTATCATGCAAATCATTATTATTGATACATGTCCCATGAATACATTGCAGCAAATTATTCTGCAGAAAGCAGCACTGAAAACCTACTATAAAACAAAACGTTGAAATTACTTTTAGTGCTAAGGCATTAAAAGTAACAACAGAAAATCTGACTGAAACGACGGAACAGCACAGCCGTAGCGATCCAGGGTGTTGTAGCGGTAAGGAAAACAATAGTGGAATCAGTGGCCTGTTCCTTCACTCTGTTCCCTCGCCACTGCCCAGGGCCACATTAAATTAAGCGCGAGGGTCGGATTTCTATCAGCTCCCCTGATAATCTGCCGAACGTGAAGCCTGATCCTCGCCAGCAAACTATTATCCTGGCCATTCTTTCCCCTTGAGCTCACATGCTGAAATTGGGTGGTGACGGCTCATTACCTGAGGCGTTTCCCCTCCCGCTGCGTAAAACTACAGAAAAAAAAAGTTTTGTTTTTTTAATTAAGTAGTAATGACTACCAGAAAGTCTCTTGCCCGTGTAGAATTCTCATGCGCTCAATCTGGGCTGACAGTTGGCCCTACCATGAAGAACAGATTGATGTGTACTACATGAAAAATACCAGCGCTGCTAGACATGTGTGTTCATATTTCTGCAGTTAGAAGGAGTGGGTGCAGTACATGCTGGGTGAAAAATGGCAACAAAACAGCAGTGCATTTAAAAGACCAGATGGATGGCGTCTTAGCCCAGAATGGCAGGGCACCAGTGTGGATCTTTCATCTTGCTCAACAACCAAGGGAGGCAGCAACACACATAAATTATGTGTCATGGCCTCGGCCTGTAAGCTTGCACAAATGAATATAAACTGTAGGGTTCAAAATAGCAATGTTTGCTAAATTGTTTTTTTCCCACATAAACCCTGTCTTAAAATGTGACAAATAAGGGATGGTTCACATAAAATGGGAACTCCTTGTGTAAATTTGATTTTGGTTTTATGGCATGTGTCAGTTACTCGTATGCATGACCAAGCATTCCAAACCAGGTCCTTTAGACCTAGAACCCAACCCTCCCCCAGTTAATGATGTAAGGCCTTCCTACTGCCTGCATTACTGCTGCCAAGCCCTTTCCATAAGGGTAGGTAAAGAATACAAAAACTGTCAAAAAGGCTGCACTTTTTTCCTCAGGCAGCTTGCTGGTCACCCAACACCAAGACCCTTGTAGAAAACCTTTTATCCATCTGCAGTTTGTACACAATGGCAACTTCAGTTTCAAAATATGTTCTGAGAGGTTACATTCATGAATACTTTCAATCGAGTGACCAAAGGCTTACTTTTCACTCAGCCTTTTAAGCGGTAATAGTTTGACCTTTTTTTTTTTTAATTTGTAAATCCACATATTCACTTGTTGTACCAAAGTAAACACATCTTATGAATAATATTCACATATGATGTAATGAGGTGAAACAAATTAAAAGGTAACAGCTCCCAAATGTATGTACACAACTCTCCCAGCAAAGGCAGATTAATTGGCAAAGACAGGGCTTAGCAGGACTATATCCCCTTCGGTGCCGCACCGGCTTCCTGTAACTACCCTCAAAGTGCTTTCATCTTCTTATATGTCTGCAGATGGGGCATAAAAAAGCAATGTCTGTCGGCATGCTTGAGAGGAAGCCATTGTAGACTTTGGCAACGGAGCAATAAAAGAAATTGACGGTAGTCGCTGCTGTGAAATGCCACTTGGCATGGAGTAACACCGTCACTAAATCAAGAGTCCGGCTCAGACACCAATTTTAACAGAAACCGGGGCGGAAAATGAATTTCCCCTTTTTGAATTAATTCGCACCACAGAGAAAAAAATTCCACAATCGTACATTTCATTATGCTGTGCAGGAAGGAATTTGTGACTGCCAGAAGCACGTTGCTAACTGAGGCGCTAATTGATGCCAAGTGATGTTATCTTTCGACCGCTGGCTCGCACCCACTGAAGAGCACCAGTAAGTCTCTTAGAGATACTGCTCTCTGTACCCGAGATCACGGGAGTTAAATAGGCCTGTCTGTGTTTATTGCCTGTCGCTTTAAACGAGTGGTCCGACGTCTGAGCATCTCCTGTACAGACCAGACCTAATTGCTCCACAAAGCGAGATAAGCACAACAGGACAACCACAGAGGAAAAAAAAAGAGAGAAAACCTCTTGACTCTAACAGACCTGTTCAAGTGGCTCCTGAAAAACTCACCAAGGCAGGTAAGGCTTTAATGAAAGAATTCTCCCAGAGAATCAGTTACTAAATCGGTTACTGAGTCAGAATCAGTTACTTGTACTGTACCCTCATGTGTCTCTACTTGCCAACTTTGGCATGTACTCCAACAGCACACTCCAATGACTGAAATCCTTTTGGGGAAAAAAACAAACTATGTAACAAAAAATTACTGCATTAAAAGAACTACCCAATTATTCATAAGCATCCATTTTTTGTCCTTTCATCTAAAACCTTCTTCCACACAGTGATGATGTCACAAAGGTGTGACATCATTAATGACCTCACCGCTCCAGTCGTTCATGAGGACCATTCCGAAGATGTGCTCGTGCGCCCTCTCGATGGGGATCGGCTCTCCAAGCTGGTTTCCAGCTCCAACAAAGAAGGCCTAACAGACACGTCAAGGAGCAAGGCTTCAGTCACACTCAGACATGCCATCATGTCACGTCAGTAAGTATTACTGACCTACTTCAGGTCACAACAAATCCCATCTGCCTAGGGGCCTGTGAGAGGCATGTTGTTTCTAACCCTTCTTTCCACTGCAAAATATTCAGGGCAAAAACTGATGAAGCGTTTGCCTGCTTCATTATTCATTACTCCGACATCAAAGTATTTCATTAATGATGAGAAGCAGGGCAGAGAGCAGGATTCATCATCTTAATTCAAGATATTTACACTATTCTATGCTTTACACACATTGTATTTGATTGACAGCATCAAATGTGAGGATGAATACTTTTATTCAGCGCTTATGAAATGCTTACGTTTGCCTGTTGAGATAAAAGTGCTCATGTACTCACCATTTCTAATTCAATATCCAGCTGCTTGCTGGGGCCAAACACTGGGGGCTGAGCTGTGATTGGCAGAGGCAGATCAGCAAATAGGGGAAAAAGTCAGCTTTTTTTCAGGGTGAAGCGATACTGCTAAAAATAAAAAGACTAAGGGGCGGAATGTTCCTCTTACTTACAAGGATCAGGTCTCATCTGGCCCATGGGTCTCCTGATGGGCGTTCCCGACACCACCACCGAAGATGCCCTCCCATGGTACCCGACGGGCAGCCGCAGCCTGCGGGCACAGGTACCCATCACCCTGTCACCCCCCCATCACACCCAATCAGCTGCCCTACACCCGCCAATAGACCAACCATTTTGCATTGATTCACATCTAGTACATATTCAGTTTCTTGCAACCCTCCAATTTCTCATGCAATGTAGATCATTGCAGGACGCCCTGGCTGGTGAGCGTATGCGAGACGACTGCCAGTCTAGGCTCACAGGTCTTGCATGCAGACAAGGTGGGCAAGCCCTGCGGGACCGAAATCAATTAGGGGAAACTTCTCGCCCTCACACACCGCGGAGCAGGCCTTGTCCTACCTTCTGGCAAACAAACCTTGGCCGGTCTTTGAGAATAACAACAAGGGAAGAAATATGGCTCTATCAAGAGTGCGGCGAATGCGCAACCCTCATTTTTCTTGTTCCCGAAAATTGATCACGTAAGAAACAGGCGGGTGAATTATTCAGAGTGCCAGCTGCGTGCAGCGAAGCCATGTTAACCCTGCAGAGACGTTACCAGTTGGGCATCAGGGCGTTCTCTTTCCCCCGGAACATAATTCCCACGTTGGTGGCATGGTCCCGTGAGGAGTAGAAGTCAGTGTAGTCACCTGACACGTGTGGAAAGAGGGACAATGGATGAGGGAAGTCACAGGTATAAGTGTGGCAGCGCCACAGCTACCTCCACAGGGATCCATGCTAACGGTGAGGCAAGAAATTCATGAACAGCCACACGGTCACAGGTCTAAACACAGAAGAGGCTTTTATTGCACACACCACATAAGGAGCAAAATACTAAGCTTGAAAACACCCAGAGGCAAAAACAAGAGAAGAATGCCCAGAGATTCTGATCATAAAAGCATGTACATTTCATGTTGAGGTTGCCTGACATGTTATTGTCTGGCGCCCCCTTGTGTTGGATCGCATTCTTCCTTCTGTAGAGTACCTGTGTAATTTTAGCGACTTAACAGCATCAATCATTAATCTAAAGGAAAAGAATGCTGGTGACCATGGTCTCAAGGTATCGAGCATTTCACTGGTTCAGAGTGACCTTGAAAATCTCAGGCACCACAGGAACAAGTTTTTTGTTGTAGAATATACAACAAAAACAACTGAATCCTGCAAAACCAGGGCTGTTGACTTGAGTTTCTCTTTTGTTACGAAAATGACGTATGATAAGATACCTATGTTAAACAGCCAACAAAGGCCATTGGCCTGCACTCTTGATCTTATTTTTCAACTAAGCTGATTCAACACATGTACAAGTATAGCTGCAGTGCTGCAGTGAGATGGCATCATTTGGAAACCACCACTGTGTGACCTATTCCCTCATTACCTTGGATTGAAACTACTACTATACTCATCAGATGAAGAGTGTTACTCTCATCCTCCACTCTCAGTAAAAATCATATAAATGAAGACAGGACATATACCCATGTTATGAATGGCTCTGACACTACAGTTACACAAATCTGGTAACCATAGCTACTTGATATGTTACATCATTCACTTAACATTATCTTTAAAAAAAAACTGTAGTTTAAGGACGGCAGTGTAGCATAGTGCTATGGGGCAGGGTTCGCAATTGAGGGGTTGCTGTTTTAATTCCACGCGAGGGTACTGCTGCTGTACCTTTAGGCAAGGTACTTGACCAAGAACTGCCTCAGTAAATATCCAGCTGTATAAATGGGTAACACGTAAAAACTGTAACCTATGTAAGTCGCTAAGTTGCTCTGGATAACAGTGTCTGCTAAATGCCAATAATGTAATGTAAATGTAACATTCAGTTCAAAGGATTAGCTGAGAAAAGGTTTAAGTTCATTCCAGCTCCATGGTAACCGCCACTGGGTCACTTTCTGGGACAGCGAGGGTGAAGGTCACTGCAGCGCTCTGGAGAGCTCCGCTGCGGCAATGCCTGCTGGGAGTTGCTCCCTCATAAGGAAGATGCAATGCCTGTCAGGGACAGAGTGTCACCTGCACGGGCAGAGCGTGGTGACATGACATTGAAGAACTACTCACCGATTTCAGCTGGGAGATGCATCACTGCCAAGCTCTGATGAACAAAAGCTCTGGGGGTACAAGAGAAACCAATCAAAGAGTCTCCATAAGAGAGGCAATAAAGGATGATAGCCACTCAACATGTACAAAACAAGGCATGCATCCTGGGAGGGGACATACAAAAGGAGGACAGAACTGCACTGGGCCCAAAGCAGAGACTGGAAACTAATGGAACTGCACCCATTGCACCCACAATGTACCTCCTGATGGGTGAAAAAAACATACGTGCATTCCCCTCCCCACACACATTACATTTGCAGACAACCACAGAGCAGTCAAACCAAACAGCAGGTGTCTTTGAGCTATGGTCAAGTACACATCTCGTGATAGTGTTTGAGGAATGCGGGAAATACAAGATGGATGACTGAATGCTGATCTGTGAAAACTGTGTTTGAAAACACAGTTTGATATTGGCCATACCATGTACGGCCCAGGACCAAGCACAAAGAGAACCAATTCAAGCATGCCGGGAAGCATGCATCCTGGTAAAAGCACCAAATGTGAGACAAATGGGAGTTACACACATGTGAGAACAATGCTTGTGTAGCCATATGGGGTGGGGCTTAAGGCCTAGGAAAATAAAACGTCTGTCTCACAAAACAAGACAATATGGGCAATAATAATGCCAAATTAGGACATGCAATTCTTTGCAAAGTTCTGTAAAGTTTATGTTATGTTCCCAATTTGGATATGGCCAGGAATAGGTTAGGAGTCCATGCCTGGGGAATGTGCTGAATATGAACATTATAATGATGAGAACAGGCTGTTCAGCCAATTTTGGCTCATCGTTCTGCCTACATTCATAACAGAGATAATAAAGTTTATGTGTATGGTGCTTCTCAAGCATTAAAAACAATCAAAACAGGAACAGCAATAAACACAGCAATGAAAGTAAATTAAAGCTGATATTTGAGACAGAAACACAATAAAAATACAACAGTACCTCTACAGTGAATTTATTTTGTACTGAACAAGCCATGGGTCTCTGGTTCCATTAAAAGTGAAAAAAGCCAACTTACTCCATTAATTAAGAGTTCACTATGTGAAGAAGTATCTCCTAGTGTCAGTGTGAAATTTGTCTTTGAAATAATTTCTACCTGTGCCATTTTGTTCTATTGATAGAGCATAGCTCAGAATAGGTTCCATGGCCTACATGAATCCCTTTAAAATTTTTTCCATTTCAAACATGGTGCAAGATCAAAGAGGGAGTGACATGTGTGAAACACATGCTCAGCGGCCATATTGGTGAATGCTCCAGGACCCAGGGGAATTAAAAGCACTTCTGCATATCTGTGGGTCCTGACCAATGAGAAAATTGGGAATCTAATGCAGTCTTCCAATGCTGTTGAAATTAATGTGTTGAGTGAAAAAAAGAAGGAAAAGGACCAAAGCAATAAGCTTTCAGCCAGCCTGGACTGAAAGCCTGAATAGCTCCCCACCATCACTTGTGTTGGCAGTGCCTTTCAAAAATGTCAGTTTCATAGTTCCACACAATTTACATTCTACTTGGAATGTACACTACATACAATGGAGAGCCACTCTCTTACCCCTCTGAAATATATCAGTGCTGTCCTGTTATATCTTATTATCTTCATAGAGTTTAAAAATATGGAGAACTTCAGATGTGTCAGCAGTCGTGACACAGTTGATCAATCACTTTTATTCTGTATATCTTTACAATCAGACAGTCACAGAGCACTTTACAGTGCAATATTTCTTGAGGGAATAAACAAAACAAAACAAAAAAACAGTGAGACTGAATGAAAAAAACCGAACACAGATTCCCAGTGCCCTTGCAAAAAGCAACTGAGCTGAGCTCCTGGAGATACATGAGGGACTCACCTGCTTCTGAGACTCATGTCATCTCTCAGTATGGTCTCATTGGCTGACAGAAGCCTCTGAATAACTCTCCTAGCCTCCTTCCAGGCTTCATGGCCCAAACCCATGAAGGCATTAAGGGTTGGCTAAAACATACACGAACATGAGGTAGACGGCATCATTAGCTTTCATTATCACTCACTGAGAAAACACCTTGCCATCGCTTTTCTTACTTTCATTTGACCCATCATTCATTTATATATATACACACATACATATACAGATGGGTATTCTTAATAAATCTATTCAGATTAAACAATTAATTTTAAGGTTAACTAGAGGTACTCTATCTGGGATTTACTAGGATAACCTACATGTTACAAGTCAAATGTTTATGCCACACAATGCCAAAGTAGTGCTTGGACCTACAGTGTATGCACAAAGCAAATTTGTTTACAGAAAAATACAATGCTTATGCAGATAATGCTTCGTAACAGCAGTTTTAAAGGTGTAGTTACCTGGTCAAACACACCCTGATGTCTTGCAAGCACGGGTCCATTGAAGAAAGCCTTAACAACGCTGAGATCCAGAATCTGATCCCCGATGGCAACACCAATCCTGTGCCTCGGCTGCGGATGACAAAGACCGCAACGTGGAGAGACTGTGATGTCTGCACACCAACTCGCCTACCTCGATTATCATTCTGTACACTACAGGATGCCCCAGGGCAGACAGAAGTGATATGTTTCTTTGTGATCCGCTCTGAGTTTGCACGGGAATAAAACTTTAAACGCCCATAGCCTCAACAGAAGGGGGCTATGAAGCTGCTTTTTTGGCTCTCATCTTTACAATCCAAGGTAAACGGACAAGTTTACGTCCAAATAAGTCATTTCAAATTCGGCAAAGAGAAATGTAATGGCAATAGTGGGGAAAAGAGAGAAAACTTTGCTCTAACAGGGTTAACATTGTAATTGAAACCAGGAGCCTACCATGTCCACACGTCACACGCACTTACTCTATGATTGGCTTGACGGTAAAAGGGCTGTTTGTGAGGTTAATGTGGAACTGGGAGAATGGACTTCGGTCCACTTTGCTGCCGAGTCGTACGGCAGAACCGGCGGTTGCTCTCGGGCTAGGCTGCTAGATTTTAGTAGGGCCTATCTGTTCTGAACAGTGCGAGCTGGACGAACGTATACAACAACCATCTCCCCCATGCTACATGTAAAATTTCAGTCGGTTTTCCACAGACAGCCTTTAACTGCTTGATGAGCCAATCAGAGAGTAGGAGGGTGCGACATGAGGACAACTTACAAGTAAACATTGTTGCAGAGAAAAGATACATGCAGCTTTCTGCATTTACTATGCAAAATGCAGGCAAGCAACTGATTAAGCGTAAATTTTAAGTTCTCAAACATATGAGCAAAATCCAAATACAAACACGTGGTCAACCTCGTGTCTTAATGTAGCCTATATGTACGCTATTCGAAAATATTCTGAACATAAAAACTGGTTCTCTGCCGCCCTCAGTAAATTGTAGCTTGTCCTAGCTGTTCGGGCGCGAGTTTCGTATTCCCGGACGTGCAAACTCAGTTAGTCCTCAAGGTAAATGAACAGGTTTAGGTCAAACCTTAATTCATTCAAACTCGCCACTTGTCGCTCAACTGGCCAGCTACAACAGATTTTCATTTTAATCAATGCACAGCCGCTATAAACATAACTTCCAACACTAAAATGAGTTATATGATGAAAAATAA
Source organism: Megalops atlanticus (assembly GCA_019176425.1). Taxonomy (NCBI): domain Eukaryota; kingdom Metazoa; phylum Chordata; class Actinopteri; order Elopiformes; family Megalopidae; genus Megalops; species Megalops atlanticus. Next base: position 14,749,361 of record CM032885.1, read on the forward strand.
ATGCTTGATTTTTTTCCTAATGCCTTATTTTTTAACCTAACGCTGAACAACATGAGAAAAATGGATTACGCACCGTTACACTAATATCGGTTTTACTTTGCTCATTCTGACTTAAGATGTGAAAGTGTTACTCAATGGATACAACGGAGCAAGATTAATTTACGATGAAAAACATGCATTTACCTGTTTCACTTACATTGTCAGGTGTTGAGAACACACCGTAAGGTAGATTATGAAAGGAGAAATCAGAACTTTCGTCCACTTTTATAAAAGACATTTTCAAGTTGCAGTTGAGCTCTGGGATAATTTTCAGCGTTAGCAACAAAGCTAGTAACCTCTTCCAGATGCTTGAAACTGCAGCCATACGAGTTACCGCCTCCACTGTCAGAATGGGCAACCAATCAGACTGCACTCTGGAATATCCACCCTTCGTCCAGAACTTTGCAAATAATGTGAAACGGATTCAAAATGACTCAGCAAGTTTGGGTTGTTAGAGGAAAAAAAGATTCTCCGTTTAAACGAATCGATTAACTTCTGCTTTTGAGGTATATTGCACTGTTGGTAAAGACTGAAATACGATTTCCTTTTGGTAATTTTCCGCACGAGGACCGCAGTTCCAAACACTAGCCTACTACAAACTAAAATATTAATGTATACGTTGGGAACTTTAGTGTATTCAGATGGGACATATTACTTATGTCCTTTAGAATTCGTGAAGAAATTACCATTAGAAAGATGATGACCAAGACCTGCGTATCACCAGGTAGTCTCATGCCCAGCCGCATCCAACAAAACTCACCGTCAGTAAGGAGTTTGTGCATCTTTGACTTACGCTAATCATGGAAAGTGTCATCGCAAAAACGCTTTGCAAAATTGGTTTTAATTTTATTAAGACCAAACTTAAGACAGTGAATAAAGTCACATAAATACAACACGATTATCTCAGGTCATACTTCATTTGTACACTCTCATAAAGGAACAAATACTCTCCCATTGAAAGTCACAGGCAGCAAAGAAGTGCATACAAGCTTTTCTTGCCCACTCAGAAGACGACACTCACACTGGCTATTATACTTCATTCAGAAACAACATACATACAAACCTTTATACTGCAAATTCATACATTCCAAAAGGATTCATTATGACAAACATTATGAAACAAAAGTTACAAGAGGAAATACACAAATATGCCAATGTACGTTAGAAACCCTCTTTTTTGCAGTTAATGCAGAACAAAATCAGCCATATTTCTAGGAATACATTCAATTATTAGAAGAAACTACATACAGTACAAAGAAGGAAAAAAAATTAAGGGTACAACATGCAATTTCAGACACCAGAAAATCCCCCCTAATAATCTCACCTATATGCAATGAAGGCCCTGTATGGAAAAAAATGGCATAAAGTTGTATAAAACCTATAGTCCGCTTCAATTTCACTAACCACAACATTTAAAATAAAGAATGAATTCAAATATCTGCAAAGAAAACGCTCAATAATTGTCAGAGATGTGTTTCCAGGTGCCATGCATGATTTAAGGATTTATAATGAGTACATTCCTCACAATTCCCAGGAACCATTTAAAATAAAGGAAATAATGAGGAAACAAAACTGATTTCTGAAAAAGGAAAAAAAAAAAAAACTTCAAATTGGTGCGCTTCAGATCTTCTGGATTTTTTCTCCAACCACTACAGGGTTTTCTTTTCTAATTTTCTCAGCAGCATCTGCCTTGTAGTCAAAGGTGCAATTGTGAATGTCGGAGTATCGATGCATGCCACAAAACACGTTTCCACATCTGCAGTCAAAGCCTGTAACACAAGGAGGATATTAAATGTGATGATCACGTTCGTGAAAGGCTGCAAACAGTCCCATATTAATTTGCAATCATCCCAGACAATACTGGAGTTCATCATTTGTAGACACTAGCAATCTATAGCTTACTTTGAATTATTTTCCTATGCATTTTATCCATCATTTCAAATGCTCTCCCATTTCATTTTCTGTGATTAACTGAGCTGGGTATTAGAAAGCTGATGCAGTGCACCTGGGGTGAACTCAATACGCACAACTGCTACAAAATACTTGCCAATCGTGCCCATGAGATCTGAGGCTGAAAGGTAGAGAAACTAGAAAACCTAATTCGGTAAAACAGATGCAAATTACTTCAAACCTACAGCTCAGCTAATTTGCTCAGAACAACCCCAGATTCACTTCCAGCCTAAAATGAAACTGCAAGGACACTTTGCAACTCTTGCACTTTTCAGATTAGTCATGCCGTTCTGCAATCAGATTGACCAACAGCGACAATGAGTGGCTGAGCCTTCAGTTATGAGTACCTGAAGAATACAAACTGAACTTGCATTATTTGTACTCATAATACTAACATTCAGACCACTGCATCCCAAACAGGGGATGTTACAAAGTGAATGCAGGGTCACTATGTGTTTCACCTCTTCCACACCAAAGCCCATCGTCATCAATGCTTTTACGACACCCTCTCACATTATTTTGTTGTCAGACCTGTGGTTTGGTCTACAGGACCCAATGGATTCCTACCCCAGGTAGGAGTAGAATTGCCAAGTGATCAAAGAGAACTTACTCTAAACTGAAGGAAAAATGTTCCATGGCAGTGCAGAGGACACCACTGACCATGACACAAAGAGACATGGTAAGAAAGGCATGTGCGTCAGAGACATACCTGTGAGGCCCACTTTCTTACGGCATAAGAAGCAGCGGTTCTTCTTCTGTTTGGGTTTGTCAGGAGACCGGTCCTGTCCTCCTACCGACGCCCTGTCCGAGTCGCTCGACACCGCAGCTGCAATGAGAGGCAGAGACACAATCACTACACATGCTTTTCCACACGGAAGGAACGCCTCGCAGGTCTGAGATACAGCGAACAGCATTTGAAAACAGCTGGCAAAGACAAACACCAATTCTGTAATCTTCCCAGCCAGTCTCCCCTTGGTCTAGACCTCCATCATTACCATGAGTAAACACTCTACAGGAGCATGAAAGTACAAGTTAAAAGTGAAACCATGAAATTACACCAACTGTTTGATGAATCTTTAATGAGCAAGGGATGCTCCTGCACTGGGAGAAGCTGTGTCAAAACATGAGAAGATATGAAATCTTAAATTACTAACCATTTTCACTGTATTTTTTTCATCAGTTGTCTTATTTTCCTCCTAAACAAAATAAACATTTTTACATATTTTTTGCAGTAACCCCAACAACCTTAACTGAACTTGGCAGGAAAACAATAGAAGAGATGGAGCTATCCATCTACTGGGGAGAAGAAACTAGGGCACACTGGAGAGCAGGGCCAAGCCGTGACTGCTCTGGTAAGGACGACTATTCTGGGTGCAATTCACACGCCTTCCAAATACTAGCTGAGTGCTTTCATGCAGCTTTTCATTGTCCGTCTGAATTTCCTTCTGCTTTATACAGTATGTACAGATGGGCCTTTTAGCTTTGCCAACAGAACCTGTTTGATCGTCCAGACATATCTAGCTGGTCCATAATGTACTTCTCCTGCACACTTGCATTACAAAAAACACAGGAATGTGGTTGTCCTTCAGCACCAAAAATACAGTTCCTGCACCGTGACTTCAGCTATAATGCCTAATGTAGCGCAAATTACCAGAGAATTTGCAACCCTGTCCAAAACCCTGTTCACACAATGACTGCTTTGCCATCCTGGTACAAATGCAACAGCCATGGCAAAATACAGCTACTACAAGACCACATTCATTCCACTAGCTGTGCCTGTCAGACACCACAAGGGGGCAGCCATCATACAATACATTAGACATTTATAGTTACAGACTTAAAAATATTAAAAACCTGTGCATGCACATATAAAAGAGTGTATTGTTACTCTTGTAAAATTTACATATAATGTAATATAATTATTATAAGATGTAATTATATATCATATTATAAGATATAATTTTATATAGATAGCTATTTATTAGTAGCAGTAGTATAAAGTAGTACTTTGTTGTAAGTTTCCATCTACGGCAGCATGTACACATAGCCTGCATGTTCTCAGCTGCTACCCTGTAGACAGCAGGTTCTGGCTCATTTTGACATCTAGGTGCCACACACAAAATCAACTCGCCCAGCACAGTGGTGCCGTTTCCATGGCAGCATGTGTACACAACCCCCCGCACAGAAGTGCTGAGCCCAGCCTGTTTCAACATGTCTCTTAGCACCCAATACACCAGCAAGATACTCCTCCAAACAAGCGCCAGTTAAGTGGATCCTACATCAGGTTATCGACAAAAAAATGACTGAGTTGGAAAACACTCTACCCTGCAATTCTTCCGTTTTCAGTCCTACTTTGTCCCCCGCTGAATCTTCCTCTTCACAATGTTTTCGTGATGCTTGCTTTAAGAGAGTCTGGCTGGAGACCACACTAAAAGCAATCCAGAGGATTCTCTTTAAATCATGGATGGACATGTACCAACAGGTATTTCACATAACAGATAAACAATGCATAGCTCCTTATAACATTCATCACAAATCTACTGCACCACATTATGAATAGCTGAATGAATGAATAGCTGAATAGCTAAAAAGCAGAAAGACACCACAGTGTTCTGGCAAAGTCATACCTTCACTCATACAATCAAAATATACAGATAAGGTTTACACATTCATGTTGCCTTTAACAGAGTGCAACTACAGTTCACATTATGCCACACACACACACACACACACACACACACACACACACACACACACACACACACACACACACACGTGTGTGAGACAGGCTTTCTGGGAGGCTGATATCAGTGGGTGTGTGTGAGAATGACAGCTGGGGCTTAATATGGAAAGATGGAAAACTGTTTCATCTCCATTAGTGAGGAAACTCCAGAGAACTTTCAAACCCCTCAGCAGCACTGCGTGGGACAGTTATACAGGGGAGATCCTGCAGAGATGTTACTGCATGAAAGAGAAAAGATTTGGGAAAGCGACTGACTGAGGGCCACTTCATATGGTGATATGCTCCCAGACTGATTTCAGCAAGGGGTCAGATTTACTGCTATGGAAAGTAACAGGAAAAAACTTGAAGTGCAACTCTGACTCAATCTGAAGACCCTATCCAGTATTAAAAGGGTCCATCTGGGTGTGCTTAGCTGCGCAGTCGCGTGGACGCATGGGATACCTGCACTGTTCCAGCTGCGTGGTCGTTTGGGATGACGCTGACGGTGCCTCCACAGGGCTGCTCTCAGTGCACTGCGGGGGTAGAGACTCTATGCTGCTCACATTGGAGGATGCTGCAATGAGAGAGGAATCACACTCCTCGCATTAGTCATGCAGTCTCTCTTTGCCCTCTGAAGGGGGCCAGTGACGAGGCCTCGGCTCAGTGGCAGAAACCAACCGACGACCGATCTGCTGTGACAAACTCTGTCTGCTGTCGGGCGTCACGGGAAGGGGAGCTTCAGGCCTGCTTTGATTGGGTAAGATAGTTGTGTGGGCCTGGCATCTGCAGGAACTTCTACATTTATTTAAAGTGCAAGAAATATACCTTCAATGGACTGGGGACTGTCAACCTGGAGCTAGCTGCTGTGCACTTTCGCAAAGGTCCAAAATGCACAAAAAACGTTTTGAGCAAGTAATCATGCGCATTCTCATTCAGTGGAACCACTCTATGAAGGAAAAGCACTTTAGCTGGCATTAACAGTAGATTTACATGTGTTATCAAGGATACTTTCATAGGGGTGTAAGTCTGGACCTGTTGAAAGGTACTGTCTGCACATACACTTACCTGGAGGAGTGACCCTCCCATTGCTATTCTGTCTCTGTAGGGAGTCCTTATAGCAGACTGAACACATTCCGTTGGTACGAGGGTTGCCATAAAAGCCACATCCTGTGACACAGAGCAGGGGCACTTGGGTCTGGTTCGTCTCTTGAGCCATGTCCCTCCTGTTGAAGCCCAAAACAAAGTTATTAGTTGCATCTGTTCTGCCAAGGAAAACCTACAATGATCACAGCAGCAAAAAGGCCACGTCTAAACCGCCTTAAATAGCTATGAGTGAAGAGAAAACCGACACTGCCCCAATAAGTCCTTGTTGCCAGTTGGTACTACACAGGTGCTTAGCTTCTTGCTGGTTTTGGCACTAAGGTGCCATACACAAAATGCTTTTCCAGAACAGAATGACCAACCACCAATTTGTTTTCACAACAGTACCTTAAAATTCAGAGAGAACTACTTGCATTAAAAAAGAAAGAAAGTACAGTCATGCGTGTCACGTCAGCTAACGAGAGGAGCAAACAGACTCATTTCTCCAGGTGTTGCTGTGAAATGTCAGAGTGCTTTCATACCGGGACAAAAATAGCTCATCACCAGAGCATTGTTGTACTGCGCCGTGGGCTTCAGCAGCTTAGACAGGCTGTAAAAATGAGCGTGTTATGCAGAGCGCAGACTCGAACGCCGAGACTCAGTCAATGTTTGGAGAAGGAGAAGGAGTGCTCAGACAAACTTCCACAGCACCCACCTACCTCTCAAATCCAGCCCAGGTTTTCAGCTCACTGCAGTGGAAAGACTTAATCTGAAAACTAAATCTGCATTTCCCCCTCCTCACCATAGCATTCACAAACCTCACTTACTAGGTGGAAGATGGGTTGTGGTTTACACAGGAAATCATGGAATGGGCTAGACCTACCCATACACAACAAGATCACCGGCATCCATATTTAACTGCTCAACAAGACTGTGAAAAACACGTCTTAACGTTTACCCAAATGCACACCTGCGTCGCTTGACCCAAAGACCCATCGGGAATCACTTGACTAAGCAACTGCCAGCATGCGTAGTTTTTACTGCAAACACAGATGAGCCCACCAAACAGCCACGCATTTCAGAGGGTTTGTAGGGTAAAAGTCAAAGGAGAACCCAGTTAAGGCGGTATGGCTTAACCCAGGCAGCTTATCTGCTAATGCACTGATCTCTATCGCAATGTGGCAGTGCATGTCATCGGAAAGAAGTGGGGGCAGGACATCCTCCGACACAGCAAAACACTCATCTTCTCTCTGGGTTGGGGGAGAGCTAGTCTTTATCGTGCAGTGTTTCTCGCATACCAACCTGACCACACGAGACTCATGCACACCTACAATGGAAGAACACTCAGAACGCTAGCGTGCTACAATCAGCATGCGTCCTTTGTGTAAGTCTCGTGCAGCCCATGGGAGAATGCTGTTTGGCTGCAGTACTTCCCGGCTTCGGTCAACAGTCGCTAACAGCTGCAGCTTGTATCCTCTCTAGAGGAACTGCTACCCACCTGATGACATCAATGCAATTGAAGTATAACGTATAGTCCTTGAAAACAGATCTCTTGGGATAAAGTCAGGGCAATGTTATGTGAACAGGAGGGGACACTACATAAAGAACTGACAAAAATAAGGACCCTAATTCTAGAATACCTAATATTTGAAAGGGGAGCTCAAAGTGTGATCCTAGTTTTTCCTCCAACTGTGCAGCAGAACCTCTGTGGACATGAGGCAGTCCTTAAACCATCATCCTCTGATGAGCCCAGCACACAGTCACTGACCTCAGATCAGGGTTTACACTCAAGGCCATAAACCACCACACGCCCTGCTGCGCATTATATCACGTTTAAAACGGCCCCCTCAGCTGCACCGTGCACAAAGTACAATAAGACTGCCTTTATTAAAGCCAAGAATTGACACACAGGGAGTGGGTGTGGGGAGGCAGGATAATCATATTGGGCCTCAAACCCGACGAGGAAAAACGTGCCTTCGCACACGCATTTATGCGGCTGGCCGTTCTTAATCAGAGACATGGATCTACATTTCACGTCATTCAAATGAGCTCCGTGGCGGGCCAAAACAGAGGCAACACTGTATGGAAACAGACAGGGGGAGGTCAGCGGCGGAACACAATGGCATGCTTTTAAAGCAACGGCTGCTCTCAGCTGTGGCCCATGTCAAACCTGACAACTGCGAGAGAAAAATATGCCGTCGCCCTGACAGCCTCTCCGCCTGGGGTGGGACTGCACATGCAAAGGATCACAAACCATCCAGCACTCCGCTGCGACAGGACTTGAACTGGAATGATAAACATGCCACAGAGACACAATTGCAGACACAGCACAATCTATGATACATTAAACACACTGTTGTTTTTTCCAAGACAGTATTCAGAGGACACATCTTAAGGTCATTGAGGTGTGGACTTGGACTTCCACAGTATGCTCACTGAGCAAAATTCCTATTTAAATCAATGCCATCAGAAAGAAAATCAAATGTTTACTGGGTATGTGTCTCCTAAGAGGTTTCCATTAAGATATTAACAACACCATTATATAGCATTTGGCATATTATTACATTTCAATCATATCACATTGGGCTTAAATGGGGAAGCATGGCAGCACATTACACACTCAGCAACATGGCAACATTGCAAACTGAAAAGCACGCAGCAGAGCTGGATTTCCCAGAGCAGCACTGTATCATCTCTACATCAGCTGAACAGGGTCATCTTAAGGAGGACAAAGCCTGCTGCAACACTGGTGTAAACAGCCGCTAGTTAAAATAGGCCGTTTGAACACTTAAAGTGGCTCCTGCCACATGACTGAATGTTTCTTCTCCAAGACGCTAATTTTGATTCCCGTGCTGAGCTCCAGCCCAGGCTGCTGGCTCTCTGTTTCCAACCCCCCACAGAGATCCCTGGCAGGATTCAGCCAGCCGCTGTGACAGTGAGCACTTATCCTCCTGTACACTGTTAGGCTCACATGGGCAGCCTTGGCATAAGCCTCCCCGGTCTCACAAAACAAGCCTTGCCGGGGTCGCGATCTCAAAAAAGCTCTTACCCCAGAGACCACAGCTCTCTAGTTGTGTACTGTTTGATTCTGTTTGCTAAATCTGCAGCCAATCCACACAGGTCTTACAGTACCCCCACCCCCCATCTCTCTGCACACTGCAGAATTCCAAGATTAAATCTCCCAGATTAATTACAGAACGATTATCGTGGCCTTTTGTATTATGTAAGCAAAACAGCTTACACCACTGTTTAACATTGATTAACAACGACCACTGCATTGGTTAAGCGTCAAATCTCTCGGCTAGTACCCTCTTCAAAATTTTAGCCCTTTTAAAAAGGGAAAACACTGGCTCTCAAATGAGAGGTCCTTGAGTCCCACTTGAATGGCTTGAATTAATCTAAAGCCTTTATGGTGATTTATCACTGCTGGATGTAGAGAAAACTGAGCCTACAGATTACCTCAAAACATCTGACTATTGAAGTGTTCAAATGTATCTAAACACCCCATTAAAGTTGGCAAACATTTTCATGTTTATCAATTCCTTATAAAGAACTGGTTCTACTAGACGTGGTGTTCTGGAACGCTGACACTTGTCAATAACTCTTAACTGTATCTTTCCAATTCTTAAAATGGTATTTTATATGTCTTCCATTGCATGGCTTCAGCAATGACAAAAGCATAACCACAAGCCATAACACAAAGCTGAAGAACCTTGCCATTCCTGTGTGTATCAGCATCTAACCTAAACTACCAGTCTATTCAGTGTAGCATAGTTAGTAACCGCTAACTGCCCAGTCTATGTGGCACCACTGATGTAAAATAACTATCCAGAACATTACAGGCTAAGGGAAAGGTTATAGACGGTCATAAAATGACAAAAGACAGATGCTGCAGGGATGGTCCAAAGCCTTCAGTAAGCCTACTTTGCACCTCAACAGGTTCTATGAGCTTGCAGGCATGTAAGGCAAAACTGAACATGTCACTCAATACACCACTGTCATTCTAGTGTTTAAAAAAACAAACGCTTTCAGTAAAGTAAAAAGGGAGTCAAAACAGTTATGAATCTAGCATGTATGCCAACCTTGTACAAGTCAGTAAACAGCAGCCTAACCTTGCTTGTGTTCAACACTTTGAAATCACCAGTTTTGATTTAGACAGGAAGCAACTAGCGCTTTTTTTTTTTTACCCACATGAAACAAGGACCCTCAGAAAGGCACCTCATTGAACAGCTCTCCACAATGGAATTACAACAAAATTTAAAAAATCAAAAATATCCTTAATGCCTTTGAGAACAACACCCTACGTTCACAGTACCCAGCAGATGTTCCTGAAAGCTTGACATTTCCTTGTAGGTGTCCTGACAGGGAGATTTTGTATATCTACAAGTCTCAATATTTTCATTAAGGAATCTAGTGGATGAAGAAAAAAGCTGTGACTTCCTTATTCTAATTCCTATTTAGTTTGATCACAGCACCCAGTACTCAGCCTATGCTATGCAATACAATGACAAGCACTTCTGTGAGGTTGGCCTACATTAAACAGAATTTCAGACCATGTTTAACAGATCTTTCGACCACTGCATGGCTCCAGGAATTCACTTTGACACCCCTTCTTTAAACAAATTTGGGCTATTTTTACAATTGTACAAAGATAACTTTTGGAAGGACAGTCCTTTATTAATTGCTTAAACTATTCCCAAAATGTACATAATGCAATATTTTGTCTGCATTCATATTGGCTGATAAGAAACAAAATGTTTAACCATTCATAAGGTCACCAGACAAGCAGAGTTTAGTTTGGCGGAGGCCTGCTTAAAACCATTTTGTTCTTTCACCTCAAAACGTTACATGACTACTGGCTAGCCTAAACTGCAACTGCAATAACATGCAGCTAGCTAGCTTGCCTGCTAGGTACCTAGCTACAAAGTAAAGTTTCCTTATTACACCTGGAGATAAACTTACGTTTACTTTGACAATAGTAAGGAAAAAAAAGAAAAAACAAACACACACAAAAGAAACAGATAATAGCTTTCTAAATAAGTGAAATTATATTTGCTATTCCACATCTTCAAAATGATAGCTCTTAATGAAGCAATTGACACGGAAATAAGTTTGGATTAGCCAAGAGCTGTCGTGATAGATTGGTTAGCAAGCTCGTCAGCTAATTGTTCGCTTCCAACTGCAGCGCAGACTTGGCATTTGACAAACCAACAGAAGACTTGCATCTACCCCATCTTTCCACCCATTTTGTCGCGACATTTTCTTTGAGAAGTCAGGTGTTAACCAACAGTGACCTCGATAATGAGTTTATTGTTTGGCCTTCGTACCTAAAATGTTTCTTTGGGAACATACGCTTGATTATTTTTTACAAAAGCGACTATATCCAAACAATTTCCTGGTCTGGGCGTTGAATTAACATGGCTAACTAGTCCAGGTAGCTAAGGAGCTAAGTAGCTGAAGAGCCGATAGTTGGCAAACTCGCTAGCAAATGATAGCCAGCTAGCAAACGTTACCCAAGTTAAACTAAAGAAAAAAAGACCCTCCTTCACCCATCCACCAAACTGAACTGTAAGATTCATTCAGAAGATACAATTGTAACTAGCTCGCTGGCTAAGTTTTTCAACGACAAGCTAGGACACAGGCTAGCAACAAACAAACACAGATGTATTGAAGATGGCTAGATAACGTTACCTAAATGTAAATAACCAAACAGCTAACCTCGTCAGGTAAAGATAATTTTCTGGCGAGCCTCGACGTTTAACAGTCAGTCACCGACATTCTTGGATACATTTCTAACTCACTCTTTTTGAATTTAAACAGAACTGCAAGAAAAGAGACTGACAAACTAGGCAGCACTAACTAGTGTTAGCTAGACAGCTAGCTAGCTAAACATCCCCTTATTTCCTGTCTCAGCGGTGTTCTTTTGTTCTCCCGTCTGCATCGTGAAGTTAAACATAATGACAGCTAAATGAACCTAAAGGAACGGGCATTTTTGCGACAACATAGACTCGACGATTAATATTTAAGAAGAATCACTAAACGCTACTTTGATATCAAACCTACCGACAAATTCGTCCCCAGATTCCCCCTTTCAACTCCTCTCTTCCTTTCTCTCGCTATCAAATTCAACTCGACGACATACACTAAAAAAGCTAAGAGCTACCAACAGAGGAAACGAAACGCCTACCTTATTTTCATTGGCTGTATCTGTTGCATACCACACCCATGCCTTTTACCATTGAAGAATAATAATGTCAATCATACTGAGAACTTTTCTTAGTAAAAAGGTAGGTTGAGGAAAGAGGAACCCTTTAAAAAGCCTTGTACGGGAGTCCCTGAATACCTTAAAGGGACAGTGTTGGTATTTTGATGATAAATTCCCTCAATAAAACATGGCACTTTTATTATAAGAAGAATACTATCTCAATGCACTCAACGGCTTTATCCCACCTCAAAATCTCCTTTAGTCTACAGTCTCAATACAAATGATACCAAATATCCAATCACTTTCATAGTTGTAGCTGAGTTAAATTTAAATTTTGTCCCACTTTATGCTATTTTGCATGCGCGACATGCTTTTTACTCAGTAATCAACATTGAGAGAAAATACATGGCTAGCTACCCAAACTTCCCAATGCGCTCAGCTAATGAAAAGCAAAGTATACATTTTAAAAACACAAGCATAATACCATCTCGCTATAACCTCACAATCATACTACCGTCTCTTCTCAAATGAGTTAATTTATGATTGGCAACTATACAAATATCCCGACTCCTTGAATAAACACTATTTTCAATAAAAGGACGTGCAATTGTTTTTGGGACCATTCCAGAGGGAATTTTACCTATTTCAGAATCCTTGAAAATCCAAGGACTCACACCCCAGCACAAGAATTCTTGTAAACGGCACGGCACGTCTCATTTTAGATAAGGTATTCAATAACAGATATCAGCGTGAAGGTATATGGTAGGTATTTCCTCGTGGGCTTCAAGATAACACAAACAGGTGTTATGTGTAATCTTTATAGAAGTATTCTTACAGTTCTAATATGGTATATATCCATGCAACGGTTTATACTCGAAATAACTGTCAAGAAGGCAGGACGAGTGTGTGTGTGTGTGTGTGTGTGTGTGTGTGTGTGTGTGTGTGTGTGTGTGTGTGTGTGTGTGTGTGTGTGTGTGTGTGTGTGTGTGTCTGCCTGCCTGCCTGCCTGCCTGCCTGCCTGAATGAATGAGGTAGAATTCAATATAGCAAGTGTTTTATAAAACGCACGCACGCACACACACACACACACAAAGTTTAGGCACTTTTTATAAAATCTGACAACGTTTACGGAAACGGAAACAAAAGCAGGCACGTCTGTTGCATCAAGTTGACTCATTTTCTGGCAGTTTCTCGCGTGAAAGTTAATGCATTGCTGCTACATTTATATCTCTATGATAAAAGGTAGCGAGTCCTATTTTGTTCAATTATTAGCTCGGATTGCGAAACCGAACCAGATGTTTAATTAGCCCATTCAAGGGCCATGCAGTGGCAGTACAGTGCAGCCACAGAGTGCAGTCTGGAGACCACGTGAGATAAGCACAGAAAACAATCTCTAGTATGGCCGCCTTGCGTGCTGCCAAACAAGCTTTGAGAAAAGAAATAAAGAAACGAGTTGCGACGCTCGGGGACCAGGAGAAACTTCGTCAATCTCATATCGTTACGCAAAAGGTAGATTGAAATACGCTGTAATATGCATCGCCACGGAGGCTCAATGATTGCACTGATGGACTTAGTCGTAATATTCAGATGAGACGAAAGCGAAAACCAATAGCTGCTAGCTAGGACTCGGTACTTGTAAGGCTCGCGAAAGACTCTTAAATGAAGCTGCATTTGATACAGCCGCTGACGTACAGTGCTGAACTGTATACCGCAGTGCATACATATTAAATGTAGCATTCATATTTAGCTAAATGTATGCCATCGTGAATGTTTGTAACCAATGGCTTGATTCCCAACGGTTAATGAAGTATCCCATTGCTTTTTCTTTTGAAAAATATTTAGTTTTAATTCAAGGCATTAAAATGCCTGACTACTTTGGCAGGACATTGAGTACATACTGCCATTGTAAACATTTGAGCAAGCTAACAAGCTATCTACCCTTTGCACCTACAGTAGTTGCTGACCTAGCTTGCTTCGAAACAAATACGAAAGATTTGCAGTGCCCTCTAGTGACACGTGGTTGTGGAATGCTTGTACACAGTCCTGATCCAAACCTCTTATTGATAGTTTGCAGGGACGGCAAGTAGGGTGGACCGCACTATCTTCACTACACAAAAGGTTGAATTAAGTTTGGAAAGCTCGGAGAGTGAATATTAATCGCTTGACCATTATATAGGAAAACATTTTTGTTTGTTCAGATTTTTAGAAGCAGTTGGCTGCCGAGTATCTTTATGTTTGGAATAATAAAATTGAACTCTGTCGACTAAACAGTACCCTAAACAGGTTTGACAGACCCCTGTACTACCCTACCCCACAGCTTATTTTAATTATAAGTATTGACTTTTGCCGCCAGTTGCTTTAGGGAGGCAGTATTAGGAAACATAAAGGTGTTGACAGCAAATGAATGTATTACCATTAACCTCTAATTTGTTTATTTTCAGAAAAAAGAAATGGTTGTAATCAAGCTTCTTCCCCCCTCTGTCTAATTAGCTACTCAAGCATCCCAAATATGAGAGCTCTCGGAGAATAGCGGTGTTCCTCAGCATGAACGACGAGGTCCGCACAGAGGAGATCATCGAGGACATTTTCAGAAGGGGCAAGGAGTGCTTCATCCCCAAATACCTGACCAACAGCAGCCACATGGACATGCTGAGGCTGGCCGAGGCCAAGGACATCCAGTCCCTGCCCCTTACGTCCTGGAACATACGCCAACCTGGAGACAAGGAGGAGAGGGAGGAGGCGTTGACCACAGGTGAGCCTTCGTGCTGCTGCTGCTGCTCTCTGGCACACTGCTCTGGGAACCGCCGCAGCAAGTACGCCGCCGCACTTTCTCAAGATGTTCATTACATTCACATTATTTGCTCAGCAGGCGCTCCGTATCTAGAGTGACTTACATAGCTAGCACCTCATAATTTTATACCTCTGGATATTTACTGAGCCAATCTGGGTTAAGTACCTTGCTCAAGGTCACCACAGTGGCGCCCCACTTAGGTAATCGAACCTCAGCCTTTGGGTTGCAAGGCCTGCCCCATTCTCTTGTGTTGGGCTCAGTGGGATATAGTCTTTGTTTGTGAAAAATGAGAGGAAATTGTCTGGGCAGGAAGACTAAAATCATATTAGAATGCTACATATAAAACACCTCAGCCGTCACACATCATGTCTCATCTTACACAACGCTATGGATTTGGCCATCGCTTAAGTGAATGAAAAACGTGTCGTGTGAAAACTGTTATGCTTGTGTAAGTTTGTCTTATGAAGGTAAGGACTAAGTGGTTAGATGGAACAGATCCCAAAGAATGCAAAGGCAACAGTACTCAATTTCTGAGAGCAATGTACAACCAGAAGGTGGTGCTGTATTACTGTGCCAACAGCAGGGCAGAAATTATCTGGCATTGACTATGTCCTACTGGAGCAATTGGAGAAGTGCCTGTGTAGTCTGAGTGTTGCATTCACAAAGAATTATAATGACCATGAATAATAAAATAATCTGAAATGAGATCCATTATTTTCTATGTGTAAATAACAAAATTGAGTCCACAGAGAGGTTTCTCAAGTCTGATTATTTTTAATAAGGCACATAAGTGGTCCTCTTCAAATTAATTTAAACAAGAAGGGGAAAATATCATGATCTATCTTGCTACCAAGGGAGATTTATTATATTATGAATTTGCATGTGCAAGCATTATGTGTCCTCCGTCAGAGATATTTAATGCAGTTCTTGAATGTATTCTGTGGTAACATCACCTGTTGTTTGGGTTACTTTCAAAACTTTGAATGAATAGCATGCTGATGTTGACGCAGAAAAAACTGTGTCAAAGAAGGACAAAGGTATTCCTCCAAGATTCTCTTTATCCTCGCTTGAAAGGGGCTTTTTGTTAACCTTTAAGGGATAAAGAAGTGGTGCTGTATCTGGGGAAAGCTTATGTCTAGACCTGTTCGGAGCTGGCCACTGCTGTTTTATTTGGGTTTATCTGAAGATAATGAAAACGCAATTGACTTCAGGGTGCAGTGGATCCGCTCTAATCCCGCAGCCTTTCTTCTCTCCTCCATTCATTTTTTTCTTTTTTTTAAATTTTGAGTTGTTTCGATTCACAAAAGTTTGGACATGGACTGCTGCTAAAGATGTTCCTACTTCCTGGCAGTAGTGTTTTTGATAGAATCTCACCTATGTTCTTAAGTAAATGCCGATGAGTACTTATTTGCTTTGGAAGAATTCACACATTAAGAGCTTGCTCTGTGACACCACTCAAGCCCCAGTATTTTACCTGATAATCTCAACTCATTCAAAGAGTTATTGGTCAGGGGCACCACCTCTCTCACTGCAAGAACAAACACGCCATCAGAGGGCTTGCAGCTAGTTTATCTCTGCTCCCCATCTCCAACGGCAATATAGATGAGAAAATTAGCATCATCAAGCTCTCAGCGCCATCATGAAAAATGAAGTGGGGAAGCTCGGCTGTCTTCAGCATGAGGTGTGAGCCTTTACAGTGGCGGTTACTGCTTTGAAGCGCTGGTGTGCTGATTGAACAGGCACAAAGCCTTCTTCATTCTCATTTAAACACTTTGCACGGAAGCGGCCGGGGCCTGAGGGAGATGGACTGACATAAGGAAGGCAGAGCCCCATATCTCAGCACTTCCACACTATACATCAGCTGATCTTTCTCACGAGTTCATTGGTTGGCTGGCAAACACATAGCTCAGCTAACAAGGTCCATGGTGCAGGGAAAAATGCACACAAGGCTTCAGTGTGCATAATACTCTGTTTATCTATCTATTTTTATGTCTCTCTCTTTTCCCCATGGCTGTTCCTTTTGTTGGCTTACAGTGATTTGTTGGTGACTGTGTTTTTATGTGAGATGGAGACGTGAGGTTTAACTTGCCAAGTTTGGCCTGCCAGGCCGGAGAGGAGGACTTGTACAAAATTTGAGTGCAGGTTATCTTGAGCCAGCCACCACAACTTGTGCTCTCTGCTGGGAACCGCTATGTCATTGTTATAGCCTTTTCCCCCGCAGAGCCAGCAATGCCCAGAGATTAAAGGCCCCGGGGAGGGTTGGGGGGTGGGCAGACTGCGTTGCACAGGGAAAGGTTTGTTGTATGCCAGGTTAGACAGTGGGTAGTAACTGTGAGAGTGCCCTTGCTTTGTTCCTCCATCCCCTCATGTCTTCACTGAAGAGCCTTTCTGCGTCTGCCCGCACAGCATGGGACTCTGAGAGGACAGGGCGCTTCCCTTGCCAGTGGGCACTTGTGCCTGTTCATTTGCATATTGTTCAGTGGCTGAAAGAAAGGGCGTTACTTCATAGGAAAGGAAGATGTGTCTGCGCATTGCCGAGAGGGAAAAGGTCAGGAGAGATTTGCGAACAGCATTCCGCACAGACGTAGGGCAATAGGATGGATGAATGGGCTACTAAATGCTGAGTTGGTCATTGCCTGCCAGCGGGTGTCGGTGATGAGGGAAAGGAACACGAAACATCATTTAGTCTCTGCAATAACACGTCCCGGGCTGTCTGATCGTTTAAGGTCACCGTTTAAGGTCTTCAGTTGCAGCGCGGGAATACTTAACATCCAGCCTAGCCTTGAGAACCTAATTCAGTCACCCGCAATGGGACCAGATCCTATTGCCACCCTCATGGTATATCACAGTTTTGTGGCCTCTGCTAAATCGGAAGTGAGTCAGGTCCTGTCTGAGCAGTGCATGAATCAGTTATGTAACACGCTCTGCAAAACCTGCGGTTGACTGTAATATTGCTGCAAACAGTAGCATATGTACTGATGTTGAAGGGCTTGAGCAGTTCATGAAAAAGAACATATGGATTCTTCATAATGTGTCTCGTATAACTGGTCTATATACATTTAATTTGTTAAAAAGAGGTGACAGTCACTAAAGCTAAACTGAATTTACTAGCTTTGTGCAACTCCTTGAAGTATAATCCTATAATTTGAAATGAGAGAACAAAATCACAGAAATCTGGGGAAACTGATTAAGTATGTATTTCTGTCACTGCGTCTATGCCCAATTTCCAGCAAAATGTGAAGAGTGAAGTAGCAGATTTCTGCTAAGGATAAGAAATGTTGTGATTCTTCTATTTGAAACTAAGAGTCGCACTGCAAAGCCCTCATCAGAGGCCTGTCCCAGCCCGCTGGGGACAGAGAGAACTTGTGTAACATGTTACCTGCAAGAGCGGCTGCTGGGTGGGGGAACCGAATAGAGTCTTCAAGGCGTTTTCATTTTCTTCACAGAGGCCCATTTGGGAGTGGAGAACACCACAGCCAAGGCTGATATACAGGCAATGTCATTCAGGAGAGAAAAAAAGAGGTTTCTTAGGATTGGACCAGCACCATAGGCTTGAAACCAAACTGCTGACTTTTATTATTCAGTTCACTGTGGAGCTAGAATTAATGCAGTCCGTTTCAAAAAAGTTCTTAACGAAGAGTGGGGCAAACAATAGGATCCTCAGTAAATTTAGAAGTGCTCCAGTGCAATAAAACCTCTGCTTATTACTGCAGTCACACTTTTGCCTTCTGCTTGGTTTAAAGGATCAGAATGATGATTCTGGAGTGGATTACATTTAATGTGACTCAACCGCAGAATGCCAGTACATATGAATATGGGAAATATTCCATTTTAGAACTATGGTACCATTATAGACTTGGTGCCACCTACAGTAGCTGGAACAAACTGTTAGTAGGGAGGCCACTAAATGTAACACAGATATGGGATCTTCAGGATGTTCAGTTTTGAGATGTTGAGATTTGATGTTTGAATGAGACTGGAAAGCTGTTTTGTATAGCTCTGCAGGTCATGAACTGGTTTTAGACATTGTGATGTCAAACCTACCACAATATTGCTTGCAACAAGACAGGGATGTCTATGTCAATTTCCATTTTCATTACATTACAGTGTACTAGAACATGGTTTGTATCTGAACATACAGTTAGTTACTGTTAGGAAATAAAGGTGTACGTTTTTCCAGCTAAGCTTTGTTAAGGCTTTGCTACGGTTTGCTATGCAGTACATAGATGTGCAGTTGAAACAGTGCTACAGACATTATTTATAGTGGCTAATAACTGTTATCGGTATTATTTGTTCTTTATGTTTATGGTTGTGAAATCCATTACTTAGAAGAGCACTATCAGTGAAAATAGGTAGGTTATTTATGGTTGAAATGCACATAATGCAAGCACAGATTGAATAGGAGAAAGATCTGCAGTATCCAAGGCTACCTGAAGGACTTTGGGGACAATTATTGCTAAGTGACCTTCATGTTTAAATGCATGTTTGAATGAAGCTACTTCAATATTCCTGAAAGCAGTGAGGTAAAGGCTATAGTGCACTGTGCTCAGTTACAACCCAGTGGCAGTATCAGAAATATGTACCCTTCTCCTTATTAATAGAGATATATGAATGTCAAAAGCATGCTCAAGACAATTGTCAGCCTTTGAAATCACAAGAGCGCTCTTGCAGTGAGAGTTAGGAAGGGATCACTTCATTTGTTATTAAAAACTGGCTGTGAGTGAGGTATAACAAAGAATTAATCACAATTATTATGATTCCATGCATTACATTGAGGCTTCACTGAATATAGCATTGAGAATCATTGAGTTATTTTCCATCTCTCTAAAGCCCTTGAGATTCTCATATGTAAAATACTTATATCTGTTCAAGTCATTATCCTAATTAATAATAGTGAAAAACATCTCTCGTCTGTTTATCTCTACTGCAGGATCTGTACTATTGTAATTTGGTTTTTGGTATGGCTTTTAACATACATACGTGTAAAGATATGCTTAAAAATATACATCTAGAAATGAAAGGGTTAATTACATCTGCAACAGCCTTTCCAATCCTGCAGATTTGTAATACAGTACATTTCAGATGAGTGGTCAAGATTTAAATCAAAGTTAAATAGAACTCAAAAATGAAAAATATCCTAAGTCTTGGTCATTCACACCTGAAATTGGATTTCAGCAAATTGGATTTTAGCACACCTCTAACACTCTGACAGCACTGCCACACTACCTCCATACCATCCTAAATCAAAAGGGATTCTTTTCTGGAAGGTATTTAGGTGTTATGATCAAAATGGTATAGTTGGTATATGTAGCGGATTATGTCATCAAGTTACAAGGTAGCCTGGTCTTAAATTTCAATGAGAGCTTAAAGGCAAAATATATACTTTTAGATAAAGTAAATCTGTTTATGTCTGTGACATTAACACTGTAATTGAGAGTTTAGACCCAGCCACTTTGCAGTTTGTTTGAATTGCCAATGACTGTAATAAGTCCAGTCCTCTTTGCACATAATACAATGTTTACTGATTGGTGCAGACACCCTTCATCATGTTTGTAGGCCAATCATAGACATATGATGTTCATTGCAAGCAAATGGAAACACAGCACATTTTGTTCAGAGAGGACGTTGTTTCGAATACTTGAAGGCTACTGAGACATCCTTAACTGTCTTAAACAAGTGACTTGTCAGTTATTAACAGGTGACCTCAACCCTCAGGGAGGAGGTGATTTAAGGTGATCTAGAAGACAGAGTGGGTGGTAGCCCAGTGCTCTGGGAAATGAACAATGTTTATAACACAGGAGTTTTTAGCCAATTTTGTAGAAGGCTCAAGCTGATATAAATGTACTCAGTTTGTGCAAAACAATATTACTTAAATACAAAAATGGGCACTGAATGTCATATTCAACTATTAAACTTAAGTATTAGAACCCATTTTGTCTCCTCCATTTTTATTGTTCATTTATATTGACTAATGGAACTCCAGTGGCCATTCCCTCAGAATATTGAACTTAGTACAGCTGATTCCTCATAGTACCATGCAAAAAAATTGCTACTAAGGGTTAAATTTGATATGAGGTGCTAAGTCAATGGTCCATGAATTTAGCTGAAACTTTGTGAAAACACAATCTCAGACTGAGCTCCGAGAGCCACCAGGGGGAGTCTTAAATTCATGCTTATAAACTTCAAGCTGAATTGGCAGTCAGGTGAATTAGCACCTTATATTAAATTCGGCACTTGCTCCAGTCAGCCGGAGTCCCGCACAGCAGAATTGTTGATATCACGCCTTTATAAATGCTTTTGGGCCCTGGGACCAAAGGTTTGCAATTTTATTTTTTATGCTGATGTCACCTGTTTTCACTGTAATCTGCACATTTATCTGGGACGGTAAAAGGGAAGCTGGTGACCCAAGGCGAGGAGGAGAGCACAGGCCATCCTCACAGATCCTCCCTCATGACACACTCACTGTCGCCTTGTTTTCCCCTCTTTGTCCTGCGCAGGAGGTCTGGATCTCATCCTGATGCCCGGCTTGGGCTTCGACAAGGGCGGGAACCGTCTGGGTCGAGGTAAAGGGTTCTACGACACCTACCTGGAGCGCTGCATGAGGCACCCCAAAGGCAAGCCCTACACCATCGGCCTGGCCTTCAAGGAGCAGATCTGCAAGGAGGTCCCGGTGGACGACAACGACATTCACATCGACGAGGTCCTGTACGAGGACGCGTAGACCCATCGATCGATGGGACCGTGGCAGCGTTTCGTCTTCCACAGCCCCCCGTGCTCAATTAGAGGGATGTCCTGTCGTATCAAGTGCCTTTTAAGACTCAGATAATCATTATTCTCTCCGTCTTGTCTCAGAGAGATTATGCAATTCAAATTGGATTAATTTGTGCCAATAATGGGCTCCCATTGCATGAGACCATTGCATTAATCTGCATGTCCTTACTTCTCCCAGGCTGCCCAGCCCTCTATGTTCAAGTAACCAACTGCCTCAGACCTTATGTTGACAGAGTAAATTACAATGTTAGTGGTGGCTGCAGTGGAAAAATCAAATTTAGTATTTTCTGGCTGCTGTAAAAAGTATGATATACTTAATTTCATCACTGTGATAATTGACCAAAAAAGCATGTGTTTCTCTCTGTCTGTTTCATTCAGTCGGGGAAATTTATAAATGGATGTAGCCTAAGAATTTTGTCTTTTTATTAAATTATGCGGGATAATGTAGCTCAAATGAGTGGATTGAAGATGTGGAAAATAAAGCAACAACAGCGCCAAAGAAAAAGGGCTTCTCTAATGTGACAATTGACAGAATGGTTTGTGCATTTCCCCCGGTTCATTGCTACAGCCAGACACCCGTTTATCACCCCTCTCGTCTCCTCCTCGCTTGCGCCGAGGGGACATGCTGTCGCTGTGTTACGGGTAAACGGGAAGCGTTGACAAACAGCGGGCAGATGAGAACGGCCACGTTCGGCAGACAGCGATTCGCTGATGGATCGTGTGCCATGTCCTGCTCCACGACCGAGGGACCACTGCGGCTGATGAGGCAGAATGTTTACCGCGGTCAATTTGTCGTTTCTCTGCGAGATGGATTCCTTACCTATGCACAGACGTCCTTAATTGCTCTGTTATAATGTCCTTTGGATCCCCGTGCTTCCAAAGCCCTGGTCCCAGCAGAGAAATTGAGATACTGTGTGTAATTAAAATGCACCACATCAGCACAGTGAAAAACGGGACCGAGAAGCGGAGGGTCATGATATCTCCTACAGCAAAGGCCTTTAGGAGCCTATTTCTATTAAGGAGAAGACAACATTAAACCCCATATGGTACAGACAATAACTAAATTAAAACAGCATACATATTTATAATAGGCTGGTAGTGTTGCTAAATATAGATGCCTTTTTGAAATGTAACCATTTTACTCTGCAAACGACCCTATCCAAAAATGCCATCCTAAGAAAATTGCCAAGCTTGTTTAATGCATCTACTATAGCTATGGGATAGGTTATATGTATTTCTGTTAGCTTGCTAATAGTATTTCTACTACTTCTAAGTCGTCAAACCGAGAAATTAGACCAAACCAAGAAATTGGATTTAATTATTTCTTTTTTAAATGGGATGTTTCACGCTTTAAAACTTAATTTTACATCATTTTTACGACCCAAAGCTCATGGTTTAAAAGCTCAGCGTTATCAGAGGCGTTGAGCAAATTATTCTTTGACACAGCCGTTTATTTCCAGTGCAAGGACGCGGTTTTTGCTGATGAGCTCCCCATCTGCACAATGGCTTGTATCCTTTCCATTGTTGTCGGTGGTATAATGACTGTTAGAGTGTCCCGATGATTTCACGTTCAGCATGCATGGAAAAATTCTGCTCCCTCAGAATAGCCTATGAAAAACAGGGATTTCAGTTTTACAGATAAGGAAAAACAGTTGTTACTTGTATAGTATTCCCCAAACCCCGAATTTTCTCACCCCAATATCCCTTCTTCCTTCATTTCCCCCCTGGCTTTATCTCCCAGTGAGTTAATGCTTCCTGTTTAATCAAACACGGCAGGACCCTGGAAATGATTAATAAAAAAGGCAGTTGAGATGCCAACTCTCAGCGCGAGTTCTCATTATGAAGAATTAATAAACCGATGCAGGGGGACTAGATTCGCCGTTTTGGAAGCCCTGGGGACGAGGACGGGGACGATGACGCCGACACCCAAGAAACGGAAGTCATGGATACTGCGATTGAACGGACGCGGTGGAACAGTGGCTTATTTTTTGTGTGGGTACTTCACTAAATGACCTCTGGAGGCGGAGTGTAACCAATGCTGCTTTTCGCGCGAATCGATGGAGTTCGACCAGAGCCGACGTGTCCAATCTGCTGTTTGGTAGAGAGAAGGATTACGCTGATGGGCAAATCGAGTAGAAGTGAACAGGTGAAACGTCTGCTTTGGGCATGGTGTAGTGTTTACTTTCAATCAAAGACACATAGAGCGCTCCAGTGTGGCGTGAGATGAAACGCCTTCGGTTTCAGTTCTGTTTCTCCTCTATGTACAGTTCAATTCCCCCCAGTGCCATAAAGCAGTGAGGTGTCCATTAATACTACATAAGGGGGAAAGAGCATCTCTGCTCAAGAGAGCTGAACGGCAACGCGCTTCCTGTGCAGTTTTCACCCTCAAGAACATCTACGCGTTCCTCAGTGATAGGTGCATCATTTGTCATATATTTCTTAATCTTTTTTTATACCTACCTGTATTGACCAGAAAACCCTGCTCCACATAATGCTGCAATAGACACAAAGCTTGGAGACACTGCGATGCGCTAACACTGTTATGTCACCATCACTTTGCGTCAATCCTTTGTTAGTGCACACTCAGCTTTTTGGGGAACGGATATGACACCAGATATTTACATTGATACCTTCTTGGCATACTGTTTGTTCCAGGCCTGAATTCATTATTTCTCATATAATTCTACATAATTATTATTACTGCTCATGTGTAGAATTTGAGCTACAGATCAAATTTACCAAGTGTATGAAAGTAAGTGGTAGATGGGATAAATGGGGAGCTTATTAAGAATTAAAATGCATGCATGAACTAGATATTTTTTGGTTTACAGAGATTGGCCTACTAAATTCTTTTTAATGTTCTTTTTTGGGCAATTCCCCAAGCAACCGAGTAATGATCCATAGCTGTGAGCACACTCCAAACAGCACACCAAGCCAGCCGAGTCACAACCAGAGATGAAAATGTCGCTGCAAAAAGGAAATGAATAATAGACCAACAGCTGGGGTTCAGTGTGGCATTGTGCTTGTAAAAGTTCACTAATGAATGGGGGCGAGAAGGAGCATGAATCTGCAAAATACAGTACTGCATAATCTGTGGATTCAAAGACATCTTATGGACAGACTTTTGTTTAAGTCCTTTCAAAACTCGGTGAGCACCCTGAAAAACAGTTGAATGGGCATTGATCTTCCACAAAACAGTCTGAATATTCACTGCAAAGAGATTTGTCGTAGGGTAATACCATGTAGATTGCATTGGCAATGATTACCTATTTGAATGTATTTCAATCAATTTCAGTGGGATATTAATATTATTTAATTGGATTTAAGCAGGAAACTACCATTTAATGATTAACCTCTCTCAAAAACCTTGGGCATCTTCTACATTAATTTGCCACATAATAAAATGTTTGCTGTATATTACCTTCAGTTATAACGCTTAAAGATTTTTGCTTATAAATCATATTACAGTTTAGATTGCATTCATGTTCCCCATGCCTTTGTCATCCTGAAACTGTAGTAAGTAAGGTAAATGCCTTTGTAATGAATGTGGAAAACAGCCATGCTAGTCTACACACTCACTGGATGCGGCAATGACTTTAAAGTAGGTCTTGCACATTATAAATTCTTGCTGTGTGTGTGGAGCAGGTAGACAAATGGATCCTGCATACTTTCAGTGACCAGGGATGCGTAGTCCCTCTGTCGAAGGCCCAGAGGCCCAGAACAGCTTACATAGCACTTAGTGGGAGGTCTTTCAGAGGAGGGGAGTGAGAAAAAAAAAAAAAAAAAAACGCCAACTCATGCGTGTTTCCAGTTGGGAGCGTCCTAGCAGGACTGGGGTCCAGAGATTCATGAGGACGGAACGGCGCACAAAAGCAAACCAGGAGGGGACTGCAGATGGCGCATTGTTTTTCCAAGGCTGGAGCCGCACGGCTGCAATGCAGAGCACTGCCCAGCCGAGCCAAACTGGACGCCTCCGCAGGCCAATGGAAAAGCGGGAGCCGTCTGAAATGCAAATCCAGAAAATATCAGGGTGAGGCGTTGAGAGGTTCATTTAAAATAAGGGGAGGGAAGATTAAAAAAAACAGGAGAGATGTTTGTGAATCGCACAGAGGACAATAAAGGCAGTGAGCGGTACCCCGCAGCGAGGGGACTGCGGTCTCATTCACCCCCATGGTGCTCTGCTCCTCTGAAATGCACAGATTTCTGCAGAGAATGTCACACTCACACTTTGATTTCCCGTTCTCATGATCTGTAATCTCTAGGAGCTTAGGGCCTTTCTGGCTCCCAGACTTGTTGTGGAAACACCGACCGCGACCGAGACAGAGCAGTCCAAGTGAATTAGCCGCACCTCCATTCTCCAAAACAACTTTTGCCATTCTAGACAAGCCTGGTGCTATATATTTACCTGCAGCACAGCAATAATCAAACATTTTGAAGAATGACTTTAAGTTTATATAGAACTGTAAGGCACACAACAATGCTTGCCCTCTGTATTCCCAGCTTCAATGCACGAGGAACACAGACCACTTATTTACGTGAGGAAATGAACTGATTTACATTGTTGTTTGGCATGGAACTCTGGGTAGATAAAAAGTACAAATGTAGGTGAGGGAATAATCATTACATGAATAAATCTAATAGGTGGTGCTAGCATGTGCTGTTAGCCACTTACTTTGATAAACCATAACAAAACACTATGATTCCTTCATATTAGTGAGTCACTGATCAAACATGATAGCTCCCCTATTTTGGGGCTCATGAAGCCCCAGTCTGCCATCAGCCCACTTCTGACAAGTGACATGGTTAAACTGAGATCTCAGGGCTGACAGAACGGTCACGATTACTCAGGGAAACAGAGGTGGCCCATAGGCTAAGCTGTCTGCCCAGAGATGGAAACCTCATGTCACAGACATCGCTGACCAACAGGAAGGCTGGGGCTTCTGTTCTCAAACAGAAAGAATGTCATCTCCAAACCAAATATTCCTTTGTATTGCAATGCTTCTCGCTTTTCACTAGAACCACAGCTCACTGGCTGGGATTAATAAGAGATGATTAACTTTTGCAGCAAGGGAAGAACAATTGCTGATTTCACTCAGTTCAGCAGTATATATACGTGTGTGTGTGTGTGTGTGTGTGTGTGTGTGTGTGTGTGTGTGTGTGTGTCCTGAACTCTATCTCCTATCTCCACCCTGGTTCCCAGCTCCTCTCTGTCAATCCCTGGCACTGATATCTCTGTGCCTGTGAATCGTCAGCCAGGCCTCCAAGCCTGTGTCACTGAATTCTACAGCAACCACAGAATTTCATCGCTCCCCGAGAACTGCTCTTACTGTATGCAATAAATATTCCAACTCGGCTCCACGGTGTGGTCCGCCCATAGTAAAAACAAATGTAGAGCTGTTCGGTCAGGGCAAAAAAACTCCAGGGACCGTATGGTTGGACAACACATGTAAAAATATGACTTATAAGGGCCATTTAATTACAGTGTGCTCAGCACATCAGGCTAAATGCTTCCCATGGGGTTCATTTTTGCATTCATGCAATTTTTTTTGCTGAATATATGAAGTTTACATATGATTTTCAAACACTGATAGGGTAAGTAGAAGGATAAGTAGAAGGTGAAGTACTAGTTTCTCAGCAAGGGGGCCTATATTAGATGCCTTTTAAGAGGGCTCTCTAAAAAAGGTCAGCTCCATCGAGGTTCTTGTTGCTGCAAGAGAGGCATGGAGACTGTCTGCACTAGCCCTCACTAAAAAATCACTCTAGTGACATATATGTGTGTTTGTGTGTGTGTGTGTGGATGTGTGTGTGTGGATGTGTCTGCCCTTTTAACACATCTAATAATATTGATTTTTTTCTTCTCTGATTGTATTTCAATTTCATGTGACTTTTACACAGCTTGTATTCTGACCTACCTGTAAAGGGAAGTTGTACAGTGAACATGTGAATTATTTGCTAACATACTGCTGTGGTTTAGTGCTCACAAGAATGACATTCCAATTATACATGGTCACACTCCAGAGTTACAGGCGTTGAAGTGAAAAGAGAACAATGGAAAAAAATACTGGCCATTTCTGTCAGCGTGTTTTTACATACACTTGCAGGGGTGGTCATTTTCCGTTCTGGATACCCCAACTGAGAGAGCACAGCACTACAAATTACACAAAAGGGCAATTTTTTTGTTCTCTGAGGATCTCTCCTCTGAAGACCACTCATGTTGTAGTTTTTCAGTCTATATTGATCTGATGGTTTTGAACACCAGTTCTTCCTCTGAAACTGTCTTGTCTGCATTTGTGGGAAGTACAATGGCAAATGTGATGGCACAGCAGGGGCTGGCTTCACTTCACAGTTCCGGAGACCAGGCCTTGAATCTGTTTCTTTGTTATGTCAAGTTTACATGTTCTTTTTGTCTGTGTGGGTGTTCTCTGTGTATTCTAGTTTCCTTCTCACACTTCTCAAATGGTCTGTGTTCCAAGAACCTTATACCTATAGTGCCTTCCCCCCCATTACCCTTCATGACCCTATATCTCCAGCACCAAACTTCTTTAGTGCCCGTACACTTCTAGTCGCCCTCCCCTTTAGTACCCTACACCTCAAACAGCTACAGTGTGTTATCATATATCTTAGTACCCTTTTCCTCCTGTGCCTTCCTTTTTAGTACACCTGTTGTGCGCTTCCCGCTAAGTACCATTCTCCTTTATCAACCCTCTTCTTCAAAATACAGAACATTAAGTCTGTCTTGTGCAAAGCATCAGATAATTTAGTAATTTAATAATGTCTGTAGTATTCATACATCATGCATTGAACCTTTATATCAGACCCACAATAAACATAATATAAACATGACATTCAATTGATTAATGTAATTTCAAGTGTATGCTGCTGTTTGATACAGATAATGCCAGAACCTCAGCTATCACAACACCATTTACCCCCCCAATCATGTCTCCAATCATCCAACTCCCAGTGGTCGCTCCACTTTAATGGACAGATCACAGTGGCTGTTTCACATTTGATGCTATCGTGTTCCAGGCCTCTGCTGCCCTCATTCTCCTGCGTTCCTACAAGGGCAGAGAGTCAGAGAAACTGGACTTCCATCTTGCCTGAGAGAGAGGACAACGCTGAATTGCTGTACCCCCCACCTCACCTCAATCAAACAGAAATCAGATCCGAACCCAAAATGTTTCCCTCATCGCTGAACATCTCCTGCAGGGAAACTCATCAAATTACAGACTGCCATATGGTGACAGGAGAGGCAGAGATGGACAGAGTGGGCGTGTGTGTGAGAGCCACACCAACTGTGCGGGGGGTTGGGGAGGGGGTATGATTCCTTCAGCACAATCTGGGCTAGAGCCTCCTCTCTGTAGGAGCAGACCATTCCTAGCCCCGACATTCCCCCGTCTGTCTGGACATATACTTGAGTGAATAATGGGCTACACAGGGTCAGGCCATAGCATTCCAAGTACAATTATCACTTCAAGTACATACCAAAAAGTGTTATTATCACTTAAATACTTGTATTTAAAGTAATATCATTATCACCGTAGATGCTGCTCAAAAAATAGAACTGTATAATAAAATTACCAGTTCAAATACATACTATTCAAAATATGAGAGCTGTCCTGCTTAATGTAATTAACACAGTAAAGACGTAGTACACTGAATATGAAAGCGGTTCTGTTTATTGTAATTATCACTCTAAATGCATGCTATGCAAAATATGAAAGCTGTTCTTTCAAATGTAATTATCAATTTAAATACATTCTTCATGAAGTACTTTGATTCTGTGTGGATACACCGATGATGTTCCTTCCACTCAATTAGGATGATTAAAATTCCAAATTTGCATGTTCCTGTACACAGCAGGCCCTTAGATCTACAGCAGGAGATATTTGTAGTGTGTTATTGAGTGATCCTTTATTCTAATATATAAATATAGAACAGTAACAAGAAACACACATTTGTGATTGTTGTTCTGTCCTACCAGGGTATGACAGGGGCTGCGGTTGATTTGAGATGTAAAATTTTGAAAAATGTTTTTCAAGGGGCCCATATCAAATTTTGTGCCTGACCTATTTTCGGCTCCCCGTGATTCTAATGAAATGCTCTTTTTGAATCTGAGGACCTGTTTGAATCCTAAAACGTATTCCCCTGTCAGGTTTCAACTGGTTTAATTTTAACAGTGCCCTCTGCTGTGCAGTGCAAGGGTTAATGCTGGGCATGGGGGGAAATGCTCATTTACAAAGCATCGGATTAACATCAGATCTCAGACCCCAGAATCAGAACAAGACAAGATTGACAGTTGCCATCCGTCACATCTCGGAAGTGCCTCTTCTCATTTGGGGGAAGGTAGTAATTCACTCTGACAGCCTCGGTGCGCAAGGACATATTATGGAGATTTTTTTTTTCCCTCAAACTTGCAATTTTACTTTCCCTCAAAGTGGCAGGCTTCTAACATTTGCGAAAATTACTCACGAAACAAGGAAACAGCGTCAGATGGCATTTCTGGGGACGAATTCAGCTCTCCGGCTGTCCCGAATAAGGTCATTATTTAAAACTGAGCACTGATGGAGAACGTAATCTTAGGGCCAAGGTTTGAAACTGCAGTGACTAACCATCACAGGTCATGCCTCCACACAAAAAATCCTTTGTGTCACACTAGTCCCTGCTGACTGCATTATGTTGCAGTCAATAATAAAATCGTTACGCTCTCCCTATCTCTCCCTATATACCATGGGCTTTGAGAATGTACACAACCTTTTCTGTAAAGGGGTCATTCTGTGAAGGACTTTGTTTTAAAGACATTTGCCTTCATTTATTGACAATGTTGTGTAGTAGGTTCTGACCTGTGCCCGCTGGCCAACCAGGCCAATCAGCTAGACCCAGCTAGACCTCTTCCTATTGGCTAAGGAACTGCATTCTGTCCTCCTAAAGAGGCTGTGTTCACCCTCTATACCGTCCACAATTGTGTTTTAATGTCCTCTCTGACCCCTGAAGGAAGAATGTTGTTTAAACGATTAACAAAGCTCCACCCCATGGTAGTGATGCATTGTATTCTACAAAGGCAAATGTAGATGTGGAAAAATGCTGGTTATCTTCGTATTAAAAGATTTGTTGTGGTATAATACAAAAGAAAAACCAAAGAGAAGAAACAGAAGAATCAGAGAGGGAGTTTAATTTGTCTGTATCATTCACATGTCTGGTGTGAGAACTAGTGTTCCGTCACCAAGTCTGTCCATATTCACAACGCATTGGCATTTCGTGTCTTTGCACTCCAGCCTATCATTCAACAACAGGGCCTTGTGCGGTGGCGGCAAATTGCTGGCTAAATCGCCATTTCCCGCTTTGTTGCTTACCCGCCTCAATGTTTTTTTTTTCCTTTATAAAAATAAGGTGACCTTCCCCACCCTTGTTTCTGCAGCGAGCCACGCTGTGATCTGCAATCAGGGAGCTCGCTTCTGCTTTTGAAACCGGCTGTGTGTGACTGACTCCTCCAGGTCATCTTGACCGGAATAACACTGGTTGCCTTTGTCCTGTCTTCCAATGTTAAGAAACAGAAATGGCATTGGCAAAATGTTTGGATTTCTGTTTTTGTAGCCTCTATGTTGGACATTTTTTTTCATATCTCTTTGGGCCTGGAAGTGCAGTATTTTTTGGTTTTTGTTTGGCCTGGTGAGCAGGGCCCTTCAAGGTTGAATGAAACGTATAATTTCCATTCATCTACTGCTGAGTTTTGGGATAGTATGGTTATGGTTAATTCCAATTTTTTATACATATACTAAATATGAGGAGTGTAAGCAAGAGTATTAAATTTGTAGAGCTGGAACTTTTTAATAACATCATAATAATTGTTCCCTTTGAGTTAGGATTCCTCCCGCACAGTAACATCGCAAGTGTCGATCAAAATCATACAACCATCCCTGTCATTAAGCTGATCAATCTATCAAGGCAACTGAGCATTTCAGTAGGGAGCAGTGCAATTTCCAATGCATAAGTTGCAAGTGATATGGATTGCGACGCAACAGCGTGTCTCGAGTGACACAATTTACGACGTGACTGGAATGACAACAATCATTAATGATTGCAACAATTTCAGATTAATTACTAAATGAGATACCATACCACTCAACAAATTACCTAAATGACATATAACAAGCCAACTGACAATTGAGGCAATTATCCATTTCCCTTGTAAAATGCATTACCTTAGTGGAGTTTACACTACAATGTGTAATTAGGATGCATATTAGTTTCCTTATGCATCGCATACACAAGGACAGAGGGACAATGATAAAATATGTGTACACAATTTGCTATGTCCAGCTAGTAACAGGGCTAGTATCCCACCAGGACCTTGAGCACAAAATCTGTTAGCTGCAGAGATTCTCCACTGCATTTCCGAAATGAGAGCCGTCCCCTGTTGGCCCAGGGGAATTAGCCGAGGATTTGAGCCTCACTCACGGTCCTACAGAGCCCTGAGAAAGACAGTGGAATAAGTCAGTGGGCATTAAGCCCTCATTCTGGCAAGTTCCACTGTTGTTAATGGCAAAGGGACTCATTACTCACAACCTGCACATACACAGCTTAAATATTTAGTTGGACTGAGAGAGAAGGAGAGAGAGAGAGAGAGAGAGAGAGAGAGAGAGAGAGAGAGAGAGAAAGAGAGAGAAAGAAACAACAGACACTTTTAACAGTTGCCTTTTGGACAGCAGTGTGCGGAAGCTGTGACAGGATGTAAGTGTGATTTGCCTCTGCTGGGTGACTGTGACACCACTGACACCCTTCCTCCTCCTCCCCCACCAGCTCTCTTCAGAGCAGGGTGTCTTGCCGCAGCCCCCCACCCCCACCCCCCGCTCTCCCTCCACAGGGGTCATGCAGATGGCAGGCTTCGCGAGCAGGCCTGCCTCCTCTGCACAGCTCAGCTGCATGCTGGGAAGGGATTGATCGCCCAGCTCAGGGAAGGAAAAGCATGCACAGGAAGAGAGGCAGTTCCTGCAATGCCCCACTCTCTGGCACTATCAGTGTCAAAATCAGTCATCGAGAAGCACAGGTAGCACTCTCATTAATAATGTCAAATGAGGGCGCCTGTATATTTGCTTATGCAGTGTGTCGGTGTGAGTATGTATGTTTTAGAGAGGGGGAGGGGTATAAAAACACCAGACAGTGATTGGAAGCAAGCAATTTTCATTTTGATGAGGGGAGTAATTTAACTATCCCTTATTTTTTATCACTCATATGTGCTGAGAAAGCAAAGAAATGAAAAGAAAGCCCTTTTATACATTTGATAATAAAGCCCTTTTATACCTAAACTTAAAAGTATATTCACACGAAATATAATACTTTTATGTTCAGCTGTTTTATTCAGAACAAGTCAGAACTACAATTCACTTTGTTGACCGGTTTTTCCTCAAAACCCCATGGCTCTGATTGGCATATCTCCTTTTTCATCCAAATTATAGAACCAGATGGGTGATTTTACAAGCCTTTAATTATCATTTCACACACATCAGAACAGGGGCCAATTGTCTCACAACTTACAGCGCATTTCATTTCCCCAAGAGACACTTGCTTTTCTCTAAGAGTGGAGAAGGTCGCTTCAAATGCCACCAGTGCACAAACAGACAATCTTTCTAAAAGCAGCTTTGCACGCATTGCCAAGTGTATGGCAGCTGAAGGTGTCTTCTCCTTGCCTCTAATGATGGAGCCTCACTCATTCTGGCCACTTCTGCAACAAACACTAATTCATCACCACTCTGCTTGCCAGCATAACACCACATCTCCGATTCCAGAATAACTCAGAACATCTCATTTCACAGACGCCACACAACATATTGCGCGCCATTCCTCGCATAAGGGATTGCCTAGATTGCTGATTGAAAACAACACAGATGAGATCTTAATCATTGTGACCACTGCCAATAGTTCCTGTTAGTGCTACAGTCATTACCAAGAGGCTTAGGTTACGCCAAATAAACCTCGTCACTCATAGGGTTCAAGTAGCTTTATTAGAATGCATAATTTGTCCACATTTCATATCAATATCTCTCTCTCCCACAGAAAACAAGATTACATTTATATTTAGTCCACAATGAATAATTCAAAAAGTGTGTCATTTAAATATCTGGACTGCTATTTATTCTATTTCATACCAAGCCATTACTGGTCGCAAAATCTGAATTGCAAGGACTGCCTTTCTGCCCTGCGAGAGGCATATCGGAAAAGGGTAGCATATTTTAACGCTATCCTTTCGGCACTGAAACACCACGAAGCCACACTGCCAGAGCCGAGATATGCAGAACGAGAGTTATAATTAGACAGGAGAGATCACAGCTGGGCTTCGCGCGTTCTACTGATCTGGCAAAGGGGGATTCTGGAGGAGAGAAATTTCGCTTAATGAGTGTTAGTCTTGTGCGAAAGCCCCTACTTCTTTACGGAGCCGTGCCCAGTCATGACCAGTATCCCCTCTGTGGGGACTTTGGTTCTCCCTGCATCCGGACCACTGTATCTGTGAATGGGTTTGCAGAGATCCATTTCTTTTAGAACATTTCACTGATCTGCACAGTAACTGCTCTCAGAACTAATACATGATGCACTTGTTTTGTTTTCTGCAAGTGATCTGCAATCTGTACTGTACTGGCATACCACATAATGTTACCGGACGCATGCTGGAGCAGCTGACGCATTTGCATGGCCTCACAGCTTTATTAGTCCTTAATATGTGGCTGGTTCAAAGCAAGAGAGACTAAAAAAGAACATTTCTTTGCATTTGGTGGAGACAGGCGGAGACACAAACTACACCTAATGAGCTGTTCCAAGTTAACATCATTATCTCCTACTTCATCATTCTCCTGTAACAGACATTCATTCAGATCTAGTTACACAGAGTATTGGTATTAATGAGTATGGAAATGCCTTAAGGAAGTCCTCCATCTGATGGTTTGCACTTCCATATACCAATAGCATGTAGCCCACCTGTTCTGAGTGGAGATTATTTTCCCATGACAGAACCAGCCCTCTTCAGAGAACGGCCATGTGGATGCAAACTCTCACATATGGAGATCTTTCGGTATGGCATGGAGACATTTGCTCTGTTCCCATCTTCCTAATGCAGTTGAAGTCCCCCTTCAACATAACACAGAAAAAACACTAACCATGTCCTTTGATGTAATCAGATCTTTGCAACCCTTACGGGGGGGTGGAGGGGGGCTTGAACAGAAATTTCAAAGCGTCGTTTCCCCTCTCTCGTTCAGGGAGGATTTATGACCCAGATTCTTCTCAACAGGAAGATATTTTTTATGAATTTGCTTCAGTATACCACAGAGAAGAATATTCAATATGGAGAAACTACAGTGTCCATTTCCACCCTCGAGCAGAGCCAGGTCAAATGCAAATTCAATGACATCACCATCACCTACCCCTCTGTCTGTATTGTACTACACATGATGTTCAGCTACTTTCAGTAGGAAAGGGGAAAATAGGCAATCGGGGGATTTCAGGGAAAAATATCAGGGAAGTAGATTTAAAAGGGAGAACCATTTTATTATTTAGGTGCTCCTGTCTTACTCTTGATTTTGACATAAACAGTTCGCTGTGGTTACAAATAGGTTTATACTCAAAGGTGAGACATGATATAAGTGTATTACACAGGCTGTTCAATTGGCTTAGCTTGACCAGACTCTCAGTACATTAATTTGAATCTGACATGGTACATGAATCCATTTCTCCACAATTCATATTAAAGGCGGATTTTGAAAGAAAAGCCTGAGGGAAAAAACTATGCTTACTCATCGCATGCTTCTCAGAGAACACCAATTTCCATTTCAAGTGCAGTGGAACAATTCTTTCACTTTTATTAACTATGATTCAGTTCCCCTGCTCCTCAGCAACATGGCTTCAGATCTGTTTGAAGATGTTGCCATGGCAATAACAGGTACAGAAACCGTGGGCCTGATATGAAAGTTTTCTGAATTTGGGATGTGACCTAGAACAATTTCCTCTCCAGCCCAGTGGCCAGCCCCCTTAATTAAGAGAATGTTCTACAGTGAACCATAATGGCAGTGGTTTATTCAGCTGGGCTGAATCAAAATTGTTCATACAGCTGAATGATCAGGAGTCAGGTGAAGAGCTATGATGAAAACAACACCATGTCAGAGTGTCTCAGTGTCTGTGGCTGACATAGGTCAGGGCTGGTGTGATATGTTAGTATTAGGATTATAATTACAGCCATCAGCATTCTGCTCCATAACTGGAACTGGCCATCTGTATGCTGCTGATAGCTTGGGTGAGATCTTTATTTTGGCACCATGCTTCAAAAGCAAAACAGAACCAGGGCGGGGCAGAGGTGCCAGCCCTTTGCTATGTCTTCTCTTTTTTCTGTCATATCAAAGGCCGCAGAGTTACTGTTAAACCAACTTGGAGCATCTTTTGTACTGGAGACCAATATATTTGCTGATCCATGTGAATGAAAGAAAATGCACAAAATATCATTTCAGGTCAGCTGTGTGTGATATCACTGCCTGACCTTCCAGGTGATTATGCTGGGGGAAAAAAATCAATAAAAATACTTTGATGACAGATGAGAGAGAGAGATAAATCTAACAAAATGTTTCATAAGCAGCAAAATAGGTCAAAGCCACATCAAACCTTAGAATCTTTCACACATTCATTGACATTGATGTTGTTGGTTCACGGCTGTAGTATTCAATGTGAAAGCATCTGAAACCCCTCCTTGGATTTCAAACCGACAATTGCCGGCTTCTTTGTGGTGCCTTCACAATGTTATGGATAGCATAGTACGTCCAGGAAATTGATGTGTGAGACGTCCATCCACTTTGCAAAATGTGTTGCCTCTGTCCTGTGCTACTCACTCCCCTGTGTACTTACAATGAGTGGTGTTTCAAGAAAATTAGATTAATCTGCTCCCTTCGGAACCACTCACAGTAACGTCCACCCACCGGAGTGAGTTATTCCCAGAAGCACCAGCGAAGGCCACAACAGCAAGGACTACAGAGGAGCACCTTTTAATATGCATTTGAAACATGAACTGGGAAACAAGAAGTAAGACATGCAGTAGCTCTCTGAAAATGCACATATGTTGAATGAATTGCAAAAAGGAGGGTGAAACCAGCAGTGCACCCCCTGGTGATACTCCATAGCTTATAGCTTTCTTGTCTCCAAGACAAGAAAGCTATAATGTGAAACATTTAAGAGAAAACTTTGGGATTACTTGCCACTTAATTATTCAAATTGCCACCCTTGTTAATTAAATAATCTCATGCTGTAGCTTTCGCAATAGCACACAAATTTCAGACAATCTTCGGTGTTTTGCGAGCATAATCATTTATTCTATTTAAGTGATTGGTGTAGATTATTCTGTGAATTATTTGTTTTATTGTTAATCAAGGAGGATAAAGGTTGAAACAGGTTGAAAGTAATGATAGAATTAAAGGTAGTGTTTCCGCTTCCCCTGTTTCCAGCTCACCAGCCGCCACTGCGTAACACTAATAATTTTATGTTTACAAAATTGCACCTCCGAACGGCATACTGGGTACAGCTCGCTAGCTAGCCAGGTAGCATAACAGTCTGTTAACAACTGGGAAAGGCTCCGTCGCTAAGGTAGATTAAAGAACAGAAAACAGAGATGGAGGATGAAGAAAGTGAGACCAGAGATGCACCAGAAGAGCTTGTGCCCAAGAGAGGAGCTGTGTGTGCAGTTATAGTTTATAGAACTATCTTAAAATATTTTGTTTTGAAAAGGAAGCAATGTTAAAGTTGTTGGCATATCTATTATTTAAGTTCTGTTTTTACCGCATTGCAGTTTGCACAATGAAAATTGTTAACATTCTGCAACTATTTCATGCACACTGATTCCTTCATATATTGTGTCATTTTGTGGGGCCAAGCAAACCCTACAGTAATCAAAGCCTTCATTATATACATGATGAAATTAAAATGTTTTTATATTCTATGTACACCTGACAGTAGAATAATACTGTGATACCGATACCGTGATATACAGTGAAACCGCCAGAATCTTAAAAAATACCGTGATACAAATTTTTGGTCATACCGCCCAGCACTAGTTGATAGTGACAGACATTGAAATTGTAAGCATGCATAAATTAGTTACACAGCTACAAATAATTTCTATTTTTGACCAAATTCTTCACATTTCATCACATTTAATTTGACCTTCTAAATATTTGAGTAGTCAAATACAGCTTGTCAGTGTCTCCATTACAGAAATGCTGTCTTTAAGGCATTCACACAATGAGATTTATAATTGATTTATAATTGAATAATACATTTATTTACATTTTCTGATCAAGTTCATAAAATCAGCCTCTTACACAAAGGAATCGTTCCTCGTGACCAATAACAGAAAGGGCCTGTTCACCTTCTTTGAGTGCACAGTCTTTGGGACTATTGTATTGCCATATTGTTGGTGGGAAGTCGCTGTATCTGTATATCTATATATCTATATATAGGAGAGCGTGTTATATCATCATAACAAAAAATAAATAAATAAAACTAATAGAAACTCTTCTGAGGAGCTTGCAGCATCATGGTTTTCTAGCCTTTACTGCCATATCTACCGGAACCAGTTTGGTCTCTCCTTAGAATATGCCCGTTGCTTCAGACTTGACACCGTACGCAGCGGCCAGGGCCACTGTTTGAACTGCTAGAAGTGCAGCCCGTCCTGAGAGTGGAATGCACGCTCGGGCAGCTGTGTGACGCGCCGCCGTGCGCCGGGAAAATAACTCCCTGCCCTTTTATTGGTTTAACTCAGCTTTCGCGAGCAAATAATCCGACACTCCCGAGGACCCCCAACCTCTGTGTCAGCTGTGCAGCGGCAGCTGCAATATGACGGGGGTCACGACGATTGTGTCGCTGCTAATCACAGCGGTCACTCATAGCAACCCTCTTTGCCGCTGCGCCACACCTGAGGCCGAGAAACAGTGGCGTCTGGCCGAAAAGTGACATGCACCAGATAATCAGAACTAAATGTGTTTGTCCAAATCACAACTCACAGCGCGGGTGCGAGTGACACCATCTGTTTACACGCTCCTCTGGGTGCATTGGCACCGATTGCATCCAGCTTTTCAGCCATGTGGCTCTGAAAGGGGTCTGAGTTCCCTCTACACCAATACAGAGTGGAGTTTCAAAGTTTAACGGCTTCAAGTCCAAGATTAATTGCAAAGTAATTAAAGGTAGATTGGTGTTTAATAGCACCGCCGCTATGGTCATCATTTATTTAAGACTTGATTCTAATTTCTTAAAATGCTGACATACAGCAGCGGTCTTTGGCAATGAAATACGATTTATTTTAACATTACAAATTCAGTGTCCCCCTGAACCACATATTCGCAATTAGACCAGCGCTAATTACCCTATAAAATTGTTATGAATTATCTGTTTTTAAACGGATAAAACGGTCAGCACAGATACTGAACGTAAAATTTGGATGTAGCAAGATGGCTTTTCTACATAATCACCGATGAGGCTGCCAAGAATTTGGAGAGATACCGCGAAACAATTAAATCCCTAATACAGGACACATCTTAAACTATAAAATATCTTCTGGAAATACATCTCCTACCACGGACATTCTTCTAATGAATGCGATTCATATTTCCAGGTAGCAGAAAATTCCGCCACAGGAATAGCAATTTAATTCAGCGTGCCTGAATGGTTTAATCCATTTTGACTCCAGGCGCAATAAGACGGCAGCTGTAAAAAGATGTCATTTATCATAAATTAATCCAGCCTCTTTTATGGTGAAAGCAACCAAGGTCCCTCATCAGATCTTCAGGAAGATATTGTCCGAGTATCATGCTCAAGTGGTGCCATGGGGATTAGAATTACAATGAAGGGAACATTAAACAAATTTTTAGGACATTTGCTTCCTGGAAATTGGTTCCCTTTAAGAAAAATAGCATCAAAGGATAAAAAATAGCCCCATATTACTATTAAGGGCTTCATATGAGTGTGTTTGTGTATGTGTGTTGCATACATTTGATCTTGCAATAAGCCTTATATTTCACATAAAAATAATTCAAATAATAAATCTAGGAAATTCACTTTTAAGGTGACAGAAAGTTGGGCTGACAGTGGTTCGTTCTTTTCAGGGTGTTGTTCAGAGGCTATCTGTTCCCTCACTGCGGTAGGCCCATGTTGCCCATTGTTTCATGAATTTATGAGTTTCATGTTATAAATACACAGCAGGCTGTCATAGCAGTGCAGTGCAATATTATGTTCTGGCATGTTTTACAGCTTGCCATGTTTGCGTCTGATGCGTGGTGAGATCATAAACATTACTGTTGTTTTCTCTGGAATAGCTATGGCTGTCACAAAAATGAATGCTAAAGTAACACATTACCACAAGAGGAAAATCTGAAAGTATACATATTTGTCAAATAGCAAAACATTGTTAGTTTTCCTTTTACAACCTTTTGCAGAGGCCTAAATCCAGAAGGATTTTAAACATAACCTTCTTGTATACATCTATGAATGCAAATGTGGATAATCATATTCATAAGCAATGTGTCACACCCGCTCCCAGTCAGCCAGCTCAGCCACGCCCATTTCAGCCCTGCTCAACCTCACCTGCTCATCAAGTGCACCTGTAACTCATGATTCAGTCAGTTCCTGGCTGCTTAGGGATTCAGTCTGTGTCGCCTCATTGTGAGGTATTGTTCTTGAGACTCTACTAAGCCTGTACTCTGCTATACCGTGTTTGACTGCTGTTATTCTGACCTTTGCCAGTTCTCTGGACCTTGTGTTTGTTTGGATCTGTTTGTACTGCTGCTTCCCTGTTACCAGCCTGTTTACGTCCCTGACTACGATTGCTGTCTTTGTATATTAAAAGAAAGAAATGATTTTTGACCACACTTAGATCCCAGTCTGTTTCATTACACAATGACACAGTACATAAAGCATAAAGCAATGTAGGGCTAACAGAGAGTCATCTCAGGTATATGTGTATGGCTATCTGTATTAATGGGGAATTGTCTGATTCTCTGACAAATAATCTTATTACCCATGTCAATGGAAGGTGGAGAACAGGTCATGTTATCTGTCTGTTTGTCCTGCATAGCATTTTTTTAGTGTCAAAATGTCATGCCTTTGTGCACTGGTTTGCTTCCTATACTCAACTTGTTTCATGTGGCACAATTTTGCCATAGCCCTACTTTGCATAAAGCATGCATGGTTATATTCTTGAAGGGTGGCCAGGGAAGCTAAATGGAGGGAAAAATGTATATCAGTATACAAGTCATTTTTTTCTGATTACACCAATGGGAAACACTGCTGTTCATTTTTCAGGATCAGTAATGACTGTTTGGTCAGTGCAGTAGAGGTTTTATGCTATGTGAACAATCCTTTGTTTCATTAATTTCTAATAGTGTTTCAAATTGCAGTTGTTCCTGAATCTCTCCCCTTAATGGTTTATATTAAACTGGGAGGATGGATAAAGCCTGGTCTCCGATGAATGTCACTGCGGTGCTGTTTTTCATAAGCCACAAATATGGATGCTCACACTGTCAGAGGCACAATAAAAACTAATTACAGCTACTACTACTTTCAAACTAGCTGCTTGCCAGCCTGACCACTGCTGTTTTGTGAATGTCTAACCTTCACTTGCAGTTGTTGTATCAGTTTAACTGAGGCACAAATGGCATGATGAAACAGAAATAATAAATACATTTGGTCTGCCAACCAGAGTTGTCACAGCATTTCTCCAATCAAAGAAGTTGTCTTATTCGAAGGAAAATAATTTTGTCAGCATTCTTTTTTGCTAAGTCCCCCCAGACAGGTATCCTATACACAGAATCACGGAAGTTGACTGCATAAAAAAGCACTTCACCATGTGCTGTTGGAGGTCATATTACTGCTACACTTACTCATGCCCCTTGAAGTTCCAAAGGAACATTCAGGAGGAGAATTTTCAGACAATCCCTCTGTAAGTAACCAAACCTAGACAAACTGGTTGACTTTGATGACTATAAAAAAACTCACCATTTCCTTTCTGTGCCAGTTGTTCATGGCATCCCCCCTGCATTTCTTTTCCTGGTCCATGATGTCCACACTGTGGGTCAACATCCTTGGTCATGACCAAATGGGTTTTCAATCCCTTGGTCAGTTTCCAAGCCTCATAAAGTACCACAGTACCACACCAAATGCAACCTTTACACTTTGACTGCATATCATACCTACTGGATAATTATTATTGCAAGTACCTTATTAAGCACGCATAAAACTCAGTTTTGGCCAGTTTTTTAAACTGTTCAAACCTTGCCTGGTGATGGATTGTCTACCAATGATGGTTTGTTTTTAACCCATGGAATGCCTATCTCTATGCACAAATGGTATAAAAGTAGTTTTTAAAAGCTTAGAAATGGAAAAGTATGATGAAACGCTGGGTGCATTAGTACACCATTTGATGTTTGGTATAGGTTATGCAGCTCAAAAGCTATACTAGAGTTAATGTTAATATCTGCATAGTAAACCTGGCAGCTACATATATGTATAAAGTTCCTGAAAGATTTCAGCAGTCTTACCAAGTTTCCTGTGCAAATATGAATAGAGGAACAGTTTGTGGTTATGGCTGGCTGTAAACAGGATGACATGAATTGAAGCATGAGAAGTGAAAAAAATAAATAAATAAAGCTGGCACTTCATTCTGACAAGCACTGTCCTTGAATTGGTTATTTCAACAGCACTCATACTCTGTGCTCTTTTTTTGCTGTCTCTCCAAACTTGCCAAACAGCAAAGCAGAATAAATCTCCCATTTCTGATTGATTTCGAGGCACAGGTAAACAAGTGGTTGAGAATAGT
Organism: Megalops atlanticus; assembly: GCA_019176425.1. Lineage (NCBI taxonomy): Eukaryota > Metazoa > Chordata > Actinopteri > Elopiformes > Megalopidae > Megalops > Megalops atlanticus. The sequence continues at coordinate 14,791,752 of CM032885.1, forward strand.
ACCTTTTCGGTCTTCCTAAAGCTTATCTCTCAGTGCAGCTGGCCCCATTCCTTTTCATTAGACATAGTTGCAAATATGTGCACACCGATATCCAACAAGAGAGCACCACATTTTATTATATTACTTTATTTCACCTGATATAATCCCACTAATTTGTTCTCTGAAGAAATCAGAGGCTCCCAGATGTTCCTTTTAAATAATGCATTTATCAGTTGAATGTATAATCATGTTGCATGGAACTGTGGGCTAATGTTACATGCTGTCTCTTTCGAAGATATGCAGCCAACATGAATTGATTTTTGTTCACCTTTTAGTCTTCCACTGCTACACAGTCTAAGCATCTTCTGATGGAACATGACTGTAACACATCAGGTATTCTTGACAAAGACAATAGAAATCTCTAACATTCAAACATTTCACTGGAAGGACATATCAGCTTGGTTTCAGATGTCGTCTGGTGCTTTAAGAGCATACACAGTGATTCATCTGAATGGAGACAATTTCATGTCACTTAAAATGTGCATGCTTTCATTTACTGTATATTGATGGATACACATCAAGGTAAAATGCCATAACCAGATGGACATCTTAAGGTATGCAATTTTAAGGATACAAATTTCTTTGACAGCTTTTCACAGTGGGGTCGTTATATCCCCTGCGCCTGGATTGTCTTTCCAAAGCAAAAAACTGCCTCTGTGTTCCTGCAAGCAAGGCTTACCGAATGCGAACTTTTCACAGGTGGCAGATAGCTGATGTTATGATTCTCGCCTGAGGGTTGTGTGGAGAATTACATTTCATTAAGCTCCAAACTTTTTTAGGGAATAGATATAGTAGGGCTAAACATTTGATGTGTTTGTTTCTTTCTGCTGTTGTCAGCAGCAACAGCAACTGGCCTCCCATTTAATGCATGGCCGAGTACTATTTCAAAGATATTGCAGTCTATAAAGTGAACAGAAGGGAAGAAGTCAATGCCCTTCCTCGACAGACCTATCAATCAGACAGTCAATATCAAAAACAGCACGGGAAACATTTTCAGGAGCACTGTTTGTGTCGTAAAGCGGTATCCCAGGGCTCTGCCAGTTTCTCTCACACTCACACTCACACTCACACACTCTCACTCACCCACCCACACACCCCCACACATGCTCACACTCACACGCTCACTCACACACAGACACACACACACACACACTCACACACACACACACACACACACACACACACACACACACACACACACACACACACACACACACACACACACACACAGTCAGAGCTACTTTAATATCCAAATCCAACATAAACATTTCTAGAGAGTGCCTGTGGTGTGGACTTATGCATAGAAATATTATGAGGCGCTTTTTCTGTAAACTGGAGGATCATGCCTTCCTTTTATTTGCTCTTATTCAGGAAGGTTTGCAGCAGTAATTTAATGCATAAATTGTGTACCAAGTGTACCAAGCCTTGCATTTTTATGACTTATTGGATTTTAAAAGGGAGGAACATTTGGAGCCGAGTACATCTTCTTCAAGATTATTAGAATATGTGATAAAGGTCAGGAAATTTGAGCAGTTCACATATTTCTACTCTAATTTTAATAGGATTTAAAAATGATTTTAATAAGATTGTTGCATATTATAATTTTGGCTCCATGATAACTGTCAAGACACAGTTAAGGCTCTTTGTGCTGTATTATTTCCTGTGTGTGTGTGTGCTGGTCTCATTGTTTGTGCCTGCTGTTTTAGTTTGTTCAGTTCTGTTTACACAGAAGCTTGGTGAAGAATAATCCTCCTTCTTTCCTCCCATGCATGAAAGATTGACTCACAGAGACAAGTCAAACTTTGCCCACATCACATGACCCGTGCGCCAAGGCCTCCCAATTTCATTGGCTGCAGCATGCTCAGGTGTGCAGAGCAAACGGTAGGCCTCTGATGACTGGGGAAGCCAAGAACATGACCCATTCAGTCAGGCAGTGAGGATCAGGCCAGTGACCCCAACACAAGGTCACTGAGGTCCAGTATAGCCGGTAATGATTACACACAGCTATGAATATCAAGGAGTTAAATCAAACATGGTTCTTTTTTTCTTTTTTTTTACTCTTAGCAGGATTTTCAATTTGCGCCTTAGTAACAGTCCAGTCCCTTGCCCCCTCAGTCTCTAGACCTCCCCCTTCCCTGCAATTACTCTTCATTCTGCTGGCCACATGAATCAGGCAGAGAGTGTTGCTAAATTGGTCCCATTTGTTTCAATTAGCCGTAAACACTGACCACACCATTCTGGTGCCATGCCAACACCAGCACAAACACAACAACTGACGCAAGCTGATATGTTTCAGAAGGCAAGCCCAATGAGGCATATCTTGAAGAGGCATGCAATTTTTGTAAATTTTATATGATTTTTTTCTCATCCCTAAATTAAATATTATATTACTCTACATTACATTATTGTCATTTAGCAGACACCCTTATTCAGAGTGACTTACATACATATAGGCTACAGTGCCGCTGTAGGTAACCAAGTCAGCAACATTTTGGTTATGGGCCCTGCTCCTTACCACTATGCCAATTATTTGAATTGACATGGTTCACAACATTATAAGTAGACCATGTTAGACAGCTGTCATGAATATACAAAGGAAAGTAGCTATGTGCATGCCTAGCAAGTCTAAAATGTGCTGAATCTAGCTTTATAAGTCAAAAATTGTAAGCACTCAGACTTTATCTTTTTGTTATGTGCACTTTAGGATGCTAGCTAGCTAAAATAATGACTTGAGTTACTGCCTGTTATTGGTATCATTTGCAAAGCAAGTAGTTAGCTACTTAGCCAGCCACAGCTGGGAGTGTGGGCATGGTACATATGCCTGCCTGTCTTCACTATGGACATGCCCTTGCATCACATGCCACGGCATGTATGGTGTGCATCATACGCCATATTTCACTATTGAATATAATTGGTTCCTCATTGCATAACTGTCAGTTTCGCTGCTTGTTTCTGCTCATCTATTCATTTGTCTCTTCTTGAAACAAGCATAGCATGTTCCTTAATTTACATGTGGCACTACAAGAAAATCTTGTCTCATTATAACTTGAAAGAGAGGAATATGTTGAATATAAATGAGATGGCGGCAATTGTCTGTGGACTGCATCAACAGTGTGGGCTGAATGCATTTCCTCTCTCCTGAATGGCTTCTTTCACCTTGGCGAATTCTACAGTGACTTATGTCATGTTGACAGTGTCTTAATGATGGGGGCAATGAGATTCTAAGACAGTGACCAAAATGAACTAAGCTAAGACATTAGCTATTCTTAAAATTCAACATTCAAGCAAAAAAGGAGATAAGTACTCTCACTAATCCCCTCATGCCTAGTTTATAGCTTTAGTTACTTAGTAAAAAAAAAAAAAAAACAAACAGGCATCTGAGAAGATATTCCCACACGACACAGCTGGATGTATCTTTCAGTGCAAAATTGTTAAGAGCAGCAGTGTAATTTATCTGGGGTAAGAGGAAGTCTTCCCGATGGTGAAAGGTCAGAGCCCCTTAACAAAATCCATAATTCTTGTAGTGAAAGTGGAGCAAGGCTATAGGCAATATAACACACAGAACAGTGCGCACAGTAGATTGCATGCAGGCAGCATCAGTGTGTTATATATGGGTCTGTCACAGAGAAATGGCAAAGGCTAGATTTTGTGGGGAATGGAATCGGTGGAGACAGCCAAGCCCAAGAACCCATGAATAAAAAGGGTCCCCCTTTCCTCCTCCCCTCCGATGCCCAAGCCTTATTTTGGCTTCAGAGCCGGCTTCAGCCCAACCACAGTGCAAAAGAACAGGGCCAGTTGCATTTAAATTGAAAATTACCTTTTACAGCAGGGACGCTAGTGCGAGATTAATCGAGATAAGGGTGCAGGAGAGACATAAAAAGCAGAAGACTGTAACGTGTGTGTGTGTGTGGGGTAATGTAGTGCTCTGTTACATAAGCCATGAACAATCTCTTCATACCGTAAAAACAACCATTTTCTTTGCGAATTGAGAAGATTTACCACCCCATTGATTGGCCAAAAATATCTGTCCATTTTGCTTTAATGACATAACGCAGTGAAGCAGAGACTATTGGAAAAAACACATATAAAAACACTAATTCAGTATGCTGCCTTATTATTACTCATGGAAAGGTCTTAGGATGCAGAGGGAGAATATAGTTGTAATGCAAAGTTCAATCATTTAGACAGCAGAAGGTATTAATGCCAAATAAATACATCATTCATGTATAATCTGTATATACAGTATGTGTCCCTGTTAAAAAAATGGCAAAGAGATTTCATTGTTATGCATATGCGAAATCAACTGAAAATGACTCAGTAGTTTATGCCAGCATCAATTTAATTTTAATGGTGATTAACTTATGAATTCAGTAATTTAGTCATTAATGTGTTTCCTCAACCATGGCGAACACACCATGTCAGATGCCACCATTTTTTTCTCCCATAATGTCTGCCAGGACCCTCATGGAATATCTAAAGACAAGCAGTTAAAATTTATAACTGGCTTGAGACTTTTACCTGTGGATTCAGGTAAATAAAGAACTGAGGCGCCAAGCGCTAAGATATTCTGAAGAAAGCCAGCTACAAGTGAGTGCTGGGTGGACACTGTGATGATGGTGTTTCATTGCCTGTGACTGAGATGTGTGCATGTGGGGGCCTTAAAAACCATTTCAGTAAAGTGATAATGTAAATGTAAATGCATACATTTATTTGACACTGGGGACAAGAGCACACAGTCAGCTCAAACATTTACGCACCCTCACACCACAAGGACAAAGGCAGTCTTTCTAAACACACCACAAACAGATATTCATCATTCACACAATAGTATGGGTCTGCTTTAACATTATGTATGCATCAGGGAGATGTCACCTTTTGATGTAACCCAATAGATAGGAAGGAATTCAGTACTCACCCAGATTGACCTTGCTTTTTGAATAAGTCATTTAAACAGGTGCTGAAACAAAGTATCAAGTGACACATTTAAATTTAATTTTGTTATGCAAATTTCAAGCCAAACTTCAAAGTGGGGGGGATTGAATTCCATCCATATTCAGCGTTAAACTTGTCCAACAAAACTCTGGCATCTCCTCCCTCTTTTCGCTCCAGACCCTGGCCTAACAGACACGGACAATGTGTTGCTCTGGAGCCATTGGCAGACGTACGGCGGGATCACTTGTCACGCCCATGTAAGGAGCTCCCGGGTGCTACGCGTCCGGACAATTAAACAAACAGGAACAAGAGATTACTAGTGTTATGGAAGCTGGCTTCCGCTCCCTCCGCAGGCAGAGCCTGAGACGGCCGAGCTCACTGCCAGTCCGCAACTGCTGAGGCAAAGCCAGGGCCCACTGATGTCCAACATGCTGCTGTTGTTCCACTGATAAAAAGGGCCGAACACACAGTCCACAGCCATGCAGTGAGTCCTGAAAGGGAAAAACGCTGTATATGGGAGACGTCCTTGAGGAGCTCAACAAGAAAGGAAGGAAGCGTCAATGGCGATCGACGGCAGATGGACAATCTGGACCTTCGCTTGAGAAATGGATGTGCAAATGAATTAAATGAACCAATCGGACTGAAAAAGGCTTTTTATTCCACGCCACAAAACCATTTCCTGACAGCTTGACCTGAAGGACAGTGAACACAGAGAACGATGTGTTCTCAGCACAGGGTGGTGCATGCAGTGAACTTCAGAGAAAACTAAACCGCCCTGAGCAAGACTTCAAAGAGGAGCATTTCACCCCGGGCGTAATTTCCCGATGTCTAATACTTTGTAAATATTTATGTTACCTTTCACCATATTGGTCTCTAGCAGTTATTTCTTTGCCATGAAAAAGAAAAAAAATAGGACGTGACGAAGCACAGATTAGAAAAAGCTGACATTTCACAGCCTGATGAAAAGGCAAAACTACTGCGTAGTTTCTGTGCCGGGAACTGGAGTACAGATCCTCGAGAAACTATTTGTCATTCAACGAACAAACTAGGAGAAAAGACTGATTGATCTGTCAGAAGCCTCTGCATCTCTTTAGCACTGACAGGCTGGAGGAACTCTTCTCGAGCTCTCAGAATGTGTGCGGCTGCTGACAGCTTGTTTGTTTTGTTCCTACTCAGTACCATGTTGTGCTGGATACCCCAACAGCATGTGATGTAAACGAACTGAACAATAAAAACGGAAATAGGTATTGTGCCAACATTCAGCAAAAGTATTAAGCTGAGGGGAATGGGTGGATTTTTGCTGCACCAGGTCTTCATATACATTCAGACATTCAGACTACAATTTTCTCAGCAACTTAATTTGCAAATACAGCACAATCAGAACGGCAGGGAAAGTGAGAAGAGAGACGAAAAGCTTCATTTAATATCTTCCTGCTGGCTGGTGTTTACATTGAACATTGTGGTATCAGTGTGAATATATGGATGCTTGACACAACACATGTCTTTCGTAGGCGGTCAAAACAAAGTGAGGGCTATATGTGATTACAGTCACCAGAATAAATCCTGAACCCCAGGAGCCACTGTGCCCACCTTAACCCCAACAATAATGTAATTTTCACTGTCACGGACGCATCTGTTGTGCTTCCTGGGAGCCTGTTCCAAAAATACAACACGGCCTTTTACTCTCAGATGTTCACACTGCATGTAATGACATCCTCCCAGCGGTTAGCAGGTGGTGTTAGGTTCAAATCAGGACCTGCTGTCTGAGTAACTTTTCGATGACAGACAGATTAGCTGAAACTAATCAATCTGACACGGAAAGAACAAGAACAAAAAAATAATATCCACATGTCTGACATATGGAACCAGAACATTAATTGTCTGAAAATGTTTACATTGCATGAAGTAAGATATTTAGAATATACTGATGCATCTGTTGTATAATTTGCAGGTTATATTACATAACATTTTCAGCCTTCAGCTCTTGTTGTCTTTGTGGCTCCCATATGCAGTGTGTGTTTTTGTTCTGTTTTTTTTTCATGGGAACAGTGGCATGATAAGAGCAGAGGAAACGACAGCCGGCACGTATCAGCAGGCCTGTTATTGCTCCGCTTCTTCATTCACTGCTCCGCTTCTGAGGCGTATTCTGAGTTTATTTTTCATAAAACGTGGGGGCGGAAGTGCCCATCTGAGCAATAAAAGGAAGAAACATTGAGAGAGAGAAACACACTTTGCAATGACTGCTTCAGGTAAACGTTGGTGAGTCTCTAATCTTTCCGTAAGAAAGATGCTAAACGTAATTTGGGGCTTATGAAAAAAAAATCTAGGTCAGGGAGGCTGTGAAAAAAGCATTATCTGGCACCCCACATAAATTACACGGTTTGTGATGTTGTAATGCATTCTGCATCGAGCGACTACATGCTGTAAACTGCAACATGTCATGCTGAACCTTAATGTTCCACCCTGTATAGATTTGTCTGCATGCTTCCTGTGCATTAAACTTCACAAGTAGCTGTGCTCGAGTCGGGGTGGCTCATGGGAGTGGAGCTTTTCTCGATTTCTGTGGCATGAAGCAGCTTGATGCACCAGAGCACCTCCATTACACAGCCGTTAGCGTAATCCATCTCTGTAATGCTGAGTGCCACGCAGACAGGCGGTGGGCACAGCTTTTTAAGTCTTTGGCATGAGTCTGCACAAGCACTGAGCCCCTAACCTTGGAAGAGGACATTCTACCCACAAGGATGTACTTTAATCAAATCATTTCATATTTTCATTCCTTTTCGGATGAATTTAATTTCACAGAAAGCTATTGAGAGCTATAATAACCTTCAACAACTTTCATGACTCCCATGCACTTCCACAGACAAGGAAACTTGTTTGCCATACACTTGCCCCTCCGTTGCATTGCATATATGTTAAGATGACAATTATATGTGACATAAAAGCAGTTTTGCTTTAATTGAAAGGTTTTTAAACAACAAAGGAATCATGGAGTTAAACAAACAAGTAAAAATACAATGAATGCATAATGCGCCCTTTGAAAAAAGCCAGTCAAATTGACTTTCAAGATAAGATGCATAAAGTTGAATGTAAAATGGAAAATTTATTGGGTAAGCAGTCAGCAAAAAAGTGCCTACAGAGGTAAATATGATGTCTTTTGCATCTTAAAAACGAGCTTTTAAGGAGTCAGCAGTGACATGCCCTGAATGGAATTGTTTTTCATAAACATCTAAAGCATAATGTTCTTTTTAAATTTCCTTCTTTTTTTTTTTTTTAGCAAAATCTATATCACTCTGGTTTTCTACCACATCAGAATATACCCTTCAGTGAACATATTTTCCAAGGAAGTTCCTAAAAGTAGGACAAGGGGAAGGCAGCAGAATAATTCTACATTTACTTTCACTCTGCTTATGATGCTCTACATTACGTTTCGCTGTTCGATACTACACTCACATGAGATAGGTCTCGTCTCCCCATCCGCGTTTCCTTGTCTGATACCATGTTCATGAAAAATTAAGCAGGGTTATGAAAATCACAGTTTGCTCACCACACCTTGTTTTGATGAGAAAAATGTAAGTTTAAGGACGTGAGTGAAAGGATGGGAAGAATCAGTAGAAAACATGATATCAACAAACTTCTGCTGTTCAGAGTCGCCGTTGACATTAGTACATTTCTATTTTACCGATGAAAAGTGAATTTTTATTTATTTCACTTGCAGGGAATGTTCCACGGAGTTGACAAAGCGTGTGCCCTTCTCTTGCTTGTTCTTTCTCTCAGAACAGAAGACGTCTCGCGCCACACACGATCGGCAGCCTGAACATTCACAGCTCGTTTTCTTCCATCTGGTGATTTATGCTCACGCGCTTTTTTATACCGAGCTCCGATCGCCTCGCTGTCTTCCAGTGCCTTACTGTGTGGAGATAATTGCTTTCCTGCATTCGCTGAATCACTTCCTTTTCACTTTGTCTTTTCTTTTAGATGGTTGTGCCCACTTTTCAAAATAATGACCCAGCAAACCGATCACGAATCCAATCCTCAACAAAGGTACAACCCCTTTCAGCCTACTTGTACGTTAAAATTTTCATACAGAACAACAGCCTCCTGACTGGAAATACTGCTTTGCTAGAAGGTAAATGTATTGACCATACCAGGCAAAAAAAAAAAAAGTTGCATAATGTGGCATAACCATTATATTAATTCATAGTGATTTACTTTTTTCGTCTGTGGTGCATGATGCAAAGATTAGGAGGTATTTGTTGATATCTGTTGCATGGGTTTGTGAATTAGAGTTCTTATTCCTCTCATGTTAATTCTGAGGTCAGAGGTACCAAATTAGTTTAAAATGGTCCTGTTAATTAAACTGCCATAACTGATTTGTGTGTGAGGTGTCTGGGGCTGCTAATTAGATTATTTTGGTTTGAGTTATTAATAGCCACTCATGAATATTCATTACACATTGGCATTCCTGTGCTTTAACAGCTCTGGGGTCACTGATATGGTGCTATCTGAACAGGACAACTGAAACTGATATTTCTTATTGAAAGCCAACTGTCTGAAGCATGATAATTAGAAATTCCTCTGCCATACATATCTTGTAATGTGGTGAACTGTTGAAATGGAACACTCCAATGTGCAATCCATGGAGTTTTTAAGGGATTCAATATATTAATTTTTTAAGACTTATAGCCTAGCTGTGAGTTTTATAGCCTGTATTGTGAGTTTTATATTGGTCTGTTTTTGACAGTGAACGCTCCTGATAATCTTTTGTCTATTTTCAAAACGTTCAGTTTGTCATGGCAAAAACATCATTTGGGACCAAGAGATTGGGAGTTAGTGTTTTGCCTCACGGTGGGAATTGAACAAAATTCAGATGTATTGTAGTTTCAGCAGACTGCCCTTTTCTCCAGCAGCGAAAAAAGCAGCAATGCAGGCAGTCCGTTTTTCCCTTTCATGTCCTGGCAACAGACAAGGGCACACAAGGCTCTCTGGATTGTGAAAGCATTGTGTCTCCTTCACAGCTGAAAGGCCAGCTTATAATGCATCAAAGGTCAAATGGTGATAAGACGCTGGTCATATGTTCCCTTAATTGTCATTCAACATGCGGTCCAGCTTGTACTTTATGGTTCTATAAAATCTTCAGCAAAAGGTGTACATTTTAAGTGGCAGCATTTTGTCTCGGGGTACCACAGATTTCCCTGGTCTCACCCCTTGGATTTGTCAATAGCTGTACCACAATGATTAGCATTTATGCAGTACACTGCAATGTGGCTTAATAGAATGCTATGGGACAGAGGGACTCTAAAATTAATCCATGCAGATTCCAGAGGTATAGACAAGGGAGGCAGCCCCACTGACTTTGTAGAGAAGGACTGTGGCATCCGAGGTCCGCAAATGCAGCTCAGCTGGCTGATGATTTCTCAGATATACCGAGAGGTCAGTGGTGATTGACAGAATGAGGGCTGAAATGTTTAACTCTGCAGCTAATGGTCTGGGTGGGCGGGGTGGAGTATGTGTAGGGGGTCACACTCTGCCTAGGGTTGTCTGTCATAATTCCAAACACTACACAGCATGAAGTGTTTCAGGAGCCCTATTGTGTGGTGTACTCACAATACACAAACTCAATGGCACTTTAACCGCACTGGCATAGTGCAGGAGGTCTAGCATTTGAGCTTCAATTACCATCTCCCTCAAGAACCCACTGTCACATCCCAATCCTCTAATTAAACTCTGAATGTGTTAAATACACGATAAAAATGGCACACCAGATTATTTATAGTTGTCTGCAGGCTGTCGCTGCCATGTTTTAGCAGGTTTTGAGCTCTTCAAAAACACAACATACTTAGAGTGCCATTTGAGCTCCACAAAGAGGTGTAAGGATATTCTGTAACTCACGTCGACATGGTTTAGCCACGACTGGAGACAGAGAGATGAACCTCCAATATAAAATACCATTCGAATGGACATTGTACTGACCAGGGGGGCTAAAATCGATAGAGATCTTTGCTGCCAGCGCTGTGTAAATCAATTGCTGTTTCTTAAGCTCTGCCACCGGGCACCATCTTGTGTATTTGAAGTCTGCTCTCATACTCCTTTCTCATTGCATAAACCTGTTTGACACTGCAGACAATTCTATCCCCTCACTGTCCCTCTGGCTTGAATTCTTAACAAATTTACAGAAGCATCTGTTCTTTTCCATCACATATATAACCTTTCTTTTTACTTAAAGCTATGATAAAAATAATGCTCCCTTAGTACAAATCCAATGTAACACTCCTACAATGTTAATGCAAACTGCAAAGCAGTACTGAATTCTGTCCTTGGCAGCCTCAACTGCAATACTCAGTAATGAACTGTAAATGGCAGCTTGATCTCTTTAGTAGATTACATAGCACTTTGAATGAATCACTTAAGTAATTCACAATGCGTTTAACAGGGCTGGCTGCGACAATTATCGAAAGGGTGGAATCCTGACTCATTCAGTGTTCCATTCCCAAGAAGTCTTTTAAACAATTCAGCATGACCATGTCGTTGTTTTTGCCCTGAACAAGTAATTCTGCGGGTTCCTCATTACTTGCTCACATTTACCTGTTTTGCCCTTGAATTTCAGATAATAACTAGGAGAGGCTGCAGTTTAAATCGAAAACTGCTTTCTTTTGGGGGCGATGAGTGCTTTAATTTGGCAAATGCAGGGCAGGATCCTCTCTGAGGAGCACACACGATTTCTTAACTCCAAGACTTCAGGAGCATCCAGACTTCTTGTCTATTTCTTTTGTTAGGTGACTAGATTGTTTTGCTCTCTTTTGTGCCCTAAAGCAATGCAAACCTAATGCATTTCAAAGATCATTTCTCCACACTGTAATTATCATATCTGCACATTTGAATAAACATCCCAGGCATTTCATTTTTGCATGCAAAATGTGTCAGCTATCATCACTATGGACTGGGTATGCCACACTTTAATAAGAAGAAACAGCTCTTTTTGTTTTCTTCATATGAATCTGACTTAATAATTCATCTATTTCCCCCAAAATAACTTTGTGAAGAAGCACAGATTGCAGAAATGTTCATGTGTGCATTTTCCAACTGCTCAGTTCTGGCAGGATGCTTTTCAAATGCTTGAAAAACCCTCTCCTGATTAGCTTTGCATTTTTTGTTGTCGTCGCTGTTGCTGTTGATGCTCGCAAAGGCTGGCTGCCAAAGTCAAAATGCTGAAATTCATTTCTGCGGATGATGTCTTTTGTAGAGATAGCTTTTTTCAAGAGAAATTTCTTTTTTTTCTTCAGATCCAACCTTTGTAATGGCAGCGTTTTGTTGGGGTGACGAAAATGCTCGGTACATTGCAGGACCGCGGTCGTGCTCAAGCTTGGCAATAAAGAAAGTGGTAGAGGAGCTGCAGTTTTAGGGCCCCGGGTCATGTAACTTTACTGCACCCTCCCTACCCTGCCAGCCCCCCTTGCTCTTCGGCCTTCTCCCTCTCATCAAATGAGCAGCTGTGAATGCAGTAGCTTCCATTAGTGAAGCACTAAGAACACCACGTAGAACCGGGTCAATGAGTGAACAGCACCTGTTTAGCGATTAACAAAGTACGAAGAACAGGTGTGATGGGCCGTAGCAGCTTTGCCAGGTCTACAAATGAGCACATTCGTTTCACAGTTTAAGGGCCCCATTATGAACGTGTAATGTTGCCGTAATGTTCTTTCCAGCCTCTGGAAAGATTGTACAGAAAGTATCTTCCCCAACCGAAATAAATTATTTTTAGCGCATTACAAAAAAAAACATCAAAAGATAACAAAAAATGAATAATAAATCACTCCCCCGAGGACACATCATGGAAATGAGCCTCCAGTAAAAATGCAGTACGGGTTTTTCTGAAAGTGTCACACAAGAGAAGACAGAGGCGGGGAGTCACAGAGACCTGCAACACAGAGGGACTCCGAGCCACACAGAGGACCGTCTGAACAGTGAGCGTTTATTAGTCTATTCCAGTTACACCATGGTTTTTACATAACGAACTTGCATCCTGGAGTTATTTACAAAGGTCTACAGTGTGCCACGGCTCACAGTGCGAACACAAGGCCGCCAGACTGACTGGCCCCCCGATCAGCCCTGCAGTCCAGTTTTCCAAATTCAGATGCCCCTGTCACTGCTTACTCTCACCGGTGCTGCCATCCAAGGTCAGCTGTCTCAGTCGCCCGGGCCTTGGAGTTTGGGAAAAAAATTAAATAAATAAGTAATGAAAGCCGATGTGACTGGAATCCTCATGGAGGCAGGCAGTTTGCATTCAGAGTCTCTAAGGCCCCTCAGGAGACTATAGGTACATTACATTACGGTCGTCAGAGTGGTCATGTTTATCTTCCTCAGTCCGTGTGGGTTGGAGCGGTCAATACTGTTGACCGAGCCAAAACATCACTCCTTCCCCAGTGAGTAGTACTAGTTAGCGGTAGAGAAGAAATTCAAGTATTTATAAACTGTCAGGGCTTCTAGCAACGAGAAGTGACCCGACTCAAACAAAACAGAAAGGTACGGTACACTTTTCTGTCTAACTGGTCTGCTCTTCAGATTTAAAACGTAAAAAGAAACTGAATAATAATGGGAGGTTTTGTCTCTCTCTCATAATTCAAAAGCATTGCTTTCCATACATTCAATATTGCTGCTTGTGTGTGGACGGATTTCTTTTTTGTACCTTGTTCTACACTATTGTTTTGAACTATGTTTAAATATTTTTTTGTTAACTACACCATTTAAATACCTATTAAGAAAATACATTGCACAAACCCATTTAAAGTATCATGATTAACCAAAAGGAACAATCCTGGTCCATGTTACCCTCACATTCTATCAGTCAATTTATTAAAAAATAACTCTTAATTAAATGCATGAATGTATATCGTTGTACTAAAATTAAAAAAGGCCATAGACTGCTTAAAAAAACAACAGCAAAGTAGAGGTTTTCCCATTCAGTGTACAATCCAGCTGTGGCAAATAGAAAAAAGCACATGTATTCTATGCCCTTTATAACATTCAAATGCAACAAATAATAACTAAGATGACAAATAAATACACAGACCCTCGAAAGAAATAAGTGTATCATTAAATAAATAAACCCCTATAAATAAATTTTTAAAAATCTCTACACCTTCATAATAAGTACTTTCTATATATACAGTGTGTATCTTAAGACAAACGACTGTGGCATTTTACATCCATACTGAACGTGGAGCAGGGAACGTTGTGACACCTCATGATTTCATAGTGCAAATGGGGACGACGATGACCAGGATCACCGTGCACGCGGCGGCGGCGATGAGCGCCCCGATCTTGCACGCCTTCGCCCTCCTGAACTCCGCCTCCTTGCGCTTCAGCAGCGAATCGTAGCCCGGCGTGTATATGTCCTCCATCCAGTACTCCAGGTTGTTGGGGTTCAGCGACTCCTGTGTCTGGAGGAAATGGGGACAGTCGTGAGCGGAGGGAAGAGGGAAGAGAGGCTGTTGATTACATGCATGGGAAACTGTGTGGAAAATGGGATTGACCCCTCGGCCCGGCGAGCTGAACTCCTGCTTTTCGCGCTGTTGTGCGGATGCTTGTGGGAGATTACCGTGGCAACACTCTCTGTTTAGATGGGGATCTTGGTAAAGCCCAGCAGCGTGGACAGCTATTTTAATTGATTATCATCAATAAAGTATGACAAGCACAGAGGGACCAAGGGGAGGGGGCATGGATATAGCAACATGTTTGAACATGTTTACAGCTGCTAAAGCAAGTTTAGTTTAATTACTCATGAACTTAACGTATTTTCATTTCGGCAGCTTCAAGACAAAAACACTGGATCATCCAGATTTGACATTCAGTTTTTGTCCTGTCTTTCTAAATCCCATAAATGTGTCCTGTTGAGTTTGACTGGGGAAGGACAAGGGATATACCATCAACTATTATAAACCTTACACCACATAATGTGATAAGCACACATTCCATCCTGGGAAAAGATTATTATTGGTTCTGATCTCAAAAAGATGATCACTGTATTGTGCTTTATAAAGTGTCATATTCATATAGTGCATTCAAGCGCAAACCTCCCATTCCATATACCTAGGGTGTGCCATGAGACAATTTGTCAGTGGGTGTATCCTTGTTATTGACTTGGCCACCCCACTTTCTAATTCAACTAGAGTGCTCTGACTCCTGTGACCTCAGCTCTGACACAGTGGGGCACTGTGGGGATGTGACTTTCTGTCCCCTCTTTGACAGCTGTTGAGACAGCCAGGTCTTTATGAGCCAGTGTTGTCATTTTAAAATTGGGTTTTGTGTAATCCGTAGGCGACAGTAACGATCCGAGGGCTCCGCAAACCTCCTCATAAATGTGAATGCCTCACAGCCTCCAGCAGGCCTTTCAAAGTGCACTGGTGTAGTTTGGATCATGAGGCCTGCGGTAGGCTATAAATTCACTCAGGGTGTAAGGTGGCCATATAGGTATAAAGAGATTGCCAGCAGAAGAACACCACTCACTAATGAAGGCTATTCTTCAATTTTTTTGCTTCATCATTCAAAACAAAAAAATACTGACTATGGGTCATTTATGAATGTAATATAAAATTATTTGGTTCTAAACCATCTGTTTTAACCTATTTCACATAATTGAAATTAAGTAAATGATTACAATTAAATACTTCTTCCATTGTTTTGTTGTGTGTGTTTATTTACAACTCGTCTTTCTCTCAGGACCTACAAATGCCCATTGTAATGAGATCTTCAGAGGTTACGGCAAGGAGAATGCTTCCAGCAAGAGACTTCCTAATACCTATTTCTGAGGACGGTGTTGTTGTCAAGATGATAACAGCCAAGGGCTAGACACTGTAATCTCCAAGCACTTATAATTTTACCATTTTCAATTTATTGTCCGGCTCTCCGGGCTGTGTGGTGTATAAGACAGGAGCTGGGGTGCCAGTTTAGTGGAATTAATGACACAGGTCTCTCAATGCCACTCACACGTACGCCACTGGACAAACAAGTGGCATTAGGGCTAATCTTTCCTCTGCCTCTTGGAAGATTAGAACAGCTTCATGTATTTGGTTTCAGAGCAGCCTGAAAGTAAAGCCTGTTGCCTGTTTTTCAGAGAACTGCTAGAATTGATCATAAGTAAATGAGAAATCAATGTTTTCTGAAGGTGACCACATTTCTTCCTGGGGAGCTGCATCTAACTCTGTCACTGTCTCACCTCCGAACAAAGATAGAGGAAGAGGGGGCTTAGATGATACCATGATGTTTTACTTGGGACTCTAATGCTAATTTGCTTTAGCCTTCCATGAAACAGGAAGACTGCTTTGCAGGTTAATTAAATGTGGTGCACTGCACAGGAAATAAACACAGATGTTAAATGAGAACGACTAACAGATGACTGCACCAAAGCATGTAATTATTTTGCAGTTCTTCTCTGCATAGTATATGGGAAGCCCTATATACAAACACCCCCCTGACTTGGAGTTCACAGTGATGGTCTTTTTGAAATTGTGAACCCATCATTTAAATCTATATGTGTATGCACACATAAAATATTTTAGATGATGGATTCTGGATATGCAGCTGTGCACTGTCCAACTGTACAGTATATGCAACTGCACTTGGCACTATATACCAAGTAAATAAATCACTGATAAATCCACAAATATGAATGGCAACTACAACAATGTGCATTATGACACCCGTCTGATGAAACGGCATTTCGATGTGTTCTGTTACCATGTGAACTGCAGCTACAAAGCCCTTGCCTGGTATCTCAGGCATGTTTCTCTCAATAGCAGACAGGCAGGGACTCTCATAGGGTTGACAGGGAATACAGGCCTTCCTTACATCACTAAACTGCAATCGTGTGCAATCCAAGGCAACTGCCCTGTAAATCTCATTCTCTCTGATTCGCCCTAACACAGAAATGTAGAAGACTCTCCAGTCTGTCCAAGTGACTTTGACTATCAGGATGTACCAAGGGGGTAGAGCATGAGGCTATAAATGAACCATCTGACTCAACTATAACTGAGTTATAGCATGTGAAGTCAACAGTACCCACTGCTCATCAAATGCTGATCTGCATCCATCACCATTGATATATCAGGTGACTGCACATTTGGCCACATAAGTCTACATGGGCTAAAGTAGCAACAGAACCAGAACTAATAGTTACTAGACTTGCTAGACATTAATTTCATAGAAGTGAACAAGAAGATTTCCAAAAGCGTCTTAGTTTAACAATGCTGCAGCTGCAGTTCTCAACACGAATTTGACCTTGAGAATGTGAATGAGATTCGATCTGAACAATCACATCCGCCATTTTGAATACCGTTATAAGACAGCCAAGGTCAGAAATGCTGTACTTTTTTGCTTTCTACCTCCGAGCATCAAAAATTCTGAAAAAATGATCAACGTGCGGTCGATCTGTCCCCATGGGTGCAAAACATCCCTCTTCACAGCAAGCCCAGAGCCCTCCGACGTGATTAAAGCAACAAACGGCAGGCAAACGAAATGAGGTGGCAGATGTCAGCCCTCACCTGCAGGTCCAGCGCGGCGAGCTTGCCCTTGTCTCCTGAGTTGCGTTTGAACTCCTCGATGGTCCAGGAGGGCTGCGGCCTCTTGGCCTCCGAAAGTTCGGTCAGCCTCATGTCCGTGTACAGGGGGCTGCCCTTCATGTGCGCCTTGACGGATGGCGGGAAGGGGTGCGGGCTGAACACTTGCTCGACCAGGTAGGAGTCTTTCGGGGGTTTGGCCGGGCGGTGGGCTTGAGGGAGCTCGTACTGTCTGTCCGCCTGTGGGGGAGAAACGCCCACTTAAAACAAAGCGAAGCTCATGCACATCCACCCTTTAAACAGGGCTCCTATTGTTACAGTGGTACATGGCATTATCCTCATATTGCAACCCAAAGGTTGCCAGTTCAATTCCCAGATGGGCACTGTTGTTGTACCCTTAAGGAAAATACTTAACCTGAATTGCTTCAGTAACATATCCAGCTGTACAAATGAATGGCCTGTGAGTCCCTCTGGATAAGTAAATAAATAAGCAAATAAATTAGTGCTACAAAACTGTTGAGGATTGTTATGGGCTCTTGTGAAATGCTTCAAGTGAAAACTTTCTGCTACTTGCTCAGTATTGTGGGTTTGGCAATCACAGAGAAGAATGAAAAATGTTCTGCGAACAATCAAATGATAATGAGAAAATAACACAAAATCATTGGCCAAACTTCAGACAAACTAAAATGCTGAGGGGAATGAAAAGCCCCTGCAAATGTTTGGTTTTAATATGTGATATTTTAATATGAGTCCATGATTAATTGCTCTCCAGAATTGTCGCTGCATGTGACAAATGAGGAGCAATTGAGAATGGTGCAGCAGTGATTTAATGATTACTGATTCATTTTAGAGGACAAGACATTTTTCAGCATTTAGTGTGTCATTGATGTGAGCATCAACAAACTGCTCCTTGAATATCATCTGACAGTCAACAAGGCCCCTAACCACCCAAAGCAGACAGCGAACTGGCTTGTGCAGCCGAGGCCTCCTTCTGCTGGTTTGATAATGAGGGTCCCCGAGCAGCGAGCTCTGAAACCAGTTGGCAGTGAGTTCAAATGGCTCCCAGCTGCTGGCGCGAGCCCTCACCGAGCCAGGCGGGCTCTAGAGATTGGACAGCTGATCTGGGACGCGTCAAGCATCTCTGGGCCTCACCGAAATCCCATTTACGCCTCCTCGATCACACCGGGGCTAAGCTGAACCCAGTACCCCTCTAAGTCTTGCACGAGGGCGTGTTCTCTTTCTGCAGGAGCAGACCCACTCCTTCATTATGAGCAACAAGGCCTGCACGTTTCTGGACAACTACCATTTCAGCTTTTCTCCTATTGTGTGTTACTTCATTGATATTGAACTGTTTAACTTCAGGTATAGCACCTTTTTTGGGTCATTTTATTTTGCAGATCCCCTTACTTGCATAATTATTCCAGCTACTGGGCAGAGATCAATGGCCCAAAAAAACCCCGACACTGCAGCACATTACATTGATCGGGCTGGAAGCAGACGGTAGCTTTCAATTTGGGAGAATAACAGGTCTGTGGATGCTCTATAGGTGTTTTCACTAGTGCATCTCCACCATTCATGCATCCCACCCACAAGAGCTGAGAACAAAAACACACATCATGAAGCTCGTGAGATGTGTCTGATGCTGTAGGGGGAAGTGCTGGTGAGAACAATCTGCTTTTGTGCTCATTTAATTACCTGCCTTTACTCCGCCTCCTTCTCTTTGCTTTTAAGCCAGATTCTACGGTAGGCCCCAGCACCAGATACAGAGCTGCAGTTTATCTGATGTATAAACACATTAATCTGGCTGGTTTGCTGGAAAAGAATGCTTCGCAGGCTTTTTTCCCCTCTAATCTTGTTTCTGTGGGTTTCTGCATGGATCTCAGGGGGTGCTCAAATTTTCACTACAACCAGCCTCCTAACAGGATTCCACTTTATCGCCTATCAGTTCCGTGACATGGTCTGTGCCTGTGTGGTCCAGTGAGAAATATAGTTTGCTTTGCAGCTCTAGGGACGAGTGTGTGCAGAAGACAGCACCTATTTGCTGAGGCGACACCACCATGAGTGATCACTCAGCCGGTTGCTATGCTGGCTATGGATGGTATACTTAAGCCCACATCCAGAAATGTCTGTAACCATCCAGCAAATTAGAACACTTAAAGCGTCCATAACGCCCGAGACAGAACTTTCGGTTTGAAACACCCCAAGCTGGCTATCTGTGCAATAGCTAGAATATCTATTGCTGTGACCTCACAGCCAGCCTTGTTTGCAGTCAGCAGCCGTGCAGAGGTCAGCAGGCCAGGCCAGACAGGCAGGGCCAATGCAGAGCTTCTGACAACCAGGTTAGTCAGCGATTCAGAGGCGTCCTGAATCACTGACCTGCCGCACTGGCTTGCATCTGTGAATCAGCCCAGAGGTTCAGATATTTCAAACACTCGCAATCCACTAAGACACTAAAACATTGATAGAGCACATGGTGTGAGATGCATGATTGATCCACTAACTGACTGACTTACTTGAATTCTGATTGCAGGTAATTGTAATATGATTCTAAATAGCATAATGTTGAATACTGTACCTTCTCCAGCTCCTGTAACTGGGCCATGGTCAAATGGAATGTTTTTAAAATGCCAATTATTTATATTATTGATGAAACAGTTCAGTTTAGGAGTCATCTGTTTGATAGATGGATGAATTATTAATAATTCAATTAGGAGATGTGGCCTTTGAATGACTCACAGGTGACTCACAGGTACCTTTATATAGATTTAAAAGGCTGAACTGTTTCCGCGTATCCTGAAAGAAGATATGGTGTCAAACACATCCCAAAAAATTATTGGGGCTGTCGCTGAGTGTACCTTTTACTTTCGATCTTATCATGTATAAGTTCGCACCTTGGCTAGGCCCCACAAATGCAAAAACTCAAATTCTTAAACACTCAGAACCCACCACGCTCAGCGCGTGATGTGGAGTCAGAGAGGACTGTTCTGGGAACAGTGGGGGCTGTGGTGTGGGGTGATTTCAACAAGAGGAGACAAAGCCCTCCTGCGCTAACATTTACATCAGCGTTATGTTCTGTGGGAGGAACGACCTGGGGACACAATGAATGAAAGCACAGGCCAACCAGTTGGCCGCACAATTAAAGGTCATTATTCTGCTCAGAGTAATATCAATAAGAGCCAGCCTGGTGAAATACCCACGCTCACACTGCGCCTGTTCTGTAATTTCTCATTATGGGGTGCGTCCAAATTTAGATTTAACACCAGCCCCGGAGGCGCATTTCGAAAGAGTAACTACAGTCTTGGGGTGCCTTAAACACTTTTGAAAAGAACCGGAAGGCGTGACGAGGCACGCCTGAGCAATCGGGTGGGTACCAGGTCCCAGAATGCCCTGGGACGCAACTGAGAGCAGCAGGAGGAGCTGGCGGCCAGCCGTACTGGCAGAATGCCAGAAGGGAAAGGGAAGGGCAGGCTGAGTGACAGAGAGGAGGCTCGCACAAGCTGGGGCGACTGTTTCAGAGGATGATATTTCATTGACTCCTGCAAATTGATCCTATTGATCGGTATGGATGGCAAGATAACAAGCAAGGGACCCTGCTCTCTTGCTTTGGCTAACATCCAGCTTGGTGGTAGGGCTCATTCAGGACCTGGGCTAGCAGGGAACGGTTCACCTCCAAGAGGTCCTGTCACGGATGGGAGCGCGGACGTCCCCCGACACAAACAGAGGCGACAGGTGAGGGAGCCGCCCGGTCAGTGTTCACAGGGGTGCATACACGACGGAAGGCTGTAGCGTGACAGCTAAGGTCAAAGCCCATTTCAATTAACAGCAGCCCCATTTGGTGTCCCCAGGAAAAGGTCAGTACAGAATGAGTTGTCAGCGCAACACCTGCCAAGAGAAACTGACATTTCAACATGCGGGTTCCATCTTTGGGACCTGAATTCATGGCCAGGAAATGAGGTCACAGTGGTGTTCTTAAAGGGCAAAACTGACCTTTCTCCTGAAATAGCACCCACCCCTTGGTAGTACACTTGAATCTTAACACCTCTCCAGACTTTACATAATCGTAACACTTCCTACTTGTCAAGAAATAAACATAAGAATATTCAATGAGGAAGTGAGAAATACTGTATGTTCTAAGATGAGTGAATTCCCTTGTAACACCTCCCCACCAGGGTGTCTAAGTGTGAATCTTTGTAAATAAGTGTACAACTATATTCCTTGTGTCCCTCTCTCCAAATCAGCCTAATTATTCAGCGTGCTGGAGTGTGAATTTGGTTTGGACTCATTTCCACTGCTGACATCTGCAACAGCAGAAATAGCGTTAGATGCTGTTGTTCAGCCAGCCCCTTTCCTGTGAAGCACTGGCTGCAGATCCAATAGCAATTAGCATGGGAATGGGTAAAATAATTAGTCATTTACGCTGAATCTATAAGCTCTTATCATATTCATAGCAGTTCATGAAAGACTGCACATGAGATAATAACATACCATCATTGTGTTGTTATTTTTTTCTGTTTGAGTCTGCTTTCTGGTTCAAAGTAGCATGACAGAGCTATGAATCATATTCTATAATAGACATTGTATGCAGTAAATTCTTTTGTTAAAATTTTGCCACCATTCAGGGTTGTTTGATTGAAAAAGAATATAAACAAAACCAATGCTGAAGGCACCGATTAGTCCACTTGAGAAGAGGGACAACATGATATTTAGTGCTGTGCTACATGCGGATGTGGAACATTTGAAAAAAAAAGTCCTATTATGATACATTTGGGTGATAATTTAATGGGTGCTTTCACAGGAACAGATGAGAAAGCAGGATGCAGTAACAGCCAATTCATCTGTTATATTACCTCTTTGGATTTTCTGTGTCGGTCCTTGCTGTCGTGGTCCTTCTCCTTCCCCTCCTCCCCCGGGTGACTGGAATAGGAGACGGCCCTCCAATCCCTGGGAGAGTTGGAGATGCTGGCGATTTTCGACTCAGTGGCGCTGTTTTCTTCGGTCAGAGACCGAGACGACCGCCTGGTGAACAGGCTCTTTTTCAGCGCTTTGACGCGCAGGCTCTCGCTGTTGCTTCCGCTGGCGTCCGAGCAGCACCACTCGGGGTTGCTGTCAACTTTGACCGGGTGCCCCGTGGTGTGGCACTGGAAGACGCGGGGCGAGAGGCTGCTGTCCGAGCGCGCCTCCTCAGCCGCGCCCGTCTCATTCTGCCTGCCGTTCGGCTCCGGCTCCTGAATCTTCTCGTCCAGCTTGTTCAGCTTGGAGAGGACCTGGGAGATTTCACCCCGTACCCCAGAGAGGGACTCCAGCTTCTTCTCGATCTCCCCGATGCGGAGGACCAGCTTGCAGACGCTGGCCTTCAGCTCGTCATCCGTGTTCTCCAGGGAGTGAAAGAGCCGGTCGAGCTTGCTGCTGCACTTGCCCAGTTTGACCGTGTTGTGCTCGGGCGAGCTGTCCCCGTCGGACTTTGTCACCTGAGAGAGGGAACCGTTGCTGTTGTAGCAGGACGACTGAATGACCCCGGTGGAACCGCACACGCTCATATCGTCCAAGAAGCGGAAGATATCGCTAATGTCGTCGCTAACGATCTCCGAGTCCTCATCTGAGTGTTTGAAGGAGTGCCTCTCCCCATACTTACCAGTGAAGTCTTTTATCTTTCTCTGCTCGGACTTGTCAGTCTGCGTCCCTACACTTAGTGTGGTGTCTATGTTCCCCACTTGAAAAGATGTGCAGTTGATGCTTTTTTCTTTGAACCGTTTCATGCCGTCTCTCTTATCCACACCTGGTCCACCAGCCATAGAGCCCGCATCTTTGGTTTTGGGCCCGTTCGACTTGACGCCAAACACTGAAGAGGAGACTGACGGCTTCTCTTTGGCACACTGGTAATGTTGTTCGCTGTCCACGGTGCTGATATGGTGTCGGTGATTGTCTTTGGACGGCTTGCCATTCAGGAAGGACCTCTCAAAGTCGGGTCCCTCCTCGGCGTTCAGGCTCAGGCTCTTGACGGGCCAGGCCGGCTGCTTGCCCTGCCTCCCTGAAGTCCTCCTCGTGTTCACACACTCCGTCACTGTCGTGGGGCCAAAATAAGTGGACGCTTGAAGGTCGTCCAAGCTTTCATGTTTGGCCCTTCTTTTGTCCAGAGGGGGAGAGCTGACGGGCTCAAAGTACGGGTTGCTGTATGGCAGCTCGAAGCTGTGGTTGAAGAAGGTGGCGGGCTTGTGCGACTCCTTCCGCAGGTACGCCCCACTCACCTTAGAGCTCGGCTTGGACTCGGTGGTGATCACATGGGGAGAGAAAGCCACCATGTTGTGAAAATCCTCCTTGAAGATGTTTCTCTTCTGCACACAGGAGTGCACCGTGAAGGGCTCTGCGTTGGAGATGAACGTCTCTTTAATCCCTGAATTTATATGCAAAGAGTCCTGATCCGTGGTCGACTCGCTGTCTATATCCATGGGAAAGTAGGTGCTCTGCATTTCGCAAGGAGGAGGGCTGCTGCCGGAGTACTGAGGGAGATGCTGGAGCTTGTCAAGCGAAGCAGCCCTGCATTTCATCTCCTTGTTGACTCCCAGGAGGAAATTAGGGTCGGAGGTTGGAATGTACTGCTGACAGCTGTTGCAGTCAGATTTGGGGCAGGGAGAGGCGCGTGACGTGGGATGTCCCCTTGTGTCCAAGAAATCGTAGGCCCTATCGCAGTCAGAATACTTATACACGTCAGTGTCTGACCGACACGACTCGAAAGATTGGTTCTTGTGGAATTTGGGCCTGTATCCCATTGGCAGCTTGTCTTTGGCTATCCCCCCATTCATCTGGATCAGGTTGAACATGGTGACTATGTCCGCAGCCACCATGAGTTTTTTGGACTGCTGGTCCTCCATTGTGCACCTCATCTTGTCTTTGAACAAGGTAGCAGGGAAGCTGGGGTCCAGGCAGGCAGTGTAGAAGAGCAGACTCCGCAGTTTGGCAAGGTGGACCAAATCAAATCTTGCGCACAAAGATCTACACAGGTCCTGGTACGAAACACTACTATACTTGGTGTCCAACTCCTCCAAAATCCTGACCAGGAAGAGGGAGTACTCAGGCATGGGATCCATTGCTGATCTTAAACGGTATGATTCTTATCTTATAAGAAGCAAGCAGTTACCCTGCAGAGGAAAAATCCTGGATTAGTGAGCAGCTGCTGAAGCCATTTTTATACCATGCACTGATCATGACAGCTGTTTTACCCCAGTACTACTTCTGCTACAGCTACTTCCATTACCATCGCTGATACCTTACCTAATATACAAATACCAAAACATCCAAACACATTTGAAACAATAATCACTCTTCACACAATCAAGTAAGAGTTTCACTTCTGCAAATAATCTATTGCATTATAACAGGCAGACGGTGTATTATCGAACGCATTAAATGTTGGTGATATACACCCCGTAAATTTGCTTCAGCTAGTAAGGCTCTGTCTTACAAAAGGAAGAATAGCGCGCGTTTCCAGTCAGATTGATCGTTTTCAGATTTTACTTACTGCTTTTGATAATAGCGAAAATTTTCCTCACACAGTGAAACGCATTTATGTGATGCATACATGTGCTGAGACAAGGCAAACCATAAATGCACATACGCCCCTTGATACTTTTGAACAACATCAACCCAAAAATGAGATACATGCAAATAATGTGGTCCAAATTCGACAACGATAGTAATGGCCACGAGGCAATGAATACGTCTATGCAACACAAAAACACAGCAGGGGTAAATGTGCATACCTTACGCACGGTCCCATTTGCAGACATTCGTGTTAGGACTGAAAACTAATAGTCTTCAAACTAACAAAACGGCAAGGCAAAGTTGTCGTGCATGTTATTCCAATGCTGCACGGTGCATGTACATTCCATGTGCATAACACTGCACGCCTCAAAAATACAATCCGTTTCATTGGCGTCGCCCCTAGAACTCTTCATGCCCGCTCTGTTGTTTCCACATTGATTATTTTTTCCTTTCGACTGCGTTGTCCACGAGTTCTGAAAACGGAGCTGTCCGCTGTCTGACTTGACTGTGGTGCTGAAAGGACGACGGCGGCTTTGTTTCTACCGAATATGACGTAATTATACCTTCACTCCAACTGCAGGGAGAGTATAGCTACGCTGGCTATCGTAATCATTCCATCATCACTGTACCTTAACACCCAACGCATTGCTAGGTAAAATAACTTATATAATACATTCCTGCACTAATGCATCAGCTATTCGTGTTTTTGTTTAGAAAAAATATATAGTTTTATACATAGTATT
Organism: Megalops atlanticus; assembly: GCA_019176425.1. Lineage (NCBI taxonomy): Eukaryota > Metazoa > Chordata > Actinopteri > Elopiformes > Megalopidae > Megalops > Megalops atlanticus. Next base: position 14,817,556 of record CM032885.1, read on the forward strand.
TTAACAGCAACATTAACCACAGTATATGGCATATGAATGGCTGTAAAGCAAAATACACCGTCCTTAATATCATTCAGTGAAAATACAGGCTGCACCGTACAGGGAATCGCACACCCTCAGCTATTTCGACGCGAGAAGCCAGTCTACTGTGTGAAATGTGTTGTAGAGAATTATTTACTCGCCTGTGTAGATTACGGACGTGTGAATGGTGTTCGTTTGCAGTTGTGCACAGGATGTGCGAATAAATCGGATGCCGTAGCATAGGGGTGAACAAAGGATTCCATCAACACACAAGATAGAAGAGTGTTTCATTGGGAAATTTATTATTTATTTGCTACTTTATGAAGCTCTTTGAAGCCACAGCGCAAACCAGAAAAAGCTCACCTTGCATTTTCCGTCTAATATGCGTGTATTGTTCATTATGAGCGCTAATTATTTTTGCCGTGATTTCCTGACTGACTCACAATGTTACTGTGTCAACGTTTACGATTACAATTGCCTGAAAAATGCACACATCACGTACAAGACATGGATTTATCAATTATCTATGATTTTTTAATGGCCGTTTCGTACTGATCTTTTTTCTCCCTGGTAACAACTAGTGACCGGCCAATAGTTTTCTTACAGTCCAAAAAGCAATACGTTGTTGGTGTCTACTCCAAGACTATGTCTCATGTCTATAAGAATATTTTCTTATCATTATCTGCCCGTCGAAGCCATTGTTGAATGTCACAGAAAATCAATATCGTCCTTCTTATGCTGAGGATATTTATTTTCTATATGCTTTTTTCTCTGACAACCAAAAACATTCTTTTGCGTCTCTCTCAAAAATGTATATATCTTTATTCAATATTTCTGCAGTGGAATAAAGTCTTCCGTGCAAATAAAATGGTTATGTTTTCTTTTCAGCTGCCATATTTGCTTCTACAAGTTTGGCTTTTAAGTGTCAAAGTGAATAGGCTACATGTGCAAATTCCTTGTGTGAATGACGTGTGAGGTTTATTCTGACGAAAAACGTAGTATTACGACAAACGCGTAATTCAAACTCGTTCAGTTTATTTTGTGTTTTGCAGAAATCGTAATGATAAATAAAGAATAATGAAAATGAAAAGCAATCAGGCGGACCATTTTATCGAGTGGCTAATTGGAGTCGGGAACTTGAAGCAGGGGAGATCAAACTAACAGACTTGACGGAAGGGATCAGTCGCGCAATTATGTGCCATTGGCAAGGTGCTGTGTTGCAACGGCTTAGGAAAGTAATTAACCGAAGTTTACAATACAAAATGCTGAGGCCCATACTAAGCGAAATAATTGGCTCACTTAAATCAACTGGGAGCCGTTTCCCAAATGGCACGTAATGTTACAGCATAACGAGAGCATTCCTTGGATTTAGAGAGGCTGTTTGTTGAGTGACAGCGGATGCCCCATTCTTCAGATGGTGTTTGGAAGATGTGGCTTCAAAGTATCGAGACGTTTAGTGGTGGATTCAATTATTCCTTGCAGTGTTTGTTTATTTATTTATTTTTTTTTTTTTTTTTTTTGGAGGGGGGGGGTCCAGTTTCAGTTACAATATAAATTTATGATACAGTTTTAACCACCACCACTACCTGCACATGCAGAAATATACACCAAATGCAATCACCATATTCATCTTCCAGAATGGCTGGCCCATTGCTCTGACTGCGCCTCTGCAACAGCTGAACTGTGGCTTCTTCACCTCCAGCTTCAGCCCCACCATGTCCACTGGCTCCCTGTGGTGGCACTGTCACTGCTTATTATTTCTTTTCTCGGCTGTGTTATATTTTTCTCAGGATGCAGCTGCAGTTCCTCAGTATAAATCAGTGCTTCACTGCAGCCACTCATGTTCCTCCTAAATGAACTTTCTTTCAGTGCTTTCTGTCCTTTTACTCCCAAGAGGCAAAGGTCAGGCTGGGAAAAGCCTATTCAGGTGTTAAGTGAAAGAGCTCTCAGTAAACACAGAGGGTACTGTGTGTGTCAATGTGTGTGCTTGTGTGTGTGTGTGTGTGTGTTCATACATTCATTTATGTTTTACTGACGTAGGTCCTCAATAACCCCAGTGATTTTCTCTCTGCAGTTAGCCAAAAAGCAGTGGGAGATGACTCACTCCAGAAAAGTGTACGCCACTAGCTTGACAGCAGAACTTTGTCATGGCATTTGATCTGTTCAGACAACAGATCAATTCTGTTGCCAGCCCTATTTATATGTTACCCTTTCAACATATCTGTATGAGCAGTATTGATATGCAGACAATGGTCTTCATAGTCAGTCAATGCAACTTGACCTGATCAATGCACAGTTTATGGAACTCTACGGGAGACAACAAAACACAAGCAGTCATTGGCATTTTTACCAGTGGTCAATGATGAATGTAAATGCAAAAATATTCCTTTTGAAGCTTTAACTCCTTCAGAAAATAATTTTATTATATTTTAAATCCTACCAGGGAAGCTGGGCTAATTCCAATCAAACCCATGATTAATATGTATATGTTGTTGCAAGTTTATGATGGATATGCAGGTTTGTTCTTCCTCAAAACTTTCATTTAGATACATAGAAGTCGTTTTTAGTTTATCCATTTAAAGGGAAATACAAAGAACCAGTCAACACAAGTGAAAGCAAGCAGAAACAACATATTCACAAAATCTAGATGTAAAAAGTATGCCACATTTGTAATTCATAAGAGGGAACTTTCAATGTTGAATGAATATCAGGTGGAAGAGGTACAATAGCCAGACCATCCGTTAACTGTGAGTGCTGTGCTTTTTTGAGCAACAGAGAAGTGCCATTGATATGAAAACAGAGAAAACATACAGCTATGATTCCCTAAGGGAAAGAAACCAATACCTGTCAACTGTAGCTATGGAGCCACAGCTGCATAACATGTGATAGTAGCTTTGCATAATGTTGAAATATAGAAATAGGATGTTGAAGCCAAATAAAGGAACAGCAAGTCACGAAAACATTCTGCATTTCAAATACTCAGATTTAAACAATGGTTCATGACCTGTAAACAATGTGGTTTCCATGGTGCACCCATGTTTCTTGCCAAAAGGAATCGATCGGCTGGCCAAGGAATCAAGCAAGTACAGGTGCCCCCAATGAGCTTCAACATCAAAGAAACAATTGTGACACATTAGAAACGACACTTGAATGATTTTTTTAAATCAGAATGAATCTGCATCAGGGCAGCGCTTGTTCAGAAAAACACTCCACCTGACATTAACATAATGAGCCTACCCCGAGCCGCTCTAAATCCTGGCCACAGCTCTCCATTTTCCAGCTGACTACACACGCTTTAATTGAAGTTTAAGTTGAAGGAAATCAGTTCAGTCAGGGGAAAGAGTCAATCAACCTGCCAAACAGCATGCAAATGAAGCATTGTACTGTACGGTGCAAACTGCTAATTATGGTGACCCAGCCACTGTAAGCATATAAGGGATCACCAGATCACCAGTTCTCTCCTAGGCTCAGGTTCACGTGGTTTGCCACCTCAGTTACCCTGGCACTTATGCCAGGGTATAACAGTACTGTGGGATTCAAAGGTTATAATGTCTATATACTTGAATGATCACATTGATTGTTTGTAGCAGCCATCGGGTTGTATCAGCCATATCAGCTGTCAGCTATAAATACTCATGGCTTGGATGAGGAGACCTTGAAAGAAAGTTGCTGAAAGATGACTCTTACCTAGCAAGAGACTCTAATGAGCTCCTCTTTTTCAAATAAGAAATTGACAACCGAACCTTCACTTATTACATCCCATGACAAAATAAATGAAGTTCAGCACCTCATATTTTTAATATAGTCAAATCCAATATTGATCCAGTGTTGTCACAATGTCAATTCAGAGGATGTTTCAGTGCTGTATACAAGTCAAATCATATTGTAGAGTCCAACGCAATAGGGAGCACAGATGTTGACTTGTCTGGGGTACCTAAACTGAGATTACTGACAGCCAGCTCCTAGGAAATGAAGATCTCTCAGCTACAGAACAGAATAACAATGAGGAAGAGGAATGTCAAGGCAAGTCTGGACATGATTTGTATGCGATGTAACAGGTATATAAATGGATCTGTTCATATACAATCTAATGACTGTTTGTTTCATTGGAATGCTATTTTGACTTCTTTCCTGCACAGAACCTTGAAAAGGTGTAAACTACAGCCTGCAATTACTGTCCACCTGCCCATTTCTTTGTGCTAAACTCTCAGTCTGGATCCTTCTAATAACATAACTGAAAACCTGTCATATGGGAAACTATAGAATATAGAGAAAATAAGTGCAGTATCTAACTTGCTGAGATATTGACTAATGTGTAATACAAATACCTTCACAATGCATGCTTCTCAACAGGAGCAGTGGCACTAGTCAAATAAGGCAAAATGATATCTGCTGGCTAGCCACTGTAATAAGGAACAGGGGCATTTCGGAGCTATCTGAGTTTAGTATGTCATTGATCTTTGTAATAGCTGCATTATTCAAGATCACATGAATCAAACACTAAGAGGCACCATTAAGCCTGAAGAGGGTCTCCTTTGAATGATGTAGAATCTAGACAACAGGCTGTATGCACAGGAGGTTGATGTTGAAAACATTGAGCGTGTCCTCTTTGATGCTGAAGCACACAAGTTGAAAAGGTTACGCTGATAATACATGACTATTGTACTGTGATAGGATGTGCTTTCCGATCCCCTGTACAGCTTATTCCAGCACAAAAATGTCACCTTTTGTTTTTGCCTCCTTGTCCTTCTCTGACTCTCAGTGACATCCTCACAATCTGATAACATCTATCAGATAACAGGTAACCATAATCTAGGATAATTTGGTTGGGGGGGTAGTTAAAATATAAATGCATCAACAAATGAGTTAACAAATGAAGCCTGACCACTTATTTTATACACACACACACACACACACACACACACACACACACACACACAGCAGACAAGGACTTTAACACTGCTGGAGTAAAAACTTAAAACAACAATAGCTTTAGGCCTTCCTGTTATTGACAGCCCTGCAGCAAACTAAAATAGATGTATCATCCCATTACATATTATGTTTCACAGCAAAATGACAGGCTATAAAATGTGTTTTATACGTGATGGTAGAGTTGTAGTTACTGCTAATGCTGCTGCAACTTTGTTATTCTGTTACTGCCCAACTTCAGGGAGGGTCTGCTGGAGTCCCATACACATTAAGGAATTCAGGGGGCATCCGAGTTTTAAAGCCATATGTCATGCCCCAGATGTTCATTTGTTTTCACACATCTGAACGGAAAGTGCATTGATCATCAGTGACACCAACAGAGGCCCGGTAATGAGATTTTCGAGCCGAGTAAACCAAGCGCACTCGCAAACTGCGGATCCATAGCAGCTTGTTGGAAAATAAGACCAGCGCTCCTATAATGGCCGTTCCCAAGACAGCCATTAGTCTGATTGCAATTAAAATGAACCATTATGAGAGGGTCATGCAGACGAAAATTTCCCCTCCTTTTGTCATACAGAAAGTCATTGAATTGTCCTCTGGCTTCTCGGCGCAGTCATTGTGAAGCAGATATGGTATGATTCACCACCTTGGGGAGGTTGTTTCTCAGTTCAGTAATAGTCCATTGTAGACTGCCTGTTGTTGTCAAACACCGTGACGCATGCAGGAAGGGAAAGTGATACCACAGCCATAATGCTTCTAATCGAATTAATGGAGGAAAATTAATTGAAATTGGGCTGAACATTCATTTTTTCATCATTTACCAAAAAATGGGTTGGAACAATGGTGAATGTCAATAAAGCATGAGACATACAGAACATGGTCAACTTTAAGCCACTTGATGTGCTATGTGACCTAAAGTATCTTCAGGAAAAAAAGCAGCAAGCCAAGCCATGGGCTCTGGCACAAATGTTTTCAAGTCAGAGTTTGCACATTTGAGATGCATGGAGACTGTTGATAAATGACAGCCAACAGACCACCAGCATCTGCCACCGTTTGAAAATATGTCATTTACTGAGAGGAAGGGAGTGTTAAATGAATGGAAATGAAGAATGGGAAGATGAGCCATCTTTTTTCCCCAGTCTTTCCACTGTTCAACATTATCTGATCCGGAACAAATTAAAATGTGATTTCTGCTTTTGTGCATTTAGAGAATTGAATTTGATTAGAGCTTATTATGTTGCCACCAAAGCAGGGGAGAGCACACAGGAGACACATCTGAGTATCCCATCCAATCAGTGCTGTTTCAACAATCAACTGTGCCACTTGTTTAATGATCAAACTTACAGAAGCTGTCAGGTGGTTTTAGTTTTTTTTTTAGCTAAGCCAGCATGTTGTGGAGGCAACGACAATAATTGTTTCTGTGGTGAAACTTTTTTGTGTACAGTTGTGATTGTGTGTACAGTTGAAGTGTAGAATGGAGTGACAGTATATACTACGAATCTATGAATCATAATATGAATCAGGAATAATATAAATGCAGGTTCCTCTGTTGTTCCACTGCTGTTGTACCCTTTAGCATAGCACCATATATATAAATATATATGTATGTATATATGTATATACACACACATGTGAAATCTACTGCCCTGTTCGAGGCTGGAATAACTCAGATAAAGGATATGAATAAAATATTTGACTGTAATCAGTCATTTCCCTCCTCTACAGCTGAATGGATTGTTCTCCTCATTAAGGCCTGATGGGGACTTTTAGAGGTTATATTGGTTGCATCAATTATACCCCAGTGCTGCTGGAGTCTTACCGCTAGCACTTACATCTTGGGGGGAGGGAGGGACACTCTGAGGTGTTTACTCCTGATCTCCGGTCGAGTCGCACGCTCACAAACCAAATTCACCTTACAGCCTGAGCTTTCCCAGAGGATAAGATGAGTTCATGAGAGCCGAGGAAATAAAATATGCGCCAATATTTTTTAAAATTCATGGCACTGTAATGTGCAGATCTATCATTTCATTCCCATGAATTATAGATACCATGGTGACGGGGCGCCCCGTTTCCGTCTCCCGCCCCACGCGCGGCGCGTGCAGTCTTGTTCGCGGTCTTCACGCGGGTGACTAATCGCAATGGCGCCTGCTGAAATAATGTCCACAAATCTCACGCCTCGCTCGAGGTTAATTGGCAGCTCAGCTATAAAGACGAACGGGCCATTTCTCATCGGGACTGAATATTAGAGATTCTGAAAACACTCCAAAGCCCTTCAAGATGAAAGGGCTTGATCAAGTTGTTTCCAGGCTCAGGCCTCCAAGATTGAATTGCGGAAAGGGTCTTTGTTCTCATGTTGAACAATGTTGTATAACCGTGGCCTGAGCAGATCATAACACCTCCCTCGCACCATTCAAGCACCTTAATAAAAAAACATGAGACAGGAAAATAACATGGAGAATGTTCAAATTCAGCACTCAATAAGGACATTTTCTCAGTTCTGTTCAGGAAAGAAAAACTGTTGATAGGAATTACCCCAGACACATTAATACCCTAATTATATTGTTACAACATATTATGTAATATCTGCAATTTAAAAATACCTGCATAAAATCACACATGGGAACATAACAACTGATTTATTTTCTATGATATGTAGCATTGGTGTATGCTGCAAAGAGAAGGGTGCATTGCTCACATTTTGGACTTTACAGTTTCACTTTGATTAAGGCAGTTACACGGCCTAGTTATGTTGTCCAGGTGTACCTTCACCCTATGTTTACCGGTCAGCGTTTCACCTTTGTGGAAGTATATGACATTCTTATCTCATCCGGGGGCAGAGAGCCCTGTTGTGATTATGCTGGGCATGGAGAGGCAACCTCGCTGGAGCTCCGGAGTGGCCACGATGCCCTCAGACCTTATTAACGTTCCCAGGGGGGGCCCTGGAAGCCGGGGCCAACTGCAGTCACTCATCTCTCCAGCACAGAAAAGGCTTTGTTTTGGCACTGCGCAGTGATGTGGGTGCGCACTGAAAACCGGAGAGCACTGAAGCCTCAAGCCTCAGTTATTTTCCATCCCTGATAATGAGACCCCAGGGAAATGTTCCTGGATTGGTTATAGAGAAATACACAGGTAAAAGTACGAAGTACAAAAAAAGAAGAGCTAAAATAATTCATACGTATACAATTAAATTGTAGAGGAAATTTCAGACAGCTGCATTTAAATATGTGGCTGATGGAGCTCATTACTCTGACGTACGTGTTCTCTGTAAATGTGGCTACATTTAAATAATAACATGTATTAGATGATGGAATTGAAAACGCACAGTGCGAGGCTCCTGTCTGTTCGAACGTGGGCTGCTTGTAAAGGTCACACAGTTTGAAGCCGGGGACACTTTCCCCATTATATGGAAGTCTTTCCATTAAATGCTACTTACTTAAATGGACAACTTGTGCCTCCTGTAACATTAAGTGCTGAGAAACCAATTCAGACTGCTTGGCAGCACGATTCATTTGTTTTTCCAAGAATCTGACATCGTCCTAAAAGGAATGTTTTATTGTAATCTTTGCTTCAAATCTTAATTTAATGAAGATGCGCAGAAATTGGGATCAAATCATTATGAAAAATGAGGTAAATATGGTAAAACTGATAAAAAGTCTGTGATAGTTAAGTTGAGAACAAGGAAATTACATTAATGACATTATTTGTTTATAGGCCTGAATGTTCCCTCCTGTACTATTACAAACCCATGCTACTATATAAACAGATGAACAGATTTTAACTATACAGGCTGACTCCAACAGCTCACATGTATTTTCCATGTGGAGAGCTGGATAGGATTCTGTGCATTTGAGTTTAGGTGCTTGGCTCAGAGCAACAACAACTCACCCGGGAATGGAAACAGCAACTTTCAGCCTTCAGCAACTTTCAATATAACCTCAGGTCCTTAACAGCTACACCACATTACAGTGCTGCTGCCTGGTCTGTATGGATGTATACCCCCAGTGATACCTATCTACACAACCAACTAAACTGCGTCCCACACTGACCAGTGATCCCTGTAGTACTCAGTGAGTGGTCACTCTGCTTGACAGGACATGACATCACCAGGAAATCGCTCTTGGGCCCAGGGGAGCGAGGGGCGAAGCAACTGTGTCTGCTGTGGAAAGCAGGTTATCATCGCTAATCGACACTTCCCCCCCACCCTTACCAGAGAATACTGTGCAGATACTACATCTTCTATAAGGCCATCATCTACTGCAGTTTTGGTGGTAGTGATCACGATCATATAGTTATGTTCAAATCTACATAAGTGCACTCTGACATTTCCATAAGAAGATAGCCTGACAAAGTAAATATGCTATCAGGAATGTAGTATTAACTTACAAATGGATTGAAATGTGATGGTTGTTAGTGTAACTGCGGTTTTATGCATTGTTCTCATTTCTGTTGTTAATCACACATTCTGTTTCTTTTCATGACTGATTGAAACAGAAATTTGGTTCACGGCTGCCATCTCCTGTGTGGGAGGTCGGTCCGAAAGGAAATCATGACGGTTGGTGGGAAGTCGTTTGAAAGAGCTCCTCTCCAAGGTAGCTGTTTCTTTTACCTCCAAGATAGGCATTTTCCTCGAGGGATTATTTGTGAGCTGTTTCCAAGCCACTTCAGATTGGAACACCCCATAAAATCAGGGGTGTGTCAGCTCTGTCTCCCAAAGTGAGGGCTTGAGGGATCAGAGGATAACTTTGGCACGCAGCCCAGTGTTGTGGAAGGTGCAAGTTTGTGGAGGCAGGGTCAAATATTGCCTTGTCACTTTATTTATCCGGGGCTGTAACTTCAGCCCGTGGCTGGTTCTCATCCAGGTAAGTCCAGAAACTAAATTACCCCTATACTTTATACATGCCATCTGGACAAATGTGACTCACACAAAGATATGCTTAAAGATTTTAACGTATTTTGTCTGACGTTGTATAATCTTCATCAATCACCGGCCTTGCAAAGTGACAAAAGGAAGGGAATCCGCACTACCACAGTTCCGGTCAGCTTCAGCTGGGCGCCAGCCAGACGCTGTGAAATTCATTTAGTGCCTAAGTTGTCCTGTCTGATCTGAATTCTAATAATGTGTCAGAGAGGTACGTCTTTTGGATAAATGGGCCCCGGCCAGTCCCGATTGCTTTTCATGCTGCATTAGCTTATTAGCGCCTCTTAACGAAAGGGGGGAGAGGAAAGAAAATGGAGCAGGAAATTCGGCTGAAGGACGACGAGCCGAGAGAAGAGTGCAAGGTGAAGCGAGACGGTTTAAGCGGTGTGGTGTGGACTCCCGCTCCTTTATCGCCGCCGAACGCAGAGATGATGGAGCTGAGCTCTGTGAGCACCGAGCGGGCCTCATCTGGCGCTGTCCAGAAAGTTAGCACGAGTTATAACCCAATTTCTCCAGCCAGGCTGCCGTAATTATCCCTCTACTTCTCCCCAGAGTAGCGCTACTTGAGGCTCAGGCCACTGGACCACAGCTCGCAAACGCATTAGTTAAAGTGGGTTCACAACATTAAACCTTTTTTAACACCGGCCCGTAAACCAGTCAATGAATCAACTGCATCATTCTTTACTGTGGCTTGGCCCTGCGTGTAAATGGCGGAATACTGTCAGCGCTGATGGAAATGGAATTTGATTGTGTGAGAAAAAGGTCTCACCACTGTGTAACTAAGCGGCGGCGGTTTTCCTGTTGGAATCGATTGCAGTAAAATGTTGTTTTTGCTTGGTTTACAGTGCTGTGGGTTTAAACATGCACAATATGGTGTATAGAGAGGGAGATGATCATTTCAAAGACTCAGACCGGCGCAGGCTTCCTGCTTCCTGCTGTGACTGCCGAGGCCCATGGTGGGAAGTGTAATCTACTTTCTCTGACTCACACACAACACACAGCGAGGAGGTGCGGCTAACACGTTTCCTCATTTCAATTTCATTTCTGTTGTTCTCAGCTTTTGCATTCTCGCAGCGGGGACACAGGCTTTGGAGAGCAGAGACAGCCACTCAGCCTGTGTCCGTGGCAAATGTTGCAGGTTTTCATTCTTTGGGTGTCGACAATCCCATCCTTCCACAGTTGGTCCGTCTCACAGAGGCACGATTGCCAGTCAGATACATCCCCCCCCTATAGTTCCAGCTTCTCTATCTCTGCTGGTCAATCCATGGCTCCTGATAGTTGTAGGACAGCTCTTTATCGTGAAATGTCTTGTCTCTCAATGTGTGGACATCACACACTCTAACTCTGGTTAATTCCGGATTTTAAAAAGCATTCTCCTTTAGCTTTTCTGATGACTTGAAATACCTCCTTCCAAATGTGGGCTTCTTTTTAACCCACATCTACTGCACACTCCCTTAGACTAGCTAGCAAGTGAAGATCCCTCTTGTCACTGTGGTGTGGTCTGAATTATGGTACTTTAAAGCTATCGCACCCATACTATCAATCATTTACTCCAGAGTGGCCTGCAGGCTCCATTTTCTTATCTCTGTTCTTCTTTTCACAGGTCTCTTTCTGCTGGATGCTGCCAAGACCCAACATCAACAGCATCTGTTCCTCCCCAGATCCAGGCAAGGATCCCTGATGAGCGTGGAGGCTGTGGGCTGTACTGGATTATGTGCTCACCTTTCTCCACCTGGGCCTCTAACACCTGCCATGACTATGAACTGTGTTCATCTCCTGCGGCTCAGTTTCCTCTCATGTTAGTTCAGTTCAATTACCGACCAAAACAGAAAGCCAATTTGTTCATTTTATCAGTGGAGGATTGACATGAAATGTTTCACTTTTTTCCTCACTAATATTTGAGGGTTTTCTTGTTCTATAAAGCATTCCTTTGTCAAGTGTGTTGTATCAAATATGATTTTGTCAATAAATACATTTTGAGTGATTGATTGATATTGCAGGATATCCTACTGCACATGGTTTGCACATGGCTGTCAAACCTCTCTCTCACCACCTGCACAGCACTGAGCAGCAACATCACAGAGAGGATCTTAGAGGGAGAGAAAAATTACAGCTCAGATGGAGGTGGGTGAAAAGAGATTGATGATGACTTGTGCCATAGCAACGAAATCATTTGACACTTCACAGAGCAGGTCACCATTAAAGACATCTTTAAGTGTGTTTTTGGAAAACAGACAAGCCCAGGGAAAGAGACCAGCTAAACAAGCCAAAAAGCGTAGCAATCTGCAACATCTTGTAAGTGGCGTCTTCTTCGCCTCTCGGTTTTTGTTTGGTGTATCCAACCAAACAGTTACTCTAGGTTCAATTTTGTAAGACTTTTTAGACAACACTTCAAAATCATTTCAAGCTCTGATTGGAAATATAAGTTGCAGCATTGATAATGTTGTTTTTTTTAATGAAACACCCTAAGGAGCCCGCTAATCTCCGCTGACTGGCAGAGAGGAGTTGATTTTTTGGGCCGCGTGACAGTGACATTATTACCTGATGAGCAGGGAGGGGAGGGGGGTCGCGGAGCACCAGCGTGGCTGAGTGACAGCTCCTTTTGGGGACAGGTGGCGAACGCTGCAGGCCCGGCGGCAGCCCTACGCGCTGTCCTCGGTGCCAGGCTCCGCCATGTGTCATCTCAGACACGGCGCTGTCGGAACCCAGGGTCCTCCGACAGAGCGCGGTGCCAATGCCCATAGCAGAGGGGCATCCACGGGGCCCCCTGCTCCCTGAATTTTCACCCCAGGCATTGAGCTGCAAAAAGCCGGAGCAACTTCTCGGCTCGGCACTGTAAGCCCTATTAACATTTCCTAATGCGATTCTAAATCAAGACCATCATGAAATGCTTCTCATGCACTTAATACATTCCAGTCAAATGAATAATTTATTGGCTTAGGAAATGCCCTTATCAAGGGTAGCTTTCAATTTACATATTTCCTGTTTTAAGCACCCTGCAGAAGGGTACAATAGCAGCTTCACTCAGGACTCAAACTGGCAACCTTTGGTTACAAGACAAAACCCCCAACAACTATTGCCATACTGCTGCTCATAACACTCCAACCTCAAAAACTCAAAGCAGTCGTGCTGTTGTCCTCCTCTTCAGTTTCAGATGGTTTGTATTTTTTTTCAAGGATATGTAAAGGCACAACCGCATTTAGATTCCTTGAAGGGACATGTTTCTTTTCAATAGGATGAGGGCAGAAGATTACTGCGGTAACACTTGCTGAAGCGACTGAGAGAATAATTGAAACACACAGCGGCCACATTCGCGAGGACACGGTAGAGAGCCTCGAGCCCACTAGCGATCATTGGCAGACAAGGCCCATGGGACGGAGCAGGTAACACATCCTTCACAGGTGACAGCCCCGGGGAGCGGGCAGTGAGAGCGGGGGTCTGCGCACCAGATAAGGGGCGCGCTGAAGAGAATCTTAAAGAGGTCTCGCCTTCCCCGGGAGCTTATTGACTGCATCGAATCGCGCAGACACGAGATAAAGCGCAATCAATTATTTACACAACTGCCAGATGGTTTGTGTGTACAGCGCGCACGTGACGCACCACAAACTGAGCGGTTTTCCGCAGAATGTTATGACAGCGATTGCATGTAACGTCGGCGCGAGGGGCGGCTTTTACATGCTACCATAAAGCGTCGGCGCTCTCCGGAGCTGCAGAGATTGATGGCTGACATTATAGAGTCTCGCATTAAGGATCACCTAGACCTGGTTTGTTCAGAGCAGGGCAACACACGGAGCTGATTGCGAGAGCGTACTGCCGACTCGCCTGGGGGATTCTCGCCGCACCTGCCCATGCGCCGCGATCTGCTGAGCGGCGTTAATGGTGTTTTTCAGCTCTGCTGATGGGCCATATTAATAAACCCCACAGGCCCTTTCCTGGCCGCCAGGCTCCGCGTCATCAAATGAATTAAAGCGAGCAATATCCCCCCCAATGAGAGAGGCTGTGGGTGTGTCACTGTATTCAAAATGAACAGCACATTTCCCGCACTGCTGTGGTTCAGATACTCACAGCCACAAGCACAATTGCTTCGATGTGCATAAATCTGAATTGTTAAACATACAGCGCAGGCAAAGCATGCAGTAGTGTCATACCGCATGCAGGTGGTGAGAGGGTAGCAAACCGGTTAAAGAGCCACAGGTGCAACCAGGGGGTTGCTGGTTTTAATCCTGCAATGAGTGAGTGACACCTTGGCCTGCATGACTGAGTAACTTGCTGTATAAATGGATAAAGTGCAAAATGTGAGCTGCTAGATGAACGTTGTCCTGAGCGAAATAAATAATAAAAAGTCATGTGACTGTTTGTGTCCACCAATGGCTGTCTAATATAAGTTCAATGAGAAGCAGATTTTCAACATAGGGTGATGTATCTAAAATTCAGCTACTGTCAGGTACGGACAAGGACTCAGTCGCAGACCACGGAGATTTTCCCTTAGGGTTTATTATAAACCGGCAAGCAGACTCGAAAACACGAAACAGGCAGGGTCGAAACCAGAGAGACAGTCCGAAGGGAAAATCCAGGATCAGGAACGGGAGCAGGCAGGGTCGGAAACCAGTCGGGCAGAATTCCAGGCAACAGGACAAGGCACCAGGCAAGACACAGGTCGGGGCACAAGCGAAAAGTCAAAAACGCGAAAACAAGCAAGCAGAATCAAAACGCGGGAACGAGACAGGTAAACACACTGCAACGAACTAGCAACGAGACAGGAACAGGCAGGGCATAATAAAGGGCAGAGTAGATGAGGTGATGGGGAACAGGTGAGCTAGCAGGCAGGTGCAGTAACGAGGCAGGCGGGGACCGGCAACGGGGCAGGGCTAGAACACAAGAAAAACAAAAGCACATGGACAGGGAAGAACACAAACACACAGCTAGGGGGCGGAGTAGATGACATTGGTGATGGGAAACAGAGGCCGTAAAAAATCTTGAAGACTTAACGGCCTCCCTGCATATTCATGCAAAATGCAGGAAGGACCATTTGGAAATGCATTGCCGTGGCACTGACACCATTAAGAAGCAATATTGTCCCACTTGCCATTACCTAATACATTAAAAGTGAATGGATCTCATAAAATTGTGAATAGATGCAGCCTTTCACCACCTGGTAATTATGTTTAAGGTGATGTCAGAACCTGCTCCAGCATCTTAGGGCCTGTTCCCAGCATCTCTGTCAGTCACCCCACCTCATACAAATGATTGTATTTGCTCCAAAATGAGATGGCTCAATTATGATCAACATGAGTCCTGATCACACACATCTGTTTCTAATAGGGAGGGAAAAAAGAAGTTATTTGTTTAGTTACTTAGTTGATACTTCTCACATTATGTAAGAATATTGCATAAAAATCAACATCAATTCACACCAGAACTTCACCACTCATGTTTCATTCCAAGAATCAATCTTTACTTGCATGACCTCAAAGTAATGTAAGTCACATCAAAGTCCATGTAACTAGCTATCCATCACATCCAAGTTCATCTTCCCCTAATAGTATTCACACATAAACACAGATCGTGTAACCTCAGTTGTACCCACTGTCTTTCTTGTGATTAACATGCTTTGTTTTCACAGACACCTCATTGCTGGTGACAAGCTGGAACAATGTCCTACTTTTGTCTCTGTGTGTAATCAGTCTTCTTTTTCTTTTTCCTTTTTTTTTTGCTGTTGTTGTTGTCGTCGCCGTTCTTTTGTCCCTTTGTCATGCTGAACATGAATTAGGCTGTGTTTGGATTGGGATTAGCTGTTCCTGGAGCAGGTTCAACCCACAGGCCTAATCAACCGGCCATGGCTGCAGCCTCTGCACAAAGAGGCCTTTTTTTCATTTTTATGTTAAGGCTTGTTTTCCCCCCAGATAGTGCCCTGCCTTCGACCTGGGGCCCCCTGGACGCGCCTGAGTCTCAGAGAATCATCCTTCGCCTTGACACGTCTCTGATAAGCCGAGACAAGCGAGGTGCTCTGGTGCCGCCTGATACACCCTCCGAAGGCGCCAAATCCTTTAAGATTGCCGGGTATTAGCCGTTGAAGGATGGCTCCTTTTGTCGAAGACGAATCCGCCGGGGCGAGAGGTGGGCCGCTCATTCAAGCCAGGTAGCGTCTCGGCTCGGGGAGGGAAATGACAGGCTGCTGTCACCCGGGCCATCTCCCACTTATCGAGCGAATACTGAACGCTGGCCTGTCAGGCCGCTTGGTGGCTGGAGCTGCTGGCATTCAAGGCCTCCCCACACCTCCATAATCAGAGGCAAATTAAAACAGCACAAGGTCGGATAATTCAGTGGTGTCTGCTGGTCAAAGAACATACTATTTATTTAATATTCCTTGTGTTATGTTATAAAAATGAAGTGGTGTGTTTAAAATGGGTCATTCTGCTTTTTGGAAAAGATTTTAAGAAGTGGGATCAACTGCATCTACAAATTTTGCAAGTGTAGAGAGTGTATGTGTTCTGTAATCCATTATAAGTATAAAACGTATTTGATCTGAAATGTTTGAAGAATAGCAATTAAAACATACGATTTAGTAGGGCTACCGGTTTAAAAGGCGAACAAACTCTTATACATCTTATTAGCTGTGGAGGTACAGCAGAGGTTATGGCAACACAAAGCATAAAATGCATTACCGCTCAAACATCAGATATTGAAGTCTCATCTTCTTCAGAGGGGAGGAGAGTCTACAAGCCATTGATAACATTAGCGATTACACCCAGAAATGTCAGCGCTGCCACTGGAACTAATAAGCCTCATAAATCAGAAGGAACCACGCAACCACTCCATAAATTCTGTTTTACTTTGAAAACACACTGATTAAAATTCAAAGTACGCAGCACAAAAAGACTGCATAGCTGGTAACAGAAATGTGCAGAGACAAATTAAACCTGTCTAAACACCAGTGCAGCTTTTCAAACACAATTACCTGCGTTTGGGAAAACACAACATTTCAGGTGTGCAACTGATCCGGAATCACCCTGTGATACTGAAACAAATGTAAAAGATCTCAGGCGTTGGTGCGACATTACATCGGTTCCTCTTGAGTCGTGTTGCAATTAGCTGGGCCTCGTCTTGAGGCAGCGGCAGTGCGAATTTTACTTTCCAAGTAATTTCTAAGCAGCATTCCCCTCAGCTGACAGCTCCTCAAACCTCTGTGCAGCTAAACAAGGAGACACTCAGCAGAATCCCTGCCCAAAGTGTTGATTTATCACTGCTGAAACACACGTTTATTGGCTCCATTTATATGCGCCAGAGATGCTGTCCTTGTGAACTCAAAGGCCACCCAGAGTAATTCTCTAGAACAGGAAGTTAATCTTACTGGTATCATCTAACTTTCATATCTGCTTATAGTGTGAAATTAGATTTTTTTTCTCTCTCTGGGAAAAGTCAATAAGTATTTGGGAAAAAAATGTTTAGTCACACACCTTAGAACACACCTCAAAAATACTGAGTTAATGATCTTTAAATGCTTAGTACATCCCACAAGCACTTTTCATAGTTTTGATCTTGAAGGGTAGGTACAGGGAAAGACTCAAAGTACAGTAATTCCTGTGTTCAGCTATTCACTGTTATGCTCTGTTTGCTCTGATTGGCATTGGCATTATTAAATGAGCTCTTGTCCCTATACCTTTCTGTGAAAAATTACTGTAAGCACTTTACCTGGCCATGGAAAGAAATTACTTCTTACTGTGAATAAACCATGTCTTTGGGGGTAGGTCAAAGCGCCACATGACGAGGTGTTGGTCACACAGCACAGAAGAAGCAGTTTAGCACTGAGCCTGAAGAATTTGGCTGAAATGCTGAACACATAAATGGCCAAAGGGTGACATAATCACGGGTTGCTAGTCCTTTGCTTTTCTTCTGTCATTAGCAGCATCATTAAGTACATATGGCAGTAAAAAAGTGTTGAATAGCACATATTCAGCCTCTGTCATCATGCTGTGCAAATCACTGTTGATGGGGCATCTATTCTTGGAAACAATCATGGTTTGCTGTTGGTGGTTCCAGAGTAAATATAACAATCTGAAGGACATTCCTCAACTGCATTTTAATAATTCTGTGCTGTATGTATTACTAAAACATGTATTACTAACGGTGTGAGTATAAAATAGTTTCATATAAAACATTTGATTGCGTTTGTCAGATAACCATACTTCAGAGCAGGTTTTGAACCATATACAGTACCAGAAAATAGAAGTCGCATCATTCATGATGACCACTAGATGGCGGAGGTATGGGTTTGATTGGTCGGGACAAATCACATTCGTTGGAATCCAGGTGTACTCGCATACGGAAAACCAGCAATGAGCAGTGCATTACTTGTGACTTTAGTGTCACTGTCAAATTGCATCGAGCTGCAACAGCGTGGCTGAACAATGACAGTAAGGGCCAGCTTTGAAATATTTCCAATAGATTTATGCTATTGTTCATGAACGAGCGTATACGCCAAGCTTATTTCATGTTGAAGGACAGTGTACCATACAAAGCAAAAAATGAATACTACGGTATAAGGCCTCTTTTTACATCCAAGCGATTCAACCATCAAACTAACAAGGGGTATTCATATTACTTAGAAAGTGAGCTCGTCAGGTTTTCCCATTCCTCCGTGGGAGCACACATCCTGGCTAATGAGCGTGCACCTCATATCTCTACTTAATCGCCACTATCATTTATCATCTGGAGGGAGAGATCGCTTTGATTGCGTCCAATGGTTTTTTAAGTGCTATTGGGAATGCATGATTAATCATTTTGCACTTACGGCTGTCATGACGGACGGCGCGTTACATTTCAATTTAGCGTAATTTGGAAAACAGACAAACAAAGCGTTAACCTCTCTGCCTTCTCGTCAGATGTGTTTCCGAAACGGCGCCCGTCCCCAGAGAGCAGGTTTACATTATTCAGTGACAGCTGATGAGGAGACCAAGAGTTAATTAGATGGGAAAAGGAACACTGTAATAGTCTATTGCACTGGCACGTTCATTCAGTGCTTGGTCTCTCAGCTGCACTCACGATTAATCAGACTGTCAATTGCTTTTCTTTCTTTTTTTTGGGGGGGGTGATCATAACTAAGTTATGCAGCTCATAACGAAATGATTTACACTTTGCTTCCCCTCAAGAAGCCATGAAGAATCCATACAGGAAGTGTTACAGACATTTGTGACAAAAGTGTTTAAACATGTAAACACGATCATATTTCAAATGCCCCTAGCCCTGTAATTAGACCCTTTGAAAAGCTCTTGCGGATGTCTCTCCACGAGTTCTTGGTTAGGCAGCAGGGTCGCTAGGGGCCATCTTGGGTGTGAAGCCCAGACTGACAAGTGTGGGATGTTTGAAGAAACAACAAACAGGAAATAACAACCATTTCTCCAGACCCTTGGAGTCTGGGGCAGAATGACAATGAGTAAACAGGATGCTGGGCCATTTCTTTCACACAGTTCATTTAGAGATTAAAGACCATTACACGAGAAGATTAAACAAAGGAAAAAGAGACTGCTTTTAACCTGGCACCTTCAGTTATTTGCCCAACAGTTCAGTTCACCCTCAGTTAATTTAGAAACAGTTCTTTCCACAAAACGTCTCAGTCACGTTAAGAGATATCTGCACTGTATTGCAGTACTTGTTAGCTTTGCTGACCCCCTTTATCTGGAGAGACTTGCAGAGTCTACAATTAACGTTAGTGCTGCAGGATATTTACTCATCCAACTGTGCACCCTGCTCAAGGGTAAAACATCAGTGCTCCTACCAGTTCCCTAACCAGTCCACCCCCTCGCCCACACATGCCTATATTACATCATTATACTTTCCTAGAAAACAGGAATGATAGGAACAAATAATACAGAACAACATTACACATCACACATCACCTGATCCTGGTGTGATGTCACAACAGTCTCCGAAACAATACTGTCAAATCAGTTTCTCATTTTCAATGTCAATATTAGTAATGTACATTTTCTCAGCAATATCTTACAAGTTATTAACATGTAGGCTTACATCTAATTGGAGCCTGAGATTATTTTTATGTTTTTGTGGTTTTATGTGTGTTTATGCTCTGTAAATTAGTTTTTCTGCTGCTGTTACATGGTTTCTATTACCTGATCCATATGTAATGACTTGATGTTCTCTGGCTAATGAGATCAAGGGAAATAATATTACAGAGTACTTTATTTTTCCATTAAACATCACAGAAAATTGAAATAAATTGCAGAGTCCTATAAATACATAAAACTGCTACATTTTCATTTTCATCTAAAAAAATATGTAGCCTACTTCCAGTTATTATTTTAAAATTTCTGGAAAAAGCCTATTTACTTTAATTAATTTCCATTTATTTTCAGACACATTTAAGCAGTTTATTGAACTTGGCAGACTTGGAATTTGACAGAATCAACAAAGATATGATTAGCAGGCTCTCTGGTGTAGTTAAGCCCATAGCGTTGATGGCACCTGACCATCCAAATAAGGCTTTGACCGCATTTGACCCCCCCCAGTACTAGGGAGAGGGACAGATGCAGAGAAAAGATGACCACAAGATGGCTTTTTTAAGATAGAAAAGTAAATAGACAGAGAAAGGGATTGTCTGAAAACTCATTTCCCAAACCCTGCTTTGTATGACCAAACAAGCCTCTCAACCACACTGCCAGGTAGGAACTCTTTTCAAAGCAACAATCGTGTGAGAGAAACCCAAAAACCCGGCACAGTAGAACATGGAGTGAATTGAGGTTTCGTGAAATATTGACTTCGACTTTTGACCTACCATTCAAAATTAATAACTTCCTCCATCTTCCAGCCTGATAACACTGACAAGGTCATTAGAATGTGATACATATATATTTTCATAGCAGCACGTACTGAAAATAAATTCAAGCTGTACCAAATTATACTGTGCCATTACTTCGGAATGTTTGAATCTTACGGCCAGGAAATCACTAATTTAATTCGAGGGGCTATCTATTATTTGAGTGACACCTTCAGAGAAATGCAATAGAACTCCAGGCACATCGCATTAAGCCTCCCGCGCCGAATGTTTAGACGGTCACGGCTCAGCGATTTTCCATCTTAAACCACGGGCCAGAATTGGAACGCTGTAATTATCGGGTTTGTGATTGGTGAAATTAAACCTGCCAGGTGGCAATCTGCGAGGGTGCCCAGGTGGCCCTGCACTCTTGTTCCCCCCCCCCCTCGCTCGGAAATGAAGCCTCCTGCTCTGCTCGTCCCCAGAGCGGGGATGTGTTAATCGCTGTAAAGAGAAACCATGACACAATGCTTGCAGACCTGGCCGGTCATAACTGTGTGCTAAGTGAGCAGACAGACACTAATGGGAAGGCCAATGGGGGGTCCACCAGTGCAGTGGCCTACGGGGTTATAGAAGGTCGATCTGCAGAGAGTAAGCGGTTGTCAGTTTAACTGCACGGGTGTTTGTCCTTGACAAGGGCATATGCCAAACAGTTGAAAAATTGTGCTGCAGTCAGCATTGGTCCTGTAAAATAGAGTAGAACAATTAAAAGTACTGCCTGCTGAAATTATTTCATAAAGGCGTACACCCTGCCAATCTGTTATGTTTTTCCCACAACCCATGATGCCAAGGGAATGAATCCACCATCTTATCAACCATTCAGTTTTTTTCAGTTTGTGAAGCTAAGGCAGGCCCTTCAGACAGAAGGTGTTCTGCAGAACACATTTTTCCTCCATGCAGGCAGACATAAAGTTCATTGGTCCATATGAGGTGCAATTTCATGTTCCAGTGTTTTTCCAGGAGGAGTGGGCCTGGTAAACCAGGAATAAGCAGGGCTTGCGTCAAACCCCATCCCCCCACCCCATAATGTGTTTTCCAGAGTGGCGGGACCCCCTGCCTTTAAGCTCCCCCTGTGCTGACTGAAATGCCATGCAAACCCCCCAGCTCCCTCGCCTTCCAACACAACCAAAGATTGAGGGTCGGTGACAGCTTTAGGGAGCAGGGATGGGAGTTTGCATGTGTGTATATGTGTGTTTTGTGTGTGTGTGTGTGTGTGTGTGTAATTTGTAAGGGCTATCAGTTACCACATCTTGTCTGGAGAGTCCCACTCACGTCTGCTCTCTGAGTGGAACAAGAACAAACACCATATGAGATAATGACCGAGGGCTGATGCAGAATCTAATCTGACAGGAAGTGTTGAGATGTCTCTGGAGCAGAAGTGCGTCTGAGCAGGTGAGAGATGGCGCATCCATCCAGCACTGCGCCCACTACCAGACAGACTGGCTGGCAAGCACGTACTGTAGAAAAGGGCCCTCCCGTTTACTGCTTTCTCTAGGAGTTAACCTGGTGCGTCATGGTCCTTTCGGAGTGACGACGACAATGGCACTTCACAGCGCGGGCGGACTCCCGCCGTGATACGACTCGGGGGGGGGGATTGCCGACACGGCAGCAACAAAAGGGCTGAATCAAAGAGCTTAGCTATCTGAGGAATTTCTTATCAGTCCCCGCGCGCCATTTGGGGATGTACGACTTTCTGCCTATTTAATCAGGTGCCATTGATACAGTCGCAGACAAGTCTTAGGGCTTTCACACTTGTCATTTGCTCTGTATTTCGAAAGCGGGGTTACGCAAATGCAAGGACGCCTAATACAATTTCCCTTTATTGTAATGACCTCCCATGATGCAAATCTGCCATAAACATGGTGAGATTTATTGACATCATACCGTATAAGCCTTCTTTCAACACCCCATTATGCAGCATCGAACATTATTAAAAAAATACAATTTAATAACAAGCAATCGCTGTTCCAGCACTGCATTCAGAGGCAGCGTGATGCGTAAATACTTGTTTATGAGATTTATAGCTGCTGGTTCTGTATTAAGCCTATGCTAAAACTAACTGTTGTGCATCAGGACCACAGATATTGTTATCCAGATGGCCATTTTACAGAGCAGCCAAGTAAAGGATGATCAGTACTATTCAAAACAATACTTGCCTTCAACCAAATGGTACAGTAAGTCAGTAAGTTCAGAAATATTTGTTGTTCGATGCTAAGGCATTTTTGAAGGGATGGCTGTGTTTGAGAAGAGGCAGATACTTACATCTCTACTTACTCTATAGCTAGAAGGCTTCCTAACTATGGAGGTAAACAGTATCATTGTAATAGAGCAGCAATAAAGGAGCACTGCATGTGACATGCAATGCCTGCTTTCTAAAATAAATCCCAGCTTCCCCCTGACCTTGAGCCTGCAGACGCAAACTTAACAGGACTTCCAGTTGCTTGCAGACAAGCAGACGCTTGGCACAGAGATCACTGTGCTCCTTTGCTGCAAGGTCCATCATGCTAATCCCCCAGCTGCCCCATGGTCATACTGATGTAACATCAGTTCTGCCACTGGTGCCCACTGCATTTTCTCTCTGTGGTCCCCTGTAAAGCTGTTCCTAATCAGAGACCAATTGCCTCTCTGGTTATCTGGGAGATAAAACTCTCCTCCTCCCCCACCCTGAAACCACCCCAGTATGTGGGAGCTGGAAAGCTTCATCACTTGCCCTTTCAGATCCTGTCATTGCTGAAGATTACTGGTTCTGACTCCAGATTGATCTGAAGATTACACCCAGGGAGGAGGGGGTATGTGCTGTTGAATCAATCTGGAAACCCTCTGCTGGCATGGCTGCACAGATGGATGTAGGAAGGGGTCAGGCTAGAGAACGAGGTATGGAGAGCCTGAAAGAAGCTTCCCTCAGTGTTACATCAAATCTCCTGTTAATTACCCATGCAATACACACCACACCCGTGAGTGGTTCTCTACTTAATCTTCTGCCTGATTGCATGGCTGAGGAGGCCCTTGTGCAGCGCTGTGCTCACCAAACCTGTCAGCATGTCTGCTTTTTCACCATTTATTGGGCATTATCAAAATACTTACTCATATTTAATGATATGAACTATTCACTCGTCATGTGTCACACCAATTTGACTTGTTCATGTACCTGACAACTGTACCACATTACTTTCACCATGTAGTCCAAAGAAAACAAATAATACACCTTGCTGAAGGCAGTTGTTTTGCTAAACTCTTGGTCCCTTGTCTAAATAAATGTAAACTTGAGTGAGACAGAAAGCATGCAACTTTCCTCATTTTTCTTTATTATGAGTTAACTGGCCAGTCAGCACCTCATTAACACTGGGTGTGTGTCATCCCTTTCTTTCATTTAACACGTCCACATGAGAAAGGAAGCAGACATTTTCAGCTGCCATTCTCACACAGCCAGAGTATCCCTCTCCCTGCAGGCAGGACCTCACTTGCCCAGACACTCTGTGCCAGAGGCAGAAACTGGCAAATATGCTCTGGATCTGTCAACGGAGACACAAGGCACCCATGCAAGGACCCCCTTCCCAGCATCGCCCAGCTGTATCTGTCGGTCCTCCATAATGAACAGCCTGACCCCTAGGTCAAGGAGATCTGAACCCCCCGTACTGAGATCAAGTTTTTCAGCTACTGCAACTACACCCCTCTAACAACACAAACTGAGAAACAGCCTTGCATGTCTGAAGTTTTGTCTTTTCTCACTTGGGATCTGAGGAACTATGATTTAACTGCACTGGCCTACTTAGTGGCAGAGGTGAACCATGGAACGTGGTTAGTTCTTGCCTTGGTTTCATGGCTCTGTGCCGGTGGCTGCTATTCCTCACCCATTCCCAGTATCGACACTTAGAGGCTCCTGGAATCCGCTCCAGTGTCTCCATTCTGCTGCACGGTGCGGAACGGAGCCGGTGCAATCCACAGCGGGTTGGGTCATCAGAAGTTGCCTTCAGCCCGGTGTCACGCCTCAGGTGCCCCCCTGGAGAACATTAATCTTTCAGCTGTGGCAGGGGTCACTTCCTCTGTGCCCTTCTGGGTACATCGGCCTCCTCTCGGCTGCTGTCCTGTCGCTCCCTGTGGTGTAGTCAGCGAAGATCTTGGCAGGAGAAAGTCACCATGAATGAGGTGAAAGAGAACAGATATTGAGTGCTACAGAAAGTCTTCGTTTTAACATAGCAGCTACTGTATGAAGGCAAAAATGTAAACATGCTGGGTGGGTTCTCTTTGTGTGTCCTTAGTCTGTGTGTGTGTGTGTGTGTGTGTGTGTGTGTGTGTGTGTGTGTGTGTGTGTGTGTGTGTGTGTGTGTGTGTGTGTTTGTGTGTGTGTATGCATATGAGGAAGGGAGGGAGGAATGGGACAGAGTGAGAGACAGAGAGAAAGAGAGAGAGAGAGAGGATAAGACAAAGGAGATGATGCGGCAAAAAGAGGAGTTCATCAGGTCCAGAGTGGACACAGCAGGAGGAGTTGCTGGAGATTAGGGGGAGCATTAATAAAGAGACAATGCGGAACAGCTGGGGTCTGAGCAGTCCTCAATGATGGGGAGGCTAATTGAGGCAGACAGTCATTTCCAGGGTGCTAAGCCCAACTGAGTGCCTGTTGTCACTGAATGTCCCAAGCAGAGCAAAGCCATGCAAATAAGGAACATGACAGGACCAGCCAGTGTTCCCCACCCACCTCTGCCCCATCCATTATCGTTTAATCAACTGAGACTCAGAAATACACGGTCAATAATCCTTGCAACACTCCCTCAAGCACCCACAATACCCTCCTGCCACCTGAGGACTACAGCACAGGCCAACTACATACATTATGTTGGTGCTATATTGACAGTTATTCATTGGGTCAATACAATCATATCTCTAGCTAAGCAGAAGGGTGGTATGGTGTAAAGAGTAGGGTTTGTAGTTCAATTGTCAGGTGTGGCACTGTTCTTGTACCCTCAAATAAGGAACTGAATTGCTTTAATATATATCTAAATGTATAATTGGACGATATGTAAATTGCTCTGGAAAGGACACTGTTGACGTAAATTTATAATTTTACTCTTTTGGAAAGAGTATTTACCAAATGGACATACTGTCTAACCTATTATTAGTGGTGAAGAAATAAACGAGACCAACATATAAATGATTTTAATCACGAAGCAGTAAACACACGTTTATTGTGCAACTAGCTATGAGTGAAAGAGATGGGAGAGAGGGAACCTCAGATTTCTAGTCGTATGTAAACCTGAGTTCTGACAGTGTGTTTTGAGAAAAAGCAACGCGTGCGTCGCCACATAAACCGCACCCGTGCGCAGCACCTGTTTCTCTCAACAGGGACTGGAATACTCGGACTTCGTTCCACCTGTTTGTTTTCCTCCACTCCGGCTAATTGTATGTGGCTCCGGGGGCCTGGTTTTGAGAACGCTTTATTGCCAGCTGTCTCGTTGCAGTCTCTGATTGACTGACCGCGCGAAAAGTGACGGGCAAATGCGGTGTTTATCCACATACTTGCCAAAGCCCACAAGCCGCAGTCGGGTCTGTGTATGTAATCGTAATTAACCGCCGCCAAATGTGAGCCAGATTATTAAGTGGGGTTGGACTCTCCGCTTACACACATGGTCAGAGTTTGGACGCCAGACCCCCATCACCCAACACTTCACTTTCTTCATTTTTTTCTGCCTCTGCCCAACATTTGTATTTCCCAGAAGAAAAAAAAATCAAACACACCATAGCGATATTTTCATAAGGGGCCACGGTCGACATCTTGGTAAATGGGTTGTATGAGTAATCACCTGAAAGTCTGACAGTGATACAAGACATGCCCAACAATAACTTCGGGATCATGTGGCAAATTACATAACAGGCCCCGTTCCTCTTGATCACCGCTCTGAGTATGAACCTCTGCAATTTCGCATACTATTTCAATTAAGGTTACGTATGGAGTCGTTCTTTCCTCAACGCCGCTGAAAACCACAGAAGATTAACTAGTGTATTACCTCATTTGTCAGAAAAAAAGCGAAGTAACGGCAGGAGCCGATTTAAAAGACCATGGATCTTATTAAGCGTCACCTCCTTATCCGGAATGCTCTGACGGAGCTTTTTTTTATAATTCTGGGAATATCGTGTTCTAAATTCAGCCGATGATTACTTTTAGCCCGTGACATATTTCGCCAGACAGCTCGACTAACGTTAGTATGCACCAGAAAAAAAAACCAAGCAAATCTCGAAAAATAATAGTGTGATAAAAGAATACCGACCGAAATGCTGCATGTGAAAAGATGAGTTTAATCAGTTCGTTGGGTATGTTTGATTTGGAAGTAATGGCGTTACGTAACAGCAGTTAGTCACATCAGACTGCTTAACAAAATGTAACTGCGAATGGGAAGTCACTAGTGCAGCTGTCCATCTTGAAATAGCGCAGCAATCGCTCCGAAATCCATCAAGCGCCGAGTGATGTATGAAGCCCGGGGAAGTAATGAAAATACTTGCGCTATAGTGCATGAAATGTAAATTGTTCATTGTCATAAGATTTTGAGAGATAGCTCTCACAGTTCTGAGCGGCAGTATTGTAATGCGAGCTCTCGATATCATCTCGTGTGCTTATTGAACTTTGAAAACGGTCCCACACGAAAGGCACAGACCTATGTTTTAAACTTTAGACATTCTCTGACAAAACACTTCTGAAACGGCAACAGCGCACAAAACCAAAAGTAACAGGTCACCCCTTAGTATGGCGTCATGGTCATTGAACATTTACTAACACAGAGATACGGCTCTGTATGTTGCTGTGACAGTCGGTTTATGACCCGCAGCCTTCCCGCAATTTAAAGCTCTCAACCGAGAACATCATCACAGCACAGCAGCAAACACACTGCTGACTGCCTGAGCTTGAATTGCAGCTGCTGCAGCACGTGGAAGCCCTCGCGGGATTCAAAGGTTCAAAAGTAAAAACAGACAAGTCCTTTAAGGCAGAAATGAAACGGATCCATCCTACTGAGAGACAGAGCGAGACAGACAGAGAGAAGGACCCTTTTGAAGATGATGTCTAAAATGTCTTTCTGAAAATCAGGTCTGCTACTTTTCACAAAGGCAACCCATACTCTGAAAACATCTGACAGGTTTTTGAAGAGAGAGAAAGGCGCTGTGAGGGTTGGTGTGCAGTGTGGATGAAATGTGAAAGGTAAAACAATCACAGTACACCCAGTCACAACTATTCTCTTACCCAACTTTATCAATGTTACTTAATCATTTATTGTTCCCTTATCCAGGGCACGTTATATAGCCCACATTGCATTGGGTTATAATAACAGACTGTGAAGGAGGAGCCTCCACCTGTCCCTGCAAAACTGAGATGTTAAGCAATATGTGGTAACTCTATTTAATTTAAATGTTTGTGCATGTTTACATGGGATGCCTTGACTAAATTATTCATTCCAATGTATCAACAGCAGATCTGTATATCATCAATTGCATTTCAAATCAGGTTAATTGTGATTGCCATAGTCTGAGTAATTGTGTGCCTAATTGTCTAATTGTATTAAACCATTGTTTAATGAGCCTCACCTGCCCAATCAGAGACTTATTAAATACAGGTGTGTGTCGCTGCCTAGAGGGATGTTCATTTGAGTCGTTTGGCTGTAGCGGTATTTTGGCTGCTTTTGTTTTGTCTTGAGTTCTGGTCTGAAAAACTTTTTGTTGTAAAATTTCACTCCCTCTGGTTTTATGAGGGAAACGTTGGTCAGATTCCTTACATGGATGTTTAATGAAGCAATGCCTTGCACCTTGCTGAAGGCAGGATGTCAGTGTTGCCTTGAATGCACACCCTTACAGTTCCAAGCCTCTC
Source organism: Megalops atlanticus (assembly GCA_019176425.1). NCBI lineage: Eukaryota > Metazoa > Chordata > Actinopteri > Elopiformes > Megalopidae > Megalops > Megalops atlanticus. Next base: position 14,846,101 of record CM032885.1, read on the forward strand.
ACCCCTGCTGCTCTGTATAGTACATACGCTCTCCTGTACAGAGCTGTTGGTTCTGCCCATTTTCCCAGCCCTGTTCTGTCCACCTTCCAGTGGCCTCCATACCTCTCAGGAACTTCTCGTTCCCAGAGTCCAGTCGGCTCTGCATGAGACTTGATGGCTGAAGCTGATCTTTGGAAGCTGGCAGACTCTGGGCTTGGTCTGAAACTCACTCCCTAGGTTCCCATTTCCTGCCTACAGTTTGTGAAAATGAAATTGTTCAATAACCTGTGAAATGTGGGCACACGGTGAGCTCAGCAACAGCTGACTGGAACAATATTTATGGTGTGCCACTCTCAATAGAAAATTTGAAACCGTGGTTCAAATCAAACTGTACAGTCACAACAGTAAGGTAAATCACTTTTTAAGCCACACAAGTGCTGGGAGCTTGTACAGGACACAAATAGAAACCTGAGGGAAAGTTTGACACATTGTCACAACACAAGTCTTTGCTTGAAAGGCTGAATTCTGTTCCTTGTTGTCCATCCCCTTTCTGGATGGGTACAATTTGTGCTTAGTACATAGCATTCATTAAAGTGTGGGTATTATTAATTAGATAGCAATCCATTAAATGTGTCAAGCTCTTTGTGGACAAATGAAACTAAATGAGCACAGAAATAATCATACGATGACTTTCTTGTTCCAAATGTCAGTCTTCTCATTTCAAATGCTGTTTGCTTATAGAATGACTTACTATTATGATTATTTGGAACAATATGTCCTCTGTGATTTATATTGCCTGTGTGGCCTTTGTTGGAAAATGGAGATCTGGGATGTAAATTAGCCTTGATAATAATTTATTTTGAGATGTCTTCCACAGCCTATTCACAGCTGTTCCTCTAACAAAACACCTACCCAAAGGTCTCATGGCCTGTCAAAAGTTGTTTCGCCAGGCAGGCGACTCTGCTAACAGGAACTGTGTATGAAGATCACCTTCAGCTAAATGGGAAGAAAAGCTCATTACCACATTTACCTTGGATGACATCAACAAATGTATTGCAAAATATATGCAACATGTAACAACTGTAAATATGAAAGTGGAGGTGAAAGTAATAGAGTATGTGCTTTATATCTTGACACATCTAAAAATGCTCTCAAACTATGTTTTGTATTTAGTACTTTGGCATATATTCACCTGGATTTATCATATATTGATTTCGTGACGACACTATCACATTTTGGAGAAATATGTTTCCCATTCACAGTGGGAGACAATTCCTCAAACCACTGAAAGACAAAATCGCTTTTCCTTCCAGACATTTGTGGCCACTTCAGCCGACCGCAAAGAATGATGAACCCTGACAGGCTGAAATTCATCATGAGAGATTTCCCCACGCAGCTCGTCAAAAAAAAAAAAAAAAAAAAATCGCATTAGTGAAAGTGCGTCAGGGCGCTCGGTGCGGCCGGGCGTCTCTCCCGCCGGAGGCCGCGGTCACGGTGAGACGGGCTGCCAAGGAGCGCGGTGACCTTTACACCTGTCCTCGCACGTCCCCTTGGAGCCAGTACACGGGGAACAGGAGTTTTCCTAGCGCAGACAGCCGGCCCAGATGGCGATTCGTCATCCCTCGGTCTGTGATCCACTCTACATATTTGAATTTATTCATGACAAAGTGCTAAAGGTACTATGCAAATGAGCTGGCGGTGGGTAACGCGTCTGAGCATTCTTTGTTTTAATCTTAATGGAGCTATGACACAATTTTCAACGTCAAATCCATCTTTTTTAATGACACCCGTAAAAAAAAGCTGCTGCTTTTTTATGCTGAAGTTGAAGCTATTCAAGCAATCCATTTTACAAGCACAATTTTTTTAGCTTTTAAATTCCCTCCCTGCGTTCAGCCATTCTTCCATTTACTCTGCAGCTCCACTGTAATGCCGCTCACTGTGTTATACCTAGCCAGGTGAGGAGGGACTGGGTGAAGTCAACAGTGGCAGGCTTAGTTACAACGGATCAAAGTCTTGAGCCTGGATCAAAGTCTACACCTTAACCAGAAAATTAATGAAGGGATGCAGAGTGCAGACATGTGAAAGGGATTTCACAGGATAACATTTTACTTACCTTACCAAAGTGAAAAATCGAAAGGCCTGTGTCGTTTTGCCTGTCCTATCCCCATTTTGATGCCACTCCTTGTGCCACAGAACATATTACTTCAAAGAATCCCAAAATATACTAATGAACAAATTCTTCCCATGTATACAATGGTAACAAGGAGTAATTTCTACCCTGTAAAATATTCACTTACATTTATTTCATATTGTCAAAAAATAAAAAAAGAATCAAGTTACAGTAGACTTGAAAATATATATTTTTTCCTATGAACAAAAAATCGTATTCATATGTTCTTTGTTTTCTTATCTGGGACTATGAGTATTAAATTGTACAGACAGTACTAATCTATAAGTCAATTGCAATCTGAAATAAAATAAAAAATACTTACACAGTATTCTGAGGACTGAAACAATTAAAACTAACATAATGGTTATATCCCTGTATAACAACACACATTTAATTTATTTTTAGCTGTAATGTTTTGAAAACTACCTTATGTTTAATCAAAGAAGCACCATAAAATACATAGTGGCAGTTTTTTTGTACCAAATCTGTGCAACTAAAGACTTACAGTACAGGATTATTAAAGAGTATTGGCATTACATCAGTAAAATGAAGCAAATGGCAACAATTACTCATAAAGGAGGCTACATTTCAGTATTAAATAATCATTATATCGATGGAACCATGAAAAAAAACAATAGTACAACAAACAGGAAGAACAGTAACAGAAACATTAACGTAGACCGAGACAGCTGTATTCCACAGTAGTGAATTTTGTCTAGCACCAATCCAGCTCCAGGACACCTGGCCGGGGCTCCTGTACGCATGCAGAAAACGATGGTCTCACGACGCATTAATACGCAATCCTGCTACATTCGAAGTTCACATTTTCCTATGGTGTTTTTTTTTCTGAGCTGTCGTTCCAGTGCTAAAGGGCACCTGATGGGGGGCCCTTGTTCACGTGCTCGCCGGTTCCCCCAGGGGGACCCTGCTGCTGGAGAATCTGAATCCCTCACGTCCTGTCGCGGCCGGTGTGGAAGAGATGCATCGGCCCGTTTTCTTCAACGGGGGGGCTAGTGCACAACTGACTCACTCTGAGCTGACACCGGTCAACACAACGGTAAATATAAGCATAGTCGGTTCAATCGGTTTGGCAGATCCTGGCTCCTTATGAGCTGTGTGTGCATTCCTGGTGTTCTGTTCACCCTACTCACTGTGGGCTCTGTAATTGGCCCCAACGCCTTTGAAGACTGCTTTCCTTCCCTCTAAGGACCAGAGAATTACTTTGTTGCAGGATATTGTATAGTGCAATAGAGTTGACATGTTTCATTGCAGTACTGGGAACAGGCAAGTTGGCTGATCATGCACAGCTTTAAGGAGTTACGGGGACACAAGATTCTCCAGCAGCACGGATTCTGGTAATTACTCACTCTTCTTAAATAATGAATGGAGAAAAAATGGCAATTATTGCTTTAGCCCCTTTTGGGAACCCAACTCTTGAGATCAAATCCTCTTGCATTATCATTCAATGCCAACAGAAGTTTTGATTGCACTTTCCTTTATAGCTCAGGGCAAAGGCATAACAATATGGTTAAAATGCAGTAACATTATTAATGTTTACTTGCAGTTACCTGAACATGTATGTTGATCCTTAGAATGAATAGGAAAGTAGCACTTAAAGTTAAATGAAGATGTTTCAGCTCTGGAAAGTACAGCACTGCCAACATTTTGGCTAGCACAGGTTGTGTCAGACTGGAAACTTGTGTGATTCCCTCATATGCACAGATTGCTTAAGTACCAAGGCAGCCTTGAGGGTATACTCAAGGCAGACGTTCAACAACAACACCACTACCAATACTACAACTACTACTACAACCATTATTACTATAACAAATGCTTCCTACAAAGGTAACTTTAGACACTTCAGGGCTTTTTTCACCTTACTGCATGTAAACGTTAAATGTTGAAACTGTGAAAATCGCTAATGCTCACTGACGTTGTACAAGGAACAGCTTAAAAGTGAATGGCTTTGGTTTGAACAGGGTCTCGCCCTGAAGACTGCAATGTGGAGCACACTACGTCTGCTTGCTGGAAGTGGAAGGAGATACGGTTCAAGACAAGGGGTAAGAGATGTCAACGCTGGTGATTCGACAGCTCCTGTAATAACTGACTCCTGTGTGACCTGGTTACAGCCATATAATGTGTCACACCTCTCTACTCTCTGCCCAATTACCTTTTAGCCTGTGACTAAGCTGATGCTTCCTCTAACTGTCTGTTAGAGGGTTATCAATTGTCAGGGTTTTCTGAGAGACTGCAGAATTATTCAACAACGGCTCTTTGCATGTTTAAATAATAAACAACAATTACAACAACTATAACAATAATAATACAAACTGTTGACCAGGGGACTGGAAGGAAATCCTTCCCTGTCGTCCCATTTTGAGTTAGTGGCCAGCCAGTGGCTTGTGAAACACAGGGCCTGCTGAATGAAATGATGCAACTACACAACCTCCTCCCCGACAAGGAGCTCCTTGAGATGACCTTTTCAAGGCAAGGAAGTGACTCGCTTTGGTTTTACAGCAAAAACAAATCAAAACTAAATTCAAGTCATTACAAAAAAATGGTTAGCTTTGGAGTCAACTTGCACCTTTGTGTCTAGTGTTTCAGAATTTCTCAAAAATTTTTCTTAGTTTTCTTCTATTTAATTTAAATCGCTTTGCTTTATGAAATAATACCTTTATAATAATATTAATAATAAAAATAATATTAATAATAAAAACAACATAAAACAAACAATAACAAAAACAGGTGGTAAATCACAAGTGTCATTAACTCTTTTGTGGCATTTTGCTTGCATAAAAGTCTCTGCACGTCTGGCAGCAGGGCTGGTACCATCTCATGTCCTGGCACAGGTTCTTCTCCCTGATGACCCGGCAGTACACGGTCCACTTGTCCCCTGTGCACTTGTATGTCAGAGCAGCTGGGGAGGTGCAAAAAACACACATCAGTGCCCGCAAAATGCAACGTTACACCAATGTCACACGTCATTCACCTCTCGGGGCAAATGAAATGAGCGCAACCCGTCTTCCTCTTTACAATGAAACGCACAGTCAGCACACACGACTCACGCTGTAAGTGTGTTATGTAATTAGCATTGCGTTATGCTGTTTGGTCATTATGTAATGGAAAGGAATCAAAGTGCACATGAGGTTTCCATTAAAGCATTCAACAATGAATTGAAAACGTGGTTAGTGTTACTTGTGATTTTAGTTTCTCTGTGAGCATTTTGCCATGCATTTAATCTAGAGGGAAATCTACTTTACAGCTTTCCCTCTAAATTAAATGCATGGCAAAACTCCACAAAAAAGTATACTTTGAGGGGAAGGCCACACAATGTGTTCATAGATGTCTGCTGAATTCTTACCAAGTCTGGGAGATGTGATGGTGTTGACATTGACTTTTTCATTGCACGCCCCCTGGTGGCACTGTCTGTAAGCAGGAGGTTTTAACACCACTGGGCAATCGTTGCCATGGCGCCCCGTCACTCTGTGCATGCACTGGACCACCCTGGACTGCAGACCCCTCCCACAGGACGACGAGCACTGAAACAATTCAACAGGTAATATGTCACCGCCTTTACCAATATGTTGCTAATGGCTACCACAGACAATCAGGAAATTAGGCTCTGATGGACTTTGATATAATTCTGATATATTACCCTCAATAATTTCTGTTTTAATGAACAATTACTGTCACAACAACGTCTTTATAACACTGTGGTCTTCTTTTCCCCTGGGGGCAATAATGTCTGTATGATCCTGTGGTGAAACCTGACTCAGATGAAATGAGGAGAGCTGCACTGAGACTGCAGTGAAGCGAGGGACACCAATGAGCTAAAATGCTTAAATAAGGGAAAAATGCTTACAGGCAAACTGTACATATATTGACTCAGAATCGACCTCTTTACAGAGCAAGGTAAGCTCTTTAGGTATTAGAGCCCACACACAGCAATTAACTATCTAATCTCCTAAACAAAATCTAAATCTCTTCACAGAAAGCACTCGAAAGTGCTAATTGCTTAGCGACCGTGACTGAAAATTTGTTTTGCTACTAGCTTTCCAGGGTGCATTCTGGGCATTAGAGACCATACCTTTAACAATTTTGCAGGTATGGAGCACAATAGCAAATGAGATCTTTCTGGTAAACTAAATGTAATCAAGCATGTGCCTTGTTTAATTTCTTTGATAAATGATAAACCTGTCAAATCTTTCATCACTATGGTACATGACAGCTCACAATTTGTTTCTTTCCATATTATTCAACACTTGATTGACTCCCTCTAATCACTAGTGTCTCCATAGCCTACACATCACCAGTGCAACATGCATCATATTCCCATCACAATCATGCATCGTACTCAGAAAATCAATCAATTTAGGCAAAAAATATGGAATTATGGAAGCCTCCTTGTCAGTTTAAAATATTTTCATGGGTCTTTATGAGCAAATGAGAGGGAGCACTTTCCCATGCTGTTTGCCAAAATATGTCCTTATCAGTCTTCCTTTTCTTTGTACTCCCAGCCACTTTTACTCTGTTGTTCCTTGTAGTTTTCCATTGTGTGTCATGTTTCTGTGATGTATGGACCCGGCTGCATTCAACAGCTCACGCTTGTTTTGCCCACTCTGAAGGTCTGCTTAAATGTGAAAAACTATGAAGTGATTAGTGGCTGTGTCGGCACCACTTTTTCTTTGGTCTGCTGTTCTACTGTCATCTTAAGAGAAGGTCAGCATCAATCACTCGTGAAATCGATGAGGGCCCCGCCCGAGCGTGAATCGCCGGCCTCCATTTAGAAGCACAGGAAATGCATTTCATGAATGCTGCAGGAGACACGCTTTACACACGCGGCCGTCCTGTTTTGCACAACACGACCCGGGCCTCCGTGTCTATCTATCACGCCCATCGAGGCTGCTCGCATGATCCATTGCAGCCCGGCGACAAAAACCTCCCCTTGTAAACCTCACTTCATCAGCAAAAGCAACTGGAGGAAGAGATGTGCATCAGTCTGCCACTTGTAAGGGCACACAGAGAGAAGGAAAAAACATATTTGCAAAGCCGCTGATGAATCTCTTCCTTTGCGCACGTCCATACCCATAAATCTGGGCCAGAGTGCTGCTTGTTAATGCTGTTTTTTGTCAGATGTTGATTGTTCCTGACAACCGGCAGCTCCTTTAGATCCCATTGCTTCACAACTATTAAAGCCTGCAGCCATCCATCATTGTGTCCATGGGCTCCATATAAAAGGTACCTAGGCATAGTGGATGAAAGCTAGCTTCCAGCTGAGGAAGACTATGTCACTTCCCTGAACAAATCTGGTACTCTTAACAAGTCTACTGTACATTAATCCTTAAACAATCTATACTTAGCAGATGCCCTTATCCAGGGCAACTTGATTAGTGTTTCTTTCTATGTTATATATGTTATATTTGTTATATATATGTTATATGTTTTATTATATGTTATCCATTTGTACACCTGGATATGTCATGAAGCAATATGCATGAACCTTGCTCAAGGGAGCAACAGCAGACACCCCACATGGAAAAGAACCTGCAACCTTTGGGGGTACAAGTCCAACTCATTAACCACTACACCACATTGCTGTCATCTGATTGCTGTTCGCAGGCCTGTGCAAACAATGCTATGAGTATTCAAAACAGTCTGGGAGAGGATCCCACTGAAAACATGCCCTGGAGCCTCAATGGCTTTGTTAATGTCATGAGATGTAATAAACAATACAATGCACTGTCGCTGATGAATGTAGTTTCCATACCTAACTTTGCCTTTTGTGTTTATGGATTATTTACAATGCCCTGCGTGAGCGAGCAATTACTTGAATCAATTTCCACTTTTAGTGCAAGGAGGCTATAATCTCACTCCCGGTCTCTTCACTTGACATTTCTTTGAGTTTTTACTGCCCAATTGTTTTGCATGACTCGGCCAGGGAAGAGCTGGCTTCGTCTCATTATTATCATTCACAGATCGCATAGTAATTAAATGATTGAGGCGCAAGCTGCTCCTCCATATATTTATGAGCATGATGGTGGCGGGGTGGAGATCAAGAAGATCCAGCGGGCACAATCAGACACTCACTATCCTGGTGACTAAGGCTGGTGACGCTCACGAATCGCGTGAATGCAGACATAAAAATGACGACAAAAAAAAAAAAATTCCTTGAATAATGCATTTCATTATTTTACCATCTGCGAGACAAGCTGATGGTAAAAATGTCATAGGAATACAATTAAGATTCATCTGTTAAAGGTATAATCCCCCCGTCTGAGGCGGCAGTTGTCTGCCAGTTGGAAGCTTATGAATATTTCTTTAATGGCCGCCACAATAATTTGAAGTGAATCTGCTTATCGGGATGATGTTTTAATAGATTCTAATAAACTCATAAGTTGATATTGTGGGCACAGATTCAATAAGAGTGTCATCTTGCCTCTGCGGTGTAGTTACCAAGACTGTGGAAGTGAAATGAGAGGACCTTAATAATGTTAAAAATAAATTAACAAATATTCCCTGACCTTAGATGGAGGGCATGAAATGACACAGGCTTGTACCAGAAATGAAAATACACCAAGCAATGCTACAGGAACAGACAACTGGGGCTTCCTGGCATTTACAGGTGTCACTGCTGAGGTTCTCTAGAAGGAATGGACACAGTAAATCTCTCCAAGTCCTAATAAGTACAGAAAGACCTGGTTTTCAACGTAGTGAGGCTTGACTTACAACAGGCCGCAAAGGTGTGACAAGAAGTGAACGCTGAAACTTCACTGACCCCTCTGGCAGATCCCGGCACATGCGGTCAGAGGCGAGAAGCATTAATTTTTCAGAGCAAATAAAAAGTTCTGCGGAGAGGCCAAGGCTCCACACTCCTGCTGAGGTGCATGCATTATTAAAGCCTTACGACAACAGGCGCTGGGCGCTCCGGCTAGTGCGGAAAAGCTTTCTTTGAGAATATCCGATCAAAGCTTTTATTCCCCCCACTCCGTCGACGTAATAATGGGAAAAGATCACCTGGAAAGGTCAGCCATGGCAGTGTATGACTGAATAGGCCTTTAAGTCTCTTTTAGATGTTCACATCAAGAACCGCAGTGCTCGGACATGATTGTGTACTCTCTAGGTACCTCTAGGTACATGAAAGCTGTCTGACCAAATGCAATCAAACTGAAGCTTCCTCTGAGGTTTGAAATGGACCTCTACAGGCTGTGGCAACATGAAACAGGTCTATAACAATGCAAGGCATGTTGGCTTATCCATGTGTGTCCCTCACACAGCAGACTCTGACACTCTGTGGCTTCAAGCCTTACAGAACATGCTAACTAGTGTCCCTGCCTTTACATCATTGATTGCCATAGCGGATGAATTACACAGCATCCATTTATACATCTGGACACTTACTGAAGCAATCTGAGTTAAGTGTCTGGCTCAAGGGACAACAGCATTGCCTCCCTAGAAACTGAATTGAAAACCTTTAGGCAACCAACCTATTCCTTACCACTATGCCACTATGCCTTTATTGATGCCCAAGTTTCTTTTACTTTCAGTCTCATTCCAATAAATGTATGCCAATTTAGATCTTTCAAACAGCTGGACAATGATGGCATTCAGAGGCAGCCCATATTCAAAGGCCGGCTGCAGAAATGACTCAGTGAGATCCGTTTCACAGTTTAATTGCCGACAACACTGCTCAGCGTCAATGGCGGAACAACGGCCTCCCTGCCATTGAGTTCCTTTCTGCCGTAGTGGCTATCTGCAGTTTGCAGGCCGGGCATACGAGGCGGCACCATTCTCACCAGCTAATCTAGTTAAAAGACGAGTCCCAGAGCGGTAATCTCCTATAATCCCTTCATCAGAGCGTGCTGCAGAGAATCATTAGTGCGGTTTCGGCCACTGCAGGAAGCGGGCCATCAGACGGCGCGCTTTCATATCGCCCCGTTTCGGATTCAGACGCGGGTCCCACCGAGCGGGCGCCATCTAAAGACGGTGACAGAAAGAATCCTCCAGTCCTCTCGAGAAATACAGCAGAAGTGCTTGGTAACTCTTGGTGACGTACACGATACGGGACATCCAACACTGCTCTAGGAAATGAACATGGCAGACCTGGCTGCAATAAAAAGAAAGCAGACTCTAAAGCTGCCTCAGCTTCCTCTGACTGGTGACAGTGGCTTTTGTTAAAATTATTCTGGGAGAGGGGAATCATCTGGCTAGCGCAGTAACACCCAGTCCGATAACTCTTTACGGCGCTGTACGGCCACAGCCCCTCAACTTTAAGGCCTTAAAACTCTGCCGCCCAGTCATTACTGAGCGCAACGTTCAAAAGTCTACCCGCCTTCATAAATGGCAAAACCAGATGCGGTCGCGAGGAGTCCCCCCCCAAAATGTGAAGACCCCACCTTCAGCAGAGCTACTGAGGGAGACATAAACCCCATCTTTACGGCCCCGAAAAGGGTTTCATGGTTCCCATTCAACTCAGGCTGCAGTGACCTTGAGATTTGTGTTTGACGTTTGTTCCTTGAGAATAATCCATAAAAGCCTAATATCGAATTGCGGCACACAAAAACAGAACATGACACTCACAGCTGGGCCAAACAATATTTGTGTCGAGCGCAGTGTGATTCAATTTTATTGCTGAGAAAGGAAATTGTGATACAGTCTGTCAGGTCTCTAACTCAATCTTCAAAAAATTTCAAATCATTTAAGCGTACAGTGCTATTTTACACCACAGTAAATTTCTCTTTAAAATCACCTGCGGCTTCCCAAGACAAGATTTTGACAAGTTACGAGTTCTTTAGTGGAAAGCAAAGATGAATATGAGGAACTTTTTCTGGGCTGTGACTGATTTGACAGATTTTTCCCTATAATAAACAATACTCTATGGTGCTAATGCAATCAGGGTCTTTGTTCCCCTCTTTCAAATGCAAATTGCATAATAATCCAACCATTTTTCAGTCATCTATGGTCACTGATTTTATAAACCCCTGAGGGAGGGAGAATGCTGGCCAGCTCCCAGTATGGAGTCACTAATCTCTACATGACTGATTGTGGCTCATTGGGCCCCCAGAATCCGAAGTGATTGGCCCTTCGCACACTGCCAAGGACCGAAATGGACGCAGCTCAGGAGACGTTACACGGTCTTGGCAAATGACGAAAGAACATGTGTCAGCTGTCTTAATTCTAGAATGCTGTCACCTCTGGGTGCAGCGGCCCCACGATGTTGACAGGCAACAGTGGGGCAAAGTCGGAGGCCCACAACCAAGCAGATTTCACCACCATCTTAATATCTACATTACTTTAAAAGCAAGAACCATGATTTTTACTCCACCAAAGATTTTGTCATCCACTCACAAAGCTAACTGGTTTAACCACCTAATTAAAAGCTGGAATGTAATGAAGCCCAGATACCCTTCAGTGCACCCTGTTTCAGAATCCTACCCAGCACCACAGTGGCGGTGATTGGCCAAGGATTAGAACATGTGGTAGGGCAGACAGCTGGGTCAGTCCTCACTGGGTCTAGTGCCTACAAGGCCTTACAAGTCAGGGTGCACTTTAAAAGAGCACTACTCTGACTCAGTCGCCAGGGTTACTTTGTGACTGTGAATCTAGTAAACGGAACTGCATTTGCTACACTCTGCGCTGACCTGTGACCCGAGGACACCTTCCCTCATTCGCTCAGTGACAAAAAGCTTCACAGAGTTGGGCTGTCGAACATCAAACACACACCTGCATCGCAGACAGGAAGGCACGAGAGTGTGAGACACGGCCCCCACAGGCAGAGACAAACAGCTATTTCAGTTTAGTTGACAAAAGAAAAAAAGTCCTGCTAATCATCAGTCTGTCCATTTTAAGCCCAGACAGTGCAGCGTTAGAATAAATAAGACCTTGGGACAGGTGGGACTAGGAGCCAGCTGTGGGAGGTGCGAGATGGTTTCTTGCTAGAGGAGCTGGCACACTCAGTTGTCCTATCAGACAGGTGCCGCGGAGCTATTTGTCAATACGCTGACACCAGAAACAGCTCCATCTTGGCACCCTCAGCAGCAGAGGATTGTGGGAGAATAAATCACGCGGAAAGAAACATCTGGGTAGGTGGATTTTTTTTCTTTACATAACCCTGGGTGTTGTTCCTAAAAAAAACCCCAAGATTAATGAAAGAAAGAAAAAAAAAAATTATTCCATAACACTTTCACAATGACAACTGATGTGATAAGAAAACTGCTTGCGGGAGTGGCGCCAAGACAGTAACAGCTCTGCCTCTGCAATAACTGGGCCTCTTCAAGACTGTTATATCATCTGAACACTTTTACATTGCAGTTAAAGTGCCAGCGTCAGTTATGGTGAAACATGTAGCTTAGCACCATCAGTCCTTCCTTGGCCAGGCTATGACACAACCTGCTTGTCAAAACACACAGACAGCAGATATTGCCTTTGGTCGGGTCGTCCAAAGGGAATTAGCAGGTGAAATGCTAATGTTAATAAATCTCTTGCTCTCTGACTTGTTTAATTGGGCTGGAAGCCATGCCGTAATTTAGACACTCCTAATGTTTAACTGTCTGTCACTTGGTGTACAGTGCAGTGTAGTGCCTTATGGTTAATTTTTTTTTTTGTGTTGATGTACATTGGTGTGTGTCTGTTTGGTCTATAACATTAGTGTGTGTGTGTGTATGTGCATATGTATGTGTGTGTATGCCTGGTTTGATGTATTGGGATGTGTGTGTGTATGTGTGCATGCGGGGTGAAATGTACTGGGGTGTGTCTGTGTGTGTATGTGTGTATTGTAGTGTATTTGTGTGTGTGTGTGTGTGTGTGTGTGTGTGTGTGTGTGCACTGGAGTATGTGTGTGTGTATGTTTATGGCAGTGTATTAGGTGTATTGGAGTGTGCATATGTGTGTAGTGCAGTGTACTGCTGTATTGAATATGTGTATATGCACAGCATAGTGAATTAATGCACTGGAGTGAGTATGCATGTGTGTATCCCAGTGATTTGATGCAGTGGAGTGCGCTTGTTGTTTACTATACCTTTGACCAGTCCCCCGTCTTCCACTGTGACGATGGGTCCGTGGCTGTACCCCGATCATCCCTGTTGCGTACAACGGCGGCAGTTCGCATAGCCATGATATATTTCTAAGGCGGCAATAATTTATGACTAAACTGTTTAATCGCCTGCTGCAGTTGTGTTGACCCCTCGACGAAACAGGACTAACCCGTTTCCCTAGCGTTACTTTTCTGTACAGCAGCATGTCGTGTGGGAAGGTGCTGTGAATTGTTTCCGATTCGGAGTCGGTGAGTGCACGCATCGGCTGCGGATCGCGGGACATTCCCGCAATCATCTACCACAAATTATGAGGACTTAACATGAGAACACATTCCAAACTATATGCTGGAAGCTTTTTCATGTATGTAACCTGTTCTCTCATTTTAGCTGTCTTTACAGCGCAAAGCGAAGGAGGTCTGGCTGCTTACCTGATGCATTCGGCAGCATGGAGTTTTCAAAGGGGAGCGCGCGCCCGACTCCCGCGCTGCTTTAAGCACCAAGAGCGCGCACATAGGGTTTACCTCAAGGGGGGAAAGATGTTTTCCCGGCAAAATATGTATTAAATATCGTCGGTAATATAATAGCGTTCCTTATGGCAGTAGGACTGTGTTACCCTATTAAAGTGACAACAGCTGCTGATGAGTATGATTGTGAGAACATGACAGTGAGGCAGATTGCTGCTTTAAAAATGTTAAAAACTTTGTATAGGGGTGAGGATGGTTTTACCTGGGAGTGGCTCCAGCACTCCTGAAGGTATAAAGGCCAGCCTTGGTCTCATTAGGGGGCTGTGTAAAGGCAGGATCATGTTCCTGAGCCCTGTGAGCTGATTCCTGAGTTAAGCATCAGCTAGTGGCTGTTCTGGGCTACTTTAACTGCTGAAAAGCAGCATTTGCTTTATTTGTGTTTATTTTATTTTTTCTTGGATTTATGGAATTTGAATGGATTTTTTCTTTCTTTTGCCACATCGCCACCTGTCTGGGAATGTGTTTTCTTTTGTGTTTTGTTTTGCTTCGTGTTGGGCCGCCACAATAAATTCACCCCATCGAAGTAACAGCAGTGGCTTCGTGTGATCCCTACCACCTCCTTTGGCCGTAAGATCACTCTACTTTGTGACATTGATGCAGTGGAGTGCGCTTGTTGTTTACTATACCTTTGACCAGTCCCCCGTCTTCCACTCATAGCATTTGGAGTGATCCTCACAGGCCTCCTCCTCACTGGGGCGGGAGGCGGGGTCACACTGGCCCTGGGGGTTGGTGCAGGTGACGGAGCGTCTCCGGGTGCCCCGCCCACAGTCCGATGAGCACTGAGGGCAGAGAGAGGAGAGCATTACTCATTAAAGCAGCCCCCTGCAGGGACAGCTTAACACGGAGCTCACCTCTCCAGCAGGATTTCTCCTTAACGGAATGGATTAAACAAGAGGCGAGAGATGGAAAGATAGAGGGATGGAGACGGAGAGGCAGAGAGAGAGAGGGTGAGAGAGAGAAAGAGAGCTTCAGTATCTCAATGAAGACACTGCCACACTGCCCTCCACAGGGAGAAAGATGACACTAACACATGCCATATGCTTGCTTCTATACATATTGTAATTTTTCACATAAAAATGATGTACTGAATGAAATGACAGTCCAGTAGTAGAGCCTCTTCATAGCAAACCTAGATAATGTTAAATGCCTGAATGTTGTACAAAATGTACAAAAAATGAGGTGAGTTTTTACTATCAGGCTGAACTCATACTTGGCCATAGCCAGAGTAGGTCATTGCCAGTTTGATTGGAGATCTGATCAGATCACAAGTGCAATTAACCCGGACAGTACGATGGGCGTGTCTGTGATGCGGGGAGGCGGGGCAGACCTTGGACCACTCCGAGGCCTCCCAGACGGTGAGGCAGCCGCGCCCCTCGCAGCCCTGGATGGGGGCGGGCTTGGGCCCCAGGCAGTAGAGGTCCCGGGTGTTGATGTAGGAGCCGTTCTGCAGCTGGTACACGCACGTCACCTCCCGCATCTGCAGGCCTTTCCCGCAGGTGACCGAGCAGGGCCCCCACTCGCCTGTCACCCACCTGCACCAGCACAAGACAGCCCTTGGTGAACCCACAGCGGACCGATATCACCAGCAGGGAGGTATGACTCAGGATTCAATATGTTTACCAAAGCCAAAATACCCTTGTAGCTTGAATCACCAAGATCACACCAATTCTTTTCTATGAGTTTATATAAAGCATACATATACATACAGTACCACTCAAAAGTTTGGACACATCTGATTAAGATATTGGGAAACATGTATTCAAAGATATTTTGATCTAAAGACTTACGCTTAAATCCTTGAAATTTGCTTCTTAGATGAATATAAATAGTGATGTTGATGCCTATGTATGTAATTTCTTTCCAAAAAAATTTAACTTTTGAACATTGAAGAATCTAAAATGTAAGATAGTTTTGATTTCTTTAATACTTTTTGGTCAGTGCATATTTCCAGTTGTGTTTTTCACACTTTTGACATCTTTGCCATTTACTCTAAAATGTGGAAAACATCAAAAACAAAGAAAAGAAAAGAAAAGAAAAGAAAGAAAAAGAAAAGAAGGTGTGTTCAAACTTTTGACTGCTACTGTAACACTTCTTCATTCTAAGTATAGCTTAAAGAGTTGGGATTATATTAATAAAGCAAGGGCTAATATTGATGTAAACTGATAACAGCCATGGCACAGACAAAAACAGCTGTATTCAATAAACATAGGTCTCATGAACTGTGAAGGAGACAGTAATACAGAGTCAAATTTTCTTGTCTGCAGAATTTCAGTATCCTAACGACCTATCTGAACATCAGCATGTTATAAATAATGTGTGGGTCCCTGCAAAAATAATACACAAATGACTCCAACAGAAACCATTTTAGTCATAATGGAATATACAATCACTGCATCTGTACTCTGTACTCCTCTGGAATATTCTCTTAAATAATGCCAACAAGTCCATCAGTAAAACATCTGTGTCTGTTGGGCTGTTATAAAGTTCTCATAAACCCCAATCAGTTCAACACCCAAAGACTGTGAATACCAAGTCTCACTTGAAGTCAGAGAGTCGCTTTTAAGTCTGACACAAAAAAAGTTTCAGAGCCGCATTTCTGGTTTGCAGTCGCTGCTTCCTCTGTGTTACTTCTCTTCATTAAAAATTGCTTCAAAGCGGCTTCGAAGGAACTCCGCAAATCTAAAACACAGCAGCAGCTCCTCAGAGCAGACCATGAAAGCGTCTCTGCGAAAGGCAATATAAATGAAAGCAAGACAGGAAGTCCTATCTGGGCTCCCTATTAGGCCCATCTCCATCTCTGCCTATAGAGGGCAGCAGAGAGGCCAGCACCCATCGTAGATGTATGAGATGCACACAACCAAAAATCAAGACATGACAGGGTGAATCACTCAATCTTGCCCTATGGCTCCTACAAGTGTTACCTGTTATATCTGTGCTCCCTGCAGCAAAATGATGCGCTGTACTACACACACGCGAAGGGAGGCTGACGGATGAGAGGATGATGAATACTCTGGACAAGCTGACTCCCTCCGTTTCTATCCAAACCTCAAAGCGACTGCTGCAATGCATTAAAGCTTCAGATAAGCCTTTTATACTTCCTCTTCCTCCACTCCCAAAGCCAGGGAGATGTCCAATCTTACACAGCTGGAATGAGCCCGCGCACTGCGAACAACCAAGCATTAAAGCCCTGAAATAACATGGGACCCTGTAAGTGAAAACATGAGGTGGGGGACTTGACATGTAGTGATGAATTGCAGATGAACACCCAAAACAATTAGAAAGAAATTAATTGGGGTTTGGAGGGAGGGCTGGCGGCGGAGTGGAGGGGGAGCGATGGTGTGGGGTTTTTGCCAAAAAATGTAAATCGTGTTGAACTAGCAGTTGGGCGAATGACAATATCAGGACTTTGCTCTTTACGCAAGGCCAAGCCCCTCATCTTAAATTGAACCCATCTTAGAGCCAGCCTCCAGTCTCTTTGAAATAGAAGTACGTGAGATCACTCTCCTGCTTTAATTACATGAAAAGGAAAGCTCTGGGATGGTGCTGAGAGCATGTTCCTCTAATGTAAAATGCATGGCTGACATCAGAGCACACTTCCAGGGTTTGGTGGAGTGGTCATGGATGAAGGCACCGAGTAATAACCCTCCCAATGTTTGTTCTCAATATGAGCGTATGTTCTTAAAAAAACACCAATAAAAAACACTGCCTGTGATAACACATAAGCTAAGAATCCTGTGTAATCTCCCCCAGTGCTTACACTGGCGTTTTCCCAACTTTCACAATATTTGGACCTATGAACGATTATTCACCATTGCTTTCGTTACACGAAACGCCGAGGTTTGCCCTTTCGTTTTGTCATCGTGCGTCATGAGAGGTGTGCAATTTTGAACAGCAATACTCTTCCACGCGGACGCGCGCACCCCGTAGTTCATTAATCACGGCGCACGTTCGCCGTGTCACCCGCACTTAGAGAGACTGATAACAGAGAATGGGGAGGCTGCCGGTGTTCCGTTAGTGCCCGAACACCTCCTTCCCCCGAGGGCTCTTACCGTGATTGGCACGGGTGGGAGTTGCAACGCCTGACTTGCGGAGCGGGCCGATTCTCCACGTGGCAGTGGCTGTCGTTCACCATGGTCATGGTCTTGTTGACGATCTTCATGCAGGAAACAATGGTCCTTCTCTCCCCTAAAAAAAATAAGCAAACGCGCACAAACGCTGCCAGTTACGCTGGTTCAATGTGTTTGTACAATGTTTTTCTCCTTCAGCTTCTCCATAAACACCACCGAGGCGAGACGCTTATGAAATCTGACCATCTCGCCATTAAAATTCTCCACAGCAGAGAGGGCGAGGGACCTCGTGCCAATTGACATCATCAATGAGGAGTATTTCAGACCGCCATTCCCCACTATGCTACACAAAGCTTTTAAACTCCCCCCCTCGTTACGATATTCACCTGAGGGCAGACGCACCAAGTCTCGATAGCTTGAAATCGCATTGAGCAGACTCAAACCCCTCATCCATTTCAAATTTGCCATTAATTAAGTGGCCTTAAAGCTCCTTCCTGAGATTACAAAGCAAACCCCCAAGCAGCAACAAAGGTACAGCACGCAAACAGTCACCCGAGAGCACAATGAGCCGAAAATAACCCGCCAGCCCTGACAGACTGCTGTCTAGCATCACCTCCTACTAAAGCGCATCACAGCCATCTGTAATTGGCAGGCAATTACCAAATGAAACACAGTTAATGAGCAATAATGACTTCAAAGGCATCAATTATTTTTAGTCGCTAGCTGGACTCTACCAAATTAACTGGGGGCTAAGCACTGACCCTTGGGCGTGACATTAAACAAGCTTGAAAACAGGACTTAAATTTACCTTTTTCTGACAAATCTGTGCCAGTGCACGAGCCCGGAAGGTTTCCTTGCACTGCACAATTGCTGACCATTTTATGAGCCGATTTATAAGCGTTTGAAATCAGATTCCGGTGCTGTTCTTACACAGAGAGAGAATGCAGACAGGCCAACTCGTACTGTGTGAGAGGAAATATACACGACAACCTCTCACAATTTTTCACGTTTCTCTTTAACACTGAGAACTGAGCCTGAGGCCAGGCTGAACAATACTTACTGTTCTACCTGCTTACAATGAACCCTCGCCTTTCCTCAGTTTATTCACTTACTTCCTTCTTAACATAACACAGCACATAAACAGACATGTTACTGACTAATACGGCCTTGGAAACAAAAACTGCAAGTCAGTGGAGGTTTGGTTTTTGTTTGCCTCCAGACAGACATTCCCAGATAGGTTCTGAGATGGGATTTTTGGCGGGCTGGGTGCCCCCAAAGGATAGTGTCAACACCACACCAACCTTCAGGGTCCAAGATCAATACAAGTACTTTTTGTACTTGAGTTTCCTTGCTGAAAAAATATTGAGAAATATGCCATTTATTATGTAGTTATATTGGCCCGCAAAGGCTGTTTTGAAGAAAGATCAAAACCAGCTTTTGGTCGTCACAGGTTTTTACATCACGTAGCTGATGAATAATGGTTATCCTGATTTGAGCGCTGTAGATGTGGGTGGGGGCGGTGTGGGGGAGAGGCCACTCTTGCTTTACTGTAACACTATAGGCCGTGGAAAAGGGGAAGCAGGCCTGCCGAAAAAAAAGGAGGATTACCAGAAGCGCTGGGGGGAAGCGCGTGGAACCGGGCCTTAGAAACATGAGCCCCATCTCCTCCACCCTCTCCCCCTGTGCCCTGTGCAGGTGGACGCAATTCATTTAAGCGAAAAGAAAGAGGACCGCTCCGTGCGGTTTAGACTGTAAGTCAGCACACAGGCGTGGAGGGGCTGTGAATTACGGTAACCAAGGAGACGCGGAGAGGCTTGCGCCAGAGCTGTAGCGAAACACCTGCTGTTCTGTACATTTTGTCCTTACTTTGGAGGCTGGGCCCATCTACATAAACCCAAAGCCAGCCCATGCTTTCTTTCTCTTTCTGGCTTTACATAAACTCGAGGGGTTTTGCACTTGGTTCCCTCACTCCATGGCTCACACTGCCTCAGAACAATGCCTCAGAATGTCCACAGCTGTCTTTGGAAATATTATCGATACCCTACCTTTCAGTTATTTAGCATCTTTGTCTAATTGGAGGTTGAGGTGAATATGTTTTCTGGTGAGTCCAGGTTTTTGAAAATGAACCAGAGAGTGTTTCTGTGGATGTGTGCCAAGCGCACATCAGTTTAATGGCCTTCACAAAGCTGGTGTGTTCTGCCAAAGGCTGTTTTTTTTTTTTTTTAAAGAACCACCTTAGGTGCCTTTTAAGACGCAAAACATCTGACACAACCAGCCCTTTATCGCGTGTTCATCTCAGACGCCACCCCGGCTGCTTGGGAGAAACTTCCACAGCAACAGTGGAAAAGAGCAGCTTTTCAAAGGGCCTGCCACGTCGCAGCATAGCTAGGCACCAGCCGGCTGATTGTGTTGACCACAAAAACCCTTTTCGACAAATTAGCCAGCTGTCTAACAAGCAGGCACTGCTGTTAGCTAACCTCGGCCGATTCCGAATTTTCCAGATGACAAATGCAGTCGGGCACCAGGCAAGCCTGCTTGCCTTCAACACAGACTTACTCAACACAGCTCAAATCATTTCTCAAACTTACAGAAAACTGCAGAGCGCACAGACAGACAGACATGTTCCAGATCCGCAAACAGAACCGCTAAAAGCAGTGACATTTATGTATGATATCCACACAGACAGGGCGAAACATAATTAATAATAAGTAGTCTAATGAAGCAACTTGCGCGTTCAAAGATGAGAATAATCTGATGTACCGGTGCTGTTGGGTTGATTGCTCAGACAGAGGTCCTTGTATTAAAAGTATATTTTTGCATATTTTAGCATTTAGTTAAAGAGCACCTCTGCCTCTTTATGTTTCTGCTAAAAAGTGACATATTGTTGCTAACAAAATTATAGCTGAAAACAAGAAACAAAGTTTTTCTAAAAGTTTACTCTAGGCAGTTGTACTCACGGTATATGTAAAAGTTAACTTGGGGCAGCAGGCTAATATCAATGAAGCATTCATAGGAGAACGCTAAAGTGACGCAGCGTTTCAAAGGCCGTGTTGTTGGGCTGCTGTGCAGCCCGCCGGGGCCTCAGTGACATGTGAGCAGGAATGGAGGGGAGCCGGCAGTGGCGGCGGCAGTGGGTTCGCCCGGCCCCTCCGGTTTCGGGCAGGTTTAAAGGGTGGCGTTGGAGCTGATTTTGCCCTGGTCCGCTGCCAGCCCCGGATTAGTGGAGCTGCATGTGGCACATGTGTGGCGCGATCGGGATTAGAGCCCCGCTTCAAACGCACGGCGCCGGAGGAGGACGGAGGCCCGAACGTGACCCCGCGAACCACCCCAACCACCCCCCAGCTCCCCATTCACTACCTACCCGAACTGTGCCCCCCCAATGCACCCCCTCTCGTTTAAAGATCTGAAAATTACATTCTGGGACAGCCTGGCATCCACATAAATATCAGCTGAAACAGAAGATTTGGCTGCAAAATCATCTTGATCTCCCTACCACGGCGTGCGAGCATCGAACCCCAAATCTGACCTCCAGTGATGCACACAGAGGCCAACTGAAGGTCATTCCCATCTCACTGTGTTGAACTGCCTGTGAGAACCAGTGAGCAGAGGTCAGTTACAGTGGGAAAGCTGTTTTCACCCACTTAGAAAATCACACAACGGTGCAATGACATCATAGCCCATATTACTACCAAGCAATAAACAGTTTGGTAACACAACAGTGCCCTCCAGAAATGGAGATGACACCATACTCCTCATACTGAGCTAATTGCCTTTTTGGTGCTTGGCTCTTATAAACTGCTCCTATAATAGTGTTCTTAGGTTATTTCATAATTACTTAGCCCAGATCACCATAAAATATTAATCTCTGAATGAATAAATGAGTAAAGCTGGGCTGTTTTGAAGTCTACCCAATGGAAAAATGAGAGCTCACACAACCTCCAGAGAATTAAAGCCATTTAAAGAGTCTATGTGCCGTTTAATCAGTTAAAAGTTTCCTCTAGATATGAAGATAATTTCACAGGAATCCTCTGCTGTTTTAAACTGATATCATTCATTTAATATAATCCATTCTTAATCTTTCGCAGACTATAGCCCCATCAAACAATTACTCCCCATGTCTGAGAAGTGCACTTTGAAGGCGCTGTCCTCACATTAAACTTGAAGAACAAGCTGTGAGCCAAGTCACACCCCTGGAACCTCTTAGACAAAAACCCAACATCCTGCCAAAGCTCCATCCGCAGACATCAAATCCTACTTCAAATCAACAGCAGCCTGATTCAATTAGACTGTAACGAGACTTCAGGAAAAAAAAAAGAACAGGCAAACCTCTGTTTTTCAGATCAACTTTTCATTAGGCATCTCTCTGCACTAAGACTGAAGGAGAAAACGTAGCCGGTGCATCAAGGACATCTGTTCAGGACCAGTACGGATGCCAAAAGCAGCCAGCAGCTTGCGTGGACCGATTCCTGGCCTTGCCATTATCGTCCATCTAAGAGAGCTTGATTGTGGTCTCCGGGTTTCCTAAAGAGCTACTCTGGCCTGATGCAGCAATCCACACCAGCAGCAAAGGAGGAGATGGTCACACCACAAAACACGCTGAATAGAAAACTACCCACAATCGTGACTGGGGCAGCAGTGTAGCATAGTGGATAAGGAGCAGGTCTCATAACCAAAAGGTTGCCAGTTTGATTCACCACAGTGGAACTGCTGCTGTACCCTTGGGCAAGGTACTTAACCCACAATTGCCTTAGTAAATATCCAGCTGTATAAATAGATAACGTAAAAAACCTGTAATTAATGTAAGCTGCTCTGGATATGAGCGCCTGCTAAATGGCAATAATGTAATATAATAATGACATAAATGCATGCTTTGCAGATGTGGGAAAACCCATTGGCTGCCCGACCCAAGCAGCACGGCAGGGCTCTGACCCACCTCCTCCACACTGGACGCTGCACTCTCCCCAGCTGCTGTGGGTCCAGATGTAGAGGTGCGGTGGCTCCTTCTGCGGGTCGCTCTCGTTCTCCAGCGACCGGTTCAGGGAGATGGTGTATTCGTAATGGATGCCGTAGGTCTGGTCATGGAACAGCAGCACCTGGGTGGGAGACGGAGAAGGGGGACACAGACATAAACAGTGGGACATTGTTTCACGACTCAGATTCGTGACATGCTATCGCAGGAGAGGATCCGTCCCGGCCTCGTCAGAGGTCACAGCTCTTTAACAAGGCCTTTTAAGAGCGGCCTTTAAAGGCAACCTTTTAAGGTCAGAAAGGAATCTGCCGTGACACTTGGATCACTGACGTACGGACTTGCTTTTTGATGTCGGAGCATAAAAACAAGTACGCCAATGCTACACACCTGAGAGGAATATGCAGTGGTCACATAGCCCAGAATGCCCCTGCAGGACGCTGAAAGTGCTGAAAGAATCACGCTAGTAAACAGGACGGACATGGATGATGGAGAACCACCCTGCCGAATCGGCACGGAGGTTCACCAGCTTTAACCGAACCATGGGAAAAAAAAAATCTAAGCCGATTGGTTGGTGGAAAAAATATTCTGTTTAATCTCATTTAGTCTTTGTTTAATCCTTTAACAGGTCACATGGGGGACAGGAACAACATCTGCGGCCACTGAGATCGTGGATTTTGGCTTACTGAGATAGATGTTCAGAGTAATGGGTTCTTACATTCAACATTTCCAAACTCTGGGTCAGGAGCATTTTTGTGGGAACAAATAAACAAACCCTTCGGTACATGCAAACAATCAATCAACCGCACCATACACAAGCACCATCCATTTCCCAAGAAAAATACAACAAACTAACACAAACATATGACAAGCACAACCTGCTATGCACAGCTCGGTGAGCTTTTTGGCATAGGAAGTGGTTACATTTCAGGGTGTTGCACATTAACATGAAAGCAGACAGCTCATTCATCGGTAGCACTTTACTTCACAGCTCTGAAAGCACTTACCACTGTTACCAGTATAATTGTTACTTGGCTCTTTGCTTCTCTGTAATAGCCCACACACTCAAGGGGAAATTCAGGTTATCACAAGTACACACTGCAGTGTAACCACATATTTGCCACATCGCAACCCCTCTCTTCGAGCCGTAAAGTGCATCCCATTCATTCACAGGGACAAGTTCCAGTGGACTGACTGAATAATGTCCTTAAATGCAGTAATAACTCAACCTCCATTTCCTTGCACTGAAACATTTTCAAGACCTGTTTCTGTAGTAATGGGAGAGTGAGGCTTCATGAACCCCATAATGGGTGGAGCTACCACATACTGTCAATCACTGACTTGTTGACCAATCAAGACTTCTATCCACAGTGAAAAACCATGATTGCTTTGAGTAAGTGAAAATAATACACAGATAGTAGATGACACATGATCTACCCACTCCAGAGTGTTCTACCCTCTGGGATCACATTGTTTCACTATCCAATAAGACAGGTGGCCGTTTGTTTCCTCATATCACCCAATTCATAACCTTGCCATGCAACGTGTCCTACTATTCTGAAGATGTTTCAATCGAAGGATGCCAGCTCAGATTCTCAGTCATGGTCATCAATGCAATACAAGTCTGAGTCTGAGTATAACAGTGACAGGATTTTTGTTGCAAAGATATGAGAATTAACCTAGAGCATTCATTCAAGGTCAGGAGCGAACGTCACGCATTCTGCGGCCGCCTACGGGCTTGTGGGTAATTTAGTCTGATGTTACGGAAGGATGAAAACACTTCAGCTATTTGAAGTCAAGTGACTTTTATCCAAAGAGTTTGCCGGAGTCTAACGGAGAGCTCCATTCAATCCGTAATTAGGTTAATTGTGTTCCCTTTCAATAGCCCGAATCTAATCTGGGTTTAATGCACATTTTATTCAGCAATCTTCTGAGCTGCGGGGGGCTCTGCTGATTGAATCTTACGTGCCTCACAAAGTCCAGCAACAAACAAGCGCGCATTGTCTTTCAGTCACAACAAGGAGACACTCCTTTCACCTCTGTGCCTTAGCAATGCTCAGGTTCCTGAGGTTGCTTTCAATCACAACTCATACATGCAAAACAAGTACACGCGTGCAAATGCAATGTCACAAACTACACATTTCCAGTGAAAAGACAAGGTGAGAAATACTTTTTTTTTTTTTTATTAATTAGGAGCCTCGATTTGTACCAGAGACCATTTCAAGTACCAATGAAGTTGCTCAAATAAAAGCCATATTCCTGGTTGCCTATGAATTATTGGTGTGAACATTTAAATATAATAACAGATTGTGAAGTATACATTTTCACTTAACTGGATCAGAAGTAGCCTGTTCCGAGTCAAGTTCCAAGACTGAACTGGACTCGTAAAATTTAAACTATCCAATTTAGAAATTAATCACAGAACCTTCGCCGTGAAGTAATAGATTCCTTGAGATTACTATTGCACGGTATGTCAAATGAATCTGTAAAACTTTTAAGTATCAAATGCTGCATGTTCTATGCGGTCCCTTTCAAATCGTACAAACTTACACGAAACCACATACATGTTTAGGTGTGTTTGTTAAATGTTCTTGCTGTTTTAATGGTGCGCTTTAAAGGCCTCCAGAGTTCACGACACTGTAAGGGAAATAAACTTAAGGTCTAGCTCTGGTTTGAAAGAAAGCCCTCCCGTGGGACAGACGCCAAGGGTAATGTCTTTACCATCAGGTGCAAGGGTGTTTTAGTGGGTCCCTTGGCAGACATTTTTTCCCAGAGTCCCCTCCTAACGTAGCGGACCGTGGTGCCAGCCAGCTGGAATTCCCCAGGAAGCTCAATCTTCCAGTCGTTGTTGATGGATCTTTTGCTGGAGTCTTTCAGAGCTGAAACACGGGGACGAAAACAGGAAGCGTCACAGCAAATCAAAAACCAAGCATTAATGGGTGCCTAATAACACCCATTAATTTCTGTGTACCTTATTCTTCATTTTAAAAGACTTTAGTAATGACAAGAAGTATTGATAATAATAAATAATATGTGAGTATTAACAATAATGTAAAAAGGTCAGCATCCCCTGTCTTTCTGAGTCTGCACTGTGTTTTTCTGCTTATTATCATAGGCCTCTTTGGGGAGAGAACAGTAAGATGAAAGAGGTTTCTGCAAACAAAATGATATCCAAACAAGACCTTTCATCTGAATGGCTGGGAACAAATGAACAAATAAGAGATGCGGGTGAGGATTCAAAACCGATGGATTAAAGTAGGCTGGATTTCAAGGCATGAAATGGGACAGTTGCTTCATTGCACCTCTGTAAACAGTGAGAGGTATACAGGGTCGAACAGAGAATGATGTCTTGGTGGAAATGCTGAGGGTATTCGATGTCTGTGCACTACAACAGGCTGTTTTTCAGAGTGTGTCACCACAGGACACTGCTTACAGGACTACAGGAAATGCATACGATGTAATGTGGGCCCTTGCCACCTGCAGCTTTGACAACCACGTATGCAAGTTAACATGATTAATGGGTTGTGTAGAGTTTCACCTACTGCGGTCTCCACTGACTCAATTATCCATGATTCAACATGCATTTAATTGCAGTGTGTATAACGTGCAATCTGTGCAGATCTGTACAACTTGTGTTGTCTTCAAAGTTTCTGTATCATTCAATTATATATGTTTTTGGATGTCTAGTATAGTTGGTTTTAACCTTGACAAGTATATTTATAGGAAATTAGACTTGTCTGTCAAGGATCACTCCCTAAATGCATATCAAGTGCTTAACAGTTTTACAGACATTGTACACAATGGACACAATGGAATGGCATATTTCTCTCACTAGCACCCTGCAAAATGCAATACCAGTTTGTGCAACACTGGCGGAGGTTCTCTCTGTGTTGACCAAACGGAAGCATCACAGAGATTTTCTTCATTGCCCAAGACTCCTGAACATTTTGTAACACAGCCAGAAATAGACCTCACCAAATGTACACTGTTAACCCACTTCTCCTAGATCCTTCCTTTGTCTGACTGGGCATGCAGCCCAAACACACTAAAGCCCCGATGTCTGTGAATTTTTTTTGCAGGTTTTGCAGTGCTAATGCCTGTTGCAGGCTACAGAGGACACTAAGGAAGTGTGATGCTGCCGCAAGCACTAGTAGAATGTGAGATGTCATGTTATGTAAGAGCTTAAAAGCCAAGCAACTTTTAACATGTTTATGTTTTTGCTAGTCTTCTAAAAAAATTTGGTTTGGATCACAAACAACCATTTTTTTATGAAGCAGAGATGCAAAAAAACATAATTGCATGAGCCTACATTTATCATCACAGTATTTAAAGACATTCCTAACACTATGTATGCTGTAGCTCAGATTCGTATCTCTGGAAACAGGAGCAGTAGTCTCAGAGACAAGGCCGACCTTGAATGAAGCCTTCAAAAGCTCCAGCACAGACTCTTTCATATACTGCATTGTAAACCTACAGGCATGTGGTAAGGCCTGTATATGTGTATCTGCAAATGTAACAAAAGAGGTATGATGAGGCTGCTGAAGATAAGTGGAATAACTGCAACATACATAATACGTGCATGAAGGTTAGGCCTCCTGTATACTATCATCTCCTTTAGAAACACAAAGGGAAACAGAAGCTGGATTAAACCATACCAGCCTTCTTAGTTACCTTGTGCTGTTACTCTACCTCTGAGGAAACCACACTGATGCCATGAAACAACCAAGCTAGCAACCTAGCGAACGCACATCTTCAGCAACTACCTACATCAACTAGTAGTTAGTTAATAAAACTAAACTAACCATGGTTTTTAAAAACAAAACCAAAAAACAATTTCTCACAAAACATTACAATTTTTCCAGTTAAATTAATAAAGAATGCTGTGTAATTAGAGTAAAGTAAGTTTTAAGTAAGAGTAAGTGTTTTCTACTGTGTGGTAAGACAAAATTGCTGTTAGAACAAGCTGAAATTACTGAAATCAAGAATAACTATATCAAGCAATACACTGGAATAATCTAACACCCAAATGCACATCTAGCTAGCTACAGAATGGAGACAGTTTAGTTCATTATCTCTGAAGTCTGATCAATGCATATTTTTAAATTCCAGGTAATATAGTTCATATACTTCCTAAAGACATTCATAAGGGCACTTATAGGGAAAAAAAAAACAATTATGGCTAAATACACCCAAATTTTGAAATTGCCACTAGCCGACTCTAACGTTTCACTATTATGTCACTCAAAAGATTTATTGTATTCACTAATAAATGGTTTCAAAATATTATTATAAGTAGTGTGTAATTACATCACACAATTACACTCTCAAATTCAGTATGAGTATATATAAAGTATGAACACCGCTACTGTCCAAATTTCTCATGTAAATGCATATTAATATACATATAACAGTTTAGCCTACATTAGCAGCAGGAAGATCCTGCCAGAATCAATGTTTTTGATATAGCCATAATGGTTTGTTTACCCAACTGCCTGTTCTTCTGTCTGTTCTTCTGTGTTAATCAGATGAATGACAATGTTTTCTATTGTAAATGAAAGTTCTTGATCTGGGCTTTTGACAGTGAAGGGCGAGGAGTCTCAGTTGTTGTGTTTTTTCTCTTCCTTTTAAAGCCTATTGTTTACAAAGAATATCATTTGGTTGGTTACTATCAATGTAAAATGGAGAAAAATCCGAGGAAATGTACAGTACAAAAGGAAGCAGTGTTTTTGTCCGCTTTGAAGAACAGATGTTCTCATCTCAAAGGAAGGGGTTTGCTTTTATGTTCCTTCCAACAGCTATGTGGATTCCAAGTTCTGTTAGTCCTTTCATTACCGGGCTACAACTGGAATGAGCCAGAGACATGTTTACACATTACAGTGCATTAAAGTGCTTCTTGTGCCTTGTACCTCCTTAGGCAGCTACCTTTGTTAACCTCTGTAAATGATCATTTGAGAACATCTCTGCAACACAATGACAAATGTGCAAAATGCTAATGAAGCTACTGTGTTTACACTTTCAGAAATGATTTAACACCCAAAATGAACATAATAACAGAGTGAACTCAGCTAGAATTTCATTCATAAAAAAAGCCTTTTTGATTCATTTTCATTTGCTATTGTTCCTTCTAACTTGCTGGAGCATTCACAAGGAGACCTTTTTGTGTAGAACCACATATTCCATTGCAGGCAAAAGAATTAGGATATATTTACAAAGCATTAAGTGCATTATGAATATATTCTCTAACAGTAGCTTGGGGCCTGTCAATAAAGCTGACTCAGGACCCAGCCTTAATACACAGGGATATGAATTCCACAAGCCGTGAAAGTGGTACCTATGAAATTGGTGCCTATGAAATTGAACAATTACACATAAATGAATGAGGGTAAAGCCATGTAAAGCCATTTTTCTCACTTGAAAATGTGACATTCCAGCAACTTTGTATCAAATTTGCACTTCAGTAATGCAAAGCAATTGATAATGTTATGAGAGTGACACAATGTTAAACACAGTAAAGGCAAGGTATTTTTTTCACCACACGGCAAGCTGTTCTTGAACATTCACATTATACTGTGATTTCACAATGCGGCCGACTTTAAAGAACTAAAACATTAAGGTTAAATAATCTTTGTCTAGTTAAATGTAAGTACTTAACCCATTAAATAATGTTATGCAAGATATCTGCTGTCTCTTTTTCACTGTACTTGTAATGGTGCTCCCAAATATTCTTCATCATTAACTGTCTATTACACAGTGGAGCAGTTCAAAGCTCAACAGCACTGCTGAGACACCTGGAAACAGCTTTGAAGGTTCCTTGGCAAAGTACCTGCAATCCCTAATAAGCCTGTAAATGTGCTGCCAGGAGCCAGGCAGATATTAAGGATCACAAACCAGCGCCCCTGGCCTTCCGATTCGCTGTGGACAGCCTGTCCTAGCGTAGTGACGGCCGGCTGAATATGACATCTGAGGAGGGACCGGCTTGTTTATCGGAGTGTAATATGAGAGAGCCCCGTCGGGCTCAGCACCGGTACACATCTGACTTATCTCCTCTGGCAGGGCCTAGACTTACCAATGGCCACAGCAAGAGGAACGAGTGAGAAATTACCCAGAAAGCTGTGCGACGGCTTGTCCTCCACCACCTTGATTCTCCGCGCGCCAGCCGGGATGACGGCGGCCTCAATGTAACCTGCGTCAACAGAGAACCACACTTGTGAATGGTGGGGGGTGTCTAGGGGGGCGGTCACGATGACTCATCGGGGGTCTTTGCTGGGAAGGGCTGGGGGTGGGACAGGTTGGGGTGGGAAGGAGACAGGGGTGACCAGAGCTGCTCTCCTGCACTTTGAACTCCATTTTTTTTTCCGCCATTATTGCTGCTAACTTGGACGGGACTCCGGTGCGAGCGCCTATCTGGACTCGGAGTCTTTTCCCAGGGCCAGGTCCATCATTCATTTCTTGGCAGTCATCATCAGCAGAAACTGGCCTCTGTAAGCGGCTGCCAAGAAGGGGAAAATGAAAACATTCTACTGGTTGCTGGAGGTGACGATTCGCCTCCGTGCCGTTCCCGGTTCAGGCCGCGTGCACGGCGTCCATGTCACGCCGGTTCATTCGCTGGTTTTATTATTCTGTGCTTTCTTTTGGCCACTGATGATTCGGTGGATCACAACGGTTCATTCGCAGGACACATGGATCCAAAAACAGGATCACCTGACACCTGCAGGATGGCAGGATGTAGGTCAGGACACACCTGTCAGCTGGCGTGTTGGCCGTGACATCACAATACTGTACAGCTGTAAGTATTCCCTTCATAATTAACATGCTGTACCAGAATGGAGGTTTACCTGGGCCAGTAGTGTGAGATGTAACAGTTTGGACTGGAGTCATTGAGAGAAATAAGCTCTGATAAGGCACAGGACACCCCCCAAGACCCCCACTGACCCCTGACCCCAGCCCCATGCCAGTCTCAGACACAGCACCACCTAGTGGCTCCAGCAATAATGATGTAACAAAGCAGCTCTGCCATTCACCATGCTCTTAAACAGCCATGGCTGTACATCTAACCCCATGCCTTTGTCCTCCGATTCATACTTTAAGAGAAGAT
The DNA here is from genome assembly GCA_019176425.1 of Megalops atlanticus. Lineage (NCBI taxonomy): Eukaryota > Metazoa > Chordata > Actinopteri > Elopiformes > Megalopidae > Megalops > Megalops atlanticus. Next base: position 14,876,932 of record CM032885.1, read on the forward strand.
GATGACTCAAAGGGGAACGGCCTTCATTTCTATATTCCATCACTCTTTTATATTATTTCCACATTGTGCATCCATGTTGTACTCCTTAAGTAACTAGGATCATTCTCCCCCTTGAATACAAAGACATTGTTGATGGTATCACATTTTGTACTATTATATACCTGGAGTGCTCAGAGAGTAATCATTATCTACAAGTGGTATGTGCCATGAAATTAGGCGTTCTTTTACCACTACATTAAGATGTTTAGACAACTGAGCACCCTTAAACACTGGGAATTTACTAGATTTCCCAGCAGGCACCGTTTCAGTGCCAGACTTGTAAAGTTCCCCTCTACATGTTTGAACAGTTTATACGTCTGCCGCTCAAAGAGACCTCAAAATGAAAGGGTGGGAGAGAAAGAGAGGGAGAATGGATGTGTTCTGGTTCAGAGAAATTTACCACTTAAATAAAAGGTCAGTGAGTATGATCGGCAAAACTCACAACAAAAAAAATCTGAGCAAAGGGACTCATGAAAGGGCATATGTATACAATATTTACCATCTCAAAATGATGAGTGCATTACAACCACAAAAACAAACAAAACAAGGTTTGATATATCTGTCTATCCAAGAGCTGCTTTGTTTCTCTTTATTGCCCAGCACTACAAACACTCTCTACTTTGTACTCACTTTGTACACTTCAGTCCTTACCACTACCATGCTGTTACCAATGAAAAAAAAACAAATGAGACCACATCAAAACCCACGGTTAAGAAGCACCCGTCACCATGACTACCAGGCTAGTTATGTCTCCCCCTACATCGTTAGTATGCCCCGGGCCCCTCTAATGAAAGAGATGGGATCCACTCAGAAGAATCTCTTCAGGTGAATTGGACCACTCAGGTGGAGAAGCTATGTAATTTCATGTTGAGCTTTGAAAGAAGCAAAGGTGAAGTCTGGTCACTGCCATAATGTCATCAGCATATACTCCCACTAACAATAAGCAACTTTTAAACAGTAAGCATTGCCAACATTGAGGCAGTGAGCAGAGCTTCTGCAATCAATGATTTTTTTTTCTTGTGCTGCAATTTTCTTAAGTCATCCCTTTTGAGCTGATGTGTAATGCACCTGCCCCAAGGTAGCCTCCGAGTTGCTGAGTCTGTAAGACTGGGGAGACACAAAACCCTCTTGCCTCTGCTGGGTTCTCCTGGGGGAATCAGAGGATCAGAGTTCACCACATCTACAGATGCCAATTTATGCTGATCTATGCCTTGAATGTCTGGTGCAATAATTTACAAAATGCTGAGCACCACCCAATTAAAAATCAAGCTAATTCAAATGATAATTTCAGCAAGCCAGGGAGGCCTGGCAAACATTCAGAACTGTTAATCAAGATGGACTGCAGGTCAGCCAGCTGTTCTGATTCGCTGTACAGCTGGGGCCTTGATTTCCTGACAATGTGCTAATTGCAGAAACGCTCTATGGTAGTGGTGGGAAAGCAAGGCTTTGTGAATCCCATAATGGGCGGAGCTACCGTGTGCTGTCAATCACTGACTAGTATCGACCAATCAAAAAGCAATGCTGTCTGTATCACAATGCGACAACTGGTCTGAGCCAGTGACTCACTGACAGCACATGACAGCTTCGCTCTCTTTGGGGTTGATGAAGTCTCTCTCTCCCACTGCTGCTCCATGGTGTTGTCTTTTAGGGCAGTGTTCCCAGGAAAACCCAGACAGGACTAGGGTACTCATCTAATGGCACTGAAGTCTCCACAAAGGGCTGGAGGCACACGCTCACAAGCGGGACGTCTTACACGAAAAACACTTGGGAACAGCCCTGGGTTTTGACATCACACACGTAGAAACCTTCTTACAATGGCTACTGGTGACTGGAGGACAGAAAACGGGCGTGAGTTGCTCATTCAGGTTAATGCGGCCACAGCTTCTGCAGTCCTGGTAACTCAAACACACACATCCAGACAAATGCGCACACTGCTGATGTATGCGCTAGCACACAAACACACACACACACACACACCAGTGGGTGAAACCGATGCGCAGAAGAGCATATCACACTGAAATTGAAGCGTTTGGACGGGTCGGGTCTTCGTAATCTTTTTACTCATTACAGAAATGCCTGCTTGCAAGGGAAAAACAGGCTTTTCTTTGTAGATAATTAATTTCCACTGAATGAAGCAGATTACAGGGCACTGGGACAGGTCCTGTCAGTGAATGATATTACAATCAGATCTACATTTCATGTGTGAGCCTTTGTTTGTTCTATGAATGTGGAGAAAAAAAGACTCATTATGGGGTTCAGAAAAGCCATTAAAACAGCATAAAAGGAACTTATCTTGTGATTAATACCCGGCAGGTTGCACTTCTGGCTCCTGCACTGTTAAAATGCCAAACGTGCTTTGGACGGGAGCTTGCACTTTGCCTCGAGGGATAAAATATCGACTTAAATCCTGATGGTTTTAGGTCCGTAATGCTGCATTTAAAACTACCCGGCACAGGCTGACCCCACGGTGTTCTTAAAGATCACAGCAGCTTGCTGCTCTCGTTCTGGGTTTACTCGTGAGGGGTCACAGTAGGTCAGCAGCTCTGAGAGAGAAATGTCATTTCGCTGGGCTGTAATTGCAGGGGCTTCTATTCCCAATATGGATCTTTGCACCCTCCTCCGCCCTTCCACCTCTTTTAATCTGTCTTTTTTTTTTTTTTTGCAGGGCCGACCGTTTATTCCTCAGAGTCCCTCCGTGCGGCTCATCTCTACATTTAAACCATTGCAGCCCTGTCTGGTTATTTCATTCCTGTTTATGTGCAAGTTGCTCTTATTTAGTTCTGCGCTGAGCTCCGGGAGCAGCTGGCGCGGGCGACTGAAAACAGCATCTGAGGCCGCCACGGTCTCGGGCACATTTATTTTTGACGGAAAACAATTAGACAGCAAATTATCCCCCCTCTCCCACCCCCCCCAATCCGCTGCACCTCTCCCCTGTTATTAGACCACCCTTCTCTGCAGGCCACTCAGCCAGTCTGACTGCTAAACTGAGGGGGTGTAGCGTGACCGTCTCCACGCTCCTGTGGCATTGTGCTAGCGCCGGCATCACGCTGTTTCCGTGGAGCTTTCTATGGCCACCGGGAAAGGCTCCCTGGGTTTCTGAGGACCTTTAAAGGGGACTCGGCGTGAGAGGGCCTAAATCGGGACTGGAGCCTGCTCGTGTGAAACCCCCCCTCTTTTCGACGTGAGCGTGACTCACCCATTCCTTTGGTGTGATTGAAGTCTCCCTTAACTATCTTGCAGGACTTGCCATCGCCGTTGCACACGCCGCAGCGATCCTCTTTGGCTGACGAGCCGATGATGCCATCGCAGCCAATTTTCTGCCACGGCAAGCAAACAGACAAAACGGAGAGGAGAGTTGATGACCTCAGTATTTTCACAACGAACCAACCTTAGTTTCCATGGCCAGCTTTCTGCCTCAGCTACAGACACGCTCCGAAGCTCAGGAGCGTATAGGGTAAATATTTACAAATGTCATGCACACACACTTCGTGTCTGGCCAAGGCGCAATCCACAATCCATAAATACATGCAGTTGAATTTTCTTTAGCTTTTGGCTAATCATGACTACTGGCGTAGCACTCAAATTGATTTGCTGCGGCTCAAGTTATTCGCACCTCTTTAAAAAGATCAAATTCAAACCGTCGTTTGTTATATGAATGAGCAGTTTTTCAGGAATGTGGAAACTGTGCGCATGAAAACCAGTGGGGCAAAGTCTGGAGACATTATCACACATAAACTGTCGAAATCATTCTGAGTGAGCTCTCCTTAAACTGAGGTTTGTGCTAATCAGCGGTATTCAATTTCACATCCTAGGTTCAAAGGGGGGTTTGAACAGCTGTGGCTATGATATTAATTCTATTTAATAATACCCTTTGAATCTTCGTAGACCAACACTCATCGACATCAAACGCTGTCTCTGAGGCTTTTATGCTATCCCCTGCCTCCTCCAGAAGATCTCTAGGTGCCCAACCAGGTGTGCTCAGAAACAATGCAAATGATGAGAAACTGTTTACATGCTTCACATGCACTTCTGTAAGTTCTCTGATATCATCTTCAACTCCCGGAAAGCAACACCAGCATAAGCCGGACTGTAATTATGTATGAATAAGGCTTTCTATACACACACACACACACACACACACACACACAGTGGCATAGATACACATATTGTGATGTTCTCCATCACTACACACAAACCACCTGCTAGTTTATTAGCAGTCTAACCAGAGAACCAGATGAGTCTTGAAGATAAAACAGATGAATAACAACAATAACAATAATAATAATAACCAAGGCTATTGTTCCAAGAGAGGCTTTGTGGGCTAAAGGTAAACTGGCTGAGTACTCATTGCAATTTTCCTTATTATGCAGCATCATCACATAAATCAGGGCAGGGAGGACAACAAAAAGTATCTGAGGGTTATGACACAGCAAATAGGCATGCAAGAATCACTTTGGTACTTCTATTTGTCCTTAGGTGACACCGATTTGATTTAACTACAGAAAGCAGAACTAATCCGCCTGTCAGAGTGAGCGGCGAGGTCACCTTGCTGGGCTGGAGAAGGCGGGGCTCCGATCAAACACTCACGCCCGCTCTCCGACAGCAACGAGGACGCGGTGCGGGAGGACATTTCTGGGCTCACTGCGTGGCTGAATTTGAACAGAGGTGGACAGGCACTGCTCTGGTCCCCGTTATTTTGGTAACACCAGCTCAGCCCAACTCCTTCCCCACAATGCCCCTACCTCCCTCCCCACCTTCAGATTCCAGCTTCAGCTGTGTGATCATACGGTCTGGATCCTGCCCCGCCCTTCCAAACAAAACGACCAATCCCCGCGCGACTCCACGCCCGTGCTGATGTAATGAACAGTGAGAAGGAGAGGCTTGTCACTCCTGACAAGTCTCTGCTACTCCGAAACCACTGGTCCAGCGTAATTGTCTCTCTCGGCCTTACAGATGGGTTCCGGCCATGAGAGGTGTGGACACAGCGTCCACTGTGTGGGCTTGGACAGGCTGGACCACACAGCAGTCGTCTCCGGACTCAGCGGCAGAGCCATGGTAACAGTCTCCAAGGTGTCAAGCTTCGTGCTGGGCAGGGCGCTCGCCAGGGCCAGTTCTCACACAGCAAAGCTCCTCTGATCCCAGCATGCCCCACACGCAAGCCCCACACGGGGCTGCCAGAGTCCGGGACCCGGGCGGAGAGCTGGTGAAGGTGGAACAGCAGCCTGAGAGACCCTGCTCTTTAGCAAGCGGGTGACCTTTCAAAGGGCGCCTTGCATGTGACAATGTGCCAAAAATGAGGCTGATCAGACAGAGGGGGGGAGGCAGCCCTTCCACCTGTGGGCGTCTGGAAGTGATTTCATCCACAGTGCTGAGCTGCAGTCCCACTGCTCTCTGTCTCACATACACATACACAGAGCACGCACACACATACACCACAAACACACGTATATACATGCAGTGTATACAGATATACATACATACACACACACACACACACACACACAAATACACACACACATGCACACACACATACACAAATACACACAATACACACACACACACACACACACACACACACACACACATTCACCACAAACAAAACATGCATACACATACACATCACACAGACACATACATACACGGACACATACTGTACACACACACACACACACACACACACACACACACACACACACACACACACACACACACATACATGTATACATACATACATACATACACATCACACACAGACACACTCATACACAGACTCCCTCTGTGATTACAGTGTTAACCCGTACACAAACACAAACCCACACACACACACACATACACACACACACACGCAGTCAGACAGGGTGCATATGTACACATTCAGTATACACAAAAAACACATACACAAGGAACACACACAAACACACAGGGAATTCACACACACACACACACACACACACACACACACACACACACACACACACACACACACACACACACACACACACACACACACACCCGCTCTCTCACAGTACCGTGCTTTATATTCCCTCAGCAGCCCGAGAATGGAACCTTTCTCTGGAATCACAGCACATTCTGCCAATTCTGCTTCCAAAAAACTTCTATCTGTTTCTCTCACAAAACATCTCACTCCCTCAGTTTGGCCGATGATCCCACGGATCAAACTCTGACAACCCCCATCCCACCTCTTTTCCTCAGAAGAAACACCCACTGAAAACATTTTCTCACAACGAACAAACAGTGCACAGAAATATTTTTCCAAACTTCATACAGTTTATTTTAGAGTGAGGAGATTCTTAAAGCACTATTGACACCGTCCAAAAGCTGTACTGTGGAACTTACTGACCCCAAAAATAAGATATTTCTCCCAGCAAGGTTTTCATTTGATTTGAAGATGATCTGTGCATACTGTTTCTTTGACTTCCATTGATATGTCATGTGAAGAGACTAGAGAAACTCTATTCCTCAGGAAAGGGAGCAGCTGTACTCTGCAAATATGTCTCCTGCGTCCCTCTTGGAATCAAGATTCCACTTTGATTTACGCATGATAGACAAGGTGTCCTTCTCCATCTTGTGACTGCCAAGGCCCGGGGAACATCGTTTTGTTTGCCCGCAGGGCCTCGCGTGATTTGCTGCTCACGGGGGCCCTCGATCGATACGAGACAGATACGCCCTATATATCACTTCTCTGGACCCGCAAAGACGGATCGCTTCTCGTGAGGTAATTCGTCCCACTTGCAGAAACCGCCACAGCCAGGGAGGATTCGCCACTGGCGCTCACAGCACAAAGACGCATACATGAGGAACACACACAAATACATAGGGAACGTACACACACATATACACACTGTGGACACACACACACACACACATACACACACGCACACGCACACACACACACACACACACACACACACACACACACACAGCAGCCCATCCCAGGGAATGGAACCTTCCTCTGAAATTACAGCACATTCTGCCAATTCTCGGTTACAGCCAGACCTAGCTGTAACCTTTACCCTAGCTTTGACCCTAATCCTAACCATACCTGTAACCCTAACCCTAACCCTAATCCTAGCCCTAACCATAACCCTAGCCATAACCCTACCCCTAGTCCTAACCCTAACTCTAACCCTAGCCATAACCCTAACCCTAGCCCTAGCCCTAACCCTAGCCCTTTTGTTTTAGGTGCTCGTGTTACACCCTGGCTGACGGTGGATTCCCTCCTCTCACGGCCCACCCTTTAAACGCAGCCTCTCTCTGCTGGCCGGCTCTCTGCACCGTAAATTCTCCCCCGATCATCACCGTCTGTACTGCACTGCATGCAGAACAGATGAGATTAGGTCAGCCCATCTCAGACCCTGGACGCGGGGATGACTGTTAAATTGGAAGCAAATGAGCATGTCTCCTTCTCTGCTTGTGTAACCCAGCCGGGCACACCGCATCATTACAGCCTTCAATTAAAGTTAAACAAATTCACTCCCTGAAAACCTGATACTTTTCACCTGAGATGACAGAGGGAGGGGGAAAAAAGAGGGAGAGAGGAAGGCAAAAAAGGACGGAATGGGAGAGACCTAAATATTATGGTAACCCTCCTACATGGGAACTCAGAAACGCAGTGAAAACACAGGTTGGCTGGTGAGAACTCATCAACATGAGCAGGAGCAGGCCTCGTAGGCCACTGTTGTACTGAATCAAACTTCTCCTGCCATTGATGTAGATGCTCATCAATAACAGGGCCACTCTTGAAGAGCCAGAGGCGTTCTGAAATGTCTGAATACATGCAACAATACAGCAGTATTCATGAGCTGTTTCAAACTATAACTCTCTGGAGCACCAAGCAGACAGGAATATGTATGTATGGGGCAGTGTGTGTGTGTGTGTGTGTGTGTGTGTGTGTGTGTGTGTGTGGATCTCAGTGCAGACTCCCCCTGTGAAAAGTAATCTCTGTCAGAGCTGTCCCTCTGGCAGTTTTTAATGTCCACCCCCGGTGACGTCCAGCCCCCCTAAAGCAAGCTGGCGTCATTAGCGCCCTGCTGGCTAGCGGTGAGACTGTGCATCTGATGGCCTGAAACCGTCCAGCGCACAAATCTCAGCCAGTCCCTGCAAAACGGATAAGCTGAGAAGCCCCCCGAAGAGCTTAAAAAAAAATAATAAAATTGCGAGTCCTATCTGTGCATCTAATGTGTCCCCGGGGAACAGCAAAGAGCGCCTATAAATAAATCTGATGGAAAGGAGCAGGAAGCTTGACCCTGCCCTCCCTCTCTGACCCAGGCTACCTCCTGGGCCAATTAATTCTCAGCAGTCCCCCGCCTGCCAAAGTCACCGGCCCTGTTTAGACCCGGGCCCTGAGACTAGAACACACACCAAGGCACAGGAACGAAAATACAGCCTAAAGCACTGTGGAGGGTCGGGCGTCTCTGCTCGGGCTGGCAGCAGACGTGGGGGTAGACCGGGCCTCACGGGGCGGGGCGGACACCGTTACCTGGCACTTCCCGTTCACACAGAGGTCTGTCTCGTAGGGGCCACACGGGGTGCCGTCCAGGACACGTTCGGCCACCAAGACGGGAACCTCTCGGCCCACAGGGGTGCAAAACAAGGCGCATGGCTTTTCTGGAAAGGAAAAAAAAAAGAAACAAAATGCACATAAATCCACAATCACCATCATTCACTCATTATTTGTGCCGTTTTGCAGCGATCTCGATAATTTCACTCAGCATTTCCCTTACGCAGATCCTCTGCATCCGGCAGGATAAAGAAAGACAGCCTGTTTATGTCAGGCCCTCCTCCCCTACTCGCAGGAGCCGCTGTTGTTGAGAAGGCTATTGAAAAAACACCATGGGCATCCCCTTTTGAGTGACATCCTTGATCGGTCGCCATGATGATCTTTAAATGCCGAGGACTGTTCAATCTGCCGTGGATGACCAAGAAGCCTCGCCGCGAATTACGGAGGAAAAGATCAAAGATGAGCGGAGCCTCGGCGCCTCTTGATCCCATTTGGGCGAAATTGCACACGCGCTGCACTTCTGGCGGGTTTTGATTTACGTTTGAGGGGAAACAAAGGAAAAGGAGCCTTTAACATTATGAAATGATGGCCATTTTACGGGATGCGAGCGGCGAGCTCAGGTGGAGAGGTTTATCGGGAAGAATCCAATCAGGGCCCGCATTCGTGCGAAAGGAAGCTATTACAGGGCCTGCGTTCCTTCCCTCTGAGTGCGGCTCCTCACCCCAGCTGCCCTCTGAAACATCGCAGCAACGCTACTCTGATGCCTGGGAAACACAGAGAGGGCTGGGAATGGAACTGTGAGGGAAAAAAACAGTCATAAATTGACTTGTTTGAAGCGAGAAACAAACCCACACAGTCAGTCCAAAGAAATGTATTTCAAATTTTCTGTGATGGAGGCAAGTGTGCTGTGTGTGTGTGTGTGTGTGGGGCGGGGGGGTTAATTATTGAGCAAATATCAATATCAAGAAGTGTTCTTAATCAGAGGCTCCCAAATATTTTTTTTCGATTACTTACCACTGTCCAAATGTTCCGCTTTCCTGCTGCTGTGCTGTCTCATAAAATCAACACCAGAACCTAATTACCTTGACTGGGGAGAGCAGTTGGCTGAAGCTCCGTTATGTGGTGATTGCATGCAAATGATTTAAATTAAAGCGCCCGTTTTTTTTCTTCTCTCGCTCACACATTTGAAATGGAATCAGCCACGTTTCTTCTTCTTCTGGTTTTCACATGGCAGAAAGAGCAGCTCTGAAACTTTGAACACAGTGTGAGACCAAAATAAGCAAACGCTATACCTGTATTGACGGTAAAATAACGCATTCGACAAAAACAAGCCTTTATCCGGTTACTCCATAGTGCCCCCACTTGGGAGAACCTTTCCTCAATAATCTGCGCTGCCCATCACTTCAGGGAAAGCATGACATGAATGGACAATGGCTTCCCACACAATGCAAATTTAGCTCCGATCTATTTACCCGAAATGGAAGTGAATTTCAAATGCAGGGCCAGTGTGTTCGTGAACGTGCCATGTCTGGATAAGGTTGGATGTACTTCCCTGTGGACGGATTTGAATTTTGCTGACTTCTAGTCCATTAGAGGTCAACCGCTAGTGCGCTCGCTACAATAAGGCTTTTGGTAGGCAGAGAAAGGGAGGGTGTGCTGCAATTTCACTGGCCTCAGATAAACACACATCCACATCCTGTTATGAAAGTTAAAAAAGCATACATTTGGCCAGCAGCTGTAATAATTTCACCCAATGACAACGAATTAAATGGGACACTGATTAAAGGTTCTCCGTATTTATAAAAAGCACTGGACCACACGTTCTAGGAAATTATTATTTTCGCTCCACTTTCGTAAACATAATGCTCTCATTAGTTTCTCTGTGGATCTGTCAAAATCGATGTCGTATCTGGCGAAAGCGGCCCTCTGAGAAAATAAAAATAATACACATATTTGGACGGACTTCAGCCTCATGCAGCCACCGAAGTATCTGTGACATTAAAAAGAAAGGACAAAAAAGATTCTCCACCCCGATGTCTTTAACCATTTAAATGCTAGGCTCTGAAGCTTGCTTGGCCATGTTTCTAGGAGTAAACCCTGAGGAAAATTGTCAGGTCTGTGGAAAGTCTGGACTGAGACAGAGCAGCAGACAACCACAAACCCATCCCTTTTTTCATTTTCAGCTTTTGAAGAGCTCCAGCCAACACCCCGTCCCCCAGATAAGGTGAAAACAACGAAAGGAGGGAAGTCAGCACCCCCCCCAGAGAGCGACGAGCCCCGCAAGCTCGCAGGGGGGACCTGTGACAGACACGCGACTCGGCCACCTGACATCCAGCGAGCGCTGTTCAAGCCGCGCGATAAAGCCGCAGGTGTCGCGCTCTGCCCGGGAGATATCTCTGAGAATCCTCCCCTGGCACAGGCAGGCCACAGATGTTAGCAGCGTGGCACGGATACGAAATTATACAACGTGAAAAAAAAAGAGAGAAAGAAAGAAACAGCAAAACAAATCAAGGGACCGGCGCAAAACAGCGACGAACAGCACGCGAACACGGATTCGTGATGTTGGAGGGGTCGTCGGGTTGGCTCACCGTCGTTGACGACGGCCGTCCACATGTTGCTCTTCTTCTTGCCGGCCTGCCGGTCGTGTGACTGGCACTGCTGGTCCCTGAAGGTCGGCAGGCCCTTGGCGCACGGTGGGCCCTCGCAGGCCTTGTGCTCCACGCTGGCCTTCTGACACTGCTTCCCTCCGGGCCCCGGGCTGCAGACAGAGGGGAGGAGGCGGGGGAGAGACTCAGCTTAAAAACCCATAAATTACCGACTCGCGCCGCTCGAGGCCCGGCCATCTGCCGGGACTACTTTCCAGCTCCAGATGGAGCCCGTGCTTTCGCAAGAGGAGCGGGCTGGATGCAGCGTCTCTCCCTAGCTCTGGCTGGGACACAACTGGACAAAGAGACAGACAGACAGATAGACAGACAGACACGCAAGCAGACAGGCAGGCAAGCAGGCAGGCAGCGGCGTTAACACTCTGGCTCGTTTGTGTCAGCTGCAAACCGGCCTCAGTGAGACTTACTCTGTGAGCTAGTCCCAGGGTGCAGGAGCTTGTGGCGCTAACAACGCCACATTCATGCTGCAGTGCCACTAAAAATGTCTTCATCTCCACTCCGGAGTATAAAAAGTTACTCAGACTTCTTGGACCACCTTTGTTACGGCTCCCCTCCTGTGCTGGCATGGAGAAATACCCGATTTCTGTTCATCTTGAAATTATTACCCTACGCCTCCTGCCAACAGCGCTCGCTCTCCCTCCCTCTCTCTCTCTCCCTCTCTCTCTCTTTCTCTCCCTTTCTCCCTCTGCCTGGCAAGTTGATCACTTTTACATTCAAAGGAAACTGTGCTTGCAGCTTTGTGGCCATCACTGTAGTGTAAAGGCAGGTTTCAGCTGCCCAAAACAAATAAAAACAGTATGTTCCTATTGATGGATTTCCAGGTTGGAGTGAATCACATGGTTGCAATCCACAAGCTAACATCCACAGATCTGATCACTTTAAGAAAGCCAATGTGGCAAGCATTATTCAGTAATGCAAGACACGGTCACCACGAACGTATTGCGTGACACACTTAGATATCTGATATAACTAATTTAATGATTGAGTGGATTATGTTCTCATTTACTGGGTGAAAGAAGAAAAAGCACAAAAGTTTTAATGATGTCTGCTGATGATGAAGATGATGATGATGATGATGAGAGGAGGAGGTATAGGATGAAGACAACGATGATGAGGGGAGGAGGGAGGACTAAGATGATGACAATTATGGTGACGAGGAGGAGGAGGAGGAAGGCGGGCTCAGACTTACGGGGGGTTGTCGCACTTCCTCTGCCTGAACCTGGCCCCTGTCCCACAGGTGCGGCTGCACATGCTCCACTGGCTCCAGGCGCTCCAGTCCCCATCCACATGCTGGGGGATGGGCGTCTTACTGACACAGTCTCCCGCCCTGCACCACTGAGACACACACACACAGCTGCTGAGACCCACACACAGACACACACACACGCATGCACACACGCACAAGCACACACACACACACACACACACACACACACACGCTGAGACCCATACATACATACACATACACAAGCATTGAGATCCATACACACACAGAGGTGCTGAGACCCGTACTTGCCCACGCACACACACAAACACACACACACACGCATTGAGATCCATACACATACACACACACACAGGTGCTGACACATGCAAACACAGGCCTGAACTCAGGCATGCATGCCCAGCCGTGGTTTACAGCGTCAGGAATGTGGATATGCATTTCGAATAATGTGATATTTGAATATTCTATGGCTCCCAAGACAAAATATTGGAATGATTAATGCCTCCACTGGAATATGAAACTCCACTCCTTTCTGTGTAAATATTGACTGACAGCGAAGACATCTGCGTTCACTCATATTTCTGGGCCAGAAAATTAATAATACCAATGAATCTCTGATATTCCATGCAGAGTTATTACTCTCTTCTTCATGAAAGTTGATGAGAAAGAATAAACTCTTGGATTTTTCTTCATTATTTGTTAATTAAGAAGCTTTACGTGATTAATCTCATGCTACAAAATTATGATGATTGAAAATTCTCAGCCTTTTTGAGAAATGCGGCATATCCTGCCAACAGAAATATTCAAGTGAGAATTATACAGACACATGGCATTCACGGATAACATATACTAAAGTCAAACATTTCTTGAAGCTACCCTGAATCTCTCACCCTCATACAGGTGACCATGATATAACAGCGGATGTCCACTTTGAGAAATGAGTTAAAATCATGGTGCTGTGATCCATCTGGTGTGGGCCCACTGGCATTCCCTCTTGCAAAAAAACGGGCCTTACCTTATCAGCACCACATTCTGTCCCGTCCAGGGGAGGGTCCAGTTTGGTTTTGCAAGAGGAGTCCCCCTCCACCAGGCACCACAGCCCAGCACACATCAGGTGCTGGAAGACAATAGGACCCGTCACTCACCTACTGGAGCTAAATGGAACTAACAATCCAAACACATCAGTCATTTTGGCTGTGACCGCTCTGGCACCAACAGAGGCTCCATTGGTTCTGCCATCAAATGTGTGACCGATGACGAGCAGTTAATATTTTCAAAGACAAGCTGAGTTACAGAAAAGGACAGGGCACTGCTGCGCCAAAAGGTTCTCCAAGTAGGCCCGAAATGGCGCCATTTATTTTCGTGACAGACTGCTGACTAAACTTGGGACATTGGGGACACCGGCTTTGTCTCCAGTGTCCTTTGGTGGGCTGCCATTTGGCAACTTTTTTGAGAAGCTTAATCAGTGACTTAAATTTGGTGAGGGGGTAAAGCACCCAGTGGAAATTGCCTACTACAGGACCGAGAAGGGGCGCCCAACCCTGTCTCTGCTCCACATACTAATGACCACTGGGGCAGCCAGCTGAACTCAAACTTTACGGGGGCGGGGTGGTAATCTCTCGATAATCATACCACGTTTATTGGCCAAACAGGACATATGGTACTTTTACAGCACGAGGAACTGCATTCGCAGATGGCTGAGAAAGTAGCACTCAATGGGACCTGCCTCCCTGACCACGTCTTTATCCAACGCCATAAAGCTGTCAGCGATACAAGCCTTCAAGATTTACCTGTTACTCTCCTAGTCGCGGTTCAGGAGGAAGAACAACCACAAAACCTCAAACGCTTCGCCGAATATGAGAGTGAGTCACTCAGGAGCTTGCATATATGCGCAAAAAATAGCTTTATGGACACATTCGTTTTTTCACTCTAGTTTAACAGCAGAGTTTTCAAAGTTTCATCGAGTATGAGGTGAACTTCAGAATAAATTCTCCTTGAGCAGTCCTTCACGATATACAAAATATGATGATATTATATGGGTGTTTTTAAGTAGAACATTTATTTAGGAAATGCAGTTTAATTACCACCATTGTATGCATTTTATAACCCCTATGGTCATGACAACTTATATGATTGAGTGAAAGGTTAGAAAAGACATGAGAGTGTGACTTGAACGCTACGATTTTGAACGCTAGACCGGACAACTTTCCCTCACTGGTAATTCAGAAGCCTGGTTCCCTCCACAGACCCATGTTGCTGGGACGACGAGTGGAAATGTTATCTCCGTAGAGCGAGCGGGCGAACAGGAGAGAAGCTTTTCAGTTCACACTCATTTACCAATAATAGCCGCCCGCCTGTCTCTGGGGCCCTGTCTCTGTCATCAGCGTTTTGAGGAAGGATGGCGCTTCCATCTTCGTATCTGCAGGCGACTGCACGACTCACCGCTCCATGACTGACAGCTCATGGCACGGCCGTTTCTCAGACAGGCTCGTAAACCAAATACGCCAAATTCCTCGCACACAAATCATGTCAAGCTGTTTTTTAAGGGGGGGTCCTGTTGCAGCTGATTTGGCTGTTCAGAAAAGGCCTGATCTGATGGTGGTGACACTGTATTTTGACTGGCATTACCTTGTGCTGGAGCTAAATTCACTGATCACATCTGTGTTATGGTATCAATTTCATGAGTCCACAAACTGCACAGGCTAATGATGAGGGGTAGTGTCATTATAAAGCAGTTGATCTGCCAATAAGCAGGATTACTGCTTGTAATAAAAGCAGGACTTGATTTTTCCTTCACCTGGGTGGACAATTTATAGTTTTATCTTGTAGATGCTCAATAACGTTTTGTAAACTTAGTCGACCCTCCCCTGGGCCGCAACATGGTTATTAAAGCATCATAGTTTGACTGCTTTATGTCCCCATTCCTTTGACCTCTGTTGGTGGACAATCCATCTCCGTCAGGTCTGTTTTATGAGAATGCCATAGCTTCCTTTGGGTCTGAGTCTTCAGGTTGTCTAGACAATGCTTGGTTGTACATTTTCAATAATATAATACGCACATCCATTCTAGCTGGGTGCTAAGTAGGGAGGATATACAGTTGGAAGGAGCTGACAAAAATCTGGCAGGATCATGGAGAAGAATTATCTTGTGCATGAGTACCCCTTCCAACAGATAATGCTCAGGCCTTGGCCAGTTACTTTGGCAGCTCTACGTACTGGACATACTGGTACAGCCTGGAGTGTCAGTGCAGTGAGCATTAGGACATAACCTGATGTGTTCATTACCAAACCCCCGAGTGTCAGCCAAAGTCATTTTCAATGGTATTTCTTTTTGGCAGGTCACCATGGAAACTTCGAAAAACACAAGGGCAATTTAAGAATACACAGCACACATGCAGTAACGGTCATATTTCAAAGGAAAACACAAAGAGAAAACAAAAACTTGACCATTCAAATATCTCCACTCTCAGTGGACGTTTTGCACCTTCAGCCAAAAGGCCACGTCCAACCACTGAGAGATAATGGACAGTGTGAAACTATACTGGCTGTTAACGATATCAGGGGCTGCTGGAGCCCTCAATAAAGTCGCTAATGTGCTGTCCAAATATACAAGTAGCATCTGTCGCAGGCTTGGAGCAGCAGCGCCAGCTCAAGGCCTCATATCAGACTAATCCTAAGAAAGCAGTGAGGGGAAGAGAGAGGCGAGGCCAACCCTACCTCCATGTTATTGCAGAACGTCGCGTTGGTGCCAAACAAAATCTGACACTGCTCGTCGGCACTGTAGTGCATGCCGGGTAGCTTGGGGGGCAGGCGGATGGCGTGGCGGCTGCGGGGGTCCGTCTGCAGCAGGCAGCCGCTGGCTTTCGACCTGTCCGCCACAGGAGGCAAGCAAGCGTTAGGGCACCCGGTCAGCCGATCCGCGCGGGGAAAACAGGGAAAACAAAGCAGAGCCCGCCACACACAGGCCCTCTTTCCCACAGGAAAGAAAGACGCCGCAACCTAGCCTGAACCCTCGGCTAAAGCTAGAGCAACAGCCTCTGTTTGTTTCACTACGGAGACCTCGACTCAACAGTGAGTTACACTGTTGAAAATATTTCTCACAGGAAAGGACCAGTGAGGCCCTGTAATAACGTCCATAAATTCACCAATAACTGATGGGAGGCACTTCTGTTGGTTGAGAGATTTGTGGCTTGTCCTGGTATTTTTTTTTTCTTAATCATTACTGTCTGGTGAATGAGGCCAGATTGGACCATGGACTTCCACTGCAGCAAAAAGCTACTGAAAAGCTCAACAGAGTCTAACTTCTTCATTGGCCATGTCACCCATTTGGAAACACTAGTCCCTGAAATAGACTTCACGCTATGCTGAACACCTTCCCTCCACACCCTGGGTGTCAGGTACTGAAGATTTCAAACAAACCGCAGCACATGTAGGTTTTAGGAGGGGCACAGATCAAATTTAATGAGCTGCCTCTGTGGGAGAGAAAAATACAGTTCCTTTTGAGACATATGGTGGAAGTCAATCATGCATACCAACTGATGCCTGGAAATTGACTACTGTAATAGTTAACAAGAAGGAGCCCAGAGCTACCGCGTAGCACATTATAAATAAATTGTGTTTAAAAAGCTATTCAGTGCCACAGTTTAATTAAATTCACTCAGGGCAATAATCACTTTTTTGTTTGTGAGGGGAAAGACAGCGTATCAACACACTATCAATTATGGGGCCCTTGTCATTTTCCAGCTCTTTAATTTTCTGGCCACAAGTTCAGGACAGCAATGAGGTTTTCTTATGCCTATCTCCCAAAGCACAGATTCATCAGCACGCATTTCCTTATCAAAGAGCCATTATTAAAACCACTGGTGAAGAAGACATCCAAAAAAAAAAAGATCCTACAAATTAGTGCCATGCCTGCACTTAGACCCTGATATTACCACAAGACAATCCATGGGATAACTATACACAGATATTCCAGGATGGGGGTAATGTTCCACTCTTGTGTCACAGGGTTATATATATATATATAAAGCAGCAGTAGGCAGTTTCTCAATGTGGATTCTGACCACTCTGTCCCGGTGTGTGCCCTTTGCCACGCCCGCGTCTCCGCACAGCTGCTCTGACACGTTTCTCCCTCCTGTCCAAGCGGACAGAGTTTCCCTGCACGACATCTCAGAGAGGAGACTGTCTCTCCAATCAGCGCTTCCTGATCCATTAATGAGGACATAAACAGCAGAAATCACAGTCATATGTTCCCCCGGCATTCTGAGAGGGAGAGAGAGAGGAGAGAGAGAGGGAGAGAGAGAGGGAGAGGGAGAGAGAGAGGGAGAGGGTAGAGAGAGAGAGCGCGCTTAACGGGGAGAGGCATTGCATCAGTGTCTGGAGCGGCAGTGAGGCCCACGCTGGAACCATGTGTGCGCTCTGTCTCACTTTCCTTACGTTATTTTTCCTGTCTGCTCAGGACTGAATGAATTAAGCCCAATCCAAAATAATGTCCCACTTTCAGGGCCCCGGGACACGCGCTAGGTGCAGAGCCCAGACCTCCCCACCTCGGGCACGGAGAAGAGAGAGTGAGGGGAGAGAGAGAGAGAGAGAGAGAGAGGCCAGAAGCCCGACTGACCTGAGGAAGTTCTCCAGGTCATCCCGGCTGCAGGAGGACCAGGAGAGGTCGCTGGGGTTGCGGCCCTTCACCCACTCGCCGGACATGATGTGGGAGTGGCCGGTGCAGGCGGAGTGGTCATCGTCGTGGCTCATGCCCATGCTGTGGGGGAGAAGCAGACGTGAGGCCCCCTTTTTTTTTCCGTCCGCGCGTACGCCCCGTCCAAAAACTGCCGCGCGCCCGTCCAGATGGGGCAGGGAAGGGAAGGGCCTCGCTGGATGCCTCGGCGCAGTCTGGGCAGCACGTGGAAAACTGTTTAAACGCTACCGCAAGGAAGCACGTCTGCGCTGCAAGAGAAAGGGATTTCGCCGAGGACGATTATCGTGCGTTTCTTCTAAAGCCATGACCTACATTTGCAAATTAAAAACAACAACCTAGTTTGAACTTGGAGCAGCAACTCAGGAAGCAGTAAAAAAAACACACACACAACAGTATGCAGAGTCCCAGCTTCAAGCGTTAGCTCTCAGTTTCAATGCAAGGGATGTAAAATTAAACTGTGAGAGGCCCTCTCTCTGCAGAACACACAAGTCAGACATGAGATACCAAGCGGATCACGGAGCTCTATAACTCAAAGCCTTTAACGTTTATTTCAGGAAAAGAGAGCCCGGCTCTCAAAAAAAATCGTTGCTCCCTTCACCGTGCAGTAAATAAGCAAGCGGTTGGGTCTCGGGCCTAATTGAGGAAGAGGGCAATGATGCATTCCTGTGTCACCTGAGCGGTTCCCGCTGGGTGGGCCGGGTGACCGGCCCCGACATTTTAACGACTCTGAATTACTACCGGGTCAAAGCCACGCGCTGAGGAGCAGCGGCAGGCTGGTCCGCCACGCTGGGCCCCGAGACGGCACGAGACACCTGATGCCGCAAGTGTCCCAAAACTCGGGAGGCAGCAGTGAAACTGCCAGGAAAGAGGACGGTCTGTTCAGCATTAAAGTGAGCCTGTCTGAGCTCCACCGAACACCGTCTTCTAACTGGGTCACTTCGTATTGCACCGGTCTGGGAGCAGCGAATATCCTTTCATTGTGTGCAACTGCACTGCTGGAATAGTGGTGGTGCAGGTGGGTGTATACTAATCAATTCAACAAAGAAAAATCCAGTCTTGCGCTAAATTGGTTTATAACCATGGAAAGCATTATTGGGAGAGTGAGTGGTATATTTAGGGTTAGCTGAGTGAGCTATAACTGGATTTCAGATGTCAGTGAGGTTGTTTGAGTTAGAGGGAAGGGTTAGCTTTGCTAGAGCAAACTGAAAATAAAGTGATCCCTTCTAAAAGACAAAGACTGTGAGTTCTTTTCAATCTGCTAACTCTATATGGGAAAAGACTGAGTATTCCATTGCATTTAATAGGAGTAGAAATGGAAATTTGTCAACTTGATTACCAGTGTTCTTCAAGCCAATTGTCATTGATCACGGATGTTTGCTTTAATTTATTGTGTTACCTTTCTGCTGTATTCACACAGTTTGATAACAACTCTTTTGCAAGACAAACCCTGCAGATTCAGTTGTATCTGAGAATTTTCTCTTCCTCAATCAAATCCATTGGAAGGGGTGGTCTTATAGCAAACTTTCACACGCGTTGTACTCATCACTGAACCTGGTGGTGCATAGATTTGTCTCTGCAGCTGAAATAATGTGTAAAATTAAAATAATGTCCGGGGTGGGAGAAGCCCCTTAAGGGGAATGAATGGAATTATTATAAGACAGTAGATAAAATTGGACATAAAGATTTCAATGAGTTTTGACAGTTCGAAAAGGCAAATGCATAAATCTCAATGGCATCCAGCCAAAGCCATTATTGCCTGTGACTTTCAAAATCAGCGATACAGAAATTCCTCGGCTTTACCACAAAGTCGGCTATATGCCATTACGCGCAAAAAAAATATCTGTCTGTTTCATCCAATGTCCCTGGCCATGTGAGTGACAAAGTCGACTATTTATGGCATTCACCAGTAACAATGGTCTGCTCGTAACTCTGGAGTGAAAAGTGGCTCTCTGTGCTTCACGGTACACTGCAGTAGGAAGGCAAGCCATTATCTTAAAAGCGGTAACATGGCTGACTTAAGAGTCTAACCATTCTCTTGCAGCACAGTAGACCACTGCACCTTTCTGGCAACATTCCATAACACAAAAGTAATCAGAGGCTGACCAGCCTGGATCAACAAAAGGAAGCTCAAAGTAAACATCGGGAGAAATCTCTTCACGTAGTCAATTTATTCAACAAAGAATGAATGTGCTTGGCCAATTAGTTTAAGGCCAAACCTATTTTATTTCTGGCAAAAGCTAACTGTGAAGATAATGCTTCAAACCTTGCAGATATGATCCTACAGTGCATGATCAAAGGCCAACAGCTATTGCTAAATAATGAGACCATTTTTGGTATATAATCCAATAAATGAATACTAAATAAAATTAACAGCAAAACTTTGAACAGTGTGCTTCTTTTCACATGGCAAATCAAAGTTTTGTGCTGTGTTCTTCAAAACCAAAAACAATACACCTTTCAAACTGAAACTTTCAACTAAATTGACATGCCATATTGAATGGTCGTGAACTTCCACAAGGCTAAAGAAGACTTGCTTTTAGGAAACACAACATGCTCTTCCATTCAATGAAATGCTCTGCAGTTCAAGAAACGATCAGAGCGACGAAAAAAATCAATACACCCTGCCTTTGTTCTGACAAGTCTCTCCATGCACACTCTGGAAATTATGTAATTAAAAGTGACTGGGCGACAGGACATAGTTGCCATCAAAGCCTATCGTATATTTGACTTGTTCCATGAATAATCCAGATGAACTTGGAATGGCACTAATATCAGCTTTTTTTCCCTTTACACTTTCCTTTGAAATGTCATCGCCACAAATATTCCCTTTGTAAGTGGTGCCCAAGTCAACTTTTTAGTTCTATACTTCCAAAGCTGTAAATGCAGGACAGGTCCCTGAGACTGGTGCTCAAAATCTAAAAACGCAACACACACAATGAAACCCGGTGCTGAAATCACCTTAGATTGTGAGCTTGTTTAGAGGGTGACAGACAAACCTCACAGTCTGCACAGGAACATGACAGTTAATTCTGTCACTGCGCAGATGTGATGACAAATCGGATCTTAACGTCCCCAAAATGGGTACAGCTACCACATGCTACCAGTGGCTCATGAATGGAATGCTAGTGGTGACCAAAACCTTGACTGGTTCATACGAGTCTGGGATTGACAGCTCTTGTTAGCTCCTCCTATTATTGGGTTCATGAAGAACAAAAAAACACAAGTACAGTTAAAGTATCTGACGTGCGAGATTACAGCTTTTAAATTAACTGCAAGAAGGAGCACCTGAATATAATGTTCCCTGTTTAATAAAGTGTTTTACAGAGTCTGTACAATGAGGGCTTTTACAGTACTGTATGTAATTTGTGTGGCACCGGGTTTATATTGACACCCCCCAGTAAAAGCAGTGGTCGGGCGAGCCGTGTGCCAGCTCATTACACCTTGCCATTAAACCTGGTCCTGCCTGGCCATTAAACTTTCTGCTGGACGCCGATCCTGGACCGATAGCGGATAGAGTCTGTGATAACTCTAGAGAACACTGGCACAGCCTCAAACACCCTGGCAATGCTGATATGTATTTTTAACAATATTTCCAAGTTTGGTTTTTTTTTTTGTGGTGCGGGCTTTCCATTATTCTACACTCAATGGAGGCTTTATGCGAGCTTTAAAACATGGCTCCTGCTATAATTAGACACCCATTTCAAATTACCTTAACACACAGAGGCCTGTTTAAAAGTGTTCAGATGAGTAGATCGAATAAAACGGGCTTGACGGCCATTCAAAACGCATGTGGGGAGTTTGTTCAGCTTTGCTGGAACATTAAGCTTCGTTAAGACATGGAAACAAACTCCCGAGTGATAAAACGACTCCTATGACGCACATGTGATTATTCAATTACACAGAGCATTTTCTGTATGAGGGAATACATGCATTGCTAAAAGGCACGTTTGATGTGCTTGAAACAGAATGTGTCATTACTGTACAACATACAGTATCTAAACAATTAAGCTTACAACAGCACGCCTACTGTACTTCTGTTAGCAAGGACACCAACCATAAGTAATGGCAGAGAAGGATTCCACTGCATCTAAGACAGAGTGTGAGAAGTCTTCATTCAAAAGGTGTTGGCTGTAGTGTTAACAACCCTAATGCACACCCCTGTATTTTTGGGAAGAGCTAAAAACAGGGTCATGAACTGTCTTTCCTGTGAAGAGGGTGTGTCGCTTCCCCAGCAACAGACAATGTTTTGTGGTGTTTAATTTCCAAATACACCCAAAAAAATCAAGAGACATCATTTCATTTTCCATGTGACGTTAAGGGCTTCAGTTTAACAAGACTCCATGAAGGCGGACAGGACAGACATCTGAATATATATGAAAGCAGTTATCTGAAGACATGTACAGTCAACAGTTATCTATAGTCATCTGGGAAATTACCTCCATAAAGGATAGTTCAAACTTGACAAAAAAATTTTTGGAACACTGCACAACCATTGTAAACCTGGAGCCTGCCCCCACAATTATCGGGTGTAAACGATATAAGCCTGAGCACATCACACACTCAACTCACGCTACATACGGTATAAAACGCCATACCTGCACGCGCTACTTTGCTCTCAGTGGGCTGTCCCATCTCTGATGCCCCTCCCCCCATCCCAGGAGCACCACCCCCATTGGTGCAGGGCTGTGTGGTCTGGGCGGGGCTGCGGCTCTTGGGCCACTGGGTTTCCCCTGAGCTTTCTGCACACGCTCTTCCTTGGCTTGCTTCACCCCCCTTTTATTTACAGAAGGAAGGGATCGGGATTAGATGGGAAATCATTTATAGAATCCTGAAACGCGAACCGCCGGTGGAGTTTGGCAAGAAGAGAACTGGGGGGGGGACGTGGGCGGGGGATAACTCCCCCTCTGCCACACACGGTGTCCCTAACATCTGTCACCCGGTGGCTGCAGCTCGAGGCTCGCATCCAAACCTTCACGGAGAGAGAGGGAGACTCATCGCAAATCAAGGGGGGCTGCCAAATGGACACGCTTTACGGGAGCCTCGCATCTCCTGCACTGTGAGAGTCACGGCTCATAGCAGCACAGAGACAATGACAAACGCTTCACGCTTTGCTCAACAGACATGTGGAAACCCATAGAAATACCATAACAAAGCCTGGTCTGGATGCTAGCGTGGAAAGAAGAAAACAGACATAGAGTGAGTGTTCGTCCTGATGAGCACCCCTTGTTAGAGTCCAAACGGTGCTTCTGGGCACTCCTGCAATTTTTTTTAAAACTTTGTTTATTTAGAGATTAGAAGGCTTCATTTTCACTGAGTTTAAACAAGCTACATAGATGTACCCTGCTAAGATGTTAACACTACAAGCAGTGCACTCGCATTCTTAAGAGAGAAAAAAAAAAAAATGTTCAACCCAGCCACAGCATTGCATTTGGAGGAGCCCTTCTGGCGAACAAAGAGAATCCACCATGATTATCAGCTGTATGTATGACACATTTGGTAAAAATAGGCAGAGAATGGCTGAATGGCCCAACAGAGAATAAGAAACAGGCACAAAGTGGGTGTGTGTACTGTGTAATGCGTGTTTGTGTAATGACGGCGGGTGTGTCTGTGCACTTACTTGTGGCCGAGCTCGTGTGCGATGGTGAAGGCCAGGTTGAGGCCATTGTCCTCCGCTAGCACGCACTTCCTCTTGGAGCTGCAGGTCCCTCCCAGATAGGCGATGCCTGCAGGGGGGGAAGCCAGGCGATAGCGTGTGAGAGGCCCTCTGCCACTGCCGGCCCACAGAGCTGATGCTTCAGCGGCTTCTCCACAGGCTTGGAATTTATCATAGTCAACCACAGAGCGCTTCTTTCTATCACTTCTTCTTTCCACCCAATGTTTTTCCCCATCTGCTTTTATTCTAAAAAAATGGATGCAGGTTACGCATGCATGCACTGCAGTGAAGTCTTTCTAAGACTTTTCTACTGTCTACACATCACATTACATTACATTACTATTCATTAAGGAGACGCTGTTATCCAGAGCAACTTCCAGCACAAAAGAACAGAAATGTACACACCATTAACTCAAAATAGTATTAGAGCTTAACATATCCTTTTTATCAGCTTTGTTCTGTTCCGGGTCCTTCACACTTGAATATTTGTTAATCTTACCTGTTTTACCATTGCTAGTTCCAGTTTTACATTAAAATCAAAAACTATGACAGTGGATCACATGTGATGCCTCCTTTGTTGAACCTTAAATTGCACTTGATTTATTTATCCATCACTGAATAGAGATAATCAGGTTTTTCACATTTCCCAAAGAGCAAGTTTCTCACACTGTCTGTTCTGAGAGATTTGTATTTATAATCAAAATCCGCCTTCAGCAAGCATTATAAAATGTAATGCAACATGATGGAACACACTTGGACCACAATCTGAGGGTAACATCATTTGAGGTTTGGCCAAAACAGCTAAACTAGCCTTTGTGAGCTCCACTGTCAACTCGGCGGCCCTAGGAAGAGCTCTTTGATGCTGACAGATCATTACAGCTGGGGTAATTGATGATTGGTCTTAATAGCTGATAACACTGTGAATTGTCTGCACCTGTTCTAGCCTGGCTTCCTCTCATGTCAGCTCAATTACATTACCTAATAAAATAGAGTAGATTTGCTCTTTCAGCTTATCTTTGGTTGCCTCGAGCGGACTGAGGGAAATTTTTCCTTGTGAGATTTTTTTTCGGTCATTCTAACAAGAAAATCATTGACACTACTTTTAACTATATGTAAGTGCAAGGCTTCCAATTAGGACATCTCTCTGTATCAAATCAAGCACAGCTTGATTGCATCTCACTGACTCTCTTACCGCCAGTCTAAGTGATTTATTTTCTGCTGCTACAGCATCCTAGCAACTTCTTCTTAAAAAATATCCACTACATTATTGGCATTTAGCAGATGCTGTTATCCAGAGTGATTTACATAGGTTACAATTTTTTACCTGTTACCCATTTATACAGCTGGGTATTTACTGAGGCAATTCTGGGTTAGGTACCTTGCCCAAGGATACAGCAGCAGTGCCCCAGCAGGGATTCAAACCAGCAACCTTTTTGGTTACGAGTCCTGCTCCTTACCGCTATGCCACACTGCCGCGCACTAAAAATTCTTTGATTGTGTAATGTGTAATGTTTTTATGAGAAATGTGGTCTATGTACTGCTATGAAACAATTCTTTCACAAAGTACACCGTATGAAATACTGGATTAACAGACTGACTGATTGTTTTTTTTTGATTCAGTTATTCATTCATTGCCATTGTCCTTTACCATTTAACAGCAGCTACACAGATTGTGCTGCTTCCTGGTCTTCTTCACACATATGCCAGCCAGACTACCGGGTACAGTTCAACAACAAAGTCACTTCTCTATTTGATGAAGGTCTAGTTAACGTTCATGAGGAAGTATGCTTCAGCCACAGAAGGGAATTGTGGGAGGAGTGAACCCACTCCAGGGAAAACCCGGAGGAGGAAAGGATGGAGAGATCTGGTGAAAATATGCGACCACAATGATAACCAAACGCATGAACAGAGATTGTGTTTCTTGTCTTAAGTATGTTTCATGGGGAACGTTCCAAGTCTAGAATATATAAAGGTTTCCACTACCCTAAACTACTGGTTACAAAAGTAGCTTTAACTGTATACTGATGCCAAACAAATGGCTTTATTCAAAGATGTGGTATTGAGACTGCAACCACTTAAACACATGCACCTAGATATCATCAGCTCCAATGGGCATGTGCAATGACAATCCTAGAGTTCACAAGAGGCCATGCCCTAATGAAATTCTCAGAATCTCAACATTATTGTCACAATAAACCGGGGCGGTTGGCATGTTCCAGTGAATTGTGCGGATGATATATCCTTCCCCCAGCTGTAGAGTCAAAATACTGTCGGTCCCCACAATTACAAAGGAAAGCCTACTCCCTTGTGCTCCATTCACACTTTGTGAACAAGGTTACACGCTTGTGATGTAGCCGAGACTTTGAAAAGCTTTCGAGGGTTGTTTTAACTTGGGACTAAGGACTTTCAGGGCCAGAAGTAAGTGTCTTTGTATGTTGAAAAAGTAATCAATCCTGGAAAAGTCACCCAGCTGAAATGACATCACCAGAGAAGTTGCCTTGCTGTGTATTACCTTTCAAGCATGACCCTTCAAACACCTGCTTTTCGTCCCACACTGGACGATATCCAGTGGTCCCGGGGAAATGAGGTTTGGAGTCCTGCTTGGATTCTGACAAGAATAAATTAAATCATTGACAAGACAATGAAATTGGACTCAGATGGAATCCAAGAAAGCACAGAATCGTGTTTGGGACGAAATAAAGATGATGTGCAACGCAACGCATTCCATCGAATTAACAAATGGGCTAGTTATGCATTCAATGGTTTGTTGATAAAATCCAGCTGAGATACTGATAAACAGCAGAATAACTATGAAAGCACAACAGAAAAGTGAGGGCTGGGAGAATATTACACAGTGCTTTCTGTGGCTGGACCGGGTCCAGACAGAGTCCAGGAATCTTAGAGGTGACTTGATTAACGTCTGAGCAGCGTACAAACCGCCTAGCCTGTGAAGTGACTGCTGATACACTGTTCCAGTTCCACAAGAACATTTAAAAACAGCTTTGCCTGATAAAACACAGAAGGACGTGAATAAATCCTTTAAAAGCTACTTTCTTTACTGGCCCTCAGTCCAGATTTGATAACACTATCTGATGATCACTGATGTCTGACTCCTGAAAAGTACAGGGAACATACTGTAATACTGTGGGCTCTCTTGAAGAAACACACATATGTACACCCTCACACACACACGCACACACACACACACACACACACACACACACACATGCATGCATAGACACATGCATGCACACATGCATGCACACACATACACACACACACAAACATATGCACACAAACATTCAAGAACACATATGTACAGTCTCACACACCCTCACACAAACACACATAAACACACAAACACACACATACCAACAGGAAAAAACACATATGTACACATACATACATACACAAACACACTCACACGCACATAATTTTACAGAAAGGGAGTTAATAACCACTGTGAAATTTACAGCGCGTGTACATTTAAATCCACCAGCTGGTGCCCACTTCACTATGGTGCACTGTGGGACTTGCTGTGTGGAAAACAGCCATTGTTTGCTTTGGAGGACTGCATTCATCTTGCCTCAGCACTTATTGTTGTCACAGTGAGACAAGCCTAAAGTGCAGCTGGCTATTCAAAAAAAAGTGTTGCATAAGGGGGAAGATGCATTAAAAGTAATAAAAATAAAAATAACTCTCATAAGAGCAGACAGGAATGGCCGCCATCCTGCAGGTCCTCCAGCCGTCTTCCAGACTCTGACACTCCCTGGGAAGCTATGCCGGTTCAATCACGACAGCGGTTATCTGGATCTGATGGTGAAATGCTCGGCTGGAAAGACAGATGCCGTGCAGACAGGAGGTCAGCCAGGACTGCGGTTGGGTATCGCAGCTCTGTCTGTTGTCTTAGACCACACAATTGTTTTGACACATACACACACTCTCTAGAGTTTGTGAAAAGAATGTGAAGCATTTTGCACTGGCTACTACCTCACGCGACACCTTGTCACACCCTGCTCCCCAGTCAGATCTCTCTGGTTCACATGGTGGTATGTGGTGCAGGGAATTGTGGGACGGAGGGAGGCTGACATGCAATACACAGACATTTCTCAAGGTGTTACCCATTTGGCTCAAACGTGGGAAAATTAACAGGGCACCGGAAGTGCATGGAAAAAGATTCTGGTTGCGTTTCCACAGCTCTTCAAACTATGCAACAGACCCTCAGACTAATTTTCACATTTTTATACAACTTAATTCACAGAGAAACCTCAACTGTCATGGGTCTAAACAGGCGAGCTACGGAGTCAAATCGGTATGCACGAGTGACGTTCTTCCCCGACGATAAAAGCTTCAGTGCGATTCTTGGCCACATCTAAGCCAAGCAGTCATTCACTACATTAACGGCAATATTCATAAGGCGACGGTAATGAAGGCATGCGACCAAAAAAACAAAAACAACGGCCGCCCTATTCCCGCCCTGACGAGCGAGTAATCACGGCTGAATTTATAGCACTGTTATTGTAACTGTATCCTTCAAAAAGAAAAACAGGAAAAAGATTTAAAGGTTGCCATTTCCACTGTTGCATAACTTGGCTTTCTCGCGTGCGCCGAGCAAAGTTGCTCCCGCCCACCAAGTGGTACTTGGTACATTTATATTTATTTGAAAATGATTCATTGAACCAAGTTTACAGATGTTAGCCCTAATTACTGCCTAATGAAGCATTGAATTATAAAAGGAAGAGAGGGCCCTGCAGGAGAGTGGGCTGGCTTTCATTTGCTCAGTGCAGTCCCCCTCTCTCTAGCGCTGAGTGCAGGGAACCCGCCCAAGCCAGCGACTTCCAAATTGAAAAACAGACCAGACAACCGTATCTGGAACACCGTGCAGCAAATAGGAAAAAGTACGAATCGTGACCCCGTCTGGATGTGTTCATTATGAGATATTAGCTGGCCGCTCAGCAGCGCTCGCTTCACCGCGAATGTGACAAGGTAACGAGGGCCCGTGTGCGGCGCTGGGGTGCCGGACGTGCTTGATGACTGTCAGGTGCAGCAGGTCTCCCGGGGACGGGAGAGCGAGCTTTTGAGAACTCCAAAGGGGGGTGTGGCTACGAAGTGTCATGTGGTCGCTGGACGAAGTTTTGACTGGTTCATCGGAGTGAGTAACTGACAGCATGTGGGAGCTCCACCCATTTGGAGGTTTGTGAAGCTCCAGTCTCTAACCGCATGCTTGAATCTTGCACCAGTCTCTCCCGCTTCCCTGACCTCAGGATTACACACTGGGGTGGGCCAGCGGCTTGTCTGTCAGAGAAAGAAAAGCACTCCTCTTGCTCCAGATTGCAATGCAACCCTTACTATTTTCAGCGTCAATCACTTCAGCCTTCAGACTGTTACAGTGATTCAGATACAGCAAACTGGCAACAGGATTTGAGACAGAGATTAACGTAGCCTTGTGGATGTTTTTAAGGTATCTGGCCCATTATTCTTATCAACATGATCAAATACTGTATCTAATGAATATTTTCATTATAATCTCCCCCTCATTTAGACTGTGCAAAATCCTTTACCAGCGGAACAAGACAGGCTCTTCTTCCCTTTCACAAATAAAAGCAGGGCAGAGACAATGGAGAAGGTTCTGATTTATTCAAGCATTTACCCACAAGCCACACTGAACGGGTTTAAGTTTCAACACAAACGCAAAAGAACCCCCTGTTTATTTTTATGGAACAATGCCCATATTGTATATACAAAATAATGTATACAACACTGTGAATATAATCTGTGGATACATGATACAAACATTATATAACACACTCCAAATATCTTTAGACAATAAAAGTGGGATTGTTTTACAAAATGTTTATTTTCAAACGAAGACTGAATATATCAAATGGCTACCTTTCCAGTGCCTCACGAAATGATATCAACTAGTTTTCTCAATGTCACAAACAAAATTAGGGTTAGGGTTAGGGTTAGGGTTAGTTTTTTTAGGTTAGAAAAACATTGTGTAACCTAAAAAAAGCACCTGGGCTGAGTCAGTATTGGGTGCTATGGCAGCCCAGGGATGGCGTTTCCAAAATGTCACATGTGCAAAGGTTTGCCTTATTTTTAGTGTGTTGTTTTGTATGTTAACTGCAGGTATATTTCACATCTGATATGATCCTCAACCTCTCCAGGTTTGTGAATGCACCTGAAATATTCTAAGGCCCTGTTCACCAGCCGTTACCACAAAATGTGCAGTGGAGCATCATGTTCTTTAAGTATGAAATTTTTCTTATAAAAATCACCGTACCCTGTACTGACACATCATGTGTACTGACACACCTTGCCCTTTGTCTCACTTCCGTCATGATAGGTGTCACTCACTTAAACCAGTTGAAGACTTCTGACATCAGCTCAAACGTTTGCATGACATACTTCCTTTCACTCACACTTTTGAACGGAGTTTGAATATTGCTCTTTTCCCCCTCCAGTGGAACTATGACTAGCTGGACAATTAAACAGTGTGCTTTCACCATCTCTCAAACCACTTTTAATTGACAGGGAAAAAAAAATTCCATCCAGTCACAGCTGAAGAGATGGTGCTGGCAGTGAAGAAAACAGATGTTGCCCTACATTTTTACCACAAGGATTTCCCCCAGCTTTTCAGTTTACTCTCTTTTTTTTTTACAACCACGCATACCTACTCAAAAGCAGCAATTACTCATATAAAAATGGCTATCAATCATCGGCTTCAAATCGGCGCTGCTCTCCGTGATTTACGGGCCGTTTGGAAAAAGGAGCGGGGGGGGTGGCGCCCGGTGCACCCGCACCGGTGCCACACCGCTGGCGAGCCGCTCATCCGTGCGCTGCTACGGCTCTTTCGCTGACAGGCCTATTAATATCAGGAAGCGTGCCGAGGACGCGGTCGCAGAAATTACACGGCGCTCCCATGAGGTCATGCGTCGCGGGGATATCTGCGGCTTCGGGGGTGCTTTGAAGCCAGAGCTTCTGACGCTTAAGCCCCGGGGACAAAGGAACGAATTCACCGCGGCGCGTTATCTGCGCTCAGATTTGACTCAGCGTTTGTTGGGGGCTTGGCGGCCAAAGCCTCGCGTGGGCTTCGGAGCTCCGGCTGAGCGGCCATCCAGACAAAAAGTCAAAAGACGGAAAAGCTCCGTCAGAGATCTGTACACACAGCGTTCCCCCGAAACCGGGGCAATATTTTTCTAATTATTTATTTCGGGTTAATTAGCCGTTACGACATGAAGGGGCTTCCATTCACTGGCGGAATCCTCTCGTGCAGAGGGTCCTGAACCTAACAGCTCAGCACAACACAAACGGGGCGCCTCGGCAGATTTGGCACGACCTCATTGTTCCTCCCTGACCTCTGGACCTGGGACCTAGGGCTGACCCCACTCAGGACTGTATAGCATGAATCAGCTGATTCCCAAACTGTCCCCACCCCGTCCCAGCCCAGCATGCAGACCCTATTGATGCCCGTCCCGCAAAGGCAGCCAGCCAATCCAGGGCCGCAAGGCTCACCTCCTCCTCCTCTTCCTTTCTTTTGTGATGCCCCCACCAGGATACTCCTTTAACTTCAGTCACAGCCCCCAACCCCCCCACCCCAAAATCCAGCCAGTATACACAGTCAAGAGTGGGGCTCTCCTGCTTTGATAAGAAGCAATAAGAAAATAAACACAGAAATAAACTAAACAAAAACCACAGCAGTTAGGTAGGCTCATTTTCTTTCATGAGGCCCATAAAGTTCGGGGCCGAACAAGAAAAAAAAAGAACCCAGCGCACATTAAAATACACCGCTCCTCTCCGTAAACTGCTGACACGAACGTACATGAAAGAGAACAGGGCGGATTTAACAATGGAACATCTGACTTTCTGTACACAAATCATAATTACAGCGGGCTCAAAGTGGGTCACGCTTCGTCTCAAACGCGTTCCGGTGGGGGGCGAGGAACTTGGCCGCTCCGCTCGCGCGGGCGCTGCAGTGCGTCGGAGCGCAGCGCCCGACGTGGTGAGGAGTGCCGGGTCCTCACCGGAGGGCAGCGGCCGTCAAAATTCCCATTACATCACAGGCATGCGGGCGATAATGCACACGCCGGGCGCGGGAGCTGAAGGGAGAGCGTCTGAACTGAGGCGCTGCTGATAAAAACTGAGGAGCAGGCATCCACTCCGACGACGAAGCGTCTGCCCTGTGTGCTGACCCTCTCCGTCCGACCCTTCAGCCCCCCGCCCCCCGGGTCAGCGCCTCGCGTGGCAGAATGCCTCACGTTCCCGAGCAAAGCTGGGGGGATTATGGGGGCGCGTGAGCCTCCAGCGGAAAAGTGCTGAACGAGGGGCTTCGCTCCCGGCAGCCACGCCCGCTCTCCTCGTCAGGTGTCTGACTGAGCGCGTGCGGGGAGAGGCTGGCCCGGCACACACCCCAGCACAGACCTCCGCAGGCCCCACACGCGCAACGCCCCAGAACCCAGACCTCCGGACCCCTCCTAGCAGGCTTCACAGGGAACCACACACTGGCACCACAGAGACAGACAAAACTCCCTGAGGCAACAAACACAATACAGTCTGTGAAACCATGACAACGGACAACCAGGACTAAATCCACCACCAGGAGTCTCATAATTAACACCCCGGGGGGGAACGTTTCAAGCATTCTAGGAAAAAAGTGAGTATTGGATTTTGTGCAAAGAAAATGCTGGCACGACTATCGTGGGGTACCACTCCAGACGGTAACAGTATAATGCCAAATGTTCACTCCCAGACAGTCTCCAAGTAGCCGTCATAGACACAGAGGTATTATTCTGGGGTTCTACACGTTGCTTTCAGGGCTGGGGAAAAACGACCCGGTTTCAAAATCTCATTAACGTGTCATCGGCGCTCCGTAAGCTGGCACCGTTCGGAGGGGAACGCTACACCGGCAAGCCGCAGAGCCAAACCTCCCCACCACAAAGGGAAGACACAAAGGCAGACACAAAAAGGGATGTGAGGACACACACATCACGGCGGCATGGAAACCGCCCGGGCAACCGGCTCAGAGAGGACACACACATATCACCGGAGCTCTGACGGGAGCCTCTTTATTTCTGTGATCTCTCAGCCTCCGCGATGTCTGATGTTCCCCCGCGTGACGGATGGAGCATGGCAGCCGCTCGGCAAGGCGTTCAACGGCCGAGGTGATTATTATTCACCCAGCGCCTCGGGACCCGCCTATTTCATCGAACCGACAATCGACCAGAGCGAGAAAAAAAGACAGGAGGGAGAGTTGAAAAGATGACAAAAAAAAGAGAAGCCGGAGAAAGAAATGACAGAAAGCTGCTAGCTGTGACTTAACACCCCAGATGCGTGTCAGGACACTCCGTCGCTGACATCCGCTCCTGGGAGACGCCGGTGACACATCCTGCGCTCGAGAGGTCAGGAGCCAAACGCGAAACACACTGTGTGTGCAAAAACGTAGCCTGCGGATGCTGAGGGCCAGATTCAGTCCCACAGCGGGGAAACACTGTCCTTAGCTTTGAGTAACAGACGTAAGCAAGACTTGTGCTCTCAATATATAAAGAGGAACATAACAAGACTGTGATGAGAGGAACAGGGCAGCTGGTCATTTCGCATCTGTCTGCAATAATGACAAATAATATCAATTGCTTGTAATTTTTTCTATGTTTCTCCTGCAGTGAAACAGATTTAAACTATAAAAACAATTAAAAAATCAGATGACAGTACATCTAGAGTGAAAACTAGCATTGGATTCCGTCTGGTGTTAAATGACCTGAATAGTCTCAGATTCCTCTGCAAACCCTGGCAGTCACTGGCTCTTGGATCTGACACATCATCACCAGTCACTGAAACTCATGAAAAATATAATAAATGATCATTTGTTTTTAAATTTTTTTTAAAGAGTGTAACTCACTGCACGATGTTAATGACCAAGCGCCACAGCTGTTAAATAATATCTGGGCCCCCACTGTTTGTTATGGTAAACGGAGGGAAAGATTCTGCCCTCACCCGAGCCACTGACTACATGTCTGGCTTCTTAAGCCCTTATCATGCTTAGATCAGACGTGTAGTATAAACGATCGCTGCAGGGCCAGGCATACATCGCCGCCGAAAGAATGAAAGGACTTCAAACGACAGGAAGCCAGCTTCCTCGCTGCCTGACACAAATACCCCTAAGGTGCACTTATCACTTTGCAATCAAACCCTTTTTCAATGGCTCCCCCATAAATTATATGAAATGTGAAGAAAGCCTGCATTACTTTCGGCCTGGGCCTGAAGAAATGTTTGCCTGATCTGTTCCTGGACTGCTGAAGAGTACCTCCTGTCCTTTTTGATGTGGAAACTGCTCTCAGGTTATTATTGGGTGTTTTTAAGTGAATGGGTTCAAAGAGGTTATGTGAGACCTTTGTAGCTCACACACGCACAACGTTCAGCTTCTGCTCAAAGGGTTAAAACAGCCACAGGCTAGAATATTTACTTTAGCATATTTTACTGTTTTTGTCTTTGGAAAGGAATTTCTTTTGCTTTAAAATCTCGACAGAAAAATATGCCATTTTTGCAGCTAGTTTATAGAACTAAACGGTTACCAAAAAAAAAGGAAGATAAATATGTTTTGGCTTTCAGGAAAAATGAAGCCAATTCTTTGGCTTCCAAATCCATAAATCAAGGTTAGGAATGGCCGCAATTCAACATTACATAATATAAAATGGAAAGGATTCTAAAGAATCAGCCCCATTCATAGACTAAAAACTATCTAAGAATATAAATCCTTCTACTGAAGACACATGCAAATAAAAGTAGAGAAGAATTCCTTAGCCGTGTCCAGTTGAATCCTAACCTAAAACCACCTGATCTACTGGACTAATAAGCCAAGGAAAAAAAGAACTTTCCCTTAAACCACACAAGAAGGTACGTCTTATCTGTGCTGTAAAAGCTTATACGTTTTTAAGTGGTGCTGAATGTAAGGTTATATTTTACTGCAGAAGATCAGTGGGGCCAGCCCAAGGTCAGGGTCATGGAGGGGGGGGGACACCTCTGACTGTGTCTATCCAGCCACTCTTACACGATAGGCTCGCACGCTTCCGCATGCCCCGCTGAAGCCCCGCCCGTTTTTCTCACAGCTCTTTCTGCTCCAGCGTCAGTGCTGCAGACCTCCCAGCCGTCCCCAGTCGTGTAAATCGGGGGGGAGCCGCATCGCTCCAGCGAGTAATTACACGAGAGCGGGCGAGCGTTTTCGAAAGGGGTGAGATCACGGCGCTGGCGCGGTCGCCGGTGTCAAACCGCTCCCGTCCTTATTGTTGTCACTGGGACGGGGGTCTGCCAAAGAGGGATGTGAGTCACGGCGCTATTCCTGGCCTGTTCAATGGGACGATGGTGCAATAAAGCACCACGTACAGTACAGTCAAATGCCAGAGTGTGATCGCTGCATTGTCAAATCGAGCAGTGATTTAGCTGCAGAGTGGAGAAGACTGGTGCGCTTTTTTAATTTGGCATGATGGGGATGAAGGCTGGTGCTCAGAAACAAAAAAGGTTCCAGTGACCCTACCAGCACTGACGTGACAGGGGAAAATAACTTGCGAGTGCAGGCCACCCAGAAGTTTAGGCCAAAACACAGGCAAACCAGTCATTCTTGGAATACCATTTACATAGTCTGTGGGGAGATGCATTTTTGTACATGATAACTCCCACTGTGGCCAAATAATTCCTATCAGCACTGTGGTATTGTGGGTAAGAAATGGGACTTTTGAACCACACTGCTGAAGATTTAGAGCTCAGGATGGGGCTGTTGCAGAATAGTATCTTTGAGAAAACTGCTTAATCCAACCTGTTCTCTTAAATAAAAAGCAGTATAATTCAAAACCACGCAAAAAATGTATATGCTGCGATTAAAACACCCACTGAAGACTAATTACATTGAACATGGGGTTTCAGGGCCTTAACGAATGGTCTGGACTCTGCCTTCCTCCATCATCAAGTCAGCAGCCCCCAACCCTCAACAGCAGCATGACATGTCACCTGCCTCTTCACTCCAGACACACGTCACTCTTTCAACCCACCCACCTCCTGCCCTCAAACCAGGGAAACATTACCCAGTGAAGAGTGACTCGATGTGAGTCTCAGGGCCCCATAACTGAAGATGTAGCCTTTCTGTGATCACAGCGGACACATGGTTTGAGGGGGATTTAAGACCAGAAACGACAGAAAGATTCATGTGTAGATGCTGCCTTCAAAGCTGCTAGCTCCTCTGCACACCATTTTGCCATATATTTGGAGCGGTTCACATTCGGCTGTCAAAGAACAATGCTCTGAGCGTATGCAAATGGTTTGCAGAAATGTTTTTCAGAGGGGCGAAACGCATGGTCTTCACTGCCAAAGGTACCACGGCAGTCCGAAACAAACACATTTATCATTTCAAACTTTACCTCCAGAAAGCTCTTTGACAATATAATCATAGTTATTCTGGCTTTCTTTTTTTTTCTTGGTTTACAACTGCTGTCACGGTGATTAAAGGTCCTTTGTGAGTCCTAATTTTTGTACAGAAAAACATGAATCTTGCTATATTCATGGAAGTATTGAGCAAAATCTGCTTGTCAGAGCTGCATGACTGTAATTTTGATCACTCACCTACTGTATCGCACGGCTCATCTTTATGGACACAGAAATCCGTCCTGCAAAGGAAAAGACATGCATGTGTTATGAATGTAAAAATAATCACATTTGTTATGAATACAAGGAAAAAAATGTTGCTGAGCAATATTATGCCATATGCATGCATATGACTGACAGTATCCATTGTTCCATTTATCATGTATACTTTATTAAGGACAGAAGGCGTTACTACAAAAAAACTTAAGTTACTCAAAGAGTTGCTGTAAGTTAAAGGCAAAATAACCACAAGGGTAGCCTTGATGCAGAGCAAAATGGCCAATGGAGCACTTGGGTTTCTCCTGTCTTTTAGGGAGCGAGGCATTCGGGGTTGACCCCTGAAGGGATGAAAGAGGACCCTCATCCCCAAGGCCCTGAATGACCCCTGGGAGTGGCTCACCGTGCATCAAAGCTCTAAAAATCCCTTCAGTTTGTATTTTTGTTTGCTGAATGTCCCAGGTGGCCTTGATCTGTTCCTAATACACAGAGACTTAACTACTATTGTCATACACACCCCTGCTGAAGGCACTATAGGCAGATGCCTTGATCTGTTCCTAATACGCAGAAGCTTAACTCCAACTGTCATAAAGTCTACTGCTAAAGGCACTAGAGGCGGAAGCCTTGATCTGTTCCTAATATACAAAGGCCTAACTCAAACTGTCATGAAGTCCACTGTTAAAGGCACTAGAGGCAGAAGCCTTCATCTGTTCCTGATATACAAAGGCCTAACTCAAACTGTCATACAGTCCACTGCAAAAGGCAGTAGAGGCACAGGCCTTTCTCTGTTCCTAATACAAAGAGGCTTAACTCCAACTGTCATAAACTCCACTGATAAACGAACTAGAGGCAGAACTGTAGCTCCAGCTGGTTACCACAGCACTCAACTAACTCAGGCACGCAAAACCGATAGGTGTTGCCACCCAGCTGGCCCTCAGAGTACAACAAAGGGAGCAGGCCTTTTCTCCCTCTGGAGTGTGAGACAGCAACAGTTGAAACATGCTTTGCCATTTCTTAATGAGCAGCCAGCTTACTCTTGCTGCATCCCAGCATCAGGGTATTAAGTGAAACCATGCAGAAGATGTACAGCACCAAAAGCTGTATAATAAATGTAAATGTAAATGTAAAAGCAAACGCCCACTTCTGGGATTTTGAGCAGAATGCTGCCGGTTCCATTCCCCAGTAGGGTACGACTTTTATGTCCGGTCACGGTATTTCAGCAGAATTGCTTGAGTAAATATCCAGTTGCATAAATGGGTATCATGTAAAATCTGGCATATATAAGTCACTATGATGAGGCATATGTGTCAAGTAAATACATAATAATCTATAACAACACTAGTATCTGACCTATCAAGGACCTATCTAATCCTGCATTTAATTTTGACTTGTGTTATGACACTTGCCCACAATTATACCCTTGGTGGGTGCTGAGGCTACAAGAAAATGAGTATGTGTCAAAAAATTAAGACTAGCACAGAAGCATCAGTTTACATTACGGTCCAAAAGGAAAGCAGAAAGGCTGAATAGCTCCCTGGAAATGAAAAGGCAAAACAGCTGAATCATGGGCTCCGTTTGTTTTTGCAGATTGGGGCAGTTATCTTTTCTTCCATCATGTTCAAATATCAGCTACGAATCCTGCCCCAAGGAAAATGAAACACTACAGTATGTACCAAAGAAAAACTGTCCTCATGATTTGCACTCATTTACAGGGGGAGAGTGCCCTTGTCTAGGCACACACTTTCATTAAGTCCTGGGCTTCCTACACTCCCTGTGTTTGCGCAGGGTGTTTAGACTATGGCCACCCAGAGGAACAATTTCAACTTTGAAGAAAGCCATCTTACACAAAGCCCTGTTTGCTTTCTCAGAGGGATGAGAATTTCTACCAGGACACACAAGGACGCATTTTTAGGCCTCCAGACCTCTTTTAGATCCCCTGTTCCTTTTTACTGCCCGGGGTTGCCAAAACATCGCTAATTACCCGTCCCGAAGGTCAACAAGGTTTCACGCAGGAACCTCCTTTGAACTCGCAATTAGCAAGACCAAGCCAACACACAGTGGCTGGGGCAAATGAAAAAAGACACTCCAGCCTCGATGGCCAAGGCCACTTTACGTGTTCGCTGCCGAAAACTGTGCCGAGCTAATTCTGTCTACCCAGCTTCCCCTTGTAATTCCAACTGGCAAGGGACAGGACCTTCAGAGGCGGTCACAAGCCCTGTAATTTAAGCGTAGCCAATCCTTCATTAAAGACCTTCGAATCGCTACCAGGTGAAGGCAGCCAACCTCACATGATGTGGGCAGTGCATGGTGCAGCCCTTACATTTCGGCATTCTGTTGCAGATATGGTCCTGCGCAATGCTAATGCTAAGGCTAACAAGACTACTCTTTCGTTTGATCAAACGGACTACACAGAAGCAGTGTGGAGGCCTTTGGACCTGAGAGCAAGGGTAAAACCCCCTTTTGTGCTGTACTAGTGTGTAACACATCGTCTCAAAAGCAAATCCTAGCTATACATATGAACTGCAGAACGTGTAAGATTTCATCCTGTAAGCAAGGGCACTGACCTCCAAGATAAGGGTGCTTTCTAAGAAACATCCGGACTGTGAAGGGAGAATGGGTGAAGCCAATCTGCTACAGTGCAGTGTGGACGAGTATGAACCCCTCAGTTTGTTTTTAAACCCAGAGCAATTTCATTTCCTCACCCAACTAGGCGCATTAGTCACGTAACCGCGTGCGCCGCGCATTCCAGTGCCCGTGCGTAAGAGTTAAACCCTTCTGCAGAACCCCCTCCCTCCCCGCTGCCACATCTCAGGCCTCCGCAAATGGCTCCTGATGTGCATTTCTGATTTGCTGGAACTGCACCAGGGGACAAAGTGGATTTGACACACAGCTGGGTGGCAGAGAGGGAACTCGGAAAGTGCTGTGTTCTGACTGCCATGAGGATCCGGGGGGGTTGGTGGTGGGTGGGTGGGGACGGGGGGGCCACGGGCGTTGACTCTCGTTAGCGCTGACGTCTCGCAACAGATGCGAAGAGACCTGTACGATCTGCCTCCCTGCTGTCACAAGGCGGCATCCATTTCAGGCCTCGAGAGTAAGACTGACAGCGTACAACCAGATGTACCCCTCCCGTTCCAACTACTGTGATATCATCACATTGATTTTTAGACACAGGGATGACCTTACATGCACCCCCTCCCCCCAATTAAGACAAGGAACAGCCGTCATACTGCACTTAACATCTGAAATCACGCTAATAACTGTAATAACACTAATATGCTCATAATGCAATTAATTTCACAATAATAATGTAATAATGCTAAAGACGCTAATGATACATTGATGTCGCCTGTGGAGCTTCAATAATACAGAAAGCGTAAAATGGCCGCCTATCATCCAGCCTCCATTTGCAGTAAATCAAAAACATTTAATGACCTGTAATCTCGTCAGAAGCTGTTAACAGGTTGGAGGTTCGGCAGAGAGGCACTTTAATTCATGTGACACGAAGATTATCTTTCCAGGAGACAGCGCAGCCGACTCTGCCTCACAGACGGACGGCTCAGACAGACGAGAAAGAGACGGCGGTGCGCCTTGCCGTGATTTAATTTGTACATGATACACTCTTGTCGTTGTGAATGATCTTGGCATTAACGTTTTCAGACAGATGTTGATCCTGTGTACCTCGTTTTCATAGCAGGGGCCTTATAGGCAGCGGGGGGATCATATTTACAAACTAACATCTGAACAAAAGCCCCCTCTGTCTCGGCCTTCTTGCCCCCCCTGCTCCTCAGCACCAGAGGCGGATAGCATCTGACGGGCTACATGAGAATTCATTTAAACAAAAGGATTCCTTTTTTTCCCCTCCTAGAAAATTGTATCAGGTAATAATACCTAATCCAAAATTAGGAATGCCACATGTTATGCCAGCGATAATCCTTCAGAGAGATGGGAGCAAATTGGATACAAAGCTCCCTGACTGACAGAACAAAAAAAGGGGGGCTAATGAGCGCCCATCAATCCCAAACCCAGATGAGGTCCGACTTATCCAACATCTCCGCGAGTTAAGAAATTAGGTCTAATTTGCCAGGGGGCCCTGCGGTGATCGGGCGAGAGAGGGGTAATCGGAGGGGGGTGTCACAGGAGGGACGTGGGGAGCGGGAAGCAGGCACCTGGTGACGAGCACGGCCACGTCCACAGCCGGCTGGTCGTCCCTTCCTCCCGGGACGTGGTTGTTTCCCAGGTAGCGCGCGCCCCCGTACTCCTCGTGCTGCCAGTGGCAGAAGCTCTCCAGAGACCGTTCCCCGTGGTGGCCCACCTTCAGCTTCTCCTGGGGGAGGGGAGGGGAGGGGAGGGGAGGGGAGGGAGGGACACAGACGAAACGAGACGCCGCTTTTCAACCAGTGGCCAGACGGGGCCTCGGACTGAAAAGCGTCTACATGTCCTGTCACAATAAAGCTGCGTCTGGGGAAGTTTAAAAAAAAAAATCAACAGAGACGATAACGCCCCTGTTTCGGAGACGGGCTCCGAACTGCATTCATTAATACTTCCACAAAGCAGCATTTTTAAAGCCGTGTTGCGCGAGATAAGGGCTGACATGCCCTTTCTGCTACACTGTTCTCAGACACATTATTAGGCTTATCAGCAGAACTCTATCAGAGAAGAAAGGAAAGCTACACTGCAATTTAGACCAGATCTCAAGGGCCCTGCATGAGTTTAGGTGCAAGCAATAAAGGGGGAAGTTTCTCTAAAAAGTATCTAGAGAGTACACCTACAGGGCACAAAGGCAAAGTAGGGTGAAGTACATGGCTACACAAAAGGTGTAACATTCTATTAAGGGACTCTGATGTGGACAGTGCTTGATAGTTCCATTTTTTAAGGAAAACGCAGAAATAATTTCAAATCCCAATTAGAAATATACATTAAACAACACACAGAAGGTGCTAAAAGGTGCTAAGTGTCCTTTGGCTCATTAAAAAAACATGCAAAAGGAGTGAGAAATACTGACCAGCAATGAGCTGGGATTTCACTGTCGTCTATTTCTGAATGGCTCAACTGTCTAGAGGCTGCAAAGGTTAAGGGGAGAGAGAGGGAGGGTCGAAGGTCGCACTCACCGGGCGGCTGTGGAGCAGGACCAGCTTGGTCACGCGGATGTTGAGTCTGACGCCCAGGCTCTTGTGTTGAAACATGTTGTACACCTGTTGGAGGGGAGAGAGACGGTGAGAGGCCCTTGTTGGAGCAGGGTGTGATCCAGGCCTGCAGAGAGGCCACGACAGGCCACACCGCCTCCGACGAGATGGGAAAAACCTAGCATGTGAAAACTGGGGGAAAGTGAGGGAAACTACAGGAGCCGCTACACAGGGGGGCGGGGTGCTGTTTTCAACAGGTCAGTGACGGGGAGGGTGAGTTTCGCCGAGTGTCAGGAACGCATCCAGGCGTTTTCACGTATCTTAATAATAATACGCTCTTTCAGGGACCACAGGGATTTACATGTCTTATGAGAGGTGATTTAAATGTGGAAAACCGTGCATTGAGGAAACGACTTCTCCCGAGTACAAGGCAAGAAGACACAAATCATTTCACCGCAGAATTCAAAAAAGCCCACAGACGTCACGATCCACTCTCAGAGCACTGTGTTCCAAACTCCACAGCAGCTACATGTGTTAGCGAAGTAAACAACTGCGGGGTGTTTGTGTCAGTCATAGTAAATGCGCTTGTATCCCGAAACATTGCCGCCCCCGTTTTCCTCTATGTCGCATAAAAGAGGTAATCTGGTGCTGAAATGCAGCTAAGACCTGAGCTGTTATGGAGGGGACATGCATGATAAATAGCACTGCTAGCTGTGGGCTCTGTGTTAGCTCTAACAAACCATCATCTACAACAGCAATGCAAGCCTCAAACAAAGCTAAAGGGCAAAGGCATCCATGGCTTAAAATCAGAGGTACGTCTCTAAAGAGGAGAGGTCAGATAAACTACTGGCACGCCATTTCTGCCACCCACAAAGACACCACTTACACATATTTCGGAAGGTTTGAGCTTCCTTTCACCCCTGACCCCTTTTATGAAGAAACAAAACCCGGGCCGGGCTGGAGGATGGTGTGGCAGCCCTCTGCTGCAGCTGGTTCTGTCAGAGCACAGCCGTGCGCATTTCTGGCCCGGTGGACGCCTGCCAACACAAACCTGCCAGCCTCTCCCTCCCGCACGCCAGCCCCGGCCCTCCTCCGGCTTTTGTTGGACTCCGCGGTGCTGCCGTTCGGTTTTTGAAACTTTTCATTTTTTAACAGCTCTGGCTCCGAGGGCTTTTAATCAGTTGGCAGGTTTGGAGGGCGGTAATGAGGAACTGCAGGGCGTGAAGAAAAAAACAGCAGTGGTGTCGTTTCGCTGCCTCTACAGCCCCCCCGAGGTGGCGCGGCCCGGGCCAAGAGCAACGGGATTCCTGTCCAACGGAGTGCGAGTTAACATGACCTGTGACCTTTTGCACAAAGCGGTTAGCATTTCACACTTCGTCTGTAATGCCGAGCCTCCCTGCGGCCCCCCACCCCCACCTCCCCACCCCCCGGCGGACGCACCGGGAAGCCCTGCCCTGCCCTCACACCCGGCCCAGGACCGGCACGTAAACGTCCAGGGGAGGCTCTGGAACGTTGGCAGTGCCTGCAGAGCTCGGCGAGTGCGGAACCCTGCAGCGTCTCGTGGCCCTGGGCGCAGTTTCCTGGCCCCCGGGGGTGCGCCTCACCGACGGGCCCCGGAGCTGGAGCCTCCCGCAGCAGCCGCTTCTGAAAGCCAACGCCCTGCCTGGGCCGCACTGAACACGGCTTCTGCCCTCGCCGGGAGGCAGAACCTTTCAGCAGCAGAGGCCTCCGGCTCCTGGGAGAGGCCTACTGAGCCTCACCTTCTGGGTGATCTGAGGAGGGACGGTTCCGCACAGCGTGGGCCCTGTCAGAGAGCCTGGAATCTGCACCTACCCTCCACAGGTCCATTTCAGCAGTGGAGGATACATTGTGTCCACAGGCAAAGACAGACAACGGGGAGCCTTTTAACTCGCAAGGGAAAGTCTGGCAAGCATTCCCGTGCATTCCCATACCCTAGACCAAGTCTTTAGCCAATTAACTTTTCAAAAAGCTTAAACGCTACGCATTACATCGTAACATAAAGGGAATTGAAAACATACATACGCATCCTAATTCTGTTTATGTCTCTTGTCTCCACAACTGGGATAAACAAATGTACACATGACTCTGGAAAGGAAATCATCCATGCAGGTAGTCCAAACTAAACCGAACTGAAGGTGGCTTTACTGTGACTACGACACTGAAAGAGCACAGTGACATAGATCTCACCACGTTGGTTACTGTGAAGGACTTTGCTGAGAGGGGTGTTGAGTAGGAAATCACCATGTTTATCACAGAGAAGG
This sequence comes from Megalops atlanticus, assembly GCA_019176425.1. Classification (NCBI taxonomy): domain Eukaryota; kingdom Metazoa; phylum Chordata; class Actinopteri; order Elopiformes; family Megalopidae; genus Megalops; species Megalops atlanticus. The sequence goes on from CM032885.1 coordinate 14,920,759, forward strand.
GGTTGTGTGAAGGGGAAATCAAGTGTTCGTTAGAGTGAAGGACTCATGTGAATGGGACAAACACAGTGTCTTTGTAAAGGAGCTGAGTAAAGGGGGCAACCATCACCTAATACAGTATAGGAGCTACATGAAGGGGGAACCACCACATCTGCTACAGTAAAGGAACAACACGAAGCTGCATGTTTATGTGGAGCGGCTGTGTGAAGGGCATCTCACCATGTTCATGACGGTGAGGATGAACCTTTGGGCCGCCTCCGCGCCGTGGTACTGCACCATGTCCGAGTCGGCCACCACCACCGTCTCCACCGTGTACTCCCCGCTCAGCCTGATGGCGTTCCTCCTGCCCCTCCCGTCCTCCGCCGATTTGGTCCTCTTCTCCTTCTTCTTTCCTGCAGTATGTCACATGGGGAAGGGGCGGAGAGACGGACAGGTTAACATACAGGCAAGGTCTCAGGGGTACTGCCCTTGAACCGCGGTCTCCGGTGGCCGTTAAGAGAAAAGCCGAATGAATGCTTACAACAGACTGCTTTCCAGTCACTCATTTTAGCTGCAGTCTTTGGGCACATTAGGACACTTGTCAACAACATGGGATTTGGGTTCTTGCAAATATCAGCGTTCTCTGAGATGCTACCCCACAGTACATTCAATCAGTCCTACAGCTATCCCTAATGTGATACAGTAACTATGATCAATGTTATGATTTCGTAGCAGGAGCTTGTCTTTGCTATCGCTAATCTATCCCAGGCCAACTATATGAGGGCCTCTTTAATGTCTTCTGTTTGAAGAAACAGAAAGAAAACTGTGCCAAAATCAACAACCAACAAAAATCAGTGGCTGTTCATATCAGTGTCACAAGACGAAGTCGAAATGGTACAACACAATGCGGCGCTTTTATTCTCCTGTAACCTCAGGCTGAAAACAGCTTGGAGTTTTCGGTTTTAAATTATTTTCAGATTACTAGTGCGCCCGTAAACAGCTTCAAAATACTAGGCATTCTCGGCAGAGGCTTCGCAAAGGGACACAAGTACAATTTTTGCAGACTGAGTCAGCAGTGTAATGACTGCGGCCGGCACAAACACTCATCACAGCCTTCACGCACAGCATGAAGCACCGTGTGAACATAAGGTCCTATCAGCTTAACTGATGCTGCTTTTGGAAACCAGCCTCTAACAATACCTTAAAGACCGGCAATCTGCATTTTAGATTTAGATCTATTTTTTGCCTTAAAGTATTAAAAAAGGCAGGAGCTTTCCTTTATGTTCTGGGGTAGATGGACAGTAAATATCCAATGTAAAGGCACTCTGTTCAGCTCACTAGAATGGGGAGTGTTTTTTTCTTAAGTGGCTCACTTGCTTCAAAGGATCCATCTCAGCAGAGAGCACGGGGCTAGGAGGTCCTGCAGCACGCGGAGTTCAGGTTTCAGTTTGTTTGCTGGCGTGTGTACACAGCACTGATGGACCGCTTTGTTCTCAGGGGGACCCCCACACACACACAATTCCCCTAGCGATGTCACAGTGCCACAGTCCAAAGGAGCGCGCCCGTTCCGCCGCAGTGCCACGCCGCGGTCCCGGCGTCGCGGGGGCCCCGACCTCCGCGCTTCCGGGAGTCACACCTCCGCGCCAAAACCAATTACCGCTCACTTCAAAGGGGACGTCGCGTCCGCCACAGGGAAGAGGGGGGTGAAGAACGGCCCTTTCAGTGCAACTGTCGCTTTCAAACGGAACGGAGTTTGCTCAAAACCCTCCCCGGCAAAAACCTTGGCATCCTTGTGGCTTACAGACAACGGTTAAGAAGCCTTTGTTTGTAATGGCAGAGTCAGAAAGGAAAAGATTAAAAGCCTTACGCGCAAGCAACACAAAGGGTTTACCACCCACCATGTGGAGAGGCTGTAAAAAGCCTAACCAGGGCATCTCCCTACAACACAAACTGCTTCAGTCATAAACAAAAATGAACTTCACTCTTAAACTGGCTGGCAGAGTTACACTTGAAGAGACAAAAACAGAAAATAGCAATATTGACTAAGAATTGTGAACCTTGATACATAATGACACATTTTGCATTCATAGGCACACATCTTATCAGTTCTTAAATAAGGAATATCTGACAGTTTTCCTCAACCTCCACTCCAAAATTCTTTGGAATTCATTTTTTCCTCCAAAAATGTTGTGCTCTTTCCCTTCTCCAAGGAAAATAAAGGGAACAGATCTTCGCACTTAGCAATAGTGCTATGGGATTCAATGGGCGTTGTGGAATGTGGAAATGTTGGTCTTACACTGGCTGTAAAACAACTCATCAAAAGAAAACATGTAGAGGGGAAATCTGTTTGTGGGAGAAGGCATTTAAAAGAAACCACCTGACTAATTTGTCTCAACTTAATGACTGGGAGTCTAAGGAGCAAGCCTCTCTTCATTTCCTTATGAGTACCACTTTTAAAGATTTTGGTGGTTTATGTTACAGGACGCCATGCTGCGCGGAATCTCTGACCTATCAGTCATCTGGATCGGTCTTCCCGTTAACTGTGCCACTGTGCCAGCCAATTCACATTCCATTGAGGTCAGTGGGTCTGCACAGGCTATGGACAGCATGACACTTAAGAACACAACCCCCAGTCTCTCCCGACGTGTCACATCTGTGTAAAAACAGACAGAAAGTCATGACTGGGGAGCAGCTGAGAGCACCGGGCCCGCCTTGGACAACCTCTCTCCAGCTAGGGCGGTGCTGCGTGGCGCCAAACACGCTCTCCCATCGGCTCCACAGGGGGCCGGGCGGCTACGCGTTCCCGCCGCATCTGATGTTCAACACGCTGTAAGCTTGAGCAAACAGCATTAACACACTACTGGAGGCACAGGGCTCAGATCAGGGCGAAGGCATTTGAAGTCTCAGAGACCCCCGCGCGTGGCCTCCGAGTGAAGAACTCCCCAGTCTGTAAACAAACAGCAAAACATTTCTTCGCCCGAATCCCCCCCTTCCCCCACCACCTCCCCTTGCCTCCCCTTCACCCAGTTCCTTGCTTCTGGAAAAAGACCCCTCTGCAGGAGAGACATATGGTTTGCAAACAGCTTACTGTATCATAAAGAGTGTTTGTACTGCGGTGCACATGGTGGTCTGTGTTAAGCAGTACCTAAGCAGATGATGCACCCAACCCTGCTGTAACTGGCCCGTGCTTTTTTGGAGGAGGAAAACAGCGCTCCGCGGCCTTACTGTGCCAATATTGCACTACTCTGAGCTTTAAAATTAATGCGCCGGTATCACGGGGTACCATTACTTGATATCTCAGCAGTTTTTTGGTTAGCACGTTGCTTCACACAATAAGCTGCGCTGTTTTATTGTGAGTTTAAACTGGTCCCACTCTGAAGTAATTGCTCCCCATTAGGGGGGCTACGCATTAATGACTCTGGGAAGCCGATTCCATCCTGGCGGTGGGAAGGAGTGTTTATAGATCCCCCGCATTAGGGCCCGAGGACTCTTCCAGCTCATTAACATCCACTGGAAACACATGACCCTCTCCGTTCCAAAAGCCACAGGCCCGGGTGCAGGCCGGCCCTCTGAGGGCTGGGCGGGGCAAAGCGCACTGTACCGTGCGATGAAATCTGCGCTCTCAGCACCAGCTCACTCCCTTTTCGACCTGGACCGCGGACACAGAGTGTTACTGATTGTAATCATCACCTTATTTGTAGACATAATAAGGCTAACTGAGGAGGCACCCATCCATATTTATATTCAAGCATACAGTGCCAGTCAAAAATTTGGACACACCTGATTAAGATAATGGGAAACATCTGTTCAAAGACATTTTGCTCTAAAGAGTTATGCTTAAATGCTTGAAGCATGTTTTTAAAAATATTTTTGGCTACTTTGAAGAATCTAAAGTATTAGATAGGTTTGATTTATCACTTTGATTTGATTTAACACTTTTTTGGTCACTGCATAATTCCATTTTTGTTATTTCACAGTTTTGATGTCTTTACTCTTATTTAAAAATGCAGAAAATAGTAAAAATTAAGAAAAACCCTTCTATGAGTAGGTGTGTCCAAACTTTTGAGTGGTACTGTATAAACCCTATTACACTCAGCTGAGGCCACCTTCTAGGGGGCTAAAAGACTGCCCAAGTAGTAAGGGTGTTCACTTACAAAAACAAAACAGGAATTTATCTTCTACACAACAATAACTCTGAGACCCACACTTCACACCTGGGTCTCCACACACCTGTGCAGGCAGGGGACCCACCGGTGACTTTTCAGGCATTTGTAAAAGGCCCTTTTTATCAGCATTACAGAGACCATGGGGGTGACAGCGGCAGCTCACCTGCAGCCTAAAAGGCCTTTTACACCTGAACTAAAAGCCGTTTTGAATGATTCATGGCAGCTGCATACGGGTTTGGGACTTTAATGCCTGAGCTTCAAGGCCTGTCTCAGTCACCTTCAGTTACTTCAGATAGAAGTGAGGGCGGAATGTCGCAGATAATGTGACTGACTTCAGATTTGTGCAAGACCAAGATACAAATCTGAAGTCAGTAAATAAACAATCTACCATCGACAAAAATAGGCCTGGCCCTCAAAGCTGAATCTTGAATAAAAAGCCTGCATGCAAACATTCCCAGTAGCTCCCAAGCACAAATCAGATATATTCTTCATATGATGGGACACACAAATTTGATTCAATAGCTTTACAGCTCAAAGCACAGATGTCAATAAGAGGCCAACATCAACATCTACAACAACAAACAACTTTCACACACTAAAGAGGCACCATTATGAATGAATGCTACGTAATGTTTCTTCTATCTTGAGTATGATTCAACTATATTTATTCTTTGAGAACCCCTAGCAGTATCTTGAAAATAAAAACAGAAAATATGAGGACATCTTGGAAAAGGCTTGTGTCACTGTGTTGCAACTGTGGCACTGCCCCACACCCTTCACCCGCAAACACAACTGTCAAATTATGAATAATTATAATGCCACAGCATCAACGGGTTCACAACAACCATCTTGGAAAATAAAACATTTAAAAATAAATTGCTTGAAAAATGCTCAGGAGCACAAAAGGAATGTCACTTGTCACTAAACAAAAAGAAATCAAACTACATTAAAGCAAGACAATCATTTTTAAGACATTCAACAGGTAGCCTGTGTGCACTCTAATTTTCTCTTACATAAGTTTTCTAAAGTGGTTTATTATACATTGTGACCTACAGTTCACTCCTGGACACCTACAATGTTGACTTGTGGGCTACTGACTTAAAATTATGCTGGAGAGCCTTTCAGAAGTTAACTCGCCATGTGCTGCACATTCAAGAGTTCAGCAGTGCCGTTGCAATGCATCAATGATTTCCATGCACTGTCACAGTGGAATTTTTCACAGCCTCTCTGAATCTAATGACTAGCTACAGCTCAAATGGAACAGAATAATTCAAAATAAATAAGGCCTCATTTGAAATGCATTTGAGCTCTGGGCCCTCATCAAATCCCTAAAAGCAGATGTAATTAGTTTCAATCACATACATGTAAATTATTAAAATCAATGCTGAAGTAAGAGGCTGAGAATTAGAAACTACACTGCATTAGCTGCACAGACCCTTCTCAATGAGTTGATGTTTCCATGCCAGAGGTTTTGTTGCCATTTTCATCAGAAAGTGAGGTAGATATATTTAGTAAAACTCATGAAAGGACAGCTTTGTATCAGTTGGAATGTTGGAAGTATTTGTATTTTTTATGGAGTTTTCGTAAAATGACTCCTTCTGTGATTACAGTGTTCAGTTGTACAGACACACACACACACACACACACACACACACACACACACACACACACACACACACACACACACACACACACACACACACACACACACACACACACAGACAGACACACTCAGACACATATAAAATGTCTATCAGTTCACTGGTGAAGAGTGTCTCTGGAGGAAAGCGTACAGAAGCTTGCAAGATCCTGTGCAAATAATATTTTTGCCTTTAAAGAAATATACATCCATACCACTGAGGACCCCACCTTCCTCTGGCCCTGACAGTGAAAGGGAGGTTTGTGCGCCAAGAGCAAAAATGCAAAAGGTATAAGAAAAATGCGGAGAGTCTGCACAGTAGGACCCTGTGAAACAAATGAACAGTCAGAAACTGGAAGCAGTTTTGTTATAGTTAAGAGGGTTCCAACATTTTTCAAATTCCCTCTCATTTTGAAGCAGACTGCAGCTAAGCCCAGTTTTAATCAGAGCGTCTGGCTTAAAGAGAAACCCTCCATTCCATGCAAGAGCAGGGCTAATTATTAGCAACGTATGAAAATAGGCCTAGGTTACAGCCTGGCTAGACAAACACAGGACCCCCGTCCACCCTAACCCCCAGACCCCCACCCCTCCCCAAGACCAGCTGTCCCTCCCCAGCCCCACAGGGATCTGCTGAACTAATTTCACACCCATTCCATATGCTCTGATTTCCAGTTTTTCTGCACTCCATAACTCCTCTGTGACCTTTCGGCACCGGCACAACTTAGACAGCCAATCACCCTTCGGCCATCAGGGTAGCTTCTGTTCCAACGTGACAAAATTACTTTTGCCTTTCCGCTAATATTGACATTGATATTAAATCCTATGTATTTTTCACAACAAATTGAGTGCATGTGTGCATCTTCAACGTGCTTAGGCCATTATGTCTAATCTGGGCACACATGCCCTCACTCACATCTGACATCTTCTAAAAGCCACTCAGTGGGCTTTTTTGTAATGCTCTACACGTAGCATCCTGAAATAATTTTTTACAGTTAGAGGATGCTGCGCTTAGCGCTCAACCGTTCTGCCCACGTCCATCTTATTGTTTGACTGCTTTTCAACACTCCCTGCCCCCCCCAAACTTCGTAAAATGATACAATTTTATACATCCAGACTGTGCAGCTGTACAAAGAGCTCTCGGAGCCGAAAGGGAGGGGGGACGGTGAACTCTGTGAAGTATTCAGGACGTGGAGTTTAATGGATATAAAGTCTGTCTCAGTCAGTATCGCGCTCCTCTGGGGACGGCGCGGTTTTGGGGAAGTGGGGGTCGGGGGTTGGGGGGGGGCGTCAAACGCCCTCTCCTCTTACTGAGGCTTTTCGGCAGCCCGCCGGGGGGAAAAAGGGGGTTCTGGCTGGGCCCGCTCCGTTTCCCCGAGCAGACGTGAGTGCAGGGGAAAGAATTTCCAAATCTGGCACCTCGCGCCGGCCCGGTCGTCCTCGTGCTCCGAGACGCCAGGTGCCGGGGAGAGCTGAATGGCTTTAGCACCTGGAGCTCCTCCGCCGCGCGAGGCCGGAGCAGCGAGAATGGCGAAAATGGCGAGAGAGCGGCAGAGCACTCCAATCGGCTGCGCCACAAACACACCCGCGGTCAGACCCCGTTCCTAAAAAAGGGGTCTTTCAAGATACGTTCAGTTACCCGCCTTGATTCCCAAAGAGGGGGGGGGGGAGGTTTCAATTACTCCTCAGGTCCAAGCTAGGTCCCAGATATGAACATATGGAAAGAATTTATTTATAGAGGTTGTCAAAAGTACTGGTGGTCTTTCCTTCAAAGGAGTTATGTAATATTCAATTGTGCGCATAGTCTAGATTAGCCTATACCTCACTAGCCTCTGCACAGGGCAGAAATGAGATTAAAAGCAGTAAACAGTTTTAACTCAATCCAAACTTTGGGGATCGCTATGCAGCCTATCAAAACAGTTGTGAATTCTGTTACACAAGACCAGTTATCAACATGTCAATGTAACATAATTTATTGAATACTTGCATTAACAGATTCACAGACGGCTAACATTAAATGCAGTTTTCTACCTTTTCAGAGTTGCGTGTTTCAAATTTTGCACCGAAGCACAACAAACTAAAAGATTTCTGCTTTGAACATGCTGAGAACACAGGCAAAAGGAGCATGCCTTATGCATAAGGTTAATTATCCTAACTGAGTACTAATTTAGTAGTTAAGCCCTTTATCCATCCAAAAAAACATAAATAAAAATGGATAGACCTAACTTACGTCAATCAAGTTAAAAACTGGGTCAGCCTCCAGACACTGTCTGGGGCATCAAGTGAACAAAATCATTGGCAACCAAGCAGGAGGCCATAGAGCTACACCTTGCCACTGATTGGTTTGAATTCCTGTCATTCATATAAAGTTGTTTGTATTCAAGAACTTTCCCATTTCCCTTCCTTCAATCATTCAGCGCAAATCTGACAGCAACATGAAGTGTGAACCGCATGAATCTACAGCTTAAGGAAGGACATACATCCTACGTTTTAGTTAAAGTTATTTTTACGGTCATGAATTGAATTACATGATTTAATAAAGACAGACTACTCAAGTGGCACTAGGTGACATTCCTTTTTGCACATGGGGATCCTAGATAGACTGGCTGGCTAATTTACAGAGAGCTTTCATCAATTTCTGTTGCTCCATCACGTACTTTTACTTTTTAACTTGATCACCTACACGGTGCACACATTCCTGCTGGCAGGTGAAATCACACAATGTAGCTGTGCATTCAGCTGACCAAAAAACAGCATTTAAACTTAATTTAAGCTTAAGACAATTACATCTTTACCACAGTTACACCATCAATTCGTCAGGGGGCACCATTTTGACAGTGAGGGAAGAATGACAAAAGAATCTGGCTTTCACCCAAAAAATCTTCACTTGACCAGAACCTCCTTGGAACATTTTCATTCTTTTAGAACACAAATACATTTGCCAGCAAGTCTGCCAGTGTAAACATCTTGTGTTTTAATAGCTTAATATGTCAAGATTATTCATTAATGGCAGCTAATCCATTGAAGAACATATCTTAGATGCACTTCTTGCTTACCACGCCCTCTTCCAGCTGTCAATATCAGGGTAGAAGTACTCACAGGAATATTACCTCACTGAGACCAGACACATTATGAGCATGAGTAATGTTTACTTCCTACACTCCTAATTTCAACCAAATCTTTGCTGGTAATTATTTCCAGATATGAATGCAAGCCATTAAATATGTGGCAAAACTACAAATCCCACAATGCACTTGTGCTGCACGGCACTCCCTTTCCTAAATCAGAGCCCTCACACAGCCAAAGCCCTTGGCCTCCTCTCAAATGATGGGAGGCCAACCCTGAAAATATGAATTCCTCTTGGTTAAAAAATCTGGAAACTTGGCGCCCCAGGGTGAGAAAATTCACAAAATGTTATTAATGCAAGACAGAAGGAGAGGGGTGCATTTTTTTCTGTCCATTCAGCATTCATACTGAGAAGTAGCAGGTTCCAACAAGAACTCATTGACTGAGATGCAGGTTAAAGAAAAAAGGAAGAAAGGAAAGACAGCTGCACCTCTTCACCACCTCTTTGAGCAGGCTCAAACAGTCAAAACATCAAAGGTTGCTATGATACTGCCGATTTATTAAGTCAGTGATCCTTAGTGTCAAACAGCCATTGGGAGGAATGAAATAGTAGCAAACAGCGATTGAGGATTACCCAAGCACAAGCCAATAAGCATTTACAACAAATCCTGAAGTGACTTCAAAGACAGGCACTGTGGGCATCTTACACTCTCTCACCTTAAATAAAATGTATCACTCACAACACTCAAATAAGAAACGGTGGGCTAAGTCAGGTAAAAGATTGATGAGTTAACAGGAATAACAGAACTGGCTCTTGACGTTTTCTCACCTTGTATGATTTCGCAGTACTTGTGGTGCACTTCGGATGCAGGGGAGCTGGGGTCGGGGGATCGTTTCTGCCTGATGACCTTGTGCTCCATGCCGGAGAAGGACTTCTCAGCGCCGTTCACAGGTTCGATGAACATGCTGTCGTCTCCTGTCTGTACCAGACCAGTCTGCACACAGACACAAGAGGCAGTACATCAGCGCTCATGTTCACAAAACAAAATCTGCCACTTTCTTTGCTAACCATTAGCAGGATGATTCTTGGCCCATTCATTATCAATAGTGTTTGATACTCCGATAATAAGGTGCCTGTCTAAATCACGAACCCCATGCCCTTCATGAATTAGTAACTTTCATGTCTGTAGCATTTTCATATAAATTGTGTTTGGCTGACAATTCTGTTAAGTGTCCATCAATAGACTGACTTCAGAGAAATATAATTCTATGGATGTGGATTCTAAGCCAAAAACCGCCACACAAGAACATCTCAACTTTTCCAGGCGCCACATGGGTTGTCTGAAAACAGCCACTCTTCACTGTCTACTACAAGCAGCCCTGATTCCATTTACTGACATCTCTCAGAAGAGTCATAAAATAAGATGTGTCTTTGTCAATATCTGTAACAGAGGAGCCCTCATTAAAATAAAGCTCTTTGCAGGTTTGAAGGGTGGAAAGCACTTAACCCGGCAGGGGGTTGGGGGAGGCCAATTCACCTTGAGATGAGGAATGCCCACCGGCCCCCAAATGCCAGCATCAGCAGCAACACAAAGACTGCGTCTCTGTCACCACTACTGGCTGGCCCCGCCGGCCCTCGGCCCCACCCGCCCGACGGGGGCCAGGAAGGTAAGAGCATTCAGAAACCAGATGCAGGGAGGAGACAGGAGCCCCCTGTTTACGTTTCAGCGCTTCGCCCCCGGGGGCAGGAGAGGGAGGAAGCGCAGGCAAGGCGTGCTGACAGAATCCGCAGAGCTGGGGCTGTAAACCCTCTTTTTTTCCCCCTTTTTTCATCCGAACGCGTACAGGCGCAGCGGAATCCGCTCCGTGCGGAGCGGGCGCCGTCACGGTCACAGCTGGTTCCTTTCACATACCCACGCCGCTCCGTGCGATTATACTGTAAAAGATCGGATTTTAACAGGGCAGTAAAAGAACACTGACACAAGACGTCACTGCGTTCGGTTTTCGCCCGGTGAAGTGTTTTTTTCTTCCGTGTCTGCGGCATTCCACTTACAATTTACAGCCCCAGCCATTCCCATCCCCCTCTACCAGAGCAATTGCCACCTGTCTGTCGGAAGGTGATGTTTAAGCCTGAAAAAAAGATGCAAGCCTTCCATTAAACGTAAGCTTGATTTTATGACCTTTGTGACAATAATTACATACAGCTACAGCAACCTGCACAATACTGATACTGTCATTATGTCTTCCAGTAGGTCACCTTTATTGGAGGAATGCAAACCCTCTCTCCACCTAATTTCAGCTACTAAAGCTAAAAAGACCTAGAGAGTGGCTTTACTGAGAATTGAGCTATACGCTCACAACACCACCGAGACGGGACACAGAGCTATCTCTGTAAAGAGGCTTAACTGAATAACATGTGGAATGCCCGCGGCGGATAGAACCCTGTCAGTTAAGACTGTTACTATGCGGCCACGGGCGCCCGGCTCAGAGCTGAGCCTCGAGCCAAAGCCCGCAGATACAACATACATTCAATTCATGACACGTAAAATCTATTTATACAGCTCAGCTGATAATTCTGTGCCTTATCGCAGTGTGGCGATCGTCACGTCGGGCAGGGGGGCTCCGCCGGACCCTCCGATCGACTTCGCAAGAGAGGGAATCCGAAGAAGGCGCGCCCCGCGATTTTAGCGGTAAACGGCTCAGCGAAAACGGGCAGCGCCGTCGTGGATCAGCTGAGATCATCTGCTCCCCCCCAAAACCTTCAAAGGGAAGACGAGGGGGGCCAAACAGACTTCACAGAGGAGAGATATCAAAGGAGGAGATAAGAGATACCAGGGAACGTTGGAGGGCACAGATGGAGAGATCAGGACACCCTGGCAGACAGGATTAGGAAAGGAGCGCAGAGCACTTCCACGGAGCGTCGAAAGAGAACGTCAAATCATATTCCGGCTCCCCCAATTGACAGTTTTTGAATCGATCTGTCTCAGCATGAGCAGAGTTTAAGACACATAGGGTAGGCAGAAACAAAGCAATGTAATCCGCAGTATCTGGAACAATGCAGCTCAGCACAGCAGCTCGCCTACCGAGGAGCAGCACACAGTCGCATGCTGAGGCAGCTGGTCCTGAAGCCTTGACAGAATTCATCCCGAAACAGAGGTGACCTCACTGAGCCAGTTACAGTTTGCGACACGGCTCGACTTTCCGCCGTCACCCCACGAGCACGTCCACTGCTGACCACAGCGACGGAGAGCCGATCTCTAAGCTGCCACTCAAACTCCGCGCCCGACGTCCCGGCGCAACTGGAACGGCCAGCGAACAAGGCAATTAGAGCCAATCTGTCGCCTACCCTCTCCTCACAAACTCTCCACTGACACGGATGAAGTGAGACCGTTCGCCTCCACTAGGCGGAGTTTCTGCCGTTTTGTTTTCACTGAACTCCAGCCAAGAACAACTGAGAGATTTAACAACACAAATAAAAACGTCTCCAAGTGGCATTGTGTGACCCCCCCTGGGTCAACACTTAGGCTTCTGCCACCGTGCATTTGACCCAAGAGCTTTTTTTTCCACCTGGGCCAATACCCCTACAGAACAGACAAATTAACTGGAAAGACAAGGTCACTTGTCTGCACCGCTTCTGATAACTGCTTGTGTTACGCTTAACTATGACACAAGCTAATCAAAATAGTCTGCAGGTCTTCAGCCACTGCAGAGCAGCTTTGTTCATAATAGTCTCCTTTTGTAGTGCTGCAATAGGTGTTAACCAGCTTGAACCAGTTAGCCTCCACAAATGGATATAACATGACTCTTACAACCACAGCCTCATATTCTCCAGAAAATGACACCCCGCATTGACTGTGAAAAGAAGCTATGAGTTAGTACTTAGCGGGGTGAAAGAAATCACAGAAAACATGATTACTTGCAATTACGTGAAACTTCGATTCACACAAGAAGCATGTGTGGCAGTAATCGCACAGCTGTGACACTGAATAAAGACGGCATCCAATGAAAGCGGTAGCTAGAACACCAAGAACTGGCAACGAACAGTTCTGTACAGTTGAGATGCTTGACCGACTGGACCCAAACGTGCCGGCAAGAGGACAAAATGCCAAACTCACCATTCTTGTTACATACAGGCAAGAAGAGCGGGAGGGGTGTCTGGGGGAGGAGGGGCTAGTCCATGGTCCAGCCAATCATCTGCAAGGCTGTCTGTCACAATAGTGCTACTCATCCCTTTCAGCCAGTTGACTGATTGCTGGGTAGCACCCCCCTACTGCCCCCATGCCACCACACTGCACTGCAAAGCCCCCTCCCATCAGCATACACAAGAGCAAGTGGCCATGGTGAATGGAGACATTCAGACACCCGCATGTAGGAACTAGGCCTCAAGCCATACCAGAAAAAAGCTCCCCAGCCATATCAGACAGACACAGAACTGCTAAGCTACCTTCTTAGTTACTAAACTGAGCTCTTCATCTCTGTGTCCGTGACTGAGGTTTGCAACAGGCAAAGCCCATCGTATATGCGTGTGATTGTGTGTGCATCTGTGTCTAGTCAAAACACAGCATCTGCCAACTTTTATCCAACTGGAAGAACTAGACAGTGCTGAATAAATAAAATTAAAAGTTTTACCAGACCACCGCAAGTGCTCAGTGCCGCGTAAGAGTTGCTGTGATTGAGAACCCGTCCGGTGTAAAAGCACAGCTGGCTATGGGGAATATGTGTCAGCGCGGTCTCTTTATCGTCCTTCTCTTCGATGACAAAACCTTCGGAAATAAATCCCGCGTCTCTTTTGAGCTGTAAATACAGCTCTCTGCCGAAGGCAGGCAATACGAGAAACAGGTTATCCTCATCCTTCTCCAGGTGGTAGCTTTCTTGCTGCGCCAAGGAGCGCTGCCCCCGTCTGCGCCCGCTCCGGCCAAGTACTTCTTGCAACAGGTGGACTTCGTCCCCGGTTAACTCGAATGGGACAACCAGATCCGTCTCGTCATCAGCGTCCACTATTAAAAGGAAAAGTGCAAACACAGTTCAAATAGAATATGGATATTGCTGAATTTAATCTGGTGTCATTGTAGTTAGTTAGAGCTGGATAGTTAACCCTCACATTTCAGATGATGTGGCTAGATGGCTTGCTAAAGACAGTGTATCTTGGGTCGTAACTACCTAGCTAGATGGTACAGCGTTTGCCAAAGCAGAGTCTAGCGGATGATGTGCATGAAATCGCAAAAACCCGAGCGCTTACGTCAACAAGCAAAAAGTAATACCATTGGTTTTAACCGTGTTATTCGGATGGGTTCCCATTAATTCCATGGACATAGCTGTCTACTCTGAAATGAATGGAGGCTTCAATCTAATCGGTTACTTCTGACTTTCCTGATATATTTTTAAATTCTTTTTTCCCATTGAATTTGACTTCCATTTACCTAATATAATTACTTTACCAAATAGTTACCCTCAGCGCAATTTACTAATGGTACCTACAGCTAGCTAGCTACCTTAGCTGGATAACAAAAGCTACATTCCTTTCCATCAAAACTTAGACTAACTTGCATAAAGTCGTGATCAAGCTCTGGTTTTCAATCAGACAGTTAGCTGACTGGCTAATTTTGTTTTATCTTAAAGTATTTTTAAACCAACCACTGGTACTGCGCTTGGGTCTTCAGACTTTAAATTACAAAAATGCCGAGTTAACAGCTAGCTACTTTTCATCTAATTCAGGAAGCTAACCGAAAATATTACAGTTCTCAAAAACTTCCTCACCCAAGTGCACAACCTACGACTTAAACTTAGCTGGTTAATTTGCGCACTGCCAGCTAATAGATCTGACTAGTTACTAACTAGTAGCCTAATGTACATTGTACAAAATCAGTTCAAGAATAATCGAATCTTACGTTAGCTGGGTATGTGGCAAATCAGAGTGCTGAGCACACATCTAACTACAGTAGCTACTGTACCAGCAACCATAAACTTTTAATATATTTGATTACCGCGAGCAATAACAGTGACCGTCTTCCTACAGGTTCTTACCTGACATCACATTCAGTCCGATGCTCAGGAGCAGTGAACACAGTAAAAAATGGAGTGCACAGCTGTCATGCATGATAAAGACTCGGCGCCTTAACTTTTAGCAGTGGACAGGACGGGAGCGCTTGCAGAGGAAACTCAGGCTGAAGTGAAGTTCTTCAAAGTTTATGAAATTAGACTCAACCGCTGGCAAACTGAAGTTGAAACAACAGACACGCCTGCTCCGGCTCAGGACTGCCTCTCCTCCGAGGAGATTGGGTTTGCCAAGTTAGGAAAGGGGATCTGTAAAATGGTATTCGACCGTTTTGCCATCACTCTCCTCGGTGGGTTGCAACCGTACACGTGGTTTCGGTGCAGTACGAAGAACAGAAGCTGGGTGGCGCAAAGATATTTATATTTCTCCCAGCCTCTTTTCCAAGTAGCTATCTGCCTAGTTAGCAGTCCAGCCTTCAGGGTTTTAACAGCAGCGGTCCAGCCCTCGGGTATTAACAACTACTCTCTGATGATCAATTGCCTATTTTTGAAATTTTGATAAGGGCAGATACTTTCTAAGTTTACAGCTGTATTGAATGGACAATATGTTTTATTCAGGTGTTGCTCATCAATAACCATTCTGAGAGAAAATATTAATTAAAATGGACATACTTAAGTCGTCACAGATAAATATCAGTCTGTCATGTCACACTTAATAGCAAAGAGAGTCATTAAACAAGTCAATAGTGAGTCATACCTCTATTCTTGGACATGACGGACTCCATGAAAAGGAACCCTTGTGACCTTTTAGTTCTTAAGTATTGCAATATTGCGCATATGTAGGTCTTACACGCTCATTTCATTTTCCACCTCTTGCCATGTCATTTCAGATTAATTTGACACATGCAATCCCATTAACTTTCCCTAACAGTAAAACATGTTCTAAAATAATTAAAATAGTGGCATTTATTCATACAAAAGCTTCCCGGAGAATATTTTAAATTACACCTAGGATGTGTGTGTTGCAGGGTGCCTGTTTGTACACACACAGGTATACATCCCGTTCCTGTTCAGACTGAAGACCTTAAGATCCATTCATTCCACTGGAAATGCTATCACTAAACATGACCTGTTCTGTCAGTGTTGTGATAGCATTTCTAATTAATTGCAGAAGCATTCAATTCAGTTAACAGCATTAAGATATGCTGCATATTCTGTTTAGTTTACATGCTGATACAGTAACACTGTTTTCATTAGTAATATAATAGAGCCAGTGTGAATGAAGCTCTTAATTAAAATGCATTCACTTAAACGTGTTAGCAAAAAAGGTAAAATGTAACAAGCCAGCTAACGGACTGTTTAGAGTTCTCATGAGCCCCTAATTGCAACTAGGCAGGAAAGCTACTTTAAGTCATCAGAGAACAGATTACATATTGCTGTGGGTAGTTTGATCTTGAGCATTACTGCTTCTTTGTTTTAAGTAAGTAAAAATTACACCTATTGTAGGGGCTATGAAGGATCTATCCTAATTTTTAAATTCAGTGCTTATGGAGCTTGTGCACCTTCTGTCTGACCTTTTTCTAAAATGTACAGCAGAAATCGTTTATAGATTACCCTGAGACCGTTTGGAGAGCAACCGATCAATTCCACTCTCCTTCTGAAACATAACCCTCCATCAGATGTGGACAGCACCACAAAATATGGGTGGAGTCACTTACAATTTGTTTGTCAGCCAACACCTAGCTCCACCAAGCCATAAATATCACTGTCTGTAGTTAATATCACAGCCATTTTATTGGGTTTGAAGCTGTAGTGACTCTGGACAGTATTTTCAAAACTAAATCAAATGGCAATGAGATCAACCTATTTGGAGAATATATGTGCTTTACAAAGCAGCATAGGCGTGATAGAGGCTGTGGCCCAGACTGAGTTTAACCACCTCCATCATCTTAGGTAACTCTGACAGTTTTGGAATACTAGCACAGCATTAACAATGTTCATTTTTTAAGGTTCATTAATTTACATTTCTTGAGTGCAAATCATATGACACCATACGGTGCAGGAAAAATAAATATATAGCTCAAAGCTAAGGAAAAATGCCATTGAAGTTAGAGTTAAATCTGTGCCCACTTGTCACCTGATTACAGATTCAGATTTTAAAAAGGAGGGGGAGGATAATAATACACAGAAATCACATGAAGTGCTTATTTTCTTCACTGTAGCCAGTAATAATGCATTTCATCACAGAAGAGGTTAAGTGATTTGTTTCACATTTCATTCTGTATGGATTCAATAACATCTTTAAATCTTCAGGGGGAAAAAAATCTTGAAATGTAGAAGAAATACTTAGCTGAGATTATAATAAATAATTAGAACAGTCTTTAGAACAGGCAGACTTTATGATGGACCTCAGCCAGAATATAGTGGGTTTATGATGTTTTAAGAAACAAAAGAACAAAATAATTGGTCAGAATTGTGGATGTCTGCACTGCATTGGACTGGCAGTATATTGTGATATAAATTATGATTATTAAAAACAGATTTTTCCACCATTGCCCCCCTTTTATTCTTTGTCTCAGACACAGGGATCTTCAAGGTAATCTCTGTTGTCTTTTAGGGAGCATATTTATAATTGGTGCGATCTCACTGTAATAATTCTAATAATAGTGACAATGGGTGATTGTTTGTGCTCAGGCCTGCTCATGTGTCACCTGTATCACTGTAATGAAAACAGACTGGGATCCAGATGCAGTTACAGGTATTTAATGACAGAATCCAAAAGGCGTGGTCAGGGACAAAACAGGTCGTCAACGGGAATCAGAATCAATCCAAACCAGAATCCAAAATACGAGAGCAAAACAACAGGCAAGAGGTCAAAACACGGAAACAACACGGTGGAAATGGCAACGGGCAGGCTCAGTAACAACTCATAGAATCAATACCTCACAATGAGGTAACAAAACTGAGTCCTTATAAAGGCAGGGCTTGATTGAGGGAATGAATCACAGGTGTGGTTGAGCCAGGCTGAGCGGGGCGTGGCTGAGCTGGCTGAACGGGGCGTGGCTGAGCTGGCTGACTGGGAGTGGGTGTGACAATCACAAACCTCTCCTATTGTTGGGAGGGATGAAGAATATGGAGATTACAATACAATGACACTCTGAAATATGTACAATAATTGTGTTTTAATTGTGAGCAAAGTGTCACTCAGGTGCTGTCGGCCAGATGGACATAATAGCACCGCTACCCTCCTTACTGAGGAAGACCAGAGGATTGTTGAACACCAAAACTCTTGGCTAATTTAGTGCAAGACTCTCATGCGCTGTAAGCACATTGAATCTGTAACTGCAGATCCTGACATTGCTCATGTGCTTCTCAGCTCAGATCACAATGTTGTACTGCATGTTGTTTGGATCCTTGCTAAATGTGAATATGAATGATCCTCTGCAGGCATGAAGAACAAGATCACAAAAATGCAGTGCAGCTCACTGCTGGGGAAAGGATCTGTGCGTTTTTCCCCCCAGGGTCATGTGGCAGATTAAAGCCCACTGAATTCAGCTGATGTGGGAACGGGCTGCCGGCGAGTATGGGGTCTGACACGGTGGGCCAGGGCCTGACAGCCATGCCCCAGGCGCCGGTGGCCCGGAGGAAACTAAGCCCCCTTTTCCAACATGTAAATCTCAGGGTAATCCGCTAAAGAGGACTGTGACAGAACAGGTCTCCGTGTGCATGCGGAGGTCTGCGCGATGGCTCAAGAGAAGGATTAATCCCATTCTCACCACTTTGATTTCTCGTTCTGGGTGCCCCGTTACCTTGGCACGGATCCCAGAGCGCCCTGACTCTCTCTCCGGGGCGTCAGAATTCAGGCAGCTGCCACGTCACGGACAGCCAATCAGGGAGCTTAAAAGATTTTTTCCCACGAGCAACTGGGGCATTGTGATCGGCTTTTAATCATTCCACTTAATTGGACCTCTGTGATTTGGAGACCTCCAGCTACATAGCACATTGCCACATAATGTTCTAAAAAAAAAAGTAATCCCTGTGTCAAAAAGTGTCATCGGCAAATTTTTCATCCTCATTAGACAAGTTGCTAACCCTTCAGTCTGCGTGAAGAATCTAAGATGTGTAGGATTTCTCCCCATGTTTGAGTAAGAGGTGGAACCTCAACCAGTGCTTTAGGAAATAACACGGTTTGTTTGTCTATCAAAATAAAATGTACAGCGTTTGTTTGACCATAGCAGGCATTCAGTCGATGACAGCTACTTCTAACCCACAAACATAAAGATGGAACACTGTAAAAATATTCCATGCTCAACAGATGCAGGAACCATGACAACCGGGGACCTTATGAAAAAGCAATACATTAAATCTATAAATGAAATATCATTTTATGTGTGTCTAATTGCATATATTCCAGACTAGTTTACTTCCTGCAACTGTAACATAACATGATATGAATATTTTAGTGGAATGTATAGTTGGATTGTTTTTATTGAAAATGATGAGATTATACAGCATGTGTGCAGTAGCACACATAAACATGAAAATATCTGATATATTATCCAATATATTCAGTACATTTGCTGAAATTCATTATATTCATTGTAACTTAGACGTCGTATTTTACCAATTGTTGAGTGAGTGATGGAGCTGTGTCCAGACTGAATACTCTTCCAGACTCTTTCTGCATGTATTCACTCCTCTCTGCCACATCCACAACAGAGAAACACATTCTGCAAACACATAAGGCCTCTTCAGAACGGGAATTTCAACATTTTGTGGTTTTGGAAAACGAAGCTGTTCCGGAATGTGGCTACATTGTGAATGATATAAGAGATGTTTTTTTCATACACTTTATGAATGTACTGCGAGCACTTCTTTGAAATAATGTGAGACATATTGTAAACACTGGGAAACAATGATATAACATCGGTCATTTTGGAAAAAGAGGAGACCACTGAAAAAAAATTAAATTCGAGCTGCCGCAGAACCGTTCTTCATGATCCATCGCTGCCGCAGGGATTGTGGTGAACTGCGCCCTCTAGAGTTTGGTGGAGGCATTCCTGTCTATCATACTGAGAAGAACTTTCATTGGTTAAATTGTTACCGGTTAACTGTTCAAGAGAAAGTTCACACGCTGAAGCCGAAAACAGTGAAAGGGTCTCAGTAATTGTCAGGCTTTCTGTCAGTGCTTGTATATGTGTCTCTCGATAACACTGGCCCCTCTGAGTGATTATGGCTTGATATCTTTTGAGCAGTGCTGGTTTTCTCTTCTGTAAATGGTCAGGCTGAAGTGATTCCCTGACCCGCTGTACAGCAATTCCTCCACCTTCCACATCCAAAACACCAATGCAAGTTTGATGAATCTGCTCAAGTAAGCTGATTCAGCTCTCAGATAGAAATTTAATACATTTTTATTTATGTCATTGCTCGGCAGACACATTTACTGGCCAACTTGCATAGCTCATGTTTTCTGACATGGAATTATAGCCATGCAAAAGCAGTTCAGATTAGGTACCTTGCTCCCGCCTGCAATACCAGTGGCCCACTTGGGATTCAAACCCAATACCTTCTGGTTTATAAATCAAGTCACCCAGCCGCTATGCCCTGATGAACAGCATGGAGAGGGAGAATGACAAGGGACATATCACCAACATACATTTTGAGACACATTTTCACTGCATTTATTCATCAACACAGGAAGGGGACAAGTTTCAATTCCTTTCAACTACACTGTGATATACCAGAGCCAGTACACATATTTTAGACATGCATTCATTTTTAACTGTGTTGAAAATCTCATGCATCTTCAAACAATCTGATACAGTATATTTAACAATTTGATACAGAAGTAAAAAATACAAAGATACAAAGTTGAAATTCAGGTTCGGGTTACAGTCAAAATGTTATTCAAGTTCCTTTGATTTTTCTGCTTTTTCTTCACAGCAGAACAATTCGCCTCTGCATTGCTGAAATGTTTTTTTCTCCTTTCTGTGCCAAAACACACAGCCTCTGCCCTTATGTTTTCAATGCACAGTGTTACCATCGTCTCATTCTTCAAAATGGGCCCCATGGTAATCAATCCATTCACTCGCTCACAGGAAAATAAATAAATAAAATAGACTGCTTAAAAATACCAAAGAATGTTTGCTGGCTATACAGAAAGTACTGACAGTGTTTCATCTGTTTCATCTGTTCCATTGTTTGTCTGTAGCATTGCACTACTGCCCATTTAAGTCATTTCACAGTTGGTATGGACTCAGTCGAGCTTTCGTTTCAAGCTGTAATCTGATTACAATTGATCATAAATTCATAGCAGGAAGGATCACTTCTGTTTAATCAATTAAAATGGTGATGACCCTGCACTTAAAACCATGATATGTGCAGCAGTTCTTTCAGTTCAGGAATTATGGTAATTTTGGAACTTCCTCTAAATTCTTTATCTAAAACTGTGGCCTGGATTTAATCCCACCAAAATACAGTTGGTCTCAAACTTTGACACTTTTAAATTGCTACTTTACTTAGTTAAGAGGACTAAATAGCCCCCATGTGTACAGTAGGACTGTGCATAGTTGAAGAAACTTTGCATCAAAAGAAAATGCTGAAATAAAGCCTTCTGACTCACTAAAATACACTACCTTTTGTCCTTATTTCTCATTTATTATGTTGTTTTTTGTCAATATCTCCCCAGCTCCCTAAAGCAATTCACAGTTGAAAAGAAACGCTCTCATCACCTCCTTTCAGAAAAGAACCAAACTGTCGCTTTGAACTACACTGCGGTTCACGAGGGAGACATCCCATCACTAAATCCCCCCAACCAGCCCCCCTCCCTCCCCTCCCCGTCATGGAAGAATTTTTTACTTCATTGGCAACAAAATTAGCGTTCAAGCAATTCCCCCTCGGTCACTCCCAGCGCATGGCTTATGGGACAGCAGCACCGCTGTCAGGCAGCATCGCGCTGTAAGGGCCGAGGCATGGATGGCCGCACTCCGTGACAGCGCGATGTGTTTAACAGAGCGCAGGCTCGGCGTGTTCCTCGGCGGGCCGGGGGGGGAGCAGCGCCTGAGGCCCCCCGCTCTCGGGGGAGTTGCCATGCCTGCTCTTTGAGGGAGTTCAGGGTTCAGGTTTTTTTTGTTGTTTTTTTTTTGGGGGTCCAGCTGGAGTAAACCATTCTGAGATGTCGTCAGAGTCGGTCCATAAACGCTGGGCAGCGGCCAGCGGAGGTTGACATAAAACACGGCGGCAGCGTCGGGCGGCAAGGCGTGATGGATGAAGCAAAGCAGCGATAACGATACGCGGGACGTGGCGTCTGCCACCCCCCCCCCCCTTCAGACGGAGGGACGAATGAGACGTGATGATGAAGAAACGCAGCAGCCCGCGCTTTTGTTCTCCGCTGCCGCTCCGCAGAAGACGCCCTCGTGTGAAGCCGTGCCATCGTCGGCGCTGCTCCTCTAAAGCGAGGGGGGCTGGAAGTCGGGGAGCCGTCCCAGAAATCTCCCCCGACATCGTGGGACGCGGCAGCGTTTGCGTATATGTGTGTGTGAGCATTGTTCAGAGCGCTGATGTTCTGATGAGGGAAGCCATTTTTGACTAGGCTCTGTTCCAGCTCCAACAGCAATAAATCAAATGTTTCTTTGTGCGTGCGCTGGTTCCGTTTTATTGTTTTTTTCCGTTGTTGACAGTCCCGTTATAAACGGGTCGGGGTGGCCCACGTTGCCCGGCGAGCCGCGCTGGATCCCACCGGCGCAGGCGGCCCCGGCGGGCCGCGGGGGGGCTCGCTCCGCCAGGTGTCAGTGATCTCGCCCTGCGCCTCCCAGTCCCGAGCCGTTGCTCACTTTCTCATGTCCTCTGTCCTCCTCTGTGGTGTAGCTGTCCTCCTCCTCTTCCTCGTTGTCACTCCTCTCATCACCGGTCAGCTACCATCATCAGCAGGAAGCGGGAAGCGGGGACAGGGGGTGGGACAAGAAGAATGGAGCGTGAGAAAACAAGTAATCAGCCTAATCAAGCATTTTTCAATTACACCAGCGGCTCTCAATCTGTGGCCCAGTCAGGATAGAGGGGTGTGGTCTGCCGTATTTGGCATGCTGCAGAGCACAATAAATGACTGACTGACAAAACAGGGATGGTAAGAAGAGGTGAAAATATATACTATTTTGTACTATTAGGAGAGAAACAGCCCTGCGTGAAACAGCAACATCAACCTTTCTCGTCCTGTCTCACAAAATAGGGTGGAAAGCATTTGATAGCTGGGCGGTGCGAGGTGTGGGTGGTGTGTTCTGGGCTGCACGTAAAAGGTAAAAGGGCTGAGGAGGAACCGCCGATTTAGATGATGACTGGCTGCCGCAGGGGTGGGGACGGCGACAATCAGGCGGATGACAAAGTAATTGGAGCCCCCCGCTGAGGCGCTCCGCGCGGCTTCGTGGCCCCGCGTTGTCCCCGGACGCCCGTGACAGCGCCCTGGGATGAATGGGCTCCTTTTGAGAAGCCCACTCTTCTCGCTGTGCCCCGAGGTGAAAGGGTTCCGAGCCCCTCAGCGACACGACATTCCATCACCGACGCGCACAAAAGGCCGCATGCCTCTCCCTCTGTCGAGCAAAAAAACACGCTCACTGAGGGAAAAGAGCTGAAGCCCTCGCACTGTTCGTTCTCGGGTGGACTGCCAGATTCTCACAACACCGCGTCTGGAATTCGAGCTCCAGTGTGTGGCACCTTTGTCTGCAGCGTGCGTGCCTGTACTTTGGACTAACCGCATCGAGGGGGTATTTATGTAAATCTTCAGCCAGGGAACAAACCTTCTTTTCCCCCCCGAGACGTGAACTCTGCACGCCACGCACCGAATCACAGAAAATTAGGCTCATCAGAGCAACAGCCTGTTGATATTCTTATGGAGTGTGGCAATTGCGTCTGGCGCGCTCACAATTGCATTTGTCAGGGAACAAGTACCTCGCCAATCCCATCATAGCTAATTAGATAATGTTCTAACGGCTCATCAGTTTACATGGACCGCGGGCCGCAGCAAACAATGGAACAATGTAAACGAGGGGTGGGGGCGGTGGCGGGGGTGCGATGAGGCCCACTGGCAGCAAACAGTGAAATCAGATCCAGGTGGGGGGTGGGGGCAGTGACGAGACATCCCAGACCACGGCAGTCTGACTCGCCATTAGCCAAGAGGAGAAGCAGGACACGCTGGAGCGGTCCTCCCATCTCATACCATGACTTGTCCTTAAAAGCATCTGGCAGATGGATGAATAACAGTTACTTTTTGCTGTGCTATTTAAACAGCACATCCACCAACAGCACACATGAGCAAGAGCATGCCAGTGCAGTGTAGAACACGCAATGGTACATAAGCTCTCATAGATCTTTAAAACACCAGCCTTTACCATGATAATATACAGTGACTGAGGGTCATACAAGAGTTAAGTGGCTGCAGTTGCAGCACCACACTTTCCACAGTCTTTTTGTTTTGCAAATAGATGCAGTCAACCATTTGTTTTATGCTGAATGATGAGCTAAAACATGCTGGAGCACCACTCATACTAATAATATTTTTGTCAGCCAGAAACTACCATATTACTTCAAATAAACTCTTCCATTGAATGAACACTGTTTGCAATAAACAACTGGCTGAGCTATGCCAAGGATTTAAACTTCCCTTCTCATGTGATCTTTTTTTCAAGAGGAAAGAAAGGAAAATCTCATATTTCTCTATTCTTTTGTTAATGTTTTTATTCATTCTTGGAATTCAACTTTGTTTTTTTTTCCCTGCCAAATATATCGGGGTTACTGGAGGCAGGCAGCTGACGCACGTGCAAGTCATCTGAACTGAGAACTATTAGTACCAGCAGTGACCCTTGAAATACATGTCTGACCAGGAGACCTGCAGCCTCACAACTGCTGAAGTCCATGTCAGAGACCTCCAGAGCACTCTGTGTAAAATATCCAGGCCACTTAAACCAGAGAACATGTCTAACATTCCCAAATAAAAATGAAATTTTCATAGCCTTGAATTATTGATCATCAACCTGATTTTTTTTTCAGTTCCTTCAAAACACATAACTACTGCTCTATTTGTATTCCACAATATTACATTATTAATATGATACACAATGTACCTTTTCAGGAACAGTGTGACTTGACATTGTTAGAGGCAAAACCCACGTGCTGAATAATAATGACCTGAGAAGGAGTGTGAAAAGCAAGGTATGCAGGTAAATGTTTCACTTTCCACCTTGCCTACAGGTAGGTTTTTCTTGACTGGATAGCGCATTCTAGGAAGTTGTTTGTGAGCAGTACTTACACTTACTTAAAATGAAGAGTTAAGCGTTTCTCACCTGCTGAAGGGATAAGGAAGTAACAGAGCTACCATGTCACAATGGAGCTGCTTTTCAGGTTCCTCACACAGCCTCTCCTGAGGTATAATCCTCATTCGCTTTGTAAGCGACAACACAACGTGGAAAGGCATTGCAAAAGAATATTTCAGTGTTCACAGGACTATGACTACTTTGTCTCCCAGTTACCAAAGAGGTGACCTACACCATCCCAGGACTTTACCATTTGCCTGTTCTCCTCTGTTGTCATAGCCCCCATCCCCCCGACAACCCCCGTTATTGTGATTAATGTTCACACAATATAAAGACTGATTAATAAACAGAGCTGGAAAAAGCCAAAATAGGGCAAAAAAGGTTTCTCTGCAGCCATAGACAGGTCATCTTTGCCAACCATATCTGGACACACTCGCTTACATACAGATTTACTTACATTCCCAAAGAGGAACTTCTTCAACATGCGAAGTATGAGGTATGCCCAGAATATGTGCAGGAGAAGAAGGACTACTAGCATTACATTGAAGAAGTAATATCCAAAGAACGGGGGGTAGCTCAGTACTGGGTAGACCCACGTACAGTGGATGATCCTAAAACAGCAGAGGTTCAGAAAGACTGTTAGCAACATCTCACAGCTGAACACATCAGTTAGAAGATAACCCACAAAGGACAGTCAAACTACAGAATATCACAGATGCATTTTTCATGTTCTTTCCAAATGTGAAGTGCCAGCCTGCAGTCGCTACCATTGTTCTACAATGTGGCCAAGATATCAGAAGCACTTTGACATTACAATCATGGTAACATATGTTCCCATTTATAAGCAGCAAGCAGTAAGCATACCTTGTATGAACCAAATGCTTGAGATAAAAATGTCACGCATGCAGCTATAAGGTGGGCTTCAGAGTGATTTAATGGGAAAACTATAGCAGCACTTGTAAGCATGCATTGCACAGTGTTTGTAATATATAGGGTGTTTAACAGGAGTGTTGGAACAGTGAGTGCAAATCATTTTTAACCTTACATGCTTATCCTTGAAAGCCAGGCTACATTATTAACGCTTGTGTAATTAAACATAAGCCCACACGCGCACGCGCACACACACACACACACACACACGCACACACGCACACATGCACACACACACACCACACACACACACACATACACACACGCATATTCTGATAGAAGTCTTACCAAAAAGGGAAGATTATTAATCTAGTAATCATGAACACAACAGCAAATGCAATGAAGAGTATGTTGCAGGTTTTCTCCCACTTGGCATAGTTGAATACCTTTGCAGACTGGAAAAAAAAAAAAAGAAATGAAGATTATAGCCACCATACAGAAATTCGAGACACATATATACTGTGAACCCCCACACAGGCATAAACATGTACGCATAATATTTGTTAATTGTGTGTTCATTGTCTTTTTGGGTGTTAATTGTTCTCATCTGAATTTACCTCAAGCAAAACATCCGAGGCATCGTGAACAATCATCACCAAAGTTCCAACACGGATATAATTGGCACACCATGAGAAGGACAAAAGAGTCAAGGTTGCAAAATGGTGGATAATTTGCTCTTTAAAGTCCTGGCAAGAAGAAGAAACACAAAAGATGCAACACAAATCAGATGCCAAGCACTTCAAGGACCGAACTGAAGTTATTTGTGGTTATTAGTATACAATTTCAGGGACGAAGAAGTGGCATTCCATGTATTTTCAATCTCAAATGTTCCCAAGACTCTGACATCTAAAAAACAAACCAATATCAATAAAAAATGTCTGAAAACCTCATTACACTGTTAAGAAACCTACATGGAAAATGCAGTATTTAAAATAAATATGGCTTTGTAAGAAGCATGCAAAACCTTTGATACTTTGGTTTCAGCTAAAGCTTATAACTCAGAAAACAGATTTCTGATGTAAAGAATGAACAAAGGATTTTGAAGGTCCATTTGGCATATGAAGAGGAAAAACATGCTGATACTTGCCTTTCTTTTGATGTCAAAAGCAACGCTTAGCAGCAGTGAACCATAAAAGCTCATCTCTATGACGTAATACCAATACTGGGATTCAAGCATTGACTGCAAAAAAAGCAGAAATAAACATTAGCTTGTTATCATCATAATTTTTTAATGATGAATACAGGATATCATGTCCTTTGTGGATATGTGGATATGTAAACTGTCATTTTAGGGGCAGCACAGAATACATACTAATTTAGCTGTTTTTTGTGGGGGTTTTGCAATGTTTTTATTTTTTGCTTCTAAAATAACACCTAATCCTACAACAGCTATGCCAATTTGGTTGACATCACAATTCTACTGATTGGGGCTTGGCACTGAATGAAGAAAACAGCAGGATTCATTCCAGAAAGTAATTCCTCTCCTTGTAAAATAATGTTGTATTTCTAAATAAGGATTGGAACACGGTTTATTTTGGAACTGAAGTGAGGATTATGGCCAGATTTACACATACAGCCGGTGTTGTAAATTTGAGTATCGCGTGAAACCTTTATCAAACTTGAGTCAAGGCCATTAAAAAGGTTATGTGATATATTCATAGTCATATTGGTACTAGCATTACAAGGGCCACATAAAAACAGAAATATGAACTAATATCCAGGGATCTAAGACCTTTACTGTTGGAGATCTGAGGTTTGGAAAGGAGAACAGTTCGTGTTTTGTGTTCTGAGATTTGAAACTCTCTCATAAACAAGGATAGTTTACACACCTGTTTTGGAAAACCAGACCATACTTCTCGAGTGTCATAAAACCATGGTTTCTGGAAAACAGACAGAACTATATATAAACACAAACCAGGTCATCGAAATATGAAAGAGGAATAAAAAAACTTACAGTCAGTTTAGATGGCATATATACATAAGCCTTATTTCTCAAGTGACATACCACCAACCCTCCTTCACCTGTGCCTGTATTGATATTCTCATAGTTCACTACATCAGTCTGCCTCTAGGGGGCGAAACATGGAGAAGCATGACCTGCTTCAGGCTGGGGTTTGCCCTGATTCCCATTCAATCGACCTGGATAATGCAGCCGGATCAGTCTGTCTCTCCACCTGTCAGAAGGGGAGTGTTGTGCTTGCCCCAGCCACAGCTGGGTCAACTACAATCCAATTAGGGGAAATGAACAAAAATCCTTCCCTAGACAGGACCACAGTGGTCAAGGACAGCTACATCTTAAGAGAAGTCCCCATCAGGAAACAGGACCACTCTCCTAATGTGGAATTAGATTTGACAAAGAGAGTTTCCTCTGTTGCTGTTGGGTCCCAGTGCAGAGTAGCTATCTAAGAGCTCATTCAGGGCAGCTGATCCAGCAGCTCCAACAGTAGTGTAGCTGAGGACTTGCCAGTGCTTGTTGGAGTTGGGGGGGGTATAAACTCCTCTCAAGTTCAGACCTCTCCTCTGTGGGACTCCAGTTGTGGAACATGAGACATTCTAACAGGAATCACTGAACATTTAAACAGCAAGTTGGGGCGGTGAATTTTGAGAAGTATAGACAACAGTAAATACAAGCTGTATTTAAAAAATTAGGACACAACACTGGTCCTCACATGTGGTATAGGTTTGAACTGAAATCAAACAACTTACATGAAATTCTCAAAATGTCTCTTTTTTTCTTTGGCTTGACTTTGTACCGGTACACATTATGCTCTGTGTTTTGGCTGAATATCAAACGCCTAGGTGCACCTCGCCAGGTCCTCGCACAAGCACTGACAGACAACGACCTCTGGACAACCCCTCAACCCTCATTACTCCCTTTCTCATAAATCAGTTGGGAGGAAGGTTATAATGCTCATTTATACAGCTCTTCTGCTGTTGTTTTTATGCGGATCACACATCAGTGCTCCATGTATGTTTAAAGGTGACCCAGGTTCAGGTATCTTGCAGAATCTGGGAACTAATTTTACATTTCTTGGAATATAAAAAGAGAGAAAATATTTGAGAATGATCCACAGGAAAAGCATTGTAACTGGACATACCAAGCACACATAACATCAATGGCAGAGTTGTAATTTCTTTGTATGTCCAATCAAACACTTACCCTGGGTTTAATTTTCTCAAAGAACAGCCCTTGGCAGCATGCAAGTAAAAGTGAAGGTAAAAGAGGTGAGTGACCTCTCCGACAGCAACGCCTCGAAGCACAGTGCCGCACTGTGTCCGTCTGTCTGGCCACCCTAAAAAGTCTGCTGTATTTCTGTCAGACCCCAGTCACACTGCTGGAACTCTCGGGCCAGAGACATAAATCAAAACTTAAGTCTTTAAAAGCTGTCTCCTCCGGTGACACCGTAATGGCTGCGAAAGTGGGGGGCGTTATGAATACAGAAGTGGATCATTCATCACTGGCGTTTTCGCACTGTCACACTCAGGTGCTTGCGACGCCGGGAGTCCAGCTGGTCAGAGATGGAGACATGATTAATGGCCGCCTGGCTCTCTGGCGGAGCTGGTCGCCTCCCCTGTGCTGCAGGAAAACAAGCGCCTCGCCAGAGAACGGGGAGAGAGCTTCTGGACCTGACCTCTGAGGCGAGTTTGGATGCTTACGAGCGATCATGAGGTAAGCAGGAACAAGACACAGTGAACACCTACCAACAAGGCCCATCATTCAAAACACACAGACCGCACCCAGAAGAACCGTTTAAAGTTCATGCAGTTCGTTCTGTGAAAATTAAATCCATAACATTCCAAAAAAGTTTGAGAGATGTCTCATTACTGTCAGGTTTCCCTGTGGAAGCACACTGCGTACATCCACAGCAATGAATCTGCACAGCCTTGCACAACGAGACTTCAAAGTCTTAACAGCCAAGGCATACTCACATCATAAAGAGCAATGAGTCCTCCAATGAACGCAGAGATATAGAACACAAACCTCCAGCTGCAGAGAAGAAAACAGAGGACCTTTCAGACTGTCTTATGTTTCCGACCTAAGCTTACAGGTGCCATGATGAATAACTGCAACAGGTAAATGGACAATTACAATTACTCCTTAAAAGAGAATCTCTGTACTGTATCTAATTAAATTCCATCTATCGGCAGTAAATCAGTGAAGATGTTATCATACCACGCCTCTCTGAATTTCCTTAGAACTCCGGGCCTCTCCTGGTTGCGTCTCCTCCGAAACCACCGCTCCACCTGCCTCCGGGTCCAGCTGCATTTCTTTGACAGGCCATCAATCTCTGACTGTGAGACAACTGTCAGGTCAGTGCTGGAAACAGAACCTGTGGTCTGGTCAAATGCAGGATCCACTAAACACATCTGCTATTGATCTGAACTCTCATATTTACATGACCTGACATAGGTAGCACACAAAAGGGCAAATGGGGTCATGTTTAATTTTTTTCATCAAAAATATGAATACTATTGACTTAATGTGCTGCACATGTAGTGAATGCAATACTGCTGCACAACCAATTTACTATAAAAGACCAAAATCCAAAAATTGCAGATTTTTTTTTATTTTCATTTTAATATTTCATTGCAGTAAACAGAAGGTAAATAAAACTGTAAATAGTGTGGTGTTGATTTACTGTTTGAATATTTATAAAACTGTCAACAGGCGTTTTAAATGTCGGCAGGGACATGGAGAGTCCCATAAGGATGTCAAAGAGACTCCAGCTAAGCTTCGGAGTGTTTTGAATGAAATCAGGGGTATCGGTGGTGTCTCATGGTGTTAAAATGAGAAGCCTTGATTATCCCATCAAAGGGATCCAGGGCCCATTAACGATGATATTCACAGCAGGGGGGCAAGCGCGGAGACACATCTCCTTTTAACTTGTGCACTTAATGTGGAGAAGTGCTAATGGGCGGCGGGCCCGCATTACAAAGTCGCGTGCCGGGATGGCGCAGCCCCCACGGCTATCGTTCTTAACCATATAGGGATTCAGAGACTGCATCATTAGCCTCCAGCACAGATTTAGCTTGGCTCAGTGGTGGACATCAATGCTCTGGCTCAGGGTGGGTTTTGTATAAGACAGCAAAAACTACACTTCTATACACAACACTTAGTTCTGATGACAGCAGCTTAGTACATTTGCGGCGGCATGGTGCATCTAGGGCAGGGGGACGTACCTGTGCTGGGTTTCTGGAACGGGACCAGAAATGTTCCTCCAGCACGGGGTTGTAAGCAGCTCTCTGCTGCACCTTCTCTCGAATTCCGAAGGACGCTGCCACAGGTGTGGCGATCAATCTGGAAGAAACAAAAGCGCGAATCTGAAGCCAAGCCGCATTCCTATAAATCAGGAAAGAAATGTAATCTTCCTGTTGGAACAATAGGACTAGTTTTGTGTTGTACAAAGGAGTGATCAGTGGGTAGAGTCCAGCAGGGGAAGACTGTAATACCTTTGCTGGAAATAAATCAGCAAGGCAACTACGCTTTAGAAGTGGGGACACCTATGCATGGTGACTAATGATTTTCCAATTCACCCTATCTGATTGTAGTTACATGCCAGTAAAGAAAAATATCTTTGTATAAACAACTATGTCAATGACACAGACCAGCTATTAAACATTCTGGCCCTAAATTTTAACTCAGGATAAATTATTCACATAATTGTCAGTTAGCCAATACAAATAAGTTCCATTCTTACAAACAAAAAAGGAGCAATAAACTATCAAGTAATTAGATATTTGAGAGGAAACTGCTTGATATATGGCTAACATTTACGATAAAAGCATGTTTCAAAACAACACATACACAATTACCTAATAACAAACTAATGTCATTTAAAGTGTCTATTAAGAACTCAGTGTCTTATATGCTACAGTTTACACTGAATGTTGTATTAAAACTAATATTACATAATACCTCTGTTGTCAATTTGATGTAAATACATGTATGTAACTTACCTTTCAAACAGGTATCTCATTATAAGAAATGCCATGGAGAGAGGAACTGTTACATATAGATCTGACACTTTGGCATATACTCGTCCCTCCTTGTCCTCAAGGTCTGACCATGTCAGATTCACAGGCAGCCATATACGATCCCACCAAAACCACTCGCTGATTGTCTGCAACATCCTGACACTGGAGAGAAACAGATGAGAACATCATCACCACACCAGGCTTCATATATGAAAATTCCTCTGAATTAAGTTCTGACCACAGATTTGGCATACGGCAAAGCCATTACAGGTGTGTCCGTGGGCACACATTTCGAGTCTCTTATTTCCAAAACAAATATTTGAACAACAGTTAATTAAAAAAAGTCCTCACCCCTTTCTCAAGCTCTCCCTACACCTTTTGTCCGAGTGTCACTAAAAGCAAATGGAGTTGGTGGTTTTGACCAATGAAAGCCAAGCCTGGAGCCTAGCAACAGACACTTGAATGGGAGGCTGGATAATGAACAATGTTAACTGCCTTTTTTTTCTCAGATGAGGAGATCAGGCAGAAAATTTTCACACTGGTGGAAAAAAAAGCCCCAAAGACTGGTTTATCCGCAGCTGATGTGGGCAAAACACCGTTGCTGAAACACACAACACCGCACATAAGGGAACCACGCTGACCTGACCCGTATAGACTGATCCTGAGAGCATGTTGAAACACAACAAAACTCAATCCCTCTACCTCTGGGGGAGGGGGGGAAGTTAATCCCTACAACATGGCAACAAACCGAGCATTCAACAAATCATTATTTTAAGAGCCAGCCACTACAAAACCTGAGCACAGATATCTCTGTCGGAGTACATTAAAACACTTAAGGATACAGCCATAGGAATATGCATAGGAACAATTGCCACTGAGACTTTATCTGGGACTTGACCTGTACCAGAGAGTCCTTTGGATGTGCCCAAACCCTGAATGTTAGGTGAGGAAGAGAGTAGGACATGTAGTCCCTACTCTTCCAATGTATATTGTATGGTGCTCCAAGTTTCAGACTCTGACTCAGGTCTGGAAGGAACTGAAAATGTTCAATATCAGTTCCATGACGCAGACAAACAATGTGTGGCATACACTATTATTTTACATGAACCTGTATACTGTCTCATTATAAGCCTAGTTCCTTAGCCACCACAACAGACCATAATAAATGTATGGTTCAGGAGTGCACCCATCTAATAGGCAGGTACAGCAACGCACGATACCAGTTCATGCTTGAGCACATTTGGGGGGGAAGACAATGAGGAACAAGGATTCCACAACAACAGACACAACCTGAGAAGCGGTTGTGAAATAAGCGTTATGTTGTCTGGCACACAATACTCTCATGTTTCTGTCAGACAAGATAATCACCGACAGTAACCAGTAACAACCTGACAAAGGTCATGGTTGTGGTACAGTGTAAATGCGAGACATTGAGTTTAATGGTTTTTGGAGAAAGCAAATAACTTCCCTGCTCTTCTTGTATCATTTCACGCATCCTGGATAAAAATTTACATAAAATCACAATGCAGAGGAATACTTTGAGCCGTCAGGAAAAAAAAAAAAACTCAAAGGGACTATTTGACACGTATTAAGATCTGTTCAACAGCTCCTTTCCCAATGGTGGCCACATGGAGGACGTCTTTTCTCATCAGTGCTGCCAGAGTTCTTTTCAGCGGGGAGAAAAAAAACTTCAGCTCAGCACATTTCCAGCTGTTGCATCCTCGCCAGCAGGCTGCATCAGGACATCCAGCAGTGACAATTAAAAAATAATTCAAAAATGAAAGTCGCACAAAAGAAACCACTTACACAATCAAATCGCAACGGGAGCCTTCAAAGTTCCTTTGTTATACTTCTAACGCAGGCATGTGCAATTTGTTGGGAGTTTGGATAAATATCCCCATAAATATCTATTAAAGCTGGAAAAAATTAACCTGAGCTTCCTGGAACATCCATACTCCAGTGTAAAGACGCCCTCTACTCCATATCAAGTCACTGCAATAAATGATCAAACATTCTGTACTGTATATTTACAGGGCTGGACCTCTTCTGGGAGTCACTCCTTTTCCTCTTAATAATTCACCTGCCCCTCCCACGCAGGCCAGCGATTTAGCCTTAGGGATATATTTCCGCCACCCTTCACAAGCAATGCAAACATTCCCAGGATGTTAGAGGATTCCTCATGAAAGATCATAATCTTAAAACTGCTTGATAGGCTTGGTTCAAGAACACAGTTGATTTTACCCTTCAACAAGACAAATAAATAACATTCTGTACTGGCAATGCTGCTACATGGGATTTATGAGAATTGACACATTTGTCTGGTCTCTTGCTGAATGGTCACACAGTCTGTGTCTGAGATGTTAAGCGATGCTAAAACTGCTAGAATACTTAAGCTTGATTATTCAAGGTAATTAAGGAACATAACAAAGCTACCAAACTTTGAGAACCACCAATTTACAATTTGCATCAGTCCATTTTACAAAAGAGAGCCAGTGTTTACATAGCAGGTATTACAGTGTATTAGTATCCATGAGGATCTGGCCCTCAAACACAAGCATGCCTCAAAAGCTTGGAAACAAAAGCAGATTGAGCACTCAGCCATTAAAGTCTGATTAGCTCTTATTTGGTTAGATTTTCATAGAACATTGGTATGGCATTTGGGAAAAAAAAATCAAGATTCAGCATCTATGGCCAGCAAGTTAATTAAACTTGCATAAGTAGCTGACTTGAGTAGAGTAACTATTTTAGTATTATTTTCCTAAGCAGACAATCAGCTTTGCAAATCTGAATGCAGGCCACCCAAAACAGTAAAATCAGCCATTTGCATAAAGAAAGGTGTTTTTCTCTAGAGAAGTATAAACAGTATAAAGCTTGGAGTGTACGCACAACCACGTCCGAACAACAATGATTAACTCACCTTCAGTTTTTTCTCCTTTAAAAAACAACAGTTTTATGATTCTACTGATAAACAAGAAAATATATTGAAGAGCATGACACTTTCTTCCCACAGAAAGTGAACTACAGTTCTGACACTGAGGTACTGAGTACTGTGTGCGTTTCCTTGTCCTCTGAATTGAATTTGTGACAGGCGACACCATGGGAAAGCAGGTAAGGTAGAAAGAGAGAGGCTTTTCAAACCGGTACGTGACTACTCTCATTTCTGCTCAAAGGACCTCCTATCCACCAAGCAGTTCCCTCCTCAAATCCCATGCCCCGGGAGACAGAAAACTGGTTTACCTGACCGCCTTCACCTGCAGGGGGGAAGAGAGCCAGAGGAATAGCTGTTCTCAGTTAGGGCCGCTGCTTAGACAAACGCTGCGGAAAGCCCTGGAACAGGAGGGCACGACAACACAACACCCACCCCGGCAGGCACCCTTTGTTTGAAATTCTTCAGGGTCACGCCCAGCCAGGTTGTAATTTACGTTTGTTTTTTTTTCTTTCCCTCAAAGCCAGCCCAAGTGACGTTTGCTGGCTAACGTCACATAATGCCTCACCTGCGGAGAAACATGCCTGTGGGTGTTCACTTTGTCTGAGGTTTGCATTGTCCTCTTGACAGAGAAATGAGGTAATTATATAGGGACTCATTCAAATGGTAGTTCCTCCAACAAAATAGTAAAGAGAAACAGGAGGCGCACAGAGGAATATTGAGGTTAAAAGGTAGGTAAATGGCTACACTGAAAAAAAACACTAAGGCAATACACAATTGATATGCATATTCCTTATTTTATTCTTAGGAAGTGTTTAGCAAATTATTCTATCTCTGTTCTTCTAAAACACAGTGACGTCAGGTGTGTGTTGTAACTCTTGCATATGAGTTTACAGAGGGTGTGCTTCTGAATCAAACACGATAGAAGCTGTGATCTCAGCCTGGATAGCTTTTAAGGTCAGAGCTTACACCTCTGCTGAGGCTTGAATCAAACTGATGTGCAAGTACGCCCCCTGGACAACAAACCGGTCAACTGCAGGCCAAACAGGATTCCAAAGCCAGTGGACTTTCAAAGACATGGGACAAAAATAAAAATGATAACATCTATTTAAACAGCTGTGGCTGTTATGACTTCATTTGACTTGTCACACTTAACATGTCATTAAAGGTAAAAAAAAAAAAATACTGTACTGGGTAGGTTGTGATTGTTGTATTTCTGTCAAACCAACATCCAACAACCAATAACTGACTTCTTACAGTATGCACTGAAATTTATCACTGATTTTAAGCAGTCCGAGACTAATAGAGAACATGTTCTATACATGTTCAATTTTTCATGAAAACACAGCACCACTCAACTCCAGTCCTGGTGGGCTGTATTCCTGAAATCTGTTCCGCTACCTTTAAATCACTGACATTCTCAAAGCTTTGGAGAGAAGCTGCACTGAGACAGTTATTACTGGACTCAGGTGGTAAAGTGCCTGACTTGAACAAAATCCTGCAGAAACCGCAGCCCCGGAGAGCCAGGAAGGAGCCGTCCTGATCTATGGTCAAAAACAAAAGAACAAAAAATACAATTTGATACGGCACCAGATTTTCTTACAACTGTATACACAAAACAGACATGAACTTTGTGACCCGCCCTCTCACTCCACTCCCTGTGTCTCAGCACATGATAGAGATTAAGATCCCTTCTGTACTTTTGAAGGTAGAGCCATGCTAAGAGAACTCCACCCGCTCAGTGACACGCACACAGTCTCAGTACATTACTTCCAGACTTCTTGGAAAACCAGCGCCGACTGGAGCTTCTTCAACACTGCGATCCACATCCCGGTCTGCTCTTTGCCTCGATTTGCATCAGCAGTTTCAGGAGCGAGGCCGGCCTGTAGGGAAAGAGATTCCTCTGCTGCAGCCTGGCTACAACTTTTCTCAGCTCCGTGAGACACGTGACTGTTCTCGCACACAGATCGGGGGGAGTCGGTTGGTGATCGTTGGCTTGCTTCACTGCATGGTCTGCTCGAGACAAAGACTGCCCTCCCACCCTGGCGCGGTCAAACCCCAGCCTTTCGTTTCGTGCTCTGCCCAAAGGGCATTCTGACGCACTCTGCTCCTCTAATTCTGAATCGTCTGAGCTCCCATAATCCACCAAGCAGGGGACAGAGGAT
Source organism: Megalops atlanticus (assembly GCA_019176425.1). NCBI lineage: Eukaryota > Metazoa > Chordata > Actinopteri > Elopiformes > Megalopidae > Megalops > Megalops atlanticus. The sequence goes on from CM032885.1 coordinate 14,957,895, forward strand.
TGGGTGATCCCGCTGGCAGGAGACTGGTGGCACCGGGGACCGGTCTGATTAGCAGGGGGTTCTGATCCGGCTTTCGGAATCATCGTGGACGGATGTTCAAACACTGAGCTCCCCTTTATCGGTTCCCCCGAGTCGAATCCCTGGACGTACTGACAAACACGGCAGAAATCTTCCCAGTTTTCCCTCAGGAGCTTCAGATACCCCACAAAGTACTCAAGGAAGCAGGTCTCTGAGGAGATCAGGAAGTCTAGGAGCACGGAGTGGTCAACGCAACACTTTGGAGCAGGAAGATGAAGTGGCAGTGAGGGTTGCAGCCAGTGCCACAAGGGTCCTGTGCTGAAGCAGCATTCACTCTGCAGGGAAACACAAGCATAGGGCTAACTGAGGGCCCTCCTCCCCCAAACCCCTTAAAGGTGACCCCCAGAGGGATTCTTTGCAAAGCAGTATCCCTTGTAATTATAGTATTTCATTAAGTATTTCAAAATAAAACCAAAGGAAAGCATACACTAAGTAAAAGGGAGTTTTATAATTGCTCTATACATCCTACCAAACATTTTCTCTCTACATGACATTGCTTTACCACCAAATTGCCATGTGCAACTGTGACACAAAATAGCACACGTGTGAAATGTCATCAGCATCCCCTCACCCAGGAAACTATCACACTTTTATTGCATATTTTCTTTTGCTTTCAGTGCAGTGGAAATAATGCCTTTGCTTGATGAACCAGATAAAACAAAATGTTCTTACCTCCTCTGATACAGGTACAGCACCATTAATGTCTTGGCTGCCTCCATCATATCATCGTCCTGCTCTCCGAACACCAGTGACACCCAGACGCAAGGGTGACAGAGCTGATGGCTTCGGGTCAGATGCTGGTTCAGGAACAGCATCAGTGGCCCCAAATAGCTCTGAATGTCCAAAGTACCTGGAGACACAGAGGGAATGCAGGATCCATAAAATAAAGACATACATGTGCAAGCAACTGAACCTGAAAATTGAATAGGACTTTTAATAAAACTGATTATGAAGCAGTGTATGACAAAAAAGTTCTTCTCTAAGCAAATATCGCCCCCTCCTGTTAGATAAATGCACAGCAAAGCCTTTCTTGGTAATCTGGCTGTGACACAATCCATGTTTGGAGTTCACTTATAGAATTCTTGGTATGACTTGGCAAAAAAAAAAAAAACACAGCATGCTTTGAGCAGATAAATCAATCTCATTGATGGCTTACCTTCATCACCTTCCTGAGTGACATGCTGGACTTTGTATTCCAAGGACTTGAGTAAAACCAGGCTGACTGCCCTAAGCATCAGAAAATCAGGTCCCTCGCGACTACCAGGGCTTGCCACACCAGTGCCCCCGAACAAGCTGGGCTGGGTACTGACGGAGATGCGCTGAACCCAGCCCGAGCGCACAGACTCTAACACACTGTCCGCCAGAATCCACATGTCTGCAATCAGGTGACTGTCACCCTGCGTTGAAGACTGCAGCTCTGCTGTACACAGGTCCTCTCCAGCTTTTTGCAGCAGGCTTCTTTTCAGCAGCAGCAGAACTTTCTTTTTCACAGAATAGTGAGCAGGGGAGTCAGCTAGCTGCAGCAGCACGGATGCCTGCAGGTGCAAAAGCCTCTGACTCATGGTGCAGGTCTGTAGTTTGACCCTAGCAGCAGTGAGCATTTCAAGTAGATCAGTAAAAGTTGTCTGGATAACCTCTATATGATAAGTGTCACTTGGATATGCAACAGTGGCAGAACCTACTCCCCTTTGAGACAGAAGTCCCGTGTACAAATCAGGCAACACGGGGTCAAATGCTATGAGCAGCTTCTCCAGCAATTCTGAAGAAAAATAATAGAGAATAGAAGAGAAAAGCAATAAATCAAACATTGCTTCTGGAGTGCGTACACATATACAATCATGTGGGTCCATCTATTTTGATGTGAATATATAAGTGGACTACATCAATGTATTGCCATGTATACAGGTCTGCATTTCATGCAAGTGCATGTGCTTTTAAAGGACTGCAGTGTTTGTTCTGTGTAACTTAAGAGACATTCACTTTACATACCTCTCTTACTGTTGTATGTTCCTTTCAGCACTCCTTTCAACACAGCAGTCAGAGACCACAAACACCCATCCAGCTCGCGACAAGGGCATCCCCTCCGAAATGTGTTTAAGCACATTTGTTGCCACACACTGTTAAATGAATTCTATTGAAGGGAAAAGCATATGTTAGCATTTAACTATAATAAAATATAAATATAATTATATACTGGATGACCACAGATCAGTCCAGGGTAAAAAAGTGAAATGGAGCTTCAAAGACAGACAAAGGAAATAAACAAATACAACATACGTATTAAGGAACAGAGAGACCGTTTGTTTACAAAGAGACGGTGGGATACAGCGACAGAGACAAACAGTGTGACACAGGAGGTGGGCAGTGAGCACTTGCACTTTTACTCCTAATGTCAAGCAGTGAACTAGAGAACAATTCATACTGGGAGAAGCTTTAAAACGAGTAGCCACAATGAGCAACGGACACATTAAGACCAAGCGCCCACATCGTAAGAGTTTGTAATCCTAGTGTTTTTTTTTCTGCAGTACACAAGTGTAAACAACTACATGCGCTCTCCTACGGTTACACAATACTTACAGATTCCTGGAGCTGAAAAAGCACTATCGATGACACACACTTTGCAGCTAAGTGAGACAATATCTTCTCCTGGATGCAAAAAAGGGAAACCTATGAAAACAGAAATATATATGGATTTTTTCATAATGGAAAGACAATCTTATAGCCTATGACTGGCATAAAACAATGCAATATTTGTGTAGCCACTCGTTCATAGGTGTCGTTTAAATGTCCATAAGAAATTAGTGCTGGGCGGTATACCGGTTTGGGCGGTATACCGGTTTATCCGGTATACCGGTTTTAATTTCCCTTATGGTATGTATTTTTCATATACCGCCATACCGTACCATAGCTGAAACAACTAAAGCTGCATTTTAATCGAAGGCGAAATTTCGCTTCGCTTTCCTCGCGAAAAATGAACAAGCGAATTTCGCGCAGGTCACAGCAAGCATTTTTGATTGCCAAGGCTGCTAGCAAGTTGCTGAAGAGCGGGGACATGGCTTCTAGCCCTACTTGAAGGTGATTGGCTTTCACCAGGCGAAATTTTCGCTCCAGTTGAACATTTTTTAACTCAACCCATGCGAACGCTCATTTCGCCCGTTTCGCATTGCTGGCAGTTTCGCCGCGATTAACTCCACCCATTCGCCTCCTGCCATGGACTTTTCATGCATTCCTGTCGCTGGTAAATTTCGCTTCGCGTTCGATTAAAACGCAGATCGTCAGTTTGTGTGCTTGCGAAAGCTACAACGTTAGCTTGTTTCCTTAACAAGGATGGCATTTATCGATTTAAATTACGTTAAATGCTCATGACATGTCACAGCTTTTGTGAGGTCTGTGTTCTAAACGTTATTGTTAATTGCACTCAACCTAACCTAAAAGTGTATTCTCAGTACTTTAAAATTTTTGGTCAAACCGCCCAGCACTATAAGAGATTGATTTCCTTTTTTCCATGAACTGGCAGACCAAGTGTGAGGGACATTTTATATTTTTTCTTGTAAGGTATTTCCCTCTCTGTATTGAAGTGAATCTATCTATTCGGTGCAAGACCGTTACCAAGTATGAATCCAACTCACAAGTTTTTGCATGAGATCCATGTCTTCCAATAAAATCCTCAGAACTTCCTTGTAATTAAGCTTGCTATCCACTGTTTGGCCGCGAGAGGTCGGTTTGAAGCTCATTCTTTCTAGCAGACTAAGCGTAAAACACGTCAATTTCCATTTGCTTTATTTCCTTCTCATGTCCTTCTCTTATGATGAAGGGTGTTAATAGGCTCTGGGGATCGCTGCTTTCACCCGCGTGGCTGCTGTCTTTAGCGTTTTGGCAACCCGCAGAGTTTCCAGACATTTGTTCACAAATAACTGAGCAAATTATGGATGCCAATTCATGGCTTCTCAGATCCAGGAGTGTTCCGCCCAGCAAATCGCTGTGTACACCCTGTAGAAGTAAAAACACGCGATCCATCTGGGATTCCAGAGAAATGCTCAGTGGATGGAACTGATCTTACAAGCCGTCTGTTTTGTGGTGTCCTCTTTCATGTAGATAAAGCCCTCACTTCCCACCGGCGATCTAGTTGCAAGATCCTTATCCATCGGCACCATTAAACCAGCAAGTTTGCAAAATACTTCATCCAGCAAGAGACACAACAAAATATTTACAGCTCGTTAGCTGTCTAACACAAGTTCAATGAAATAATAAACTTTATCGAAAGCTTTCTAGAGAGCTATACATGGCTACACATTTTAGCAAACAAGATAGCTAAAACTTTACACATTATATCACATTAGTAATCTGAGGAGAGAGAAAACTGTATGCAGAATTCTTAGACCTGTCATTCGCATCATACAACGTGACTATACAACCGATCCCCAAGTTTTGCCATGCCTGAGGTTGGCTTCCTGTTTTGATAGCGTTGCATTCTGGGAACTGTAGTGTAAACAATGCCGCTTCGGCGCCTTCCAGGATTGTCAAAACGGAATAAATGAGCAGTGAGCACAACGCTGGGAAATTCGAGAGTCTGTTGTCGGCAAGGAAGATTGTAGCCTGCATTTAATAGGCATGCAATGGCATTAGTGAAAGGCCGATGAGATACCAGGGAAAGCCGCAAGTGAACGGCATTAACAGTCGCAATTCTGCCGCTTAGTTTTCAGCAGGATGTAGAACTGGAGACGGTATGTCAAATTTGCTGTTTTTTGAATGCTGATTGGCCAGGATATGTGCCTTCCCAGTAAACCCTCGGAATTGGGGGGTGGCTTTGTAAAGTATACATAATTGAATCCATTTTTAATGCTGTTAGCTAGTTTTGATCAATATATAACGACATTATTTAACGATATATTGTTCTACGGAAGTGATGTTTGCAAACATGGGTGCCATTGCTTTTATCTTATTGTTTGAAAACTCTGAAATGCGTTGCAGTCATTAGCTAGTTAGCTAGCTAGCTTGCTTTGGAGCAGGCTAGCTACCGTTACTGATCTGACTGAAACGACAGCTAGCTAACCATAGCTTGAATACAGCCTCTGTGGCGATTTCTTTTGTATCATTTTAAGCTGTGTTCGTTGTTGGGACATATTTTCGACTACAAGGATAATTTGGTGGAATATGTGGAGAATCTAAACAATGTGGACAGTTTAAACGGAAGTCTGTTAAGAAGTGGGACCGGGGGTACGTCCAGAAGGTAACACTCCATTGTTCTTAGTTAGCTATCGGCTAGATAGGTAGCGTTAGTAGTTAGCTGGCTAGCTTACAAGGTAGCTACATAAAAGACCCTTTCAGTCTAAGTTGGACGATTTTCTCGAGCGTGGCTGATAGCTGCATTTGCACTTGCTATTAGTTAGTTATTTGTGCAGCTGGCTCATTTTGTGTGCAATGTAGCTACCTGGAAAACTAGCGTAGCTGTCACTGCTAGCTAGCTAGTTGGTTAGCTGGGTATCGATAATATGGCAAGATAGCAAACAGGAAAAAATGTCAAGTGCAATAGCAGTGTTTTGCAGCAGGACAATAACACCCATATGCTATTTTTATTGCATACTTGGTTATCTTGCTAAGTTAGCTGCTGTTTGTTAGTTTGCAAGCAAGTTCGCTAATGTTGGATTCATTTATGTAGTTATAGCACACAAGATCACGAAACAAGGAACAATTGTTATTATTATGTGAACAATGTTATTAGTACCTCGGACAATAGTGTAATACATAGAAGAGCCCTTTCTTGAATGGGCACATATATTTAAATAGTTTGGTTTGCGTTGCGGTTCTGGCGATTAGAAAGCGGTCTGGCGCTGCAAATACAGTAAAAACCACGGGCCAGACAGGTAATATTAAATTAAATTTGAGATTAAGTTAATTCAGTGGTATCTAGCTGTTTTGCAGGTTCAGTGGAAAAGAGCATCGTAGCTTTTTGTTATTTTGTGTATTCCATTACATACATATTAAGTGTTAACATGTTAAAATGTGTATGTTAACAACAAGGTATGCATTTGTAAAGTATTTGAAGAGCACATAGTCTTTTCCTGCAATATTGTCATTATTAATATTTCTATTGTTATTTAACAAATCCACTCAAACACAAGAAGTGTTTGACTGGACATAAGAAATATTTATCGTAAGTCTTTGTAAGAGCCATCTATTTTGTTTGAGCTTGATATGTCCAAACAAATTGTTCAAACAAACCTGCGCTTCTGTTTGTAAAGGTTCCTCTAGACTTCAGTTTTGCGCTTTCGTTTACCCGACAGTTGTAGCCGCATGATACTCTGCATGACGAATTACAGGGAAGATCACTGGCCTGTACCAGTTTCACATTCTCTTTTTGTTTTCCAGGTTTATACATCAGTTTATGGCAGTAATGCACATATCTGCCTGGAGAACTGTTACGTGTGTGTTAACAGCCGTGGCACGTGTCAAAAATGCCGAATTAAGGTAATTATTTGGATCACTGCTACGCATTACATGTGGTTAGTCCCTCGGAAAACCAGTAATGATCGAAGATATCACTCAATTTATTTTGACATAACTTTTTTATTCTTTAGATTAATCCATGCTAAAGGTAAATTGTTGGTAGCACAATTTTCCTAGATTTTCTTTTTATAAAAATTGCTTTTTGAATTTGTGACCTGGCAAAGGTCAGCTAAAAGTGAAAGTCTGACTTGTCTCTGCCATTATGTGTAGCATCTCATTTGTATCTAAATAGTTTTTGCCTCACAAAAAAGTTTCCAGAGTCCCTAACTCAGATCTGAAGGTTGCCAGACCATGAGTCAGCTGACAGGTTTTATCCAACTTGAGCCCCACCCTTTGCCCTGTGGGTCAGGGCAGTGGTGTGGAACTGTGAATGCAACTATTGCTAAACATACCTTGGGGGCTACTTTTTAAAATTCAACATGATATTAATGGTTTCAGGACTATTTTAACTGCTAATTTAAAAAGTAATGTACATTCATTTCTGAAAGAGGCATTTCCAGACAACCCCTAGGTAAATTACCTTTTAGCAGTATGAGATGGACATGTTACCAACTTCATACACTTAGTATGAAATGATGTGCATTGAATATTTATGGGATATTATGTTTTGACAATGTTTAGCTAATTGCATGACTGCACATGTAAGCGGGCTCTTTTAATAGCCTAAATTAAATGACATCCATACCATCTGCAGGCTGCATTTTCAGGAAGAAATAGTGTTTCATAAATACCTGAAGATCTGACAGGCTTCAACCCAAATTGTGTTCCATTTTCATTAAAAGAGAAGGATTCAATTCATGCATTGTTGATTCTTTCCACCAGGTAAAAAGCATAAGGACGTCAATTTAAACTTCGGGTATTACTGGTCTTACGGAGGCAGTAGCATGTTGTAATGTCCCTGTGCCTGCTCAGTCACCAGCGGTAACCTGTGGTAACGTGTGGCTGTTTGTCGATCAGAGGACAGGTCCGGGTGAATGATGTCTAACGCCATGTGACAGGATGCTGCACCATCACTGTCGAAGGAACCCTGAGCTGCAGGAGGAGCTGCAGATCCAGGCCGCTGTGGCCGCGGGGGATGTCCACACCGTGCGCAAGATGCTGGAGCGCGGCTACTCCCCCAACATCCGGGACGCCAACGGCTGGACCCTGCTGCACTTCTCCGCCGCCAGAGGGAAGGAGAGATGCGTTCGCGTCTTTCTGGAGCACGGAGGTGGGACACGGTCTTGGGGCGGGGGAGGGGTAGATAAGCCACTTTGGTAATCGTCAACAGTACCGCGATATTCCTCCCTGTGACGAATTTCACTTTGGAGGTTATTCATGTTATCCCTTCTGTTGTTGTTATAACGACCTAGCGTATTAAAGTGGAAGGGAATTAAAAGTCTCAGAATTGTGCTCATTTTATGGCACTGTAGGTTTACAATGACGTGAATAAGGCAAATAGTGAGTATTGTCAGAGTCAGATGTACGTTTAAGCCATTGCCAAAAGATGGCAGCAGATCTCCAGTGGAGAAGGTCTCAACTGACACACTTGTCCCATGAGTGCAAAGCAGATGAATATGATAGGAGTATTTAACTTTGATCTGATACTGTAGTTTAGCACACATGGATGTATAAACTCATGCTTTATCTACAATAAAAATGCATACAAGTCTATATAACACCTTTGGTTCCTGTACACCTTTGGTTTAGAGCCTAACTTTAGAAGCCAGAGGGCACTATGCATCAAGGCTATTGCACCCAAAATGCAGGTGGCCAGAAGGAGCCCATTTCATGTTTCCATTACTAATTGGAACAAGGGGACAAGTTTGGTCTTTTCATGAATCCAATACAAGGTGTTCTCAAGTCATTTAGCATTTTCTATTGGTAAGCATTTAACTGTGGAGGTCTATTGTGAGAAGAATTAGGATGGTGCAGATATTTTGCTGTTGTCATCAGTTCTAATTTAACTCATTTGTTGATTCATATTGCATTTCCATAATAGGAGCTAAGTACTGAAATAATTGATAGACAGTTGTGCAGAAAAGTAGCTATGCTTCTTGTGTCATATTGATAAATGAATTATTAAATAAGGTTCAGCTTTGACAATGTATCTCCTGAACAGGTGGCCTTTCAGGTTCAAAAAATTACAGTTTTGGCTTGGAAGTTTAAAGCATGTTTCAACATTTCAAGATGTTTGCCCTCGGTTCAAATTTATTTGTGTAGATGGATGAGAGAGAATGGAGTGAATCTTGGCCTTATTATTAATGTTCCTCACATTCTTCATGAGTAATATCTGGCCTCAAATAATTTGGAAGACAAATCATACGCTTGAGAGCTTGTGGAGGAGTGGGGTAAGCCGAAGTGCTTTTGGACAGGGGAAGAGGAGATGGGGAGTAGTATATTTGGAACATGTGAAGCTCAGTGCAGCAACTTATGAGTCAGCTCTGGAACGCTGATAGAAAACCAAGCATCATAGTACACATGGTCCTCCTTTTCACGCAAGCAGTGATTCTTGGCATTCCCATTCTTATGGAGTAAATCATCCCAAATCTTTGAGCTTAATTTAACCTGAGAATGTTTCTTTAATGACAGGTCTTTCTTTTTTTATTGCATTTTTAACCGTAGCCTTTCATTCTCTCCCAAAGGACACAAAAAAAGTCTAATTGCTCTGAAATGCCGAGAGGTAATTAAAATAGCTGGGTTTAACCTGTGGCCTCTGTTTCACACTCTGGCATTTGACTGATCCTAATTGTTTTAATGCATTTACCTCGTCGTCCTGATGGGTTTTGATCCTTATTGTGTTTTCCCCCCCACACACACACTTATCGCCTTCCCCTTTGCCCCTCGTGCAGCTGACCCCACGGTGAAGGACTTAATAGGGGGCTTCACCGCCCTGCATTACGCCGCCATGCACGGCCGGGCGCGCATCGCCCGCCTCATGCTGGAGTCGGAGCACCGCGGCGACATCATCAACGCCAAGAGCAACGACGGCTGGACGCCGCTGCACGTGGCGGCACACTACGGCCGGGACTCGTTCGTGCGGCTGCTGCTGGAGTTCAAGGCGGAGGTGGACCCGCTGAGCGACAAGGGCACCACGCCGCTGCAGCTGGCCATCATCCGCGAGCGCTCGTGCTGCGTGCGCATCCTGCTGGACCACAGCGCCAACATCGACATCCAGAACGGCTTCCTGCTGCGCTACGCCGTTATCAAGGGCAACCACGCCTACTGCCGCATGTTCCTGCAGCGGGGCGCCGACACCAACCTGGGCCGGCTGGAGGACGGGCAGACGCCGCTGCACCTGTCGGCGCTGCGGGACGACGTGCTGTGCGCGCAGATGCTCTACACGTACGGGGCCGACGCCAACACCAGGAACTACGAGGGGCAGACGCCCGTCGCCGTGTCGGTCAGCATGTCCGGGACCAGCCGGCCCTGCCTGGACTTCTTACAGGAAGTTACACGTAGGTCCTTCTCCTTTGTGTTTAAGTACTGTATTCCTATACAGGATATCACTCCCGGTGCTGATAGATGTGATATGTGGGTTTGGTACACTAGAGAAATAACTTACATGATGAAGAGATCTGTTCAAGTCCTCCTGGTAATTTAGTGCTATTTATCCCGCCTAACAAGTAGTCATCCTGTAGGTATTTTGGAGGAAACCATTTAGAATCCTAGGAAAAAAAAATTGCTAACACTTTCTCTGAAGTGTATGATTATAAAGAATTATGTAGCCTGATGAATCCATTCATAATGCTTTCATATTCACATCATAAAACATTCGCAGTGAAAGCGGTCTTTGGCGTGTCAGGCTTATTGTGATGTAATGAGTGTTAACTGATTTTGGATGTAAAACCTAAAAAGATGGCAGTCCCCTGCAATGTGAGAATTCCACAAAGGGTGACTCACGGGGTGACACCATGAGAGGGTAAGATGAGGAGGAGGGAGATGCGGCTGCCGAGAGGGCCGAGCCGCGCCGGGCAGGTCGTGGCTACGGGACAGTAATGATCAGCGATCGCTCACACAACAATGGAAGCTGCGAGAACAGAGACCCCCATCACCTGAAGCGGTGCTGATGTAGTAAGCACAATGCCCGCATTCCTCCCCTTTCACCGCGCTTTGATATCTAGATATCAAAGGCATCGCTCTTAGACTGCAGTGTAAGATCAACCCTTTCAGATCCGGATTATCTGTAGGGTCGGGTTTCCTCTACGTTATTGATTACATTTTTCTTTTTTATAAAAAGCACACACGATCCCCGCCCCCCTGTACATTTTTAGTCGCGGGACTTGTTTTACGGAAGCCGACGGGTACACCTGCTTCCGAGGGAAGGCGCACGGGTGGCACTTTGTTTGATCCTCGGTGCCGCACGAAAACGGAGAAACAAATGAAGCCGTTGGAGTGACAGAAGACAGAGGCGCGCAGATGGCCGCAGCTATGCGTCTGTTGTGGTTTCTCCAGCTGGAGTCATTTGGGAAAGGGGTCTGACTCCTCCTGTTCGGCACTGGCGAGCACAAAGCCGCGCCAGGTCCCTGAAGCCGAAGTGGCTTCGCTTCCCTACCCAACGGCTCTGACCAAGTTGATGAGGAGGGTCTGGCTGGCCTTCACGTCTGAGATCTTTTTTTTTTTTGGAAAGTTTTGGAAAGTTGTAGATTTTCATGCGCTGATATCCAAAGGCCTTGAGGGAGTGGGATTCCCCTGCATGTGTTTGTCTTCCTGTAGATTCACTCGGTACTTAACTAGAGGAAATTGGAGACTGTAATTGTAAAATCCCAGCAGAATGTTAGGACACTAATTAATATGAAATAACTGTACATCCTTACCCAAGGAGACATCCTTACCCAAAAGGTCAAAACTCTCCATGTGTTCTGCCTGTCTGTTGAAATCACCATACTTTTGTAAAGGGTGACATTCAGAATAAATGCTGTTGTTCATTTTGTTTTTAGACTGAGGATAAGTTGCATATCCCAGTTTTACTTTAAAGGACACACTAGAGTGAAAGGCATGTTTATAAATAAGACTGGAATAGACCATCTGCTGTCTACTTCCTGCTGATTAAATGTGTCTAACCAGACATGTCCTCTAGGTTTCATTTTCAAATCATTCTGATTTGTTTGGGGGAACTTTACAGATAATTGTAAGCCCTTGCAGAGGTATAACTTCAGAATAATAACAGAAGAGGCATTGATGCACTGGCAATAAAGTGTCCTTGGAGTACCTCAAAAATTCTGTTCTGAAGCAAAAGGATTGGTCAAGGACAAGATTTCATCCCACATTGACTGGAAGATAAGCAGGAATGACTAAACTCAGACACCCACGTATGAGAAATAGTGTTGAAAACTGATGAGGAAACCAGAGGCTTTGTAGGAACTCGTTCAGGTTGCAGTTCCCGTAAGTTAGTTTGTAATTTTGTGGAAAACCCGCTCAGCTGATGATATCACATCCAGGATAAACCACCCATCTTTATCAACCCTGTTCAAAATGCCACGACCAGTATACCCAAGGGTCATGTCTTTTGAGTGACAATACTTTTCATGGTCAAAATTTAATATTCATTGTTTGTCTTTCAGGACAACCCAGGACGTTGCAGGACTTGTGCAGAATAAAAATTCGACAGTGCATAGGCCTTCAAAATCTCAAATTCCTGGAGGAGCTGCCTATCGCCAAGGTCATGAAAGACTATCTGAAACACAAGTTCGACTGTGTCTGATCCTGATCCCGGTCTGAGCCTGGTCAGAAGCCACTGAGCTGCTGCTCTGATGACAGACTATGCAAATGCTGTTTTCCTTTCTATGCGAGACCTCAGAGCACAGGTATACAGTTTTTTATATATCCTTGAGAAGTCTTAGTTCATTTTTAACCCAGTTTAGCACAGGATTACTTAATTGAAATGTGTTTATGCCACAGCTTCTCGTTCAGCTTCACGTCTCTGTCAACGTGATAATTTGATGAGTAACAGTTACGGCGTGAGCAAAGTTACAGGGCAGCGGGGGGTGATGGATTATGAAAATAATAAATGATTGACCATTTGAAAAGTGACAAAATGATTTGTGAGTGTTGTTGGATGAGGTGAATTGTTGAAAACAAAGTTGTTAGTTTGGGGTCTGGCTACAAGGTAAAGCTACAAGGTAAATGGAAAAGAGTCTGGGGGAAAAAAAGGGTGCATGTGACAGTTGTTGGCTGTTCTAGTTAGCTGAAATGCTGTTCTTTCAGAGAGTAAATAATACTAAAGGAATATGTTTAGAAGACCTTACCTCTGGCCCTCTCAGTCCATGAAAAATTCTAGTCAGATAGTTGCTCAAAACCTAAACTGAGGCCCAGTTTCACCCCTGAATAGAAGATGTAGTTTAGGATTCAAACAATGTGTATTAATTATCGACTTCAGAAATTTTCTCTGAATAAATCTGGAAACACCTAGCTATTATACGAAGTAGAAGGAATGTACATGTATATATGCTGTCCCAGGTGCTCTTTTTCACAGCGTACCTCTAAAGGCCCAGTACCTGTGATGGCACAAAACACCCTGCGTTTGACACAGTCAAACAGGGGGTCAGAGAAGCACACACAGTGCGTCAGTCAAGGTTGGCTTAAGCTTTAGCACACTAACATACCCCAGAGAAGCTGAACCCTGGCAGCCTGACCCTGCAATGGAAGGCACTGTGTCAGCAGTTCAGCAGAAAAGCGTGATTGGAACTGCAGGTCAGAATTAGTTTGAGACACATGGCTGTAGAAACAGCATAGCTCTTTCCCACTCGCTAATCGCACATTACAGACCAGAGTCTGTGATTTCGTATAGAACCTGAACCCCTTTGTCAGGACAGTACAGCTCCTCTCAGAACCAGGCTGGTTACTTCCATGTACAGGTGGGGACAGCATTTGGATTCAGTTCCTGCTCAGATCACAGAAATATATTTAAATTAATGAGGAAAACCTCAAACAAGATTTGGTACCAGGTGATAATATTCTTTAATACAAATCTATGAATATGAAGGAAAAACAAGTAGTTTTTTTTATTCCTCTTTCAATAAAGCAACCCTTTGCTTATTGCCTTTCATTAGTTCATTTCAAAAGTGCGAAGTAAGCAGTCTTAATCTTTACAAGATAATAGTTTATCTGCACAGAGGAAAAACACTAAGCTTTGGAGGTGTTGGTGGATCAGAAAATAAAACAAAGTTTTACAGAAATGTTTTGCAGTTCATTTACAGTGTATAGGAAAAAAGTAATCAAAACAAAATAAATGTAAATATTTGTGTCATATGTACAGCAGATATTTTTTTAAAGTAATTTAAAAGGTATGATATCTCGTATTATCAAAGTGTTTGGAATATGTTTAAAGGTCTTGTGCTTCGGTTTGATGTAGCTTGTGTGGTGTCTTTTCTCTATGCTGGCGTCTTTGAAGTGGCAGAAGCTGTTGCGTTATAACGGGAATCAAATGAACATTTTTATTTCAATCTTAGGGAGGCCCAAATAGGTGCAGTGAGTGTTGGATTAGCTAGATTTTCTGTTAAGGATTAATATTGTGTGCTGCATCTCAAAATGACAAGGAAATCGCATGTATGTTCAGGACAAAATTGTGTTCCATATGCACACTTCATTTAGACCAAACTGTGAATCTTAAAAGTTCTCAAAAATTATTTTTCCATCAAAAAACCCCAGCTTATCTCAGTTTTTCTTGTTCGGGTTTTGCTCTAGACTGTTCATGTATGTAGTCATTTTTGCTTATCAGAAATATTTCAAATTTTAATATTACAGCCTTGAATATTTGTGCAAAGGCCCAACTGTGAACTCTGACCTCAGTCCCCCATTGCTAATTTCTCATAGCGGCACACTCGCTTCAAAGGTCTTATGCTGTACTTTCTGCACAAAAGGCTCAAAAAATGTTTATTTTTATTATTAATTATACTGGAAAATAACTGATTATATTTGAGCTCTGTAATTTCATCAGTAAAATGACATTTTCTAAAAAATGATGTGTTTACTGTAATTCATAGTACTTATTCTTAACATTTTGCCATACAGGGATTTTTTTTTTTGGCATAATATCATTATCAGCCAACATCAGGTTAAATATGGTAGCTGAGTTGCGTGTTCTACTGAAGTTTCACAAGCACCACCAAACTAAACTTGGGCAAAGACCTAGCAAGACTGTACGATGTTCTAACTGCAGTAGTTCTCATAGTGGGCACACATCTCAGGCTCCTCCACCTAGCTGCAGTTGGCTTTGTCCTTAGCTTTGAGTTACAAATTTGAGCAAGAGCTAAGTTTGTGATTTGTTATTTGTTGTTACTTTTTTATTGTTATGTACCTTTTTGGATAATTTCAGTCAACCAATGGATGAAATGGAAAAAAAACTAAGGCTTGCTTACATTTGTCACACAAAGTTCGCATGTTGGGTTTATGTTCAAAAGAGGCCTAATATTTGAGGAAGTCCAAATGTTAGTGCAATAATGTGTATTTTCTTAAACTGATTTTAGTTGAACAGTCAAATGATGAATATTGTCTAGATTTTGAATGTCTTTTAGACTTTTTTGGCTAACAGCTACTCTTAAAATTTATAATGTTACACCATTTATTAATTAAATTAGCGTTTGATGTTGGGTTGCAGCTTAATCACTACAAATATTGTTTTCCCACAAACACCAGCTGCCTTTATGATTGCTGTCAGTAATTTTGGAAATGCAGATTGTTTCTCCATAACCTCTTATTGAGATGACAGACAACACTGCTTTCAGCTATTGAACAGCATTGCAGAATGTCATTACAGGTTATCATTTTGATAGAATCCACTTCAGTTTAGTTGTGTCCAGGGGGAGGGTTACTGTTCTGCCTTGGTAGCGCTGAAATCCCAGCAACCATTGAAAATACTTCAGTTTTTCACGTCAGACATTGTTCTATGTTGCGTATGTGTTTCGGGAGACATTAATGGCTGTCAAGTTTTTAAGGACATTAAAAGATTCATCTTTCAAAGCGCAACTTGATACATGGATTTTTTTTTGTTTAGTTTGGTTTGTTTGGTCATGTTCATAAAGAGGTCACAGGTATACTAACATAGAGAGGAATCAGATATCTTGTAGTTCCAAAGTCTTCCAAACCATCAATGACAATGTTGAGCTGGAAAAAAAGGGGTTGGCAATATGCTGATTGGAGATTTGTAAACTGTAAAAATGTGTGAATAAAAACCAGACATGTAATACAATGATGCTCTTGTTTGTTTTCATTCCACAGCAGTATGTCCCCTCTGACATGTTACGACTGATTGTTGATAATCAGGTTTGCAGTTTCTTAAACATAATATGAGCAACGTTTGCACGTGATGCAAAATTGTCTGTCTGCTTCAGTCTTTGGAATGGATTTTTCAAGGTCTGGAACATTTCTGATCAGTACATGATTTTTTAAATTGAAATGTGAGATATAGTGTGACTTTTTAATTAGTATATTAGCATTATTTGTATACCATAGAACAATTTCTGTAGAAATCTACAATAGAGAGAATTATTCATATTATTAAGTTTGAATAATACTACTGGCATACTACTTATAACTTAATACACTTAATACAGTTCCTACTATACTAAGTATATATTATTCTTTCCTATACCTGGGATGCATAGTTATTCTAGCAAGTGTAGGTATGTGTATTTCAGCTTTAATACAAAACATCAGAACCTTTCAGAAGGTGGAACCTGACATGCAGTTGTATTCCTTTTTTAAAAGCATCTTTGCTGTGTTGCTTTGACTGCTCCTTATTACTGCTTCTATATCTCAAATTGAGTACTCCTCTCTTATGACATCAAAACAAATACATGTGTAGTATCACTGCACCAGTTTTGACACCTGTGTTTGTGTTCAATAACTACATGACAAAAATGCAACAATTAATGAGAGCAGACATGTTTTTTTTGTTTCCCTTTTCGTTTTTAGATTTCCTCCATTGTTTGCATTTGAATCCTGCATCCGCTCTTCCTGCTGTTATTCCAAGATGGAGAGAGATGGCTCTGTGATAGCGATCATGGCAACAGCCTGTTTTTCATGTGCTGTGATCCCGCGGTTGACTTTGTGCCAGGTGCTTCAGTTTCAAGGGTGTCTCATGAATGAAGCGGTGAGGGAGAGGTATGACAAGAGCACTCTCTTTATTTTTGGCAATGCACGAAACGTCCCATCAAAAAAAAAAACGTGTCGCCATGAGGTCTTAATAGCGGCATATAGATTTCTAAGTAGGGACATCCACAATTACACCGCTTGGCAGTTTGTCAGCATGTCTCATGAGACATGTATCCTTTACTTCACAGTGGGTGTTTTTCCCCATCCTCTCCCCTGTTCACAGGAACGCCGTCCCCCAGACCCTTGAGTTTCTGCTTTCGTCTCCGCGCACGCACCTGAACATGACCAGCATCGGCCCAGGGTGACTTAATAGCGTCAGAGGAGCGTTCGTGTATTACCTTACAAAATATAAGGCGCTCCCATTGTGCGAGATCTCAGGTAACGTTACCTGATAAAACAATGGCATTTCTCTGCGGCCGCATAGCCCCGCCAGACGTGTGGAACAATGCCACTGTTGTCGCTGGCTTATTTGGTTGGGGAGGAAATCTTTGCCCGTTGCTAAAAATACCGCTCGCGTCAGACGCTCCCATTCACTTGCGGCGGGTCCGCCGTTCATTCACCTGCAGCGGTGTGTGGGGGGGAAGCGCCCTCCCAATTGGCGCGTGGAATTTTGACAAGGCGGAACGTGAGGAAAGTGTTCCGGAAGTGGAACTATGAAAAGCGCCCAGGCTTCTAATGCACTGAATGTGTGCATTATGACAAAGGTGGAATCAATCTGACGGTTGCCCCGGGTTACTTCAGCCTGTTGCTTCTGGCATCGTCAAAATACAATTTGTATTGACAGCACGTTTTTCACATCTCGGGCCTTTGTAATCGTAATCATCACCTTTTGAATACATGGGCGATCACCAGAATTTCATGGTAAATGAATGATGGGATGTCAGAGTAGTATGGTCATTCCACTTGTGTTGACATGCGGTGCCATTAATATGATCCTCTGTCATCAAGCCACTATTACCCACATTTTAGTTCAGTACCATGCAATAATGTAGCATTTAAATTGTGTGCACAATGGAATTTCCCAACCAGCAGTCCTCAATTTGAAAATGGGCGTTTTTTTTTTTTTAATGAAACAAGCAACCCAATGTTTCTGGTCAAATTTGACAGCAGCGCTGCTACAGCCCTATGTTCTGTACTGAGCCACAAACATGTTTGAAGTGGGTATTGCATTAAAAAACAAGATCCTTGCATGGCAGGAAATTAAGACACGTGTGGCTTGGAGGGAATCAGCTGGAATTTCACACTAGTTCCCATGTGACCTGTCATGAAAATAAGAAATTGTTTAATTATGTATTACATTTTTGTTTGCTAAGCAAGAGGCCCTTTTCTAGGGGAACTCAAAAATTCTGTAACCCATCCAGACAGCTGTATTTCTTGCTGGAGCCAATCCGGTAAAGAAGGTTTACTGAAAGGTACAACACAACAGTGGTACCTCCCTAAGGATTCAAACCCAACAATGCGTTGGTGTAGAGATAAGTGCTTTTGCCCTCGCCTCACTTTGCTGCTCCTCTTCCTGACCAAGCTCACTTTTGCATGAGATAAACAGCATCTTTAACGTCGCAACTTTTGAATCAGATAAACAACTTGTTGCACGCTTGGAAAAGCTGAATTAGCTGAATCCAAGTTGGAACACTGTTCTCTTGCATTGGACTCCATTTGTGTGCTTTGTTTTGTTTTTCAGTCGCATAATGGGGAATTTATTTTATAGGGGTATGTTTTCATTATATTGGTTTCTTTTTTTCATCCACAAATTTTATGCAATTACAAGCTTTTGGAGAAATACAATATGCAATTCAGAAGAGTCATCCCCACTTAAATGCTGGAAAGGATCCAAATCTCTTAAGGGGAAAAAGAAAATCCAAGCTATTTATTTTGCAAATGTTTAATGATGAAAAAACACCCTTGGTTTTCAATGTCTGGTTTGGCATAATGTGGACTTGTGGGAGTTGACTGAACTGCAGCACAGTTATTGATTCTTAACGATCAGATTGTGTGTTAAAATGGATCTGCAACTGCATAAACCACTGATTCTTCTGTTTCTGTTATTATTATTATTGTTGTTGTACATAAATCAGTCATGTTAATAACAGAAATTGGAATGTAATATTAGAAAGTAGGTCATTAGAAATCAATTTAATGATTTTTCACTAATGATAACAGCAATAACTAGTTGTCATTGTAATCACCATGTGCATAATATTTTACAGTTTAATTTCTGCATCACCATGGGTAATCATATTTACAGGTCATTTAATATGCATGGGAGGAAAAATGTGATCAGATCACAAACAGTTCTTGTTCTTTTTAGTAGAATAAATACTGCACTTAGCACAGATGTTGGTGTCTTCATCCACCACAGAAAAGGTTTTTCCTTTTTTGGTTTTTCCCAACAATGAAGCTGAAATGAAGACATTCTCGGCATGCAGGAGAAAGGGAGGGAGGACAGTTGGGACTGCAGCCACAAGTGTGCTCTTACCTTATTTCACTCGGTTGATGAAGTGTGGGAGTATCATTTCAAAATATGCTCACAGATGATTTCAAGTAAAATCATCGTGACACACTATAAATGTAATCATTTTTTATGTCTTTGAGTTCCAGGAAACAGCAGGGGCATTCCATGGGGCCAGATGGAATAGTTTCCCATTCTGTCTCTCGGGGGACTCTTTCATCAGACCTTTATCTTGTTGCTCAATTCGCAAGACGAGCAAGTGTCGTGGGACGTCTTTGTGACAAACCGCTGCGCCATGATGAGTTACAGAAGACTCCGTTATTAAAGTACGTGGGCCCCCACCATTACCCAAACTGTTTTATCAAATATTAATTTTCTGGTGAAAGCACCTTGTTTTTCTGCCAGATGTACAGAGCGCTGAGGCATAACAAAGTGAAGGGCCGACTGTGGAATTCCCTCCTGCTGGGCAACTCAAATAAAGCCCTACCACCGGCATTAGAACAGCTTTCCGCTACTGTATACTGTATGGCATTGTGTGCCATGCTGGTGTAATGCAGACGTCTATTGGCAGGAGAGCACAGGTGCACTGTGGAAATCAGGGGGCCGAAACGCTTCTCATTAACCGGGAAGAAAGGAACGCTCGACTGGGGAAGACAGATGTGCAATTATTCCCGAGCCCAAAGTGGTAAGATGTTAACGACGTGGTAAAATGGAAAGGTCAGACACTGCCCAAAATAATTGACTATAAACAGATCACATCAATTAAGCAAATACCAGGGTAATTTCAACAAAGGGAATGCTTTCCTTTTTTTCAGGGGTGGGGGGGGATCCTTTTCTGTTGCTGTTGTGGATCTCTCAGGATTTGTATTGCTGCTTGTTCAGAAACCATGTTCATGGGAAACACCCTTGGCTACACTGAGTTATAATCATTTGTATAATCCCCACATATTAACTGAAATTGAATGTGATCAGGATAAGAATGGATGAACAGAGATTTATTCCTTTTTGTTTATACACAAGTATCTCTTCAAGAAGATTTATAATGTGTTTAGTTGTATGAATACCTTTCTTTTATCCTCTTTCATGTCTTTCCCTTCCACTTAAGAACCATATGTCTTGATTTATCTCTGCATATATGGGTTATATGTTGTGATAATGTGTGAGTGGAAGCAACTTTTGGAAAGCATCCCTGAAAGAATCTTTGTGGAGCAGGTGGTATAGCACCTGATGCAGCAACAGTATATCCTGCCTGATCAGTTCGGACACTGTAAAAAATCCCATCTCTGTTAGATAATAGTGACTTTGTCCGTGCAGTCTTGCAGTGCCCAGAGAGATCAAAGGAATGCTTATTTTATGTATGCTGCCTGTCTGCCATATGCCTGACTGGTGATAAAACTCGTTCAAATGATTTCTGATATGCCACAAGATCATAGTTTTGAGGCTTGGCTCATCATCATTCAAGTATCCTCAGCATTTTTTTGTTCACAAAACATGTTATACATGATTTGAGCTACATTACTGTAAAAAGAATTTTTTTCTTCTTTTCAAACTTAGTTGGCATGCCTTGCATTGAAGGACCAAAGGCCTATTTCTCTTTAACTTCCTGCTCCTTTCTTCCACTGTGGGGAAAACAATTTAATGCTTAATGAGTTTTCTTCAATATCAAGGGAAACCTTTGTTTTCAGTGCATGTTATAGTTCTGCTTTAGTTAATTAAAAACAATTCAGTTTCACAACATGCTTTAAATTGTTTTGACAGCATGGTTGCTTTTTTGTTTATCAGAAGCAAATTTCAAAAGATCATATGCTTTCTGGTCATGTCACTTTGCAAGGATTTCAACAGATTGTTTGTGTGGATTGTTTATGTGACTCTCAGCTGATCATTTTTGTTCATTCTGCAGCTTGAAACTGCAGTTAATTTATACAAATGTGTATCCTTTTTATTAGAGGCCTGGGAAATATTGCAGGTTTGTCATTGCTATTAACTCTAAAATTCAAATGTAATTGAAAAAGGGAGGTAAAGATTGTATTTCATGTATTTTTAAAGTATCCTGATATGTTAAAAAATAAACTATAAAATAGAATAATAAATAACTGTGATAGTTTCCATGTTTAATTACAGTACAAAATTAAAAATAAATAAATAAATAAACAAACAAACATAGTTTTATGTTCATTTTTCCCTGAGGAAATAGAGTAACAACAGAGTAAGTATTTGTATTAAAGCATTATTGCAGGAAGTACCAGGAATGATAGCCTTTGGCAGACTGATTGGTAAGACCTTAGCGTGTTTCATCTTTTTCACGGGAGAGGGCCCGGGTGGCCTTTATCTCTGACATTTTATTAATTTATGTAGTTTAGTTTATGTAGTTTTACTTTAATGTCTACCGGTCTGTTCCGCCTCTAAAAATCTAAAATTGTTTCTAATGCCAGATTGGTCGTAAAGTCATGAAGAACACTGTTTCTGGGTGCTTTGACCCAGTTACTCTTAGCGTAGAGGTGGTTGGCGCTGTTCTGCTGTCCTGAGTAGGACGTTAAGTACAGACGTACTTTATGTGAGAAAGTTAAACACTTTGTGGTCAGTGTTTTGCACGTATAGCTTGTTCCTGCAGGCTGAATTGACGGTTTGTTGCAGCGTTGAGATATTTCAGTCCAATCTTCCATTAACTGTAGCCTCCACCGACTAAACACTTCATACCAAAGTATTAGTCATTAAGTCTTGGTATTTACTGCGGGTTGCAGTGTTGCGTGGGTTTCGTGGGTTTCTGTTATAGACTACTTCCCTTTCCATTTTGCGTTCGAATACCTTTTTAAACTCAAAAAGCTACTTTTCTTTAAAACATAATAATCAGTAGTTTCATACATTTGTTGCGGGCTACTTTGTCCATTTTTCATCTTAAAAACCCATTAGAACTACAAAATTAAGATGTGTAAATAATAATTGTATAATCTCCTAAGAGCTACATTACCACATTTCTTCTCTTTTTTCCTTAGATTAACTGCACTGCACATTGGTACTGCACATAAATGATAAATCATTGTTGCTATAAATCATCTTCTGCTGTGTATAATGTTGAAGTCTTATCAAAATCCCATTAGAGGTGTGAGTGTAGCTGCAACGAAAAAGCCACCTACAGCATCCCGGTAGGCATGCTCTTGGATTTCCTTTCTCCCTTCTCCTGACCGAGCCATTGTGAGGGCGCAGCTGCTGCCTGAACTGCAGGCATCCAAAAGGGGAATGCGCACACTACACCTGTAGCAGGCTGTGGTCACGGATGTTAATAGGAGATGAACGGTCTGGACAGGGTTGTTTGAGGAGGGGTCTCAAGTATAAACTGAAATTCAAGTCACGCAACTCCAGGAAAAAAGATTTTGGTTGAATCTTCTTTTGAAAGGGAAGGGACTCAATTAAAATGCATATTTCTAAGGTAAATATGAAATACGTATGTAGACGAGTAGACAAACGCTGTTACGTTGATGGATAGATGGATAGATGTCTGCATTTTTATTAATACCTCGGATATGTAACTTACCGTTGAATGAATCAGCATCTCAGGTTCAAAACGGCTTCGGTAAACAGTAGCTCTATTGTGCGAGAGTTTGATCTTTTGTTAACTTTTTTCCTCTTCTCTCATCCTGGGAAGTTTCAGACCAGATCAAAGAATTTAATTTATGATGGGTGATTGAGCGTAGATAGGGCATCAACAGGAAAACCACGGAGAAAATGTGCCTCACCTTATGAGACAAAAACGTCACTAAGTGTTTTTTTATATTATTATTATTATTATTGTTATTATTATTATTATTATTAGAATTAGAATTAGAATTAGCAGACACACTGTCAGCCTACAGCGTCCTGCAACATTCATAAAAATATTGATTCTATATTCTACTTGTATGCTAAGCAAGATGGACAGCTGCCCCGTTTTAATCTGTTAAAACTTGTCCCTCGATCAAATCAAAGCAGTTTCTACGTGGCAGCTTTAAATTCTATCTTGATGCCCAACAACCAAATCCCCTTTGTAGTTAAAGTGTAAGACAATAAAGTTTTGCATAACCTTTTGTGTAATCTCTCAGGGAATTCTTAGGGACCACAGAAATGGCAATCCCCGAGAAGGCTTAAATTTCTGTTCTCGTGATATGCAGATGGAACATCTGCACTGGATTTGCTGAACTCGCACTTGTTGTATTGACTCATACCAAAGACTCCATTGCAATTCTATAAATAATGCAAGATAATGTCATTTCATGTTTCCAAAAAAAGATTCCAGATAATTTTCAAAAAAAAAAAAAAAGATTCCACATAAAAATAGGCCTATGGACTGTCATTCAGGCTGTAGTCATTCAGAGGATCTAGCCAGCACAGGGGTGAAAAAACACCAAACTGTCTGCCAGAAGAGTGGAAGAGACAAATGCATTTGAAAAGGTATTCATGTCTTACGTTGACTGGATATATAATTAATATACTACTACCACTAATAGTCATACTAATTAATTATGCATTTTACATTTGTACATAAACACATAATTTGAAAAAGAATCCATATTCCATTGCATTATTTCACAACTGTCATATCACAACGGGGGTTCGAACCTGAGACATGCTGCTCACCAGCTGCAGGTTACATTTCTTGGTGTTATTGTTGTGGCACTACAGTCATTAAAAAACAAATGTCAAACATACAATACATCAGCAAAGACCTTACAACAGCCTAATGCAAAGAGTACATAATTAGTACAATTTGATTTGACAGTCAAACATCCTCAGATGCAATGGGACTCCACTTGTATTTTGTCTCACAAGATTAGGTTGCACAACTGTAGCAGTAGCCTTAAAAAACATTGAAAGGAGGAAACTTATAAAGAGATTAACTTCCATAATATTTTCCTGCAAAGTGTTTCCTGCCATGGACTATTAATAGATGGAAAAAAGTAAGCATGGCTGTTGACCTTATGAAATAAATGGAATCGGCAGAACACCACCATAACTTCAGGGCTTTATGGAGTCTACCCAAAAGTAATGGAAAACGACATGGGATATAAGACATAAATGACATGGATATTCTGATTAAAATCAAGCCCATAAAAAGCACCTCTTCTGTGTTTTTGAGCACTGAAACCAGTTTATCCTGTTCCTGGCATAAAACAATTGTTTTCTTGTCAGAGGAAGTAAATAGAAACAAAATATGCAAAGAGTACTGGCCTGTGCTTGTCTGTGCTTCCTTTCAGCCAAAAAAAAATCTGTTCATTCAAGGAGATGTCTGTTCTTCCATTGATGTCACTCGTATGTGTTCTTGGTTAAACGTTAGCTACAGCATGTGTCTTTCGCATTTTTCAAATAGACAAAGAAAAGTCTCTTGTTTCATTTGCATCCAGAGTATTTACTCTGTCTGTAATGTGATTTCCCATTGAGAAGAGAACTGGCTCTTCTGTGGATTAACAACCATTTCCTGGGCACCCTGTATTTCTGTTCTGACCAGCTGGTTTTGACCAACTGTTATATTTTTATTTTTATTTATGTTTGGATATTTCACAGCATTGAAGAGAAGCGGACAAATGGATAGCTTTTCATCCATGCATATAAACACGCAGCAAGTAGCACATTTTACAACTAGTAGAATAATGAAGAATAATGATAAAAAATAATGTGTAATATACATTGCAATGACACAAAAAGCATTAAAGGACTTTTCAGACTGGAGCCCCCTCTTCAGCCTCTTTCTTTTGATATATGTGTGCACATCAGGACACACGGACAAATCAATCAAACGGCGAAATAGTTCGATCGGCGCAGATCAAAACCAATAATGACCTGTGGCTGACAGAGCCGTCGTGATAACCTGTTCCCTTGGGGTGGCAGTACAGTCCAGCTGGTGTCTGGCAGGGGGGAGGATCGAGCTAGGCCGGCCCATGGCAGGCCTGGATGTGTTTCAGCCAAGGGCCTGGGACCTCCTCCGCCAGACAGACCACACTGAGAGCAATTATCCAGGACACTCACCCATGCAGGCAAACCAGTCCTAGCCAAACAGTCAGAGAGAGCCCACATGCCTTATTATTGGCTGGGATAGGTGGTTAAGGTTTCCAGACAAAGGAGAGGATTGATTAAAACAGGCCTGGATTTGAAGGTTTAACATTTTTGGAGGGCCTGATTAATGCTTGAGACTGGATTTAAAAAAATAGCCAATGGTATTTACAGTTCAATGTGTTTGCTGTCATCAAAGGGTAACATATCATAGCAGCAACGACATAAGGGTGCACTGAGGTGATCATGGAGTGCGTGTGTGCGTTTGTAGTGTAATTTTCAAAGAATTGTAAGTAGAGTGATTCATCTGGGATGGGATAATAATGGATGATATAAATGCAAAACCGCTGTTTCTCTTGTGTTTGCAGCATTTTACCTCCTGAATATTTAAACAGTGGTACAAAACAAAACCCCCATTGATTCCCAGAGACACAGCAAACGTGTATTACTTTACACAACAAATGAATATTGCTTTTACCCCTGGGATATGAAGCCATAATTGTAGTTTTTACTTACAAGTGCAATTTGTCTCTATTTTTGTTTCTCTTTAAAACAAAACTTCATTGTGCTTTCATCTAAATTGCTGAGCTTTAGTTTTCTTATCCATGGATCTAGACTGCGTTTTTATCTTTTTTTATCTATACAGTGTGATGTTACATTTTTAAAATGTACATTTTTTCAGTGGTAACACAAATTAATGTGTGATTTGAAACTACCACACAGAGTTAAGCATTGTTTCCACTACCCAGTGGTGTGCTTTGCTGTAAATGTTCATTACTAGTTATTCCTGACATAAAGCCATCATTCCCTTATGCCTTTGTATGGGCATGTCACTGCACAGGCTATAATGTGATTCCAATATGATGATAACAATCACAATTGTGATAATGCTTTACATAATTGTGTGCATATATATATATATATATATATATATATATATATATATATATATATATATATATATATATATATATGCAGACAGAATTGCCAGCCCTATCTTTGGAGGCTTAAACATATTGATATTGATTTTGAATCCTGAGCAGATATTCATATATAAAAGCAATAAATTCATTATTCTTTCTTTATTGTGTATAATCACAAAGAAATTTAGTATCTAGTTAAATGTACAGCTGGGATTCATGTCTAAATCAAATGGACAAGAAATAAAAATTCAAATGAGAGGCAGCACATGTCATAGCTATACCTACTGTGTACTTCAGATGTACAGGCCATTCTTGAAACAACTTTGGTTGTGAGCTCAGTCCAGACAATAACATCTTAACTTAATGATTTCACTAATTACTGATTAGTGTGAACAAAGGATGGAAATCCACCTGTACAGACTGGCAGAGCGAGATGTTAAATGGCGCAGGGTAGCTATCCAGAATTGCCTCAGTAATGCCTCATTTGCAAACCAACTGTAATTTAATGGCTCTTATCAACCAATCACAGACTGGCTAAGAAGATTTTAGTCTTAGTATGGCATTGTTTCCCTGAGATTCCCACCCCATATCTGATGAAGCGCCACCTCCAATTTGGATAACTTTCACAAGAGTTCTGCACATTCCATGAACAGCGGCACTCAAAAGTCAATACCCATTCAAGTGATCAAAACGTCACTTCAAAAACAACAGAAACACTTTGAAGTTTGTCAATTTGAGATTCTTCACCGTACCACAGGGACTGCCGCATGCTTTTTCTGTTGTTCGTGAGATAACATTTGGCAACTGGCCTTTTTTCTGCAGTGCTGCACTGCACCATGTGCTTGCTGACATCTCTATTTCAATGGAGCGTTCGCATCCAAATGCTGCCCATGTGCTGGTGGCAGACTTACACGTGCCTGCAATTCAAGCATATTGTGGCATGTTTGCTTTTCTCCGGAAAGGACATGCCTGTAATCTTTTGCATATTGCTGTTATCAGACAAACACTGACTGTGTTTAAAAACAGCGGTATTACATTTCAGGAAAACTCATTTCTCTGTGGGTTTGCTCTGAGAGCATTGCAGTATTTGTTTCATATGCCGATTTGTCAGTGGTTTTGGATATTGTGAATAGATGGTTGCTGTCATGCTGGCGATGATAACCATATTCTGAGCTTTTGCTGGCCTTGCAACCACTTAAAAGGGTTTTTTTTCTCAAATGACATCTGTATTTAACTAATTAATTCATCAAATTAATCACAAAGAGAGTGCTCTGTAAAACTGTCAAACTGTCCTTGCATAATGCCCAGAGACTCAAACCTGACTAGCACGTCAAAACCTCAAGTCACATGTAGTGCCAAAGCTTAGTGTTGCGGTGGTAGCCTGAAAAAAAGACGCAGGAAAACGACACAGGAGATAGCTTACCCTGCTGCCAGAATTTCTTGGCATGCAACAAAGCCATCAACATTGCTTATTGGAAAAGAAAAAAAACTCAACCGCTGGTTTGGGTTTCATGAAAAAATATAAATGGGTCTCCATGTTCGTTCCTCTTTGTTTTAATAACAGGACCATCCCGTGGTGGTTATTCACCTATTCATTACGCTCAGGGAGATGATAACTTCACTAGATTACAACCATACCCCTTGTACTGGTAATAATATAGACAATGTCGTGCATAATAAGTGCTTTGTTAAACAAAAGCCGACATTGATGTTGCCATTGAAAGCACTCAAGCTTTCCTAGTGGCCCACTAACAACCCACCAAGGCCAAAAGGGGAAATGTAAACATTGTTCAGTTATTCTATCCTCCACATTAGAGCACTGCCTTTGACAAGGATCCCTGCATCCCCTCACAATGCGGCCACATTCCACTTTCCTTCGATGGGATGCTGATACGCTCCCCCAGTGACACACAATCTTGCGGACTTGCCTTTCACCTTAACAATTGGCCACTGTGACAGCCAGGCATGCCACACCAAGCCCACCCTCTAGGCACTGCAAGGCACCAAGGTACAAAAAAAAAATCAAAAAAGTGAAACTAGTCTATTACCCTTCTCCAGCCTCTAATACTCCTCCTCTTCTGCCCGCTGCTTACAAATAAAAACCTCCAGTTGAATAAGGCATTGTACCACTGAGTTTAGACCTGTGTGCCATCCTTCCCATTCTCCTTACATCAAAGGCATGTACAGCTGCGTGGTTAAACCCCCCCCCCTAGCTAGAGACAATAAGTCTGTCCCTGCAGTTGCCTGTTGGTTTGCTTTTGCTGCTTTGATGCTTTTAAGGATTACATATTAGACCTATGATTCTACATATTAACTGGCACTCGTGGTTCCCGAAGGCCTGTATAATTGATAAAATTTCACAATGGATTTTGTTCCGAAGATAATCTGCGCTGTTGACTTTTCTTGTGTTCACGTCCTTCATGTTTTCAAGGGTCTGTAAGGTCCCACAGTTCTCAATGCCGCTTGTGAAACAGAATGAATAATTAGTCTGCGGCATTCTCGGTTTATAATGGATGCATGTTTGTTTTGGAAGTGAAAGTCAAATATTCAATTACAAATGAAGGCAATGGAACATTTTTGAGAGGACTGCTGGGTTGTACAACCAGCTGCTGGACTCATTTTGGACATTGTGACCGCAAAATACTTGCTGGACCGTTAAAATATGTGAAGTTTTGCAATGCGTGCTACATGATCAGTTTCATTTTTTTGTGTCTATGTGAACATTCCTTCACACATAGTGTGAGAGCACTGACCATGATGCATCAACCGGACAAAACTCTCCATACTTTGTCACGTAGCACGGTATGTGGTGCTAAAATTAGACATGTAAAGCAGCAATATTGCAATATGTTGATCTTGCAGGAACATAAGCTTATCACATGGACCTTTAGGGTGCCTGTCACTCATGTTCCATTACAGTGACTAAGCATGAAATTCGACTCTCCCCCTTTGACATTTGGCCTTGCCTCTGAAATAATTACGTGAAAGTTTCACTTTTTGCATGCTATACAACAGTGAGTGAAAATTTACACAAACAATGGTATTCTTAAGTGAAAGGTTTCATTGTTTTGATGTATTTTTTCATCCACTATCTCATAATGGAGATTTCTTTTAGATGGGAATACATTACATTACATTTACATTTATTCACTTGGCAGACGCTTTTATCCAAAGCGACTTACAAGTGAGATACAATACAACACAAGCTACATGCTTCATGCATTTCCATATTCTTTTTTTTCCTCAATCTATGCTCCATAAAGCCTCTGACCCCTATGTGCTTTGTCAACACAGCCACTCCTATTGTTTCACACTTTTATATTGAACTTTGATCCACCTGCTAAAGGCAAATAAAAACCATTGTTGAATGGTTCCCTTCAGAACAGAAGTACGAGCAGTCTGACAAAGCCACCACATGCATCGGAGCTGTGAGTCATTATTGGTGGGTGGGTCAAAGTTTTTTTGCTTAAGTCCCTGGCTTACTTTAATTTTGAAACATCAAGATGAGACTAATTATGAACTATGTCTGCACATCTCTCAAGTGGAGTGTTTTTCATACAAATCAAGCTCCTATAAAGTCAATTCTTCAAAGTAATTTACAGACAGCCGCTAACATTGCAGCGAGATTACAGCATGTTTCCTCAAGGCACAATTGCTTTAGAAGAACTGATTGGAAGCAAATGTGTCACCCTTGAGATTCACTGTGAAGATGATTATGAGAGAAAAAAACATGGAGTTTCCCTCAGTAACATCTCACAATAACAAAAACATAATGTTTTCACAAAATACAGTAAAGGACCGATGATATCAACACTTTGGCTGTCACACCATATTCCAGGCCTTGCTTAATTTTAGCTGGCCTCCGTTCACTCTAACTGTGCTACACTTGAGAGAGTAACACAGTAACAGATTTAAAGAGTATTTACCTTTTATATGTCATACATGATGTTGTGAATTTTATGGTGAGATTTATAGATAGTGCTGTGCCAATAATTAATGTTATCTCACCTAACATAAGGACAATCTGAAAAACATGAAATCTGAATCAAACCTCTTGTGTACTTGTTATACGCATAGATCTACCACTGACTCATAACATACAAGGAAATTATACACTGGGATCATACCATAAGTAGATAATCCTGCAGAGCAAGAGAGCTCTTTTGTGGCCTGGAAATGATATTTGGTTGAAATAATTGTTTTTGTCTGGGAAACCATAGCCAAATTAAAGACTACAGCAGTCCTGTTGTGTTTAAAGTATTTCCTGGCTTTGTGATATACTTTTATTCAGGGTGCATTTTCTCTGCAAAACATTCTCATTTGGGATGGATAGAGAACGTACACACCTGTTCGTTGCACTTCATTATGCTTTACGTGG
Organism: Megalops atlanticus; assembly: GCA_019176425.1. Taxonomy (NCBI): domain Eukaryota; kingdom Metazoa; phylum Chordata; class Actinopteri; order Elopiformes; family Megalopidae; genus Megalops; species Megalops atlanticus. The sequence continues at coordinate 14,988,325 of CM032885.1, forward strand.
CTTGCCTTGTATTAAAATACAGTTCACTGAAACATCCCTGTACGAAACAACGCCGCTACTCACTTTTTACTCGTCACTCACTGTAGTGCAATTTGACAAAGCAGTCCACAGTCGAGCATTTTCACCGCATATGAAAGCCAATCTTCCCGTCAGCGAAAGAAAAAAAATAGTGACGATGGATTCTATATCTAAAGTTCTTTCTTTCCACAGCTTTCCTCAATAAGCTTGCAAATTGCTCTGATCTTAGCGCACAAAGCTCCCCTCTCACTCCTTTTAACGATCTAAATAAACGTCTCAATATTATCTGAATTGGTGAGAATTGCCCGGGATGAGAATCTCCTTTACAACATCAAAGGCAGGGCCTTCCCGTGCTGTCAGCCGCCGGGACGGGCACAGCCTGTCGGGGGGCCCAGATCTCGTACACAGATAAAGCGAAAGTGAACACCTCGTATTCAATTATTACCCTCGAGTTTCTGCGCTAGGATTTCGGGGAGGGGTTTCGTGCCACAGTCCTCCGTGTGCAGAACACTGTCCTGTTATTCTCGATGGAAACGAAGAATGAATATAGATAGGTACTATAAAAACAAAACAACCAAAAGTTTTTTTCATCAAGAAATGCCTAATACTACTTGCAGACTTCCACTGTTTGTATTTTAAAGATGACAAAACAATAAAAGCACTAAAGACAGCTACAAGTTTGAGGTGTGTTTTTATATTAAAATATATATTCAATCCAACGTATGATCATTAAATGTTACAGCTGGGTATGGATTCTAAAAATGATGACAGAGACACTGTGTTCACTGTTGTTTTAAAAGTTCAATGGGATGCACATGGTATATGTATATGCATTTGTACATAACTGTTCACTGATTTACATTCAAGTAATCTATAATAAAAAAGCCAGGTGGACATCTTAACAATGTTACCAGTAATTGTATACCACATATTTTATCCCAGAGTCATCATCCTCTTGTGGCATTATTGTTTAAATCGAGGCATTAAATGTAGTAATGTCTCTGTACCTGCAGATAAATATATTGAATCACAAATGCTATACCGGGGCAGGCAAATCCTGGATTTAATTAACATTTGCTCTTAACCTGACTCAATAATTCAATGCGCTCGTCCTTTTTTCTATACAAAAACAATTTCTTTACATTAATGTCACTGATCTCTGAAGTTGCTGACCTATATTTGTGAAGCAAGGCAGCATTTACATCTAATTGTGTCTTTAAGTCAATGACCAGTGTGGGGGTAAATGCACAAGCATCTAGTTAGAGCTCTGGATTGGCAGTTCACTTCTTCCCACGCTGTTTTAAAACCTACCTGTAACTACTTATCTCAAGGACACAGTCTCTCAGCCTTGCCCTGTGTCACATGTATGGCTGCAGGTGGGTGACAGGTTATCTGAGCTCAGCACTCACCAGTGCTGGACCACAGCACTGGCAGATAGTTGTGCTTATAATTAATTGGTATTTTTGCTTCTGGAGACCAATGACCAAACCAAAACCCTCTGATGCCCCCCCCTACAACCACCAGGATCTTTTTGGGGGCTCTAAAACAAAATATTGCCATCTGCCCAAGTTTTGCTGTATATTTTGCAACAAGCGAGAGGCTTCTTCATTCTCATAGGGGGCTGAAAAGAGCCTTTGTTCAACCCTCGAACACCTGGAGGGAGTTATCTCATGCAAGCCCTCTCTCTCTCCCTCTCCCGCTCTATCTCTCTCTCCTCCTCCTCTCCCTCTCTCTCTCCACCCAGCTCTCTGCAGCTGGGCCACAGTTGGTCACTAAATAGTTTCTGGGCCAGGCCGGAACAGTAGAAGCTCAAGCGGCCTGACCAGCCATGCACATCTCACCACTGATCATATTGGCCTTGAGAGTCGGCAAATGATCACACGCTGATATCATTCTCTCATAAAGGGCAGTCTCTTCAGACTCAGTCATCTTTTCTGTTACAGTCATTTGAAGAGTTGCAAGGTTTTATTTTTTTATGAGGAAGAGGGGGACCATGCTCTGCTGGAAATACCCTGTAGAGGGAATTTTAATATAAGGGTAAAAAACTGACTTTCCACATTAGAATGTAAGAAATGTAAAAAATGTGAATAAAATAATAATAATAATAATACATTTTCTTGTTTTTGTTTTTATTGTCATAGGCCTGACTGTAGGAACAAATGATGGATGGCCTTTGAGGAAATTATTTTCACTCATTTCATTGTAAAATTCTTCGGAGTTTGTGTGATTCAGCCATATTTTAGATTGCAGTGGTTGCACAGCTGTGAGGGAAGTCACGGAGTGAATCATCAGTACCCTGCATGTTGATATGGTGTCACTCTATAATACTGGAGTGAAATAATATAACACACTCATACGGGAGTGATGCTGTAGATACTAATGGTATGCAGTCCAGCTGGTAACTGATTAAACCACTGGGACTCAAGATTGCACTTTCATATGGAAAAACTTTCAGCCTTGAAGGAAAAAAAGCACTTTGCCTTTTTAGTAAGTGGATGTTCCATATTATTGGTGCATGTTACAGAAAGTCATGTGAGCCCAAGGTATTAAGCATTAGATGACTATTGTATTATCTGGTTTATTTTGCCATTGTTAGTCTGTCTGGTTAATTATCTCATAGTAGCCTACTCTTACTTCCAACCAATACTTTTAGAGAAATTCTAATTTATTTTCAGTTATTGAAACATCCTGTTTAAAGGAACTTCAATAAATTGCTGATGAATCATGCTCCTCTTCCATATGCACTCTAAACAGTGGCACTGATTTTTTATGCTATGCACCGTATGTCACCATAAATTTGTTGCTTATCAAACTGGTGAGGGGGCTTCCTTTCATCTTGAAACTTAAGCTTTCCTCTCTGAAATATCATGCCTGAGTTCCAGAGAAGCCTTTAAAGCATGTTGACAATGAGATGCCTATTGTGAAATGTTTCACAGATATTTTTTATTTAGCAGTTATGAATGGTTCAAATATTTGACAAAGTGGTGTTAAATCACACCAGACAGTAACATATTTATTTGACCATCACTATGTCATTCACTATGTGATTCCATCCAGAAAGCTCCTAGTTTGGATTCTCCTATTCTGCATGTTCAAAATAAATGTAAAATATTTAATTTAATATTACATTATTTATTTAAATGTTTACTCCCTTGCACATTTAATTTCCATATTATATGTATCCACACTGATACATATACCATCCCAATATAAATAAAAAATAATTAAAATTTATCTTGATACATTCTGTTTTTAAATGTCCTGCAGATTTGAACAATTTGAACAAATGTGACATCTACAAATCCAAAACACAACATTAATTGTTTGCTTTACTTTTAAATGTATCATTTTTGAAAATGCACGCTCGGATTTGATTAATTTGATTAATTTCTTAACTTTTATAAACATTTAAAAGTACCGGTATCATGTCATAATTATCGTCAATGTTGGATGTAATGCAGTATTTCTCTTACATGGAGGGGGAAAGCATGTTTTTTTATATACGCATGGTGGCTTATGGCCTTATGAATGTCTCTCTTTTGCGAACGCATCCTAAAAATGTGAAAAATGTACCATAAAATGGCTACACTTAAATCGCAACAATAATGAAAAAAAAACACTGTTGAGGTCTATAGTTTTAAACAAATTATTAAAGGTGGGCCAGTTTCAGTTACAATTTTGTGATAACAATGACATACATTGAATTTCAGAATATTCGGAAGAAAAATAAAAACTGAATTCCCGCTCTTTCTTTTCACTATTATTCAGCAAAATTGCACTTGTCACTTGCCTACCCGTTGTGTTAACTGCTATTGTTGATGTTATAATTAGCAGGCTAATTCTTATCTTGTAGCAGGAGGAAATGAAAGACTTGACCTTCGTTAAAAGGTGTGCATCACTAATTAACCGGTGCACCGGCCTGCAGAGGCACCTGGCGGCTCAACTTTCCCACGAATGTTGAGCCCATGTTTGATTATGCAGTCACTAGCCTATGATACGTAGCCTATGATTGATTAACATTATACAGCTGTAGTTTGTTGTTGAAGTAGGCGGAATAATGGTAGTAGTAATATCAACAGTAGCTGTGGTGGTTGTGTTGTTTTCGTCATCGTTATCATTGTGATTGTCTTTTTTATCAGTACTTGTAGGACTTTTACTATGAGGGCAGGAAACAGCTGATTTCTTGATTTAGAGACAAGTTGGTGGAAAAAAAATGCCCAATTTCCCTGTTATCCGTCAATTATTTTATCCCATTTCGGAGAAGCTAAAATTCGTTTGGGACAAGAATGCATTCCATACTGAGTCCATACAGTACGCCTGCATATGGAAATACCACACTCCATGACATACACTTTTCATTTGCGTAATATCTGATAATCACTGCAGTTGACAAGAGGTCAACGTCCCAAAGACAATTTCATATTGTTTGCATAAATAATGTTCCAAGTCCTGTTGCCATTTAATTAGGATGGCCACATATCTTCTTTTAGTGTTCCGTTATTTTCATAATGCGGTCATCCAATATTTGTCTGCATTTAATTACTCCAGCACCCTTGTCCTGTCCATCTTTCCGTTCTATTTTCCCTTTCGTTTTTCCAGCCCGCACCTTTCACAGTTTCCTTTCCCTCTCCGTTCCTTCCTGTTTTTCCTCTCGCTCAATCACTCTGAGTCTCTGTCTCATTAAGAAGTGTTAGAAAGTTGCTGAAGTGAGAAATGAGCCTGCGAAAGCTCGTTGTCCTAATTAAACTTTGACAAGAAGAGTGACAAGAAGCAATGGAGAGGAAACAATGCCAACAGTGTCCGAGTGTGAGCCCAAAGCTGGGAAAGGCTTTGTCCTCCCGAACAAAAGCATTTGTTTGCATGTGTTCAACTCTATTAAACTTCATCAGACCCAGGTGCAAAAACCAACTTCGCGAAGAACATCACAATTCATCACACCTTTGCACGGCTGATGAACGGCACGCAGTCACTCCCAATCCCCCCCTAAGAACCAGATCAAAGCTACTCTGATACAATGTAAATATTGAGCTGGAGAAATAATTCACACTCATTACTTCCATTGCATGACTGTAAGACACAAGCGACGTTTTGGGGGGATAGGGCAATCTCTCTGCGTCTGTGCATGTGCACTTAGCCGTTTCAGTGAGTTTATAATAATAACACTTTTCTCGAAGTACGTCTTGCCGCAGTAACGTTTCTTACGACATTGATCACATCAGTATTCCATAATGTCATTCATTTTGACTGTTTACAGCTACAAATAATGAGCAATATCATTTCATCGAACCAAACCTCTATAATAAAATTTTAATTGTGAAATTTTCCAGTCGAACAATCATCCTAAATTAGAGCAGCCCCTGGTCTTGAGTTGTTTAGGTAACTTCTGCAAGCACAGGATCAGCTGAGTGGGTCCGTCCGCCCAGGCGTGAGAATGAGAGATTTTTGGGCATTTGGCCCAGAGCAGATGTTTAGAAAGAATCTGGTTAAAAACGAGTAGAGCAAAATATTCAAATGCGCGCACGAGGGGTGGGTGTAGTGCATTGCGCTTTGTCCCCATCTATGTAATCTTACGACATTTCAATGATGAGTGAATTTATGTTTAAAAACTTAAATCATATATTTGTATATCTATCACGTCTCATGCTCTATACGAAGTGTACGTCTGAAACAACTCTGGGTTTGATCTCGCTTGCAGCTATCATAATTTGTAACGCTTTGAGGCATTGCACCTGCAGAGAAAGAATCGCAAGGTGTATAATTTCTCACAAAAGGGTGTCCAATAGTCACACATCCAAAAGAATCCATAACCCTCTACTGTATAATTAAAGTGGGTGAATGATGTATTTAGTCAATGAACAGGGCATGCTTTTGAATTAACATTGCGAAGGAGTTTCACTGCATTTTAGCGTTGTGGAAAAAGTATGTTTGTTATATGACAAAATATGTTAATTCCTGTAACTTCTGAGACATCGGGTCGCCCACAGGATCCAAATTACCGACTGTAATATGAATGAAGAACACGGAACATTAGCACTCCATTGTATAGGGGCGGAGTTGTGCTCTTCTCGGTAGTTATTCAATAAGAGGGAGGAACTTCAAGTTCTTATAAAGGCTGTCGTATGTGTAGCGAACATCCAGACATCAGCACGCGGACCCGGTGTAATCCATAATCCTCACCTCTAGCAATCGACCTATCATGGCACAGAACGGGATTATAGAGAACGGGCAGCCAGAGGGAGGGATTCCTACAGTTCCTCAACCTGTTAAAGTTTCGGAAGTGAGATACACCAAGGTAAGACATCGCAAAAGGTATATAAATCTTGGATTCCTGCTCCATGTAAGTAAATTATCAAATTATTTATTCATTTAACTTAAAGTGATAGGTAATCAGTGTCACCACGTTTCACTGCAAACCGTCTAGTGATTGAGAGGACACCTCCTGTTACAAATAGCCTACCTTCTGCTATCGGACACTTTCGATTCGACAGTTAAACCAACATGCTATATTATATGTGGAAAGTTGTTAGAGGGTACAGTTTCACAGTGGAATAGCTTTGTCGAATGGTACGCTATGTCCCAAATGCATTTGGTTCGGATATCATACATTTGCCACATATTTAAAGTGGTCAAATCCATGCGTTTTTGTTTTTCTTTTTAGGTAATGTTTTTACACGCGAAAATATTCTTTGTATATTTTATAATGCCTGTTTAATAATATCATACTCTTATGGAAATACATGAGATGTAATATTTATTATTGTTTCCAGACGGCCACTCACGTGATCACATCACTTCAATATACTGTACACAACGCTTTTCCGTTGTTCATTTATGTACAGTAACTAACGCACCATGTTCTCTGCAGTTTATCAAAGGTATCGGTTTTAAACATCAGTCAGAGCAAACGCCTTTGGCACGGAACATGTGTTCTGATTATTCAAGCCAGTTTTAAGTAATTATGTGCATGATAACTTGCCATACCAGTGTTTACGACTGTAATGCACCGGTATTTTCCAGTGAGCACCACGTTAAATTTACAGGTGGGACGCACATCAAACGTTACAAGCTTTTCTTTGTAAAGGAGTTGTTCTTTTCGACAGATATTTATCAACAACGAATGGCACACCTCTGTCAGCGGAAAGAAGTTTGCGACATACAATCCTGCAACAGGTGCAAAAATCTGCGATGTGGAGGAAGCCGATAAAGTATGTATTTGATTTTTAATTATTTAAGTGTATTTCATAGTGTTGTTACCAAAAACATGTGAAGTCAATTTCATCTGCATTAATGTGAATTCATTCCATGTTTAAGTTTTTTTTAAGGATGAACCCTATGCATTTAGTTGACCACGCAGGTCTAAGATCTGATCTTGCAGGCCTTTTTTGTTGTTAATCATAAATTCTAATATAAAGGCAAAAAACATAAATATGAGTGGTTCAAAATATAGAATAGGCTACCCATTCACCTAAATGTCACCTGCCGTAAAAACTGACAATAAACGGACGATGTTCCTCAGAGCAAAATATTGAAATTTGTACAATTTGTATTTCCGTATGTATTTTTCCGAAACACACAGCAGCTGTATTTTAACGCATCTGTAGTTAAAACATTTAATGCTTCATAATTGCTATATTTTAAAAAAAGGCCGCAGCAAGATCTGTTGAATGGTAACATTCCATTTCCAGTTTTCATCTCATAAAATACAATCTCGAAAAAGCAACACATTTTAAGGTTGTACGGTAAAACCTGATTCGCTGAAGTTTGTGTGTGTTTCCACAGGCGGACGTGGACAAGGCGGTGGAGGCCACGAAAGCAGCCTTCCAGAGGGACTCTCCGTGGAGGAAGATGGATGTGTCCAGTCGAGGGCGACTCTTGAACAAGCTGGCCGATCTGGTGGAGAGAGACTGGGCCCTGTTGGCCGTGAGTGCGCCTATTTCGTTCACGTTTTGTGTTCGCCTGTCTGCCAGTCCGTCCTGCTATCATTTCTTTAAGGTTAGGCCTACATGTTGCTGGCACGTTGCTGGCAAATTCTGAAGTACTTCCTTAAATTGGGTAATGTCATATTAGTTGTATTTAATAGCACTTTTCAATGCCTTGCAAACACATTACTGAAAGGTGATGGCTATTATCACAGTCTTCCAAGTTCAGCTGACATTCTCTGTGTTCAAGGGGTAAAACGTCATATCTTACTGTATACGTTGTCAGGTTTAGATGCAAACCTGTCCCAGTCCTGTCAGGCATGGTCTCATTAACCACTGCGAACTTACTACATTTAAAAAAACCTACATCTATATTTTCCTTAATTGAAAAAAATGCTTAATGTTTTATAAAAGTCCATTGGTAAAACATATTCATATTGCAAGTGATGATAAAGCTTATGTTGGACTTTCATTTATTGTGGAATCCTTTTTTAAAAATTTAATCTGTACAGGCAACAAAAACAATTCTGAACATTTCATATGACATAGTGCACAGGGAAACAAAGCACTTTGCCAGTTTTTTTTTTTTTTTTTGCTTTAATATACATTAATGAAACCCCCTTTTGAAGTTTTTGTGCGGTTCTGAACCACTTTTCATCACATAATTTTGGTTAATGAAAGCAATTCTTGTTGGACAGGTACTCAAAGACCTTAATTAACAAGCCTGAAGTCATGGAAATACAATTTTAGTTTTCTGCAGAGGATACTGTTCAAAACCCATTACAGTGCATATACAGTATCACAATATCAAGAATAGTGTCATCAATATTTTGTTGCGACATGCTTTTTATGGAGAGCAGATATATTGATATCTATGTTGTTTTTTGGCTTTTGAGAAAGCTGCCCTTTCCTTCCCCCCTGCTCCACTGGTACTGTCATTTGGATTTTCAAATGATAAAAATCTGTTCGAGCTTTACTTGCAAGGAGGGTGACATCATGCAAATACCCTCGATTGTATTACTGACTTTTTGTTCCTCTGTAAGTCAGATATTATAATCTTTGTAATTAAAGTCTTGTTCAAATCAGTTTTCACTCCATTGACCTGCCAGATCATATTAGGAATCACATTTGTAAATGAAATGTAACAGATGTGAATGAAGTAATATTGTGAGATTGCATGTGACTGTTAATTGCAAACATGTCCTGGGGTACTTTGCACTGGAGTATCACTAATTACAATAACCCCTAGCTCTATTTGGGGAAATAAAAAACAGATTTGCCAATGTAAAGGTAAATGCTATCTGTCTGTATTACAGTGCTATAATGTTTTGCTTTCCGTTGTGTTTCATACTTGTCATACTACTCCTTTGCAACACTGCTTAACAGAACTGACATGAACTCTACAATATACAGAGACTAGTGTATATGTATTATGGCCACTGAGAAGACATGTACTCAATCACCTCAGACATTTACAAAACTGGTTTTGACAACCAGTTCTTTCAACAGTAGGTTTATGCATTGATTGTAATTGCGTGTGTGTAGATGAAAGTGCAGTGCTGACTTTAATACTTACAGAGAAGGAAAGGTGTGGCCCACCTCCATTCAGTCGAACCACAGCGCACAGTCCTTAACTTTAAGCAATCTAAGCAACATTCACATTTTTTCATTTCTTATGTAACATTTACATAATGATATGAAACTGCTGTAGAAGATGCAAAGAAAAAAATTACTTTTTCTCAAATTTGTTACTCAATATTAAGGAGAAAGCACATTACACTCTGAAAGGGGGTGGGTGTCTTACCAGTAGAGGTACTTCAGATAGTCCAACTCGACAGCAAGCAACAGCAAAGTCAGCGTCATACATTTACTTGTTATGCAAGTAGTACACCATTGATGAGATTGTATTAGTTAATAATTGTAAAAGCTTCTTATGTTGTTTTCCCATTGAAATATTGTAACTATGGGCACTGGTAAATCCTTCTGAAATGCGACTTAGTCTTATCTTTCTGTAACGGCAGCCATCACATTTTTCTGTTGTGTACTCAGCAATTCTCATTTATTCAGCCTGAAATGTTGCGTAACCCTTGACACAAACATTCGATGCTCTCACTTGGCGGTTTGTCCCTCGTTTCAGCCAGAAATCTAATGCATTACGTATTATCAAAGAATACTTTTTTACACAGAATTGTGAGGTTGGAGGATGCTGAAATTACAGATTAATGTGAATGTAAAGAAGAAAAAAAAGCAACTCTTGCCTAAATGTGCTGTTCAAACCCAAGAACTGTTTTTCAAGGTGTTGTCGGTGGTGGGGGAGTTGAATCAGGCCCATTTCTGATAATGAGCAGTAAAGTAAGTAGAGGCTCCTTTTCAGTGGTAGTGGCTGACATCCCATCCCACTCCACCCCAGCCCTCATTAAGCCTCCCTGCCAGCTGTTGCTGCCATGCAGTTACAGATGCCCCTGTTCTGGTTCATATCTCACCATTGGGCTCTTTTAGTGTTGGGGGGTTCATTTATTATTATTATGATTATTATTTTCAAACTCATGAATTCCCTCACATATTAAATTCTTGGCATTTGCGGCGTACATAAAACGATGTTGTGTAGCAACCGACTTGAACTGGAACCATTCTGTGGAGTTTCACAAAGTGAGTGTGAGTTTGACAGGGCCTCCCCCCTGAGGAAATGCATGTGTGCTATATTTTTGTTTTCCCTCAAGACCTCTTGACAATGATTGGGGTTTGAAAATGATTAGGGTTTTTTTGCCTTTAAAACATTTGTCAAGGTATTTCCTAAAAAAGGTTCCCAAAAAGCAAGGCTTTCCCTCTCCCCATTTAATCACATTATTTCACCAGTATAATCATCAGATAATTTTTATGGTCATGTTCTTTATTTCAGACTATGGAGTCGATGGACACAGGAAAGCCCTTCCTTCACTCATTCTTCATTGATCTGGATGGCAGTATCAAGACTCTGAGATACTACGCTGGCTGGGCAGACAAGATACATGGCAAGACAATGCCGGTTGGTAAGTGTGCATGTGGAGCTGGTTAACAAAAAAACATGCTAGGCTTCGTTTTAATCAGGAAGTATCACATTTATGACTCCACATGGGTAAATAAATCAAGCCTACAAGCTGAAGCCTTCTCCATTAAACTGAGATTTTTTTTTCAAGTTGCAATGAACTTGTCTCATCACTAAACCTCAATAGACTGTTTATACATTCTATCCACTTGTTTCTTTAAAACTGAGACTCCAACCTGAGTGAGAAAGGTCAGTAAGTTAGTGATGTCTTTCTTGCCTGTGGGTGGTGGAGGAGGTAGTCCGGCCACTCTAGGAGACTGAATAGACAAAACATTCCTCCCACGTTCCCCCTGATTAGATTCAAATCAAGTGTTAAAAGAGGCCGGGCTGGGATGCACAAAGGAGAAGGAAGAAGCTGTGATGATTATCATCGAGGTGCAGCAGTCTGTGACGACACTGCTTACAAATTGGACACTCCGCACTGACAATCAGACTATCAGTTCTTAGGAAGGGATTTTCTGGTGGGTGGGGGGTGGTAGCTAGCATCTCTTCCTCAGAGTATATAAAACTATCAACGAAAAGATAAGCCCACATCCTCCTGAACCCGAGTCGGTTAGTTTTCTTCATTTTCATTTGGGTCGTCCGTCCTCTTCTATGTAAATTTAACATTTGATAGCCATTTGGGTGGGATCAAACAGAGAAATGAGGAGATAATGAGTGTCAAAGGTTACTATTGTGCGAGGGAGTCTGGCTGTCTGTAATCACTGGTGAAAAAAGCGCATTTGGAAACATGAGAAGGTCGGTGGAAAGGCTGGACTGAAGGGATTACCAGGTGTGGTTTTGGCATATCCCAGTGTGGTACGGATGACATATGAAATCTCACACCGTTTGCAGACCCTGCTGTCACGAGCTGTGCATCTACCGCAGGGAGTACACATGGGGTCAGGAGGGGGCTGGCCAATACACTGTGTGGCACAGTGCTTAGGACTACTTAAACGCACGTTTACTGACCCCACTTGAGTCTCCCTAAAGGTCAGGTGTCATATTTCACAGTTAACAGCAAAGGTGAAGTCTCTTGGGAGACCGACTGTTTACAAGTGATTACCTCACAGTCACATAAAAATGTCTTGTATCCCGAGAACCTCATTTATCATGGGGTTCCACAACTGGACTGGGTAGACAGGCTGCACAACAAACTGGCTGGTGAAGATATACAAGATATACAAGGAAGGTATGAGTCATCATTGTGAGAGCATTATTCTGGATATGTTTAGTCTACTGCCTTGACCATTCCTGAAGGAGAGAATCTGCTATGCTGAATAGTCCAGATGCACTGTAGTCAGCTAGTTATGTGATTATGTATGTATTCTATTCATTTCAAGACTCTGGCATTGGTAAAATAAGGGAGCTGTGGTATGTAAAAATACCAGGCAGCACGAGTTTTACCCATGTCATATTAAATGATAACCCAACAAAGCTACCTTGAATCACCTCTGACTTGATACCCGATGCTATGGTATGGGAGTAATGGAGAAGGAGATTCCAGACTGCGAACAAAGGTGCGAAGCAGAGCCAAAGGTAGAGCTGAAGAGAGCTTGAACCGCAGCCCAATCTTTTCACAGCTTTTCCGTCTCCAGTTACAATACGTCTCCGCCTAAAATAGAGGCTCGTTCTGAGACCTGCGTGTCTAGAGGAGGCTCACTTCCGATTTTGATATTCCTTTAGTGTTCGGTGTTTCGGTGGCCAAAGCCAGCGCTGTCCTTTGAATAGCATACATTGGCAGATAACGGAGAGGTATTAAATTCATTTTCATGTTCTTTTTTTTCAGATGAAAATTTTTTGTGCTTCACCAAACATGAGCCCATTGGTGTATGTGGAGCAATCATTCCAGTAAGTACAAAGATTTCCATTGATTAGGATAATCACATTATTGCTGTTGGCAGGGTTTCAGACTAATGATAACATCTGCATTACCTCATAACAGAAACATGCGGGAAGTGGAAGGTCAGAATTTCAATTAATCAAATAGAGGGGTTACTGTAGTGTTCGTTATCACAATCCATCGGGATGTTCACATATCACTCCGCCATGATCTTGGAAAACCTATGTTATTAAATAATAGCTCACGCCGAAACACCTGTTAGTACATTTGGAACACTGGAACATCTTTCTAATATACATATTGCATCAGAGAAACCTCTAACCCTGTAAGATCACATTTCATGTTTTGTTTGAGATGTTTAACGAACGGACAAAGAGTCTCGGACATAGTATAGTTACAGAAAGGCACGATAACCGGAGGTACCAGATAATGAGGCACGTGCGCCCGGCGCTTCACTGTCCCAAGTGTCGCTTCACGGTCGTTCCCTTCCCATAGTGACTGAGGACAGGCTTTGTGTCTTCCTTGATCGTGGCGGTTCCGCACCATTGTTCGCAGCTTTGTGCGGACTGCGATGTTATCAGGAGGCGCAACGAGGCTGAAGAGCAGAGCGAGTACTTGGGGGAAATCGGGCACAGGTGTTGTCTTTCACTCACAGGGAGGAGCTACAGTGCAACAGATTCTGCACTGTCATGAACAGACACACCCCCTTAATCGGCCAAAAAGCGCCTGTGTACCGTAGATCACTGAAATCCCAGGTCTCCCGCAAGAAAGAAGAAAAAAATGCAAATATTTTTACTCTGTAAAACAAATTGATTACCGTGATTCGTAATCAAGTTCATTAGACCTTGGAATTAGTTCAGGTTAAATACAAAACCTTCTAGTACATTTCTGTACGAAAAGCTACACCGTTTCAGTTCAAAACAAAGGATTGGTCTGAGCTATTACTTTCCTGATCAAACGTGAAATAAAACACCAAACATTTACTGGAAACTTAATCTTAATCTCAACCCACCCTAGTCATACAGCCCCAAACTTAATCCTTGTAAAAGATAAGATTACGAGAATAGGACTGGAAATGGTTTTGATTGGGGATATAAATTTACAGCCAAAATTGGTCCAGCGGTGATCTAATCTCTGTTGTTTTTTTCAAATGCACCAAATAAAGCAGTGGTAGTTAAAGCGTTAGTCGAAAGATTATTGGAGGTGGGACAGTGAGCAAATCATATCGAATTACTTTCCCAATTTGAAACACCATCGTTTCACATCCACGATAATTATAATCATTCAAGCTTATCTGTGAAAATAGACATATATCTTCTTGTTTTGCTTTGGCAACTAAGGAACAAAACCATGCAGTTGTCAGACATGGGAGATTATATCATAAAGATGAAATTCATACTAAGCCATTCAGTGTAATTACTGGCGCACAGAGAGAATGACTCACCATAAAAGAAAAACAGGAAGCCATACTCCAGAGTTTGGGAAACAACATGCTTCCAAAGATGTAATTGCAATCATTTCAGCCAAAGCATTTAAAAAGTTAACAATACTTAGAAAAATAAGCATTTATTATTTGGTCACTTTACAATTCTTTCCTTGAGTACCTTTTGTACTTACTTATTGTCCTGTTCAGACAACTGGCAGGATACATTATTGTGGATATATTTTAACATTAGAGCCTTAGAAGTTTACGTTCATTTCTGAGGGAAAGATTAACCTTATATTAACTTTGATTTTAAGTACTGATGTACCTGTCATTGCTGATCCTTGTATTTGCGGTCACGTTGTAGTGGAACTTCCCCTTGCTGATGTTTATGTGGAAGATTGCCCCTGCCTTGTGCTGTGGCAACACTGTGGTCATCAAGCCAGCTGAGCAGACGCCTCTGACAGCTCTCCACATGGGGGCGCTAGTGAAGGAGGTGAGTCTGCTTCCCACGGCCTGCTAGCACTTGCCAATCTAGACGCATCTGCAGGTAGGCTTCAAAGTTTTTTCAGACATAAACTGCAAACATCTTGTGCAGTTAGTTGCTGCTAAAGATCACTGGCATAATACCAGGTAATGAGCTGGGAATGGAACTGTTCCAGTGATTGAACTGAGAATTAGGGGGTTGCCTACTCCTGCAGCCATGTTATAGTTAACACTTAAAAAAAGTTCACCAATAACCTGTATGCTGGAATCACATATGTAGTATTTGTTTTTGGCTCTCTTACGGCCTATTAGCCCATTTAAATTTGGACCCCTGTACGCCTGTGGAAAACCCTGGTCTTAAGTTATTAGTCTGGTTTTCTTTTATCATTTGTAATGACTGAGTACAAACTGCTTTGTTTTAATGATTCACATTCTTGCTTTCGTGCCATGAAGGCTGGCTTCCCCCCTGGAGTAGTGAACATCTTGCCTGGGTTTGGGCCCACGGCCGGCGCAGCCATATCCAGTCATATGGACATCGACAAGGTGGCATTCACCGGATCCACAGATGTGAGTGCTTCGCTTCCGCTCCTCGGAAATATGCGCGTTATTATTAAAGCTGAGCCGTGTGTGCTTAGGTCTGCGGAGGCTGCGGAGGCCTGCGTTTTGGGAATGATGTTAATTGAAAGCACATACTTTTGAGTCTCAGTAGACCGTGCAGATCGGGAGTGAACTCAGCCCCACAGAGCAGGAAACACTGGATATCTAAATATTGGTGCATAATTCAACTAGCAATAAATATTAACAATGAGATTTCAAGGGGATACAGCTGTGATGTAGTTCAGCGGGCCCCACCTTCGCAATCAATTCCCTGTTGCTACAGATTGTTTTTTTTTTCAAAGGAGCAGAATGTATTTTTAATCAGAGGAGCATATCATTTTATGTTTGCTTCAGAGAGTGGATGCACTGTAATGTAGCAGATAGCTTATGAGTAGCTCCTATTATACGTAGTCACAGAGTTAACATCGTTGAGCAAGTGACTGTTGCATTTTGTACAAACAAGTCACACTAAAAAAAGTAAGTTAGGCTCCTGAGTGGCTTATTCGGAAAGTTTACGTGAGTGGCACTGAGTGCAGACTGAGTCTTACAGCCCAGGTTCAATCTCAGCTGTGTCATCAAATAACAATGAGCCCACAGCGGCATTACATATTGGGTTTGTTCTGTCAGGAGCAGGGGTGCATAGGTTAGCCAGGGTTTCCTGGAGTTTCATCAGTTGATTCATGAGGCACCTGCAAATTGTTTGTATGATGCTGATGGAATAGCACCTATTCTCTGATAGGCGCCCACTGCACTGTGGTGCACTGTGGGACTTGTGGTGTGAAAAACAGATGTGACTGTGTGGAAGTGCAGCAGAGTATTGCATTGGTTTCAATTCAGTGCTCCTGTTCAAATTCATGTATGTAAATATAAACATGTATGTACCATACCAAAAATTATATTGAGAATGTGTTTTAAAAAATGCAATTTTATCTTTGTAAATATGTTTAAATATAAATGTTAATTATTGCTGTTTTGGTATATTGTAATATTTCTGATTTACATTAATACTTTTTAAATTGTATTTGCAATATATTCTTGGGCTATACAAAATATTTCTCAATATATTACAGTGTATTTCATTTAAATATGGGTAGCTACGTGGATGCAATACACTATACTATGGGTATAGGGTAGCTAATAGGACACATCTGTGTATTCCTTGGTATTTCTCACTCGCACCTTTTTCTCCAGGTTGGGAAGTTAATCAAAGAAGCTGCTGCCAGAAGTAACCTGAAAAGGGTCACTCTGGAGCTGGGAGGGAAAAACCCCTGCATTGTCTTTGCTGATGCTGATTGTGAGTATTGTGTTTTTTCCATATCCTACTTTCATTAATTACTGGAGCTGTTGCAAGTAATGCTAAGAATTCATTGCATAAATGCAGTGACTCACATGAATTTCAAATCCCTTTGTACAGTGAGGGGTATGACTCACCTGAGCTAGGACCAATGTGTAGCACCCACCTCGATGACTCTCGCCACAGAGGAGAAGAGGGACTGATTGCTTCAGCCAGTTAACCTGGGAGACATTTAGAAACTTCTTCCAGCTGTCCAAACTGAAATGGCATGATTGGGAATTTGGCAAGGACACCACTGGATTCCCCTCTATTTGTAATAAGTCACATGACTCCTTGTTGGACCCCAATTGGTCAATTTAACACCTCAACCAAAAGACAGTAGCTTCCACAGTACAGTATCCCCGTCACTGCGTTGGCAAGATAAGTTTCTACTTGGTCCACAGAGAAGACAATGCCACTACCAAGAGAAACCTGCTTTTCCCAGGTCTCCCAAGCAAGTACTTCCCATACTATCAGAACCAGCCCCAGTTATTTTATACAGTTTGGCAGGTGAATGCTGAAGACGTTGTACAGCTGCAAGTCAGAAAAGCTAATGGATTAGAAGATCCTCACTATCCATTTCAAGTGCTCTTACAAAGATAGCAGTTTTAGTTTGTCTCATGGATGCATTGTATAGCATTTTTTCACAGGTGTGTAACACAGTGTGTAACAGTCTGAGGGCATTATGGTATAACAGTGTTAAGGTTTCTAGCTTGTGTTTGTCTTAATGCCTCACTGGGTAACAGATTCTCCCTGGGCTGAGATGTGTAACAGTCAGGCCGGCACTATGGGGATGCTTAGAAGTGCATTGCACCCCCAGATGGGCCTCAGTGCACTCTCACTTGTCTCCCGATGTCTACATAGTATTTATGACTTTTTGTGCACCCCTGTGGATTGCAATTGCATCCCTCTGTATTTTCTCCCACTGCTGAGCCTGGTAACAGTGTGTCTCATTGTAACTGAAACTTGGGGCTCTAGGATGTGTTAGTGTGTCCCCTGGCTACAGAATGTAACAGTGCATCTCAGGGCAGTATTGTGTAACAGCGTGCGTTAAAGCTTCAGCATGTTTTTGGACTTCTGTATGTCTCATTGTTACAGTCGGTGGCAGTTTCCAAGTTGCAAAGTATCCTAGCTACAGTGGGAAAACAGGTAATCCCGTAGCTGAATCGTGGGTAACAGAGTCAGAGTTTCAGTGTATATCTGCATTTCTCAGGCCCTCAGGGTGTAACAAAGTATCTCAGAGTAGGATGTAATAATTCTTATACAGTCTGGACTGTGTAACTGTGTATCTCTGTGTCTTGGAGCTGCGGCACATGTCTGGACGCTAGTGTGCAATGGTGTTTTTTTTCCTCAGCTACAGTGTGTAGCAGTGTGCTTCTAGGCTGTGATGGGCTAACTTCCCTGTCCTCTCCCTATAGTGCAGCTGGCTGTGGAGGAGGTCCAGCAGGGGGCCTTCTTCAACCAGGGCCAGTGCTGCACGGCCGCCTCACGCGTCTTCGTGGAGGAGCAAGTATATGAGGAGTTCGTGCGGCGCACCATCGAAAACGCCAAGAAAGTGGTCGCCGGCGACCCTCTGGACCCACGGACGTCACACGGACCACAGGTTTCAACCGTCCGTTCAACCGCTGGCCGCTTCTCACATTGCCCCATAAAATCGCATTCGCCCGCGATGCCGAAAACGGAAATTCTCACGCTTTTCAAAAACCAGAGCCATTCTCATCAAAACTATGACTGCCGCAGACAATGCTTTTTAATGGTAGTCACAGACATGTGATTAGGCAGGACCAGACAGAGGAGGCAGACAGCTGTCCAGACAGCCCACAGCTTTTGGCAGAGCTCTGACCCCACTCCTGAGTGTGTTTAACCTGCTCCAGGCCCGGGCTCTGTGTCTGAGATGATGGTTCATTTATTGAAACATTTCAAATATGTGGCTCTGCAGTAATAATGCAAGGCATGGGGCTGCTGACCAACAATAACACAACGCTGTACCAAGCGTCAATATCTCGCTGTTTGTTGAAACGGGACATTCTTCCGTCTTGTTTAAGATTCCACTGAGGTTTAAAAAAATGAGTCCTCAATGTTTTTTTCCCCTTCATGTCCCAGTTGGTGTTCATTCTTAATGGTCTGCTTGTGGTTAAGTGAGACTCAGAGAAAGTGGGTTTTATTAGCAAAGAATCCAAGCACGGCATGTCACATGTTTAACGGTCACACTTTAGTCGGATCAATGTAGAAGACGGCCTGGCTTCAGTCTGCCCGGAGTAAAGTAATTCTGTATTTGCCCACTGCGACAGGTTGACCAGAAGCAGTTTGACAAGATCATGGAGCTGATAGAGAGTGGGAAGCGCGAGGGAGCCAAGCTGGAGCATGGAGGCTTTGCCATCAAGGACGGGGGTCTCTACATCCAGCCCACGGTGTTCTCTGGAGTCAGAGACCACATGCGCATTGCCAAGGAGGAGGTACTGTGCGCTGAGTGAAACACCATCATTTTAAGTCAAGTAAATAATCCATTTACATTTCAGTGTCTGCTTCAAAATGCAAACAAACTCGTGCCTGGAGTTCCCATTGCGTGACAGCTCCGTAACATGCACAACAGCGCCATCTGCTGGAGATCTTGTGGAAAGCATGAGGAACGAGCGGCGCTGAACTCGGTTAACCTTAGTTCTGTGAATGAGGTCAACGTGCCACAGAGTGTTGTCACGCTGGCTGAAGTAAAGCAGGACAGAGCTGCGGTTTGAGGCGAGCACTGACGCCAGCCCGCCTCCATCCTTTCGCAGATCTTTGGCCCGGTGCAGTGCATATTCAAGTTTAAAAGCCAGGAGGAGGTGATCAAGAGGGCGAACAGCACGGAGTACGGCCTGGCGGCGGCCGTGTTCACCCGCAGCATGGACCGTGCGCTCAGCGTGTCCTCCGCCCTGCAGTCTGGCACCGTCTGGTAGGTCATACAGCAGCCCGCCGGCAGGGGGATGGGAACAGCAACGTGGCACCCTCTGTTTCCCAAGGGCTTATATCAGCAATCATAATCTAGCCTCTAATAAGCAAGTATTATAATTAATTATGTATTATAAATATGTGTTATCTATTATAATATATGTATTATACATATTAAAATTTGCATTATACTAGTATGTTAGGTCTGTATGTGTGCAGGTAGTATTATAAACTATGACTGCCAGAAACAGCCACCTTTCAGAAAAATGTGAGGCATTGTGAGAAAAAACAATAGGCATCTCTGTAAGAAGCACCTTTCTTTTAAAGATGTCAAGGTTGTTTCTATGGCAAAGTAAAACACAGGAAATGCATTAGGATGGACATTCCAAGCATTTATAAGAGCCATTGGCTTGGTGTCATCTTGTCACATAGGTCCAACCCAAATCTTTCACTCTTTAATAACATTATAATTTGTCTTAAAGGTGTAGAGAGATCTGTGCATCACATAATAATTCCAAGGTAATATGCTGAGTGGGTTTTGAACAGCTGCCCTTTCAAGAACACAATTAAGCAGCTTGCGTGTTGGTGCATACTGTCGCCACAAGATGGCGTGCAGTGAAGAAGCTGTTTCAAATTAGATAACCTGTAAATATGGCTGGAATAACAGCTACAGGCATGGTCCAGCGTTTTTGCTTTGCATTGCACAATGCAACTGCCTTGGCCTTTTGCACAAACAATACCATTCTCTTTTCGGTCATAAAATTTTACCACCAGACACTTGACCTCTTTTTGAGAGATTCCGTTATGTAATTTTCCACTGATAAGTTAACCGAAAGGAAAACCAGTAAATGTTTGTGTCTAGACTTTTGTCGGCTGAAGCACTTTCTCGGGTAAGATAGTTGCATCAATTGCTCTTGACAGATGTGGTGATGTCTTCCTTGTCATGACCTGTTTTCTCCTGCTCCTTGCTCTCGCCCTACAGGGTGAACTGCTACAATGCCCTTCACGCCCAGTCGCCTTTTGGGGGCTACAAGATGTCAGGAAATGGAAGAGAGCTGTAAGAGTGCTTTTCTTTAACTCAGGTTGAAAAAACCAGCAGAAATCTGCCATTCTGAATAAGTCTGTTATGTCCTTATCATCTGTATTAATCTACAAGCCAACATACCATATGTATGTACCTGCGGTAGCTTGCATGCATGTGTAAGCTCAGATATAAAATGCTAATTAGTTAAAATAACTATCTATAAGCACATTAGAGTTACACATAGATACCTTTTGCTTTTAATATTTATTACAGACATAAGATAAGTGCAAGTGTGTATTGAAATTTTTTCCCCTTGAGGTTTAAACAGGTTGCAAAACATTATGTGTGTATGATACAATGACCTAAGCTATTGCACTGCAGTAGTCAATGAGGTGCATGCTGTTATAAAGGTTGTGTCTGGGGCATAATTGATGTAGTTATAAACTTTTTCTAAGTGTTTTGGAAGTGTTTTTTGCATAATTGATTCTCAATTATCAGACTTGTCCTTTAGATGAAAATGAATGTGTTTTTGACGGAGGCTCTTTTCGCTTACTTTTGCAGTGGTGAATATGCCCTGGCGGAATATTCCGAGGTGAAATCGGTGACCATCAAACTCACAGAGAAACTCTGAATGAGGCAGAGGCACTGACTCTGATGGAGCAGGCGTTGCCATGGGAACACTTGCTCGCAAGTAGCTGCCCCACCAGCACCTTCCGCCTGTGAATATTCAACTTTTGGGGATTCACTCAGTGATGTGCCACATGCCCGAGAGCTCTGTCTCCAGAGTAAAGATTTTCACATCAACCTAAACTTTTCTTTTTTTCATTTATTTATATAGGCATTCTACACACAGGGCAAGTTATTATTTAATAGGAATGCTGTCATCTCTAAGGTAGAGCAGCTTTCTCCTCTTTCAAAGATCAGAAAGGTACTGTATGCCACAACTCCCACAGAGGTAACATTTACCTCTAATTTCAATGTGCATCACTGTTCAGCAGTTCTTAAGGGACTCTATTCTTACATAACAGCCTACTTTACATTGTATTGTATTTAACTCCGTTACTTCAACTTGCTGCACTTATGGAAGAATTTTACCTTGACTCTGCCGTAAAAGGCATGATATAACCACTCATTCGGTGGACATTAGGTACTTTTAGAATCCATTTACGTTCAAGTTCAATTGGGAGACATTCTACAATGGTTATAAACCATTAGCTGTAGCAAGTGTTATTTCAAAGGTTGCTGCTGAATGTTATAATGGGTAACATTTCTGAGTGACACCTGCCTTAAACAGCATTGAAGCCCTGGCTTCTGAGGACGATATGAAGGGCAAAGGATGCTCTGATATTTCTAAAGCTTTACATTAGCCCCACACAAAAAATGCAACAAGCTATGATATGTATTTCTGTTTAATTAAATGTCTTTTTGAGTAAGTAGAGAAATGTGTCACTATGATGTGGCATTGAAGCATTTTAACTAATATTTCCAATCTGTTTCAAAACCATAAAATATGTAGGTTTTTGAAGTGTACTCTTCCAAGTTAATAGATTGCAATTTTATTTTTTTGTAAATCAGATACATCTCTTGTTGAATTATTTAAAGAATGTGTTTTAGATGTTTTTAAAGGGTTTTTATTTGAGAATGTTTCCTTAAAGCACTACGTACTGAATATTAGTTTACAAACAAAATTTCAAGCCTGAAAAATGTCTCCCATATGACTGCTGATTTGTATAGAACTCAAGTAATTGCTCTTCAAATGTAACTCTTGTTAACAGCCAAATGGTCAGGTAATGTCTGATTTGCATTGTTTCTAAAGCTAGTCTTTGACATTTTTGTATGTATATTTAAATGTAACTGCTAAATAAAAGTCTTAGAACAACGTAATTTTCTTATTCTTTGAGCGTTTCTTAAATACTTATTTATGCATGATGGAATGCATATGATCTGACACCATGGTCTCACTGAGGCACAATCCATGAGGAATATGTTTAATCAAATAATGTTTAGTAAAATGTCCTTATATAAATGATTTTTTGTTGTATCAGTTTTGGTGTATTACTTTCACCAGTAACCTCTCCAGTTTTCAGAGGGAGATTTATAGAGACATGGGTCAAAATGTCTTCACTGGAGATGAAAAAACTTCAATTATATTTCAAGCAATTCTAAGGCCACAGACAGGCAGTGCATTTAAACTGTAAAGTACCTCCATTTTGGCCTTTCACTCTAATGAAATATTCATCAGAGTCTGGGCAGAAAGAAATAGAATCCCATTTATTGGCATAAGCTGGCATTGAAGAACTATTAATATATAATTGTCTCTCTGCAGCCTATTTTATGTTTGCACATCTCAAACATGTGAATCAACAAAGCCTGCAGTACCAGTTTAGCCAGTGTGATGTTTCCTCAAAAACATAACAGACCAAAAAAATCCTGTTGTCTTGCTCTCTACCATTCCGAATGCAAGACATAAATTGAGCTTAGGTAACAGACATGGAAAGTCAAGAGAAGAGAGAATATGTGTAACATTTATTCAAGGTGTTACTATTATTAAACACTGGCTATCAAACAAACCCCATACTCATTTGTCTGTAATCAGTAAAAAATCTTCACACATGGCCCACTCTTTGCTTTGTTAACTTACAACAGGTGAAGTATGTGTGCATTGCTAGCCAAGTAAAAAACCTAATATCAGTAGACCTATAGAGGGAAAAAAAAAGATTTGGGGAAACATACGTGGAACTCATTTTCCATACATTAATTGGTGAATTTTTTTGTGTATCCTCTTTCCTCTGGTGGTCTTGCGAGACATCCCTGCACCTTTGTTTTCAAAACATTAAAAATTCAACACACAAGTGAGAAGATTGTTGCTCTGGATCAAAATCACAACCACACTTTGCCTTCATTCAATTTGGCTAATTGCCTTCCCTCAGCTAATACAGTAACCCTTATTGCATTTACAGATCAAATTTCTTTGCAAAGGGGAGACAGGATAAAGTCATTAGGTGCGGTTATTGTGCATTTTTAGCTCCATAGAGCCATGCATTTTATTGTATAATCACACTTCTTCAAAAATGAGACTCTTCTGCTTGTGGGCTGTAAAAGCTATTGCCTGAAACGGTCTAAATTCTGCATAGGAATGCACCCGTCAGGTTCCTCAGAATTTGGTTTGCGTAATCCAGGGGTGGAAAACCCCGGCTTCAGAAAGTAAAAGTCCTACCATGTATTTGTTCTAGCCATTCACTAAACAAAGTGATTTAACTAATCAGCTCCTCTACCTGGCTGAAGAGTTGTGCTAATTAAATTCAGCTGGTGTAGTGCATGGGTGGAACAAATACGTTGCCGGACTTTTACTTTCTGAAGCCGGGGTTTTCCACCTCTGGCGTGATCTGTGAGAAAATAAATTTCCTATACGGTGTAGATGGTAAAGAACACCTGGGATACATGGGGAAATCTGAACAGTCCATATACAAACACAGAGACGCTGTAACAAAGGCCTGGTTGAGGGGTTACAGATGCAAATCTGTGTTAGAATTTTTAATTTTAAACTTCCTGTGAGAGTATACTAATACGGAGGGATTATCACGACTCAGTAACTTTGAAGAAAAGTGGAAAGGATGAGGTAGAATTAACACCAGGGAGATCTTTTTGATAGGCTAGCAACTCGTCATCCAGGTGAGAGCTGCTAAGTGCATGTTGACGTACAACGAGGCAAGGAATGCTGGCTGTCATTATTAGTTTCGCAAAGTTAATTTAGGTTAAGTAAAATTTAGATTTGGGTTCCGCATTTTTCAGTCTCATAAAATGAACGTTGGTAAATCAGAACTCAATCTGGGTTCTTGATTACTTGCCCTAATAAAGCGTTTCGGTCTTTATAATGTGACATTACAAATATTATGATTCCCTAAATTCAATTTACTTAACTACCATTATAGCAACGTCTCTGGATATCCGTGTGTTAAGACAAAACGTTTCTGTCGTAATGCAGCCATTGACTAGGCTACTGTAACTGCAGTGTGTTCTGTTGTGGTTTTGAGGATTGAGGAAGTAGCCCAACTCCTCGTCTCCAGTAAATGTTTCCCTCCACCTCGACAGTCCTCCTCGACTCAAACTGGGTGGATTATGGAATAAACAAGCCCTGCTTATCACTATGATAGTTGGCTATGGATCTCCTGTAGTATGTTCCTAGTCACACGGTAGACTACCACAAAAGTATGAGGTAAGTCAAATTTCGTGTTGTTTTCGACTTATTGACTACCTCATGTGCAAAACGCATGAACTAGCAATTGGACTCCGGTTTCGGTTTTAGATACATTTTGACTCGACATTAAATCTGGTACACGCAATGCGAGTACTCAGGGACACAACTTCGTTTATGTCGGATACATGTAACTTAGGCTATTGAATGGATTATTGATCGATTCGGAATTTGTTTTGTGTCTGTAAGTGTGGTTTGCGATCAATATTTACAAGTTGTCACTTGTCAACAGTTTGAGTGGTGTTAATATACATGTTATCATGCACATGGCGTTTATTTAAAATGTTCACAGTTCCTTCCACAGGCTCCGTTTAGGTTGTTAATATACATTTACGTCGTTATTGTTGGTTTAGCATAAGCTATACAAATATAGATTGCATAGCATCACCATGTTGAAACAAATATGTCAATTCTTGATTAAGCTGATGACGTTGTTTCAGACAGTATATAAAAAAGTGTAAGTTTGTCAATCGAGGATGCTTTTGTTTAACTTTTTAGCGAAACCACTGAATGAAAGAAATTTAAACAGCTGGTAGGGTGATTGCATGCGTTGGACCACGAAGGGCTTTTGCTTCTTGGGGATGCTGCAATACTGAGTTTGAAAACAAAACGTGGCGAATTCCGACACTTATAATAACTAGAGAGTGATATCTGTGTGGCAGAAATTTTTACATTTGGGCCAGCTAAAATCCGCCTTTAGGTTGTTACAGTTGTACCCAATGATATTCTTGTCCAGGAAGAAGTGAGTAATGTCTGCCGGTTACTTGAATAACAGATTTGGTACAAGTGTGACTATTCGCTCGAAACCACGCTGTTTACACATGGTAAAGCTTTAGCACCGCTACCCTCATCTAAAACTCGATATTTGAGATTAAAATCATTGCAGTGAATTGAACCTGATGACGGATACAGGATCTTACGCAGGCTAATCAGTATGGGTAACCAAAATCCACAGGCGTGTCCACATCGCTCTTAAGGTGACGGTAGAAGAATTAAGACATTTAGCATGGCGCTTGCTTTTTTGGTGTAACTTTATAAAGCTGCATCTGATCCAGCTATACATGGCAACTCTCATCTTGTGTATTCATAATAGTAAATTTGTGGTCACAAATGATATGGTTCATTTTGTGGTTGTGGGCACACACTTTTCACAAGTGTGGGGTCTCCTCTATACTCTTTAGGGTCAAGCTGGCCCGCAGCATCGTTCAAATCATACAGTGGCCATCTTCACAACGGGCTGTCAAAGGGTATCAGTCAGTGAGAGTCAAAGGTGATTGTTTTGTGATGATCTGATTTGCTGATGACTGTTTGCCAGAGACTTCTCTGGATCCATTTCAGCGGCTTTTCCCTCCTCTCCCTTCCCAGGTAGCTGTGCCACCCTGCACCAATGACTGTCCTTTCAGTCTAAGCCGCGCTGCCTCGATTTTGTCCAGCCCACCGGGTGAAGCATGTACTGGTCAGTGGGAATCAGTGAGGTCAGCGGTGACACAGAAGCAGTCATGGAGCAACAACAAGAAGGTGAGGAATGGTTTTGCCCTGTCTGTGCAGCTCTTGTAATGATCTCTGAGCAATCTGGGACTTGCAGCACATCTTGGCCATATTATGAAATAGTTGTTGTTTTTTTTTTTTTTTTGGTATTGAAGTTTTCATTGAAAGATCTTTGCATTTAGTCTAAGGCAGGCTTTGTACTTTAGTCTAATAAATGTAATGGTGTCTTGCCATACTGTAACACCAGAAACAACTGGGGCAAAATGAAAAAAGGAAATCCGGTTAATAAATCACAGTGACCAGTAGATTGGCATTACTTTGATTTCAAATAAGGTTTCCAAAAAAGAGATCATATGTCATTACAGCAGTGTTACAAAAGGTGAAGTTTCAAGGTATGATTTGACAATTTGCTCAGTTTTGACTCCTTGTAACTACAAAAGAGAAAGATATTAGGCTGAATGTCTCTAAAGCAGGGGTGGGCAACTCCAGTCCTGGAGGGCCATGGTCCTGCTGTTTTTCTTGTTGACAAACTAAATACAATCTCTGATTGGCTGAAGAGCAAGCACACCTGTTTTCAAGGTGAAAATCAACAGGTAACTAAGAGATGAAAACAAAAACCAGCAGGACACTGGCCCTCCAGGACCGGAATTGCCCACCCCTGCTCTAAAGCCACATATTGTATTTGATAGGAATACATCTGTGAAGATTTCCTTAAAGACAAAAGTATGGTTGATAGACAGCATTGCTTTAAATGCTTCAGGGAGCAGTGTCATTTATGAGTATGCAGTAAGTAAAGGGTAATATTGTAAATGTTAGTGTCCCCTAAATTTTGTCTCTACAGGCATAGTGGTAATTTGTTTCATTGTGCTGGGAAAACTTGTTTGTTCTGGGAAACTTTTCTTGCCTTTGGAATATTGTTAACATATTTATTGGTTCTCAAGGGGCTAGCTATATATTGTATGACTTGCCTCATTAGTAGATATTATGTTAGTTAATTGTGAGGTACCTTAGCTTTTCATATCTTTTTCCATGCAGTGCGGTGGTCAGACCTGCTCACATGCATTAAGAATACACAAGTACACGTACACACACACACACACACATACACGCTGGTGTGCACACAGTCCAAAATATAAGGTTGATGTCATATGAAGCACCTTACATGCGGCTAAAATTGTATAGGCCTGCAACAGTTATATGTGATGTTATTACACACAGCTTTACCATTACACAAAGCAATTCAGATGTGATTTGAATTGCACTCAATGTTCAATTACATTTACTCTATATTTTATACATAATTTAATCTGATATTACTCTTTATATAGTACTTGTTTTTAAAATAATTTATTCTGCACCGATTGAATTATTAGGCTACAACAGTTTTCACAAATAAAATTGAAGCAAAAAGTTAGCTAGTGAATTAACTACCAGTTATTTTAATCACTGAACTAGCTAGCTAGCTTGCCAAAACAGCAAAACATCTCTCTTTGTACAGCTATGTTTAGCTAGCTACCCAACTAATACAATTTAATGTGGACACTTTGACTTGACATGTAGGTAACTACTTGACTGCTTATACAAACCTTCATAAAACTCAACGAGGGTGATTTCTTTCTTGTGTATTTTTCCCCCTGTCCAACAGTTGAATATGAATTAATTCTAGATACTTCAATTTGAATGGAAGCTAATTAACAAAAAATAGTTATTTTGAGTGGAATACCAACACTTCTCAAGTGAAACGGGAACAATATCTGATTGTTGATTGTATTTTTCATGAAATTAGTTGTATGAAGGGGATTGCAGTCAACTTTGTGCAACTTGGATGCGGTTGAGATGCTAGTTAGTTGCGGGGGGGGGGTGTTACACACAACACAGTTTAGGTATAATTTTGTTGTGAGAAATAAAAATTGTGCATAAGTTGCTTCATGTAGCTTAAGGTTAAAGAATACATTTGGTTCACAATAAAGCTCTATTATGACACTCAGATTGTTTACAACATATTTGCGAAAAGGAAAGGAAGCCATGACAGGCACCAAATGTCAAAAGTCAAAGCACATTTGTTTTCATTACATTTATTCACACTACTATAATCAAACCTTTGATATTTGAACATTTGGCCTGAGGAGTACTCTCAACAATTTTAAAGACATAGTTGCAGCTTTATTGGTTCATGGCATTGTGGTTATGTAGTTCATACACTTTCACCTTTCTTAAAAGTTAGGGTTAGGGTTTCTGAAAAGTTAGGATGCTTTCTCAAAGGAAACAACGAAACAGAGAAGTTGGTTGTCTGGCTTCACTTGTAACAGACACTTTTTGTTCTTGACCTTCACTGGAAATTTGGGAGGGCAATTTGAGAAGCCACTGCCGTTGAGGTCATCCACACTCTCCTTACGTCTGCGGCTTCTTTTGCTCTTCAGTCGCCTGTTTCACATTAAATGAGACTGTCTGCGTTTGTGTTCAGCGTCTCTGCTGTCACCACAGCGGCTCTGAATTAGAATGGGGATGTTAGTGGTTCAGTGGGGTTGATGACTTTTTAAACCTGTGGTTTTCGGATGCCATTGCAAGCCGTGATCAGAGGCGCATCTGTGCCTCTGAAAGGGTTCAGGAAGTCAAGAACTAGTGGTGGGGGGCTGGTGGGCTTAAAAATAGAAGCAAGAACCGAAACGTCAGACGCGTGTAGTGCTGTACACTACCAGTCACAGTTTGACTGACTGTACTATATCTGCATTGGACCCAGGTGGAATGCTCCATTTCAGAATAGGGCTGTCCTCCCTCTAATACAACTCGACTGTTCAGCTCAGCTGTCATTCTGTGAGGGCATGTGAGGAATTATAATAAATGCCCACCCAGCTTCATCTTTGGGTGCTGTGATGCTGAAATTGCCTATGTGATCTGCCCAAGATTGCAAAATGAATCTGGCTGAAAAAATCAGTGGATGAATAACTGGGCAAGTTGTATATATATATTTTTTAATATAATATGAAATATTCAGTGGTGTAGTCCCCCCCAAAATGGAGACATCAGGTTAATGTACATACTGTTATCTCCAACTGATAAAGGAAAATCTCCATATATTGAGGAATTACCAGCCCGCAGCAAGTACAGTGTCCTGAATGTTGAGCATTATTTCAGATATGAGCACACTTCCCACCTAGGGAGGAGAGGCTGCATTAAACAGGGGGTGGATGGCTGAATGGTAGCCATGCACTGCTGTATAAAAGACCACGCATCTGAAAGAGTGGATGACAGTGGGGAGACAGAGGCGCACAGGCACGGGTCCACAGTGCCGGCCTGTCACACAGGCAGGAGGAGTACAGCAGTGTGAGACGGCTCTGTGCTGCGGCTCCAGCCGGGGACAGAAAGGGAACACTGTACTAATCTGGTAGAATGGAGCTTAGGCCATCTGGTGCCGTACAAGTGAAATCAGCCTCTGAGGTCACCCTTCAGGCGACTGGGAGTGTCACCACCCCCCCTCCGCCCCTCCCGCGGTGCCTCGCTTGAGCGCTGGGAGGCTCGGGTTTCTCTCTGGTGGGCAGAGGGGCAGCCTGGCTGTCCAGATCAGAGCAGGAGGAGAGCTCTTCTGGTAAACAAAGGAGCGTCCCTCTCTCTCTCCCTCCCTCTTCCACTCTCTCTCTCTCCCCCCTCTACCTCACTCTCTCTACCTCTCTCTCTCTGGCTCTCCCTCGCTCTCTCTCCCACTCTCCCTTTCCCTCACTCTCTCCCTCTCTCAATCTCAATCTCAATCTCGCTCTGTCTCTCTCTCTCTCTCTCCCCTTGCTCTCTCCCCCTCCCTCCCTCCCTCCCTCTCTCTCTCTCTCTCTCTCTCTCTCTCTCTCTCTCTCTCTCTCTCCTCTCTCTCCCCCCACTCTCTCTCCCTCACTCTGGAATCAGAACCTTGGCTGGAGGCAGTGTCTCCTCTGGAAGATGGCGGTGAGAGCAGGATAGGGAGAGCGTGTAAATGCACGGATAATGTGGAAGCAGTAGAATGTGGGGGAAGTGGGTATCGCAGAGAGCTCTGGATGCAGAGAAGAGAGTGGGCTGCACTCACGCAGTATGACAAGGTATGTCTGCCACCCAGGTTCCGACATGATGCTGCAAGCCCTACTTGTATTTCTCTTCCTTCATAGGCTGATTTTTATGCTTGAATTTATCCACACTATTCAAAGCTACATTTGTATGGGTAGTAGTTCATTGCCATATAGTGTCTTGTTAGGTGGTTAGGTTTTTGTCTTAGGATTTCTTTTGTTTTGAAAACTTGATGTATTAGTTTTTAATGTGTCAGAGGAACTTGTTTGTTGTGGTCTTGTTTGTGCGGCTGGTGTACTCTAGGTACTGTCTGTAGATGCGACTGGTGGCAGAGTTTGTGTTTGTGTGGTGCATGTATTCCATACACTAATGGTAAAAAATAAAAATGTATATTTTGGTTGAATTTTTTTCCACTGACGGATTTGTTTTAATTGGTTTATTACATAATCAGTTCAACTTTTTAGTCTAGAACAATGCCATGCATTGTGGAAAGGCATGTGTTTCCTATAAGGCCTCTACTAGCTGGTGTGTACCTTGTTTTTTTAAGATATTATTATGTCTGCTACCAGTGTATTAATTATAAACTTTTCATTCTTCCACCATGGCGCAATCACTAATGGTTTGAAGCAACATACAGGGTGCAAGGTCATTTGGGGAGACTAGAAGTAAACCCAAGCTGGAATGTATATCAGGAACACAAAACACACTGCAGGATTCTGCTTAAGTTGAGTTGAGGAATTGTGTCAAATAGAGCTATCATTTTGTGCTGAGTTAATCAAATGCAGTTACTTACATGCATAATACCACTTAGGTTTCGTTGATAAAAATTTTGAATGCTCTTCTCTCACTGCAAAGGCTCTGGTAGTTAAACAACACTCCTCTGAGGAGTGAGACAATGGCCTCATCAGTTTGTTTGCGAGCTCTTGGAACAAAGGGTACGTCAGACATGAGTCAATAGTGTGTGGTCGTCATCTTGGTGTGCGCTGTGTTTGTATGCTAACGCCCCTACTATGAAAACTGAGATTTACATGGTGACATCAGCAGGGGGTAAGGATAGCACATCATCTAATTTCATCCCTTTGCTGCTGTGTCAAGCACACCTGACTACACGATGGCATTTTAAAAACATGCAAAGGACCAAACCTTGAACGCAGATCTCTGACTGTGACGGCTGTATTGGTACACCCTGATGGGTTCTCATCTTTTTGTGGTCAGTGGTCCGGACCGCTGACCAGCTGTTCTGGCCCATAACTGTAAATCCAAGTAGTCAGGCTATTAACCTTAATGTGTCAAACCCTGGACCACAAAATGTTGCAACCTTAACTCTATCTTGGGCTAAAGCTAACACTGGTGAAATGTGTGACTCTGTCCTCAATCAGGGCCAATCAGGGCACTGATGTTGGGCATTGAAATGAAATTATCAAAAGGCAATGATAAATTATCTCAGACTATAGTGTAGCTCTGAGAACATCTCTATGTGCCATTAGGCAGCTCATGATTGACTGGTATATTTCCACTTCTGTGACTGTTGCCTTTTTGTACTAAACAGAAAACCCAATGTGGATGTTGAGTAGTGGTGGTATTTTGTTGTACTGAAGTGTGGATTTTCATCAGATGCTGTAGACCAAACAGTGCTGATCTGGTAGAAATGCAGGTTGTGTACTGTAGTTCCTTAAATCGCGTTTACCCTAACTTCCTCTGCTGTCTTATTCTTAGACATCTCTGTGTGGATTAGCCAGTAGATGCAGTGTCACACCACACAAGATGACAATCCTTCAGGATTAGCAGAACATCCAAGAAGCTTTGTTCATCCTTCAGTTAAACTCATAGAGTCATTTCCTCTCTTGAAACTTTGAACCAGTTTTCTGTGGTAGTATACACTGAACAAAAATGTAGACAATTTGGATCAGTTGAGCTAATATTTATGTTGCTGGCTAAAATGGATGTTTTTTCCAACTTAATTCCAATGTGCTGTTTTCAGTCTTGTGTTTCAAGCACCTTGAGTTCAAAAAGAACAGTCTCTAAATAATTGATCTTGTTACTCTCCCATTGTACTGTTAATGCACAAAAATGTCATGGTAATTTAGATTGATGTCCATCCAAAGACGGTCTGATTGTGCTTGTTGAGGAGGGAATGAAGGCATTGTTCAGCGGCCTTGTTGAAGAGTAAATTTCTGAGGCCCCACCCCCCACCTCTTTGACAGACAGATGGGAAAGGGGCAGAGTCTGTGGACCCTGGCTGGGCGTCTGGCTCTTTGTGGTCTCCGGTTTGTCCTTGAAGGCTATGCTCTGGGCTCAGCAGTGTCAGGCCTGTATCGATGCAGGCCCTCCTGGTCTAATGGTTACGGCCCCTGGGGCTTTCTCAGATAGCTCATCTGACTCAGATATTTAATTATTCATATCGGCCTTGATATTAACCCATAGAGCATGAGCAGAGAGTTGTTTTTTCCTCTCCTGCCTAAAAAAGGCTTCTCTCAGAGCAGCATCAGAAGTGCGCAGGCATGAGATGCTTATGTTCATTGATCATTAACTGAAGAAGTCTGATGTGTATGAATATCCGGACAGAAGCAAAGAGAATGAGAAAAGTTCTGTACAAGGATGGAACTCAAAGCATTTTAGATGCAGATATATGGTGGTGGGATGTGTGTGTGTGTGTGTGTGTGTGTGTGTGTGTGTTTTGTTGGTGTATAATTACTCCCTTGTTTTACTTAAAATGTAAAATGGACTTTGTTACGTCCCTGGACGTATGGCGTTCGTGCGTCTGCTCCCGCTCTCGCGCTGTTCCGCCCTCCGTTTTCTTTTTTTTTCTGCAGATTGGTGCCTAGCTGCATTTGGGTGAGGAATGAGCGGGAAGAGTTAAAAGGAGGAAACCTCAGCATGGAGCGGCGCTTCCCCTCTTGCTGATGCCTTTTCCGTGACTTGCTAGAGTGCTTCCTGATGATATGCGTTTGTGTGTATGCACTCTGATATATGTGTAAATAGCTGTAAATACTTTCTTTGTGTTACCGTTTTGTTATTTAGCCAGTGGGTAGTAGGGGGTGGGTGCCGTTTTCTGTTGTCAGTCTCAGGGAAGAGACTGTATTTTGTTTTATTATTTTCTTTGGTTAGGTGACTTATTCCCTTTCTCCTCAGCAAGTTTTGTTTTGTTTGTTATGGCCTTGCCCACCCCTGAAGCTTTGTGTTTAATAAAAGAACCCTGGCTTTATTTGCGGTGTGTGTATTCTGGACTGGAGACAAGAAAAGGGGGGGGTGTCCACACATTTTATTTTGTTACACCTCACCTCCTAGACGGGGTCATAACAGACTTTAAAACATAAAAAGCCACAATTCCTTAATGTTTGCTTTTATTTCTCACAGCTGTGAGCTGTATTTTTTATGCTCTACATGTGGTTGAATTGCTGACTTGTGAAAAAGATTATCTCAAAGACAGTATGCAAGCAGTCATTTGGATCACTACAGTTTTTAGATACCTATGTCCTTGATAGTAGGCTGATTCAATCACCTTTGTTCACTCTTCTGTCAAATTCAATATGCAAACTGTTTGCACTAAGGGAAGTGCTTAGAAGAAAGTATACCCAGACAATGTATTTGGTTGGGCGTGTCAAGCATTCATCAATCAACAGTTGAAAGTTCAGTTACCTAGAGGTGTTTGCTGCATCCAACCAGACACTTGCCCAGGGTCTGCTTGCTTCCTCTTCTTAGAGAGTGAGAAATGAATCTCGCTTTCCTGTGGGATGTGCTACCTATGCTAAATGTTAATAGAAAGTCCAAGCATTGGTCAAATTTTTCAGAAAGCAGCCCTAGGTGCTCTTTTATCTCCTACATTGTTAGCTGTGGTTTATGGCTATACTATAATTCAACTTTAATAAATGCACTTGTTTGTATGTGCAGAGATTTCCAAATGCACCTCTTTTTAAATTCCTGTCCCAGATGGTTTGGGCTGAATAGCTTTTGCCTCGGGTTTGGTTAATTATACAGCACTGCAACAAAGCTTATGTGCAGAGAGCTCCAGCGCGCTCAAGCCCCCTGAAGGAGAAACACAGACGGAGAGGCCGGTGTGCTGGCCACCGCGGCCCAGAAGGGGAGAGCAGTCTGCAGTTCCCATTCAACCTGACTGTGCATCTTGCACGATGAGTTAATCCACAGAGGGGTTTGGGGCGTATGCATTCTTTATAAGCGTGACCTATTTTCGGCGCTCTCCAGAGGTTGCGGGGGCTGTTCCCCCCGCCCCCGCCCGTTTGTGGTTCGCGGTGTGGAGCCGGTGTGGCGGTGCGGACGGAAGGGGCCGGCTGGGGGCTCACCTCTACTCTCCTCTTGCCCCCTTCGGTCACAGGCACCGCGGACATGGGAGGCAAGCAGTCTGTCCTGGGGAACGCCGCGTTCTGCAAGTCTCCCACCCTGGAGAACATTCAGGCGGCCTACAGGGATGGAGAGAGCGGCAAGGCCCAGGAGCTGATTAAGATCTCCTGCAGCGACAGTGGCGGAGTCCGGCTGGAGAAGGTGAGTGAGCCGCTCCGATGCTCCCTCAGCAGAATCAGGGACACAGAGGAGTGGAGGGGGGCGGGGACAGAGAGTGGGGAGGAGCACAGACTCAGTTTACATCTTAGGGCTCCATACCTAATTCCTCAGCTGGGAAAATCCCATTAGGTGAAAGTGGTGAAAGGATTTTTGCCACTAGCTCTCCTCCTCGGCCAATGCAGAACAGCTTTGCTGTCTGCAGTACAGTGCGAGGACGCCAAAATTCCCACAGCCCCTCAGAGCAAAGCCGGATCGGTCATCTTAACGGGCGCAATATGTGGCGTGCGTGTTTTTGGAACCGGCTCCGAGCAGCGAAATGTGATGTCAGAAGAGGAATGGCCTAGTTCTGAAATCCCAATGGCCCCCTCTGCCATGCTGAAAGGGAAGATGAAAGCGTTGAGATGCACTGCAGCTGGTATGAGAAAGAATGCATGAAAAAGGGACACGCAAAAGGCTGTGATCGGCGCTGCAGTTCAGCTGCCGTGCTGAGATCTGTTTACATGCGCTGCCCAGTGCACCACAGTGCTACGTCCCATTTAAACAGCACCTGGTCCTGCGAGGAAAATCAGAGTAGTACTTCTGTCACCTGTATAATGTTTTACAGCTCAGGAGTCAATGCATTGGGGCACACTGAGGCAAATGATTTTGTATGGAGACACTGCTGCCAACTCCATTCAAAGCCCACTGCCAAACAGCACTTGAAGCTGGTCTGCTTAAAAGCCTGCGCTGTCGTTTCACTGAGGCCCTGCAGACGATTAATGTCAGCGGCACTGAGCAGACCATGTAATAAGTTGTCCTCATTACCGGCTGACTGATGACGGCAGAGAGAAATACAAGAACCTCCCTCGCAGAACAAAGAGCTGCGAGCGTGCCGTCCCGGGGGCCAGTAATCAATGGAGCCTACTGCTAACAATGTGTGTGCCATTATGGTGGTAAAATTGCTCAATCTGTTTAAGAAACGCTCATCAAAATGACAAAGTAATGAAGTTTACTGGGGGGGAATTTTGCATTCTTCAAATCTCCGCAGCGCTGTAAGTGGCTTAAGAAGTGGGGCGAAGGGCAGCGGCAGCTGTGATTATCTTATATCGCTGCGTCAGTAAAGGCTTCATTGTAACTGCTGATAATGAGGCCAGGCATAAGGCTCTTTCTGTCAGTTGTCAGGGAGTGCCTGTCCCCAGAGGTTTGGAGACAGCTTAACGGCTGTAGAAGTGCATGATGGGAAACCTGCTGTACCATGCACCGTGTCCGTGTGCAGGTATTTACATTGGTGCAAGTTACACAAGTAAACTGCACTTGCCTTGTTTATGTAACCATGGATTACAGCATTATCTAATGGAAGTGGCTCTATTGCAGAAGGAGAGTAATTTGTCACTGATGGGAAGGCTAGGCAAGTATCCCGTGAGACCTTAGAGTGGAGCACATATGTAATTCAGAGAGAAAATGACGTTATACAACTCCACCGTGAAAATGAGGCGGGTGAGATGAGGAAGTAGTCCCTAGCATTCAAAGTGTTGCCGACACGCTTGAATAGAACTGCAGTTTGTTAATGAATTCCATTTCACACAGCCGCATTCAGTTTCAGCTTTCTTAGGACGGCTATTCTCGAGTGACAAGGAGGAGTGATTGTGTTGAATATCTGCTTTAAAGCTAGCAGGATGGAGAGACACCATACCATTACAACATATAGGGTCATGTAGAGCGAGGTTGTGAGAACTACACGTTTGAAACAAGAAACCGCATGCTACATAATACTGCCACCTAGTGCATTTTTAGAACTTAGTGCTAAATGTGGTTCACAAAAGCTGCTGACTTTGTGACATCACAGGCAGAATGGTAGAAGCGAGTTGGTTAATGTAGGATGTACTGCACTCTGTGGTTTGGCCCTGATGGTGGTGAAACAGGCGTGGCTGGAGCAGAGTGTAAGTGGGTGTGTGTTGGTGTGAAGGCAAATGTTTTTTTTTTTTTTTTCCTTTTTCCTCTTTTTTGGCCCGCTTTCATCGGGCCCCAGCGCGAGCTCCTGTGCCTGGCGGCACAGCATGGAGACGTGGACAGCGTCCTGTACCTGGTGAGGGAGGAGCGGGTGACCGTCCCGCCCGAGCCCAGCGAGGACAACCCCGCCATCCTGGCCGCCCACTACGGCCACCCTCTGGTGGTGAAGGAGCTGCTGGACTCCATGCCAGGTGAGCGGAGGCATGAGGTGACCGTCACCCGGAGCAGCGGGGGGCCATCAGGGGGGACTTGTAACAGAGGCGTAACCTCTCCTCCCCCCCACACACAGGGCCCTCTCTCTCCAGGGATCTGCTGAACTGGATGCTGGCCACAGCCTGCCAGCGCGGCCACCTGGAGGTGGTGAAACTGCTGGTGCAGGCGTACCAGGCGGACGCCGAGGACTGCGCCATCCGCAACGACAACTTCGCCGTCATCACCGGGCTGCCCCTGTACGCCGCGGCGCAGGCAGGTAGGGACAGCCCGGGTCCTGAGGGGGGGGAGGGGGTCATGGAGACTGATCTCTGATTGGCTGCTGTTGTTAACACAAACCCTGCACAGCTGGCCTAAACCTGCTGAGTCTGCTTTTGCTGTAGAAACCCCTCACATAACCACACTCTCTCATGTCTGCTGTTGCATGTAACATCCTCCTCCCTGTCTTCACTACTCCTTTCCACGCTTTGATGTTCTGATGTCTGGTCCCCATGAGACTCCAAGCTAAATATGATGTTAACTGTTCCTGTATGCAAATGATATTATGTTCTCCTCTGTGTATGTCAGTAGTAGTAAATGTAAATGGGAGGCCATTACATGGAATTGCATGTCTGCCTATCCCCCCATCTCCTACTAAGCTATAAAAAAATATAAGGGGCTCCCGAGTGGCTCGTTCTGAGTGTAGACTGAATGCTACGGCCCGGGTTCGAACCCGACCCAGTCACTAGCCAACAGTGACCGAGAGCTCACAGGCAGAACACATTGGCTTCGTTTCGCCGGGGATAGGCATGGGTATGTCGGCAGGGGCTTTGGTCCCATTAGCAACAGCGACCCCTGCTGGTCGATCGGGCGCCTGCGGTCCACTTGCCAAAGCTGCGTATGAAATGTCTATCTCCGACTCATCTCTGTGCTAGCTTAGCTTGTGGACCGCAGTGCAAAAAAGAAGCAGTGGGCTGACATCACGTGTCTCGGAGCAGGGCATGTGCTTGTCCACGCTCTCCTGGATTGACAGTGGGGGTTGTGCAATGGGACCGAATTGGACAAATTGGACATTCCAGAATTCAGGGAATTGGCCATTCCAAATTAGGGAGAAATTGGGGAGAAAATGGAAAAAGGGGAAAAAAATTTTAAAAGATGCAATGGTTTGGCTGTAATAGTTTAACATAATGGTTTGGTTGTAATGGCTTAATGCACTTGCTAGCTTTACCTGCTAGTTGGTACCTCGCCTGGCCAACCTTTGGAACTTTGTCATGCAGTACTTCTAATATAGTTGACTCTGTATGGTTTTTCACTTGTGTTGTATTGTACCTCACTTGTAAGTCACTTTGGATAAAAGCGTCTGCCAGATGAATAAATGTAAATGTAAATGTAGTAGGCATTAGAGTTATGTGGAAAGTAAGGAAGTGTGCTAATTGAAGACCTTTCCTTCATGCTCTCGTATTATAGTCTGTGGGTATACTTGGGACATTAAGGCTTAAGCCACAATAGGTTGTTTAGTATGTGTAGTCCTTTAAAGCTTAAAAATTAAAGGCATTTTATCAATTCAACAGTGCAAAAAGGCAGAACTTTACCAATAGGATTCATGCCAAAGATTTTTTTCTTGGTTTTTAACTGATTCGTGATTGAACCAATTCCTCTTTTGGGAAGTTACGGTAGACACAAAGAGTTGTACTTCCTGTAACTAGGGAGGGAACTGCTGGGGGGGATTTCTGAGAGCGTCAGGGTTCACAGCGCCGCTCTTGGCTCTCCCTCCCAGGGAACGAGGAGATTTCCTCCTTTCTGCTGCGGAATGGAGCCGGCTTCTCCTCCTACACACTGATGGACCACCCGGCCTTCTCCAAACAGCTGCTGAGGACGCAGTTCATCGAGCTGAGCGACGCGGAGGACAGCGGGGAAGTTGAGGATGTGAGTACCGGCGAGTCCCCGTCGCTCCGTTAGTCAGACTCTGACATCACTTCCTCCCTCCCTCCTCAAAGACTGGGCTTTCTACAGTCTCCAATCTTTGCTGTAGTTCTTTTTCCAGGCATTTTATGATGCCTGCGCTCACAAAAGCTTTCTGTAGCACCTGTGTAGCATGACCAAAGATTCTCGATATACTGTATGAGCCAGGTATTCAGCTTGGTGCACTTCACACTGAAGTTTCTGTCTCTGCCATTGTTTAAGCCACAAGTATTGTTATTCTTTGGCT
Source organism: Megalops atlanticus (assembly GCA_019176425.1). Taxonomy (NCBI): domain Eukaryota; kingdom Metazoa; phylum Chordata; class Actinopteri; order Elopiformes; family Megalopidae; genus Megalops; species Megalops atlanticus. The sequence continues at coordinate 15,027,637 of CM032885.1, forward strand.
CATTATCAACATTCTTGAAAGGAAGTGGTCTAAAACAGAACATCCATAGTCAGCATTGGAATGGAGAGAGCATTAGAACCTCCTGTTACCAGCCGAAACCTCCTCAGATGGAGGACTGAAGGAAGAGAAACACAAGAGCTGAAAATCTGCTAATAAAAGAATATTTGTGGCATGATTGCCAATGATAACAGTCAGGAGTGCTGTTTACTCTGAGAATCATGCTGTACAGAATTCTGCACAGATTCACTTTTCACAGCAGATATAAGGAGATAATGTATTGTCACTAAATTCTTTAAAAACATAGAGAAAAGAAATCTCTTCCCTTACAGGGTCCATGTAATTTTATTTGTGTGTGGTCGTGGTTCATGCGGGAAAGGGCCAGGCTAGCATCGGTGCTAACACTATTGCTGTCTGTGTTGGCAGGCGCTGTCTGTGTGCTGGTCAGGGCTGAAGCTGCCCTGGTTGGAGCTGGACTGGTTCATCGACCTCTCGGCCCGGATCACCCAGCTCAACCTGTCCTCCAACGGCTTGTCTTCCCTGCCCTCGGTGGTGCCGTGGGGCCTCATCCAGCTCCGCAGCCTGAACCTCTCCGAAAACCAGCTGAAAGAGCTGCCCACCGCTCGCACGTCCCAGGAGATCATCTGCACCAAGTGAGTCACACTCGCTGGTCTCATTTATACACCCTCTGCCGGACTGTACTGTTACCCCACATCTGATTCCTCCGAGACAGGGTTCAGTACCAGGAACTGGGCCACAAAACATCGGAGTGTTCCAGTTGTAATGAGGGGGATCTTGCATAATGCATTAATATGTCCAGTGCTGCAGAAACTTAGTAAAAGTAGCTAAAACAAATGTGCAACACACTCTTGACAAAGTAATGGAGTGAGCATGTCCACTAAGTTATTCATGAGCTAGGCTACTTAAAGGTTAGAATGCTCCAGCTATCTGGCAGGGTATAAAACTAAAGCCTTCAAAAGGACATTCAAGAAAAATAAAAGGACAACGTCTCAGGACTAGATCGTCAGGGTAAACTCTTTAATTTAACAAGGTCTCAAGCTAGAACAAGTCTGAGAAATGCTGACCTGGAGTGTGTTTGTCCTGCAGAGAATATAAATAAATAAGTGTGTGTGTGTGTGTGTGTGTGTGTGTGTGTGTGTGTGTGTGGAGGGAAATGATGCAATGCAGTATCTGCTTCAGTTTGTTTTGATATTTGAGCCAGTTACAAGGTTCCCATGGTGATAAGACTGGCTGTGCTCTCTCTTTCCTGAAGGCTACGCCATGTTGACCTCTCTCAGAACGAACTGACCTGTCTTCCCTCTGGCCTGCTGCACCTGACCCGCATCCAAAAGCTCAACGCTTCCAAGAACCAGCTCACTGCACTGTTCGAAGTCCCAAATGGTACAGCGCTTTGTGACATCTGTGAAGAGTGAACAGGAGCACATCTGAGCAAACCACTGTATATGAAGCAGAATAATAGACAGTGGTGTCATAATTTATTTTTGTGTATTTAATTGATTTTTGTTCTCAAGTCCCAGTACGTACCCCTAGGTACTAACATTGGGTTACAAAAATAAAGCGTATTTTGTCATTGCAGTTTTTCTAATAACCTTTTTATGAGTTCTTCTTGTAAGTATACGTTATTCTCTGCCCCTCTCAGGAACTAACTGGATCGGCCTCCGTAAACTGGAGGAACTGGACGTATCTGAGAACCGCCTCACCATCCTCCCCTCCCCGGTCCTCCACTGCTTTAAGTCCCTGGTCAGCCTGAACGTGAGCAGGAACAAGCTGACCGAGTTCCCCGACCCCTGGGCCTGCCCCCTGGTATGGTCACATGACTGTAGCAACAGCTGCATGTGCTCGATTGATTCATTAATAACAATGACAATTAATGCACTGTACAGTCAGGCTTTCTTCCACAGTGAAAAGTTTTGAAACTTTGGAATGTTGGGGTGGGGCTTTTTGTGAGGGAACTGGGATTGTAACCAGAAGGTTACATGTTTGTGTCCTGGGTGGGACACGTAGCATGCTGCTTTAGCTCAAATGCTTCAGGACATATCCAGAGGTTATTCATTAATAATTTATATAATGTCAGCACTGTATGCCCCCTCTGGATTGGACAGTCATGCTAAGAATTGAGTTATGTAACTGCTGATAGTGATGTTTGTGAATGGTTTTATGTCCTTTTCAGGAGCATGAATGTAACTTTTGTCTGTTTATAAATCTGTAGAAATATTGCAGAGCCTCCTCCAATGAGATTGGAAGTCTGCCAGACACAATTTCCATTTTCTGGAGGACTCAGCTGAAGGAGGTGGATTTCTCAGAGAATGCTCTGAAGGAGCTGCCCTCATACATTTTTGAGCTTGAGGTAATTATGAGCAAATCGCAAATGGCACGCACTGCTTATCCACTTTTTACTGAAGGAGTAATTTACAGTCAGCAGATCTGAACTTTACTTACTTTCCACAAGATGGCGCCATTATACTAGGCAACACTTTATATTACAAGCTCTTCGTCCTAGATGCCTAGAGTGGAATGTCTGCACTGGTGAAAAGATATTATCACGTTTAAATAACATTAATAAGGGACAGCATTGGGTGGTTGGTCTTGGAGAAGGGATTGCGGAATGTTTAATTTACTGGAGGAATGCACAGCGTTTTTCCCCGTGTTAATTTCCCAGTGTTTGGAGTAGAACAATGAAAACAAGATTGTTGATTCAAAGGTATGTTAAGAGTTCATCCACTCCTACATTGAATGGGACAAAAAAATCTTTCATGCCGAGAGATAAGTCCAGTGAAAAGTGACTTAAATGAAAGAATCTGACTTTTGAAAATAGACAAAATATTGTGAATGTTTCTTTGTTGATCAGAGTATTGTGTAGATGCCACCAGCTTGTGTCCTTCAGCCTGCAGAATAGTTCCCAGCTTACAGAGACACAGGGCCTGATGCTGGTATACTCTGTTCCTCTTGCAGGGCCTCGTTTCACTGAAGTTGTGTGGAAACCAACTCTCTGCTCTGCCTTCGCCCAGAAAGTGGAAATGTTCTCAGCTGAAAATGCTCGACCTCTCCAGGAATCAACTGGGGAAGTAGGTCTAAGCTTACACATGGATAGTGAGGCTTCATGAACCCTGCAAGGGTTGAAGCTCATGCATGAGTGACTCAGTCATTTGAACAACTCACAGTGTTTTTATCTGTTGACTGCAGAGTCTTGATTGGGTCATACAAGCAAGTGGTTGACAGCACGTTTTAGCTCCATCCTTCATTGGATTAGTGAAGCCTCACTCTCCCATAATGACAGCATAACTGTGAGCAGTCTAGATTATTGCCACTATATGAATGCTCCCGCTAAACATTACTGTTGCAGTAGGTGTTGACTGTATGTGTGAGCTCATCTATCAGTCATGTGAATCCTCTTGTTAGCATCTTGCAAACAAGCCCATTCATTGTGATATCATAATGGATTACAGTTCTCAGTTTTTCAATTTTTTTCTTCATGTAGTTTAATGCAGGTGTATTTAAGAGTTATGATTAGTCCATAGGGATTAAGGATGAATCCAACTTCTTTCAGGAATGTCGATGGCACCAAAACCAGGAAGCTGGCATTCTTTACCACCTGGCACAGGAGAGATCCAGACCCAGGTAAACAATGGGGTGGCACTGTGTAGGGTGGCCCTGTTATGCAAAATTAATATGTTATGCAAATATCCAGCTGTGTATCACATATTTGTCTTTGTATATAACTACTTTAATCTGACTGAGCACATTGCTGAGAAGGAATGCAGAATTACAACAGGAAGAACATTAATGGGTAGTCAAGAGCTGTGGTACAATGATTAATAGGGAACAAACCACACAAGGCGATCACATTAAAATAATGAGATACAAACAACATTTCGACTGCTCTAAGCTGATTAGTGAAGCATTTTGGCACTATGAAGACTATTTAGGACACTGTACTCTGGTCTTCAGTCATTTCTTTACACCTCCATATGAAGCCGGGGTCCTTCTCATTCTGTTTCTTTGTGTGTGACCTCCCCATGGCAGCGTCCGCCATCGAATTCCCCATAATCCTACGAGATTGTCTGGAGGTGCTTTTCCTGAATGACAACCAGCTGGAGTCGGTGCCTCAGTCAGTGTGCGGTCTGAGGAACCTGTCTGAGCTCTACCTTTCCAAGTAAGTCCTGCTCAGCCCGGGAAGTCCCTGTGGGAGGAGCCCCTGTGGGAGATGTGGGTTTAGCCTTTCAGTTGGTGCTACAGCAGCGTAATAAATGCCTTTGCTTTCTTTGAAAATGAAGGACAGCTTTTGTGAGCGGCGACACGCCCCTACACAAACACCCCAATTATAGTCCATTGTAAGTTTGTTATGACAATGTTAACACCTGCTGTGATATTCCAAGATGAGCGCCACTATGCATAACACTAGCTTGGGAACGATGCTCCTGACTGATAAGGTCCTTGTCGTGCTCTGCACCAGTAATCCAGGGATCCGAGAGCTTCCGTCTGAGCTTGGACAGCTGTCTAATCTCTGGCAGCTCGACATCGAAGACCTGAACATCACCAACATCCCGCCCGAGGTCAAGAAAGAAGGTACTGCCATCACCACAAGAACACAGCCCCGCAAAGTGACTTTTCACTCTGACTTTTCAGTTCAGCCTGGCTTTCAGAATGAATTCCTCAGAAGTGTCTGTGCCATTAAATTTCAGCTTTCTTAAAATGCGTGCAAGGAAAGATCGGAATTGATTGTAGGTGTTCCATTATTTATGGAAAAAGTCAGTTCACTCTGACTTCTGAAAATTAAAGTGATATTATGTTTTGCAGATAGAAAAAAGATCTGTCCCATATATCAGAAACAAGATAAGTCGCCTGTGTCATGACTTCTAATTATATACAATTCCTCAGCATCCTGCATTGGAGTCTCAAAGCCGTTTAACATGCTCCGAATGTAGGTGCCTGTCTTGAACTGAATTCCCCGCTCTGCTAGTGATAGCATCATACCACCGACACTGTAATTCCCTGACTTTTGGGATTGTATAGAAATCGACATCCTTATCGCTTCCTGTTCCTGTTTTGTTGTCACAGACAATGGCTGCATGCGCTGACATTTTTCTCCCCGGTATTGTGCAGTGACAACACAAATGTGAATGGAGGGCCAAGTAGCTGTCGATGAACATGACCACAAAATGGGGCCCCGGAGAGTTACACTCTAAAAAGAATGGCAGACTTTGAGCCAACTTGCATCACAGTTCCAAGGATGCCAACACCTTTGGCTTTGTTTGTTTTTTCTTATGGAAAATTGCAAGGGAACAGAGCGAACAAAGCTAAATTAAACCTGGAAGGCAGTTAGACACTTCCACAATATAGTGGTCTAGTCATGTTAAGACATACTTCCAAAACAGCAGTGGATATGTTTCAATGCTGTAGCTCAAAGAGTGAGCTGGACCTGAGAGGCCACGCCTCCACACTGCAGCTGTTTGCCTGACTCCTCCCCCTTCCCTTTCTGCAGGGCCTGCAGCCGTACTGGGGTTCCTGAGGGCCCACCTGCGGAAGGCGGAGCCCTGCAAGCTGCTGAAGATGATTGTGGTGGGACCGCCCCGGCAGGGCAAGACCACCCTTCTGGAGGCCCTGCAGACGGGCAAGGCGGGGCAGTTCCTCCCGGCGGAGTGCAGCATCCGGACCTCGGCCTGGACGCTGGAGCGGCCCAGCGGTGTCAAATCTAATGTGAGGCACTTGCAGCTCTATTTACTAAACCTGCATAACCTACATAATTCCAGAGCCTCAGATACAGACGGGCAGGGTGTTAGCTGAGGTACATGTAGTCCTCGCAAGCTCTAGGCTTCCATACAGGCATAGATTCTATCACGAGGAAACATAGCCCTCATAAGAATCCAAGGCTGAAACCAGGATGTTCATGAAGGTGGGGCTTCCAGACTGTTAGCTGTTGAGGCTGAGGTTGAGGTTTTGGGAGGATTATAAAAATCAGACATAAATTTAAAAAAAAAAACAGCACATTTACCTTATTTGGTTGCCAGTGCGTTTGGCTTTACCACAAAAGGGGAGTATTAATGGCCTTTTGACAGTCAGATTCCCAGCGAGAAGTCCCAGAATTTTTTTTTTTTTTTTTGTCTGGGACTCCAGACCCTGCTGAAGTGGTCTGATTTCATTTCCCAGCAAGGCCTGAGTCAGCTTCCTGTCCGGCTGCAGAGACAGGAGAGCGGGTGGGAGCTGTGCTCTGATGAAGGCCCCAGGGGACGGCTTAGCCCTGCAGAGGCAGCTTAGCGGGGCCATGCTGCCCTGTGATTTATGACATTTAGGATGCTTTAACGCTGTAGTAATACAGATTTCATTTGCATGTGATTGAAACGTCTTTGCAGTACAGCACCAAGGAACTTCGATTCAATAACATGTTGCTCAGAACATTCTGACCCCCAGAGCAGTCCACATGTGATATTATCCGCATTTTATTATTCTTCTCAACTGTGTAGCGGTTAAGTGTGTTGGTACTAAAGTTCTCCTGAGGTAGTAGAGGGTTTGACTGTTCAAGCTGTTGAAATAACACGGGGTGGCTCTAAATAAACAGATGAATGCAGGTACCAGTTTATAATTAGCCGGTGGCGATGCTTGAGGGACGGGGACAGTGGGGGCCTTCTCTGCGGACTGCACAGCGGTTTGTTCTTATCTCGCGTGAATAGGTGGATTCAGTGGAGTTCAATGTGTGGGACATCGGCGGGCCCGCCAGCATGTCCACAGTCAACCAGTGTTTCTTCACGGACAAGGCGGTGTATGTAGTCATATGGAACCTGGCCCTGGGAGAGGAGGCCGTGGCCAACCTGCAGTCCTGGTTATTAAACATTGAGGTAAGGGAAGGGAACCCGCTGCTACTCTCTCTTCAGTCCTGTTTTTCTTTCTCTTTTTTTTTTTTGTAGAATTTATTAACGTTCTGCTCTTCATCATCCGTCTGCCCGCTTGCGACGTGGATTCCCGAGCTCCGTCTGCGACGCCCTCAGTCACCTCGGGGCATAGTTGCTCGTTGTGCTATGGGGGGGCAGACGGCCACACCCGCATGTTAAAGCACCATTTTCTTTGTGTTTGTGCTTCCACTCAGTTGCCATAATGTGAAAAGTCACTTCACACGTCCGTATGCAGCCCTGGAACACGGCAGCAGGTTCCACTTGTCATAATTTCTCGTTTCATTAAGCTCCCCTGGTGCTGATGCGTGTTGGCTTGGCATCATAACCATGTGAACTATACTGCTGATGCATGCAGTCGCTTATTTGATCCTGTTAGACTGCAGAGGAAGACCGATCAGGAAAGCCGTCCTGTTGTTAGTAACACTTAGCAGATCCTCATATCCAGAGCGACTTACGTAGCTTACACTTTTCACATGCCAATTTATGCAGCTGGAAATTTGCTGAGGTGATATTATTAAGTACTTTGCCCAAGGGAACAGCAGCAGTGGCCTACCATGAAGTGGAACAGGCAGCCTTTAGGTTATGATCAGTACTCTTTATGCCTACGCCACATTGATTCCCAACAAATAGTAATAGAGTAGATTTGCTAGCAGTTCCTATGTCATGTGGATAATGGGTAACAGTAAAAAGCAGATAATTCCAGGAATCTGGGAGTGTGTCAGACTTGTGATTGGAGCGTCTCTGAGCTGCTGCAGTGGTCCTTATCTTTTGTTTGTTTGTTCTGTACTGTGGGCTGGTTACCCACTCCACAGGAAGTGAGTAAGAGTGATATGTTTCCCGGACTCAGCCTCGCAGTCCAAAAGCGGAGGTTGTATGTGTGCTTGAGTGAGTTTGTCGGCTCACTGCGCTCTCTGCCCCTCCAGGCCCGCGCCCCTAACTCCGCCGTGGTGGTGGTCGGCACCCACCTGGACCTCATCGACACCAAGTTCCGCACGGAGAGGATCGCCACCCTGCGTGCCTACATCCTGGCGCTCTGCCGGTCCCCCTCCGGTGCCAGGGCGAGCGGATACCCGGACATCACCTGGAAGCACCTGCAGTGAGAACCCTGATCTTTTTTTCACCTTCTACAGCTCACAGCTCACCTGTTTCTGCAGCGACAAGCCACGGGTGTCCCTGCTGCCTCTGCTAGTGTTAATGTTATTACAGTATTGTATAGCATTCAACCAGCAATGCATTTGGTTGTTTATTTTGGGGTTTTATGTATGTACATTACATGACTTTATTGACATTTAGCAGACGCTCTTATCTAGAGTGTATTGCTCAAGGGTACAACAGCAGTGCCCTAGTGAGGAATTGAACCGCAACCTTTCGATTACAAATCCTGTTCCTTACCACTCTGCTACCCTGCCACCCTGTAATGTAGTTTTCTATTTTTCTATTAATTAATTTTATTTTTATTATAATAATGTGTGTACAGTAGTACTTAATTTACACACAATTAATGTTCTTAGGGTAATGTACCAAATCCTTTCTTTACCTTGTCTTATCTGTCCCAGTGAAGTGTCCTGTAAGACTCTAGAGGGCCTGGACGGGCTGAAGAGGCTTATCTACCAGGTGTCCTGCGCCATGAAGGATGTCTCCAGCTCCACCAGCTGCCAGAAAATGGTGGGGAGGCTGGTAGGTGTCACCTTAGTCCACACAGCAGATAAGATGTGTTAATATCCCTCTTGCTTGGGTGCATCCCTTAAACCTGTGTGTGTGCAATGCGCAGATCCCGAAAAGCTACCTGGTCCTCCAGGACGCTGTGCTGGCGGAGCGGCAGAGGCGCGGGGCGGCCGATGAGGTCCAGTACCTGACCGACCTCGAGCTGGACCAGGTCATCGAGAAGATCCCGGCCAGCGACATCAAAGACTACGAGGACCTGCAGACCGGTATCTCACCACATCATAACTCAAACCAAATGGAGCCTTCCTACTGTGTCTTAGATTAAAAAAAACACCAAGGGGTGTTTTGTGGGGAAAATATAAACCCAGGGAAAGTTAGTTGTAGCAGGGACAAAAATTCTGTGCCTTGTCAGGGTCTTAGTGTGTACTTGGTGCATTCAATTCAAACACTGACTTTTTCCAGAGAATTTAACAAATGTAGTTGTATTGTAGTCTAAATTATTGATCATATAACAGCTTGAGGTGCTCTTAAATCCTATCCTAAACATTCGTGTATGCTGTAGTATATATGTTTGTATGTATGCAAATGTGCATTTACTCATTCATTCATTCCACTGTATATCATCTATACGTATCAGTGAAGTTTGCCCAGTTGACAGTGATCAGTCTCCTTTTGATTAGTAAGGAGCTGAGACGATCTAACAAGTGCGATCGCTTCTTGCCAGCCATCAGCTTCCTGATCGAGACGGGCACCCTCCTCCACTTCCCGGACACCAGCCACGGGCTGTGCAAGCTCTACTTCCTGGACGCGGTGTGGCTGTCCGAGTGCCTGGAGCGCATCATCCACATCAAGAGCTCGCGCTCGGTGGCCCGCAACGGGGTCATCCGGGCCGAGGACCTGCGCATGCTGCTGGTGGGCACCGGCTTCACCGAGCAGACCGAGGAGCAGTACTTCCAGTTCCTGGCCAAGTTCGAGATCGCCCTCCCCGTGGCCAGCAACAGGTGAGGCTGGGACTCCCCATTCTGACCTCTGATGAGGCTTGGCTCCCATTCTGGCCTCTGATAATGCTGACCTCTAGTAGCTGTCTTTTTATGTGGTGTCAGAGCCTTTCAACAGATCCAAGCTGTGCAGTCATGACCACATTGTCCAAAATGCACACACACTACAAAGGAATTGCATATAAACATTACATTATTATCATTTAGCAGATGCTCTTATCCAGAGCGACTTACATAGGTTTCAGTTTTTTACATGTTGTCCATTTATACAGCTGCATATTTACTAAGGCAGTTCTGGATTAAGTACCGTTGCTCAAGGGTACAGCAGCTGTGCCCCAACAGGGAATCAAACCAGCAACCTTTTGGTTACAGGCCCTGCTCCTTACCGCTATGCTACACTGTCGCCCCAACAATATAAACCGGTCATTACATATGAAAGAGTCAAGATGATGTTGCAGTGACCTTAAAACTGCAAGGAAATATTAAGTTAAATAAATAAAAGTCAGGTAAACAATCTTTGTCTATACTGTAGTATCTATTTACTGTGAACATCTGTCAAAGGCTTATAGAACAGTAATGATTTAGATTAAAGTCCAAGCAAACAGCTGCAAAAGATTTTGAAAAGTCATTGCAAATATGCAGTATACATAAAAAGTGTTTCAATTGCAATCCTGGTGTTTAGTGCTGATGTCAGCCATTTTTCTAAAGTTTTGAGATGAGGTACATGAGAACTGTTTTATTCAACCATTTTCACAAGACTGGCAGTTGTTAAATTTCTCATATTGCTTTGCCATTCTTGTTTTACTAAACCTGGTTGATTTACAGTTGTAGACTGTATCAGTGTCTTGCATAACTCATGGTCTTACAAGTCTTTTTAGCTCCATGTTCCCCAGTGTAAGCCCATATTAGATGCCAGTCTGGCAAAATATGCATCACATGCTGGTGATGCAGTTACTTGCATACATTTTCAGTCTTGAGTGAAAGACATTTCATTTGTGATGACTGGTATGAGCTAAAACAAATTTTAAATTCTTTTAAACCATTTGAGTCTCAATTTCAGTTTGACTCTCAGAAACCTGGACCAGGCTTCACATTAATGTATATCCCATGGATTTACACCCACGGAGAGTCTATTGTGGCATTGACTTTTACCCCTCCTCACTATTCTACCCATGTGAGACCAAAAATCAGAGGATTATTGTAAAAGGGTCTCTTTTTTAAAAGGTAGTTTCCATTCATGGTGAGATGTAAAAATCCCATCTTTCATGCAGCGTTGTAATTGAGGTAGAATATTCTTTAAATGACACTTTTCATTGCATTTGAACTTGAATATAATGCAGCTATTCAGTGGATCATTCAAAGGCTCCATGAGGGATTGCCAAACACCAGCACACCAACATTTTCCTTGTACAGTCATTCTGAGTTAAAACAAGCCTAAAACAACAGTCTGTGCACAATGTATGTAGCTGTAGTATGTTCCTTAATAGGGCCGCAGTATTAACCCCAACTTGATGGCCTAACATTTGTTGTATTGTATTGTGACACGTAAACAATAAGCCAAGCTCTCACATGCGTTCAGTTCGTGATGTAATCTCAGCTGCTTAAACCCTCCTCTGTGTGTCTCCAGCTACCTGCTGCCTCACCTGCTGCCCCCTAAGCCTGCCATGGACATCTACGGCTTCCGGCAGCAGACCATGAACACCATCCAGCGGCTCTTCAAGATGAGCTTCGTCCCCGCGGGATTCTGGGAGCGCTTCATCGCCAGGATGCTGATAAGCCTGACAGAGATGGATCTCCAGGTACCACGCTGTCAGGGAAGAGGATGAAATCTGCTCATCCCCCCCCCTGGCGGGGTTTGGCCCTCTGTCCTCTTCTTTCAGATGCAGAAATAATGCCGATTCGGTCAGGGTTTGCTGTTCTCTCTGAATTCCAGACATTCGAGAGCAAGAAGACCCCAAGGAGCCTGAGGAACCGGAACACAGTCATTTACAGCTTCGCCGGGAACCAGCAGAGGAACCGCTGCAGCACGTTCCGGGTCCGACGCAGCCAGACCATCTACTGGAAGGAGGGGCTGCTGGTCACATTTGACGGGGGGTTTCTGAGGTAAAACCTGGCCGCACATTATGCTGTCATGAGCTTGTGTAATGTGTTGGTAGTGACTCAAATATGAACATTACATTACATTATTGGCATTTGGCAGACGCTCTTATCCAACGTACAGAGCAACGTACAGAGGTTACCATTTTTTGTCATGTTATCCATTTATACAGCTGGAGGCAGTTGTGGGTTAAGTACCTTGCCCAAGGGAACAATGGCAGAGTCCCAGCAGGGAGCTGAACCAGTAACCTTCTGGTTATAAGCCCTGCTCCTTACCCACTATGCTACACTGCCCCCGGATTCACATATTTGCCAAACAGTCAGGCTTCCCTTTCTGAGCGCATTGATGAAAGAATAATTTCTTGATCCATGTGGTTGGTAAGTCAACAGATGGCCAGACAGGGACTTCCTGGTTCTCCAGGAACAGTGGTGAAAAGGAAGGAGCTCATTATGATGTAACACATGCAAGTAATTTAATGCTGCGGACCTTCGGGTCGTGCACAAAAGGCCTTCCAAGCTCAGAGAGAGAAATTAGAGCCATGTTGCTGACTTCATTTCAGGGGCAGCATGCCAGACCACAGCACCTAATGTGGCACAGTATTGAATGTAATTAAGCCCTTAATAGCCTGAATAAATAGAAGCCTGTTTCATCAAACAGACCATTATGTCGTTTACCAGCATATCATCATGTGGACAGAAACATCTAATGAATGAGAATAGAACGTTTGAAGGAGACAGGCTAGGCCTGCAAAGCTGAGAAGAATTGAGCTACAGGAACTGTTGTGTGCACTCCGGCAATTCACAAGCAAAATTCCAGATGATTTAATTTAATATCTGGGCAATTTGTAGAGCAGCAAGTGTCGTAGCAGGGGGTAATGTGTGTGAGCTCCAGCGGCCTGTGAACGGAACGCTGGAGGGTGGGGGGTTTGGGGGGGGAGGGGATCACTGCCACCCTGCGACCCCCTGCACTCTCGGTCTGTGTCCCGCAGCGTGGAGTCCTCCGACCTCAACTGGAAGAAAAAGAAGAGCGGCGGCATCAAGATCGTCTGCCAGTCGGAGACGCGGGACTTCTCCGCCATGGCCTTCATCACCGATCACGTCAACTCGCTGATAGAGCAGTGGTTTCCCGGTAAGAGACGAGCGGCTCGTTATCCTCGCTCGCTCCATCCCCCCGCCCCCGTTCCCCCGTCTGTGCGGGACGCCCGATTTCCCCCTCGCTCTTGCCTCTGCTTTTGTTTAGACACATGCGAGGGAGCGAATGATCACACTCGGCGGGTTTGTTTTGCCACATGAGTCACGGCGCTGTCAGAGCGCCGGCCGCCTCCGGGGCCCGCTCCATTACGCACTCCGACAGGTGCACCCGCCCCGCGCTGGCATTCTTATGTCAGCGCCCGGGTGTGAAAGGGCCGCTAATAAGGGCTGACTCATAATGGAGTTTGTGTCAACAGAAAGCCAATGTGTTCATTAGTATAGCTTGGCTGCCATTCAATCGGATGCATTGTCGCAGTGGGTGAATTAGGCAGGGGAGTGTGAAGGGCCAGGGGCTTCTGCTTCGTGGAATGAGCTGAAACTCGTAGCCTGTTGCAGCTGATTTAGCCGGTTGGCATTCATCGCCGCTCCGAGCCCCAGATTTTCCTTGATCTGTTTCACGTCTGTATGGTAACGGTGTGAGGATTGTATTGAGCCGCGGCCCCGATGCTGTTTCTTCGCAGCGCTCACGGCCAGCGAGAGCGATGGGACCCTGCTGATCGAGCAGTACACCCCGTGCCCCGACTGCGCCGCGGCGTCCGAGCCGGGCGACGCCGAGCCCCCGGCCGACGGCAGCCCCAGCGCCGTGCACTACTTCAACATGGAGGACTGCGTGATCGCCGCCGTGGAGACGGACCACATCGTCTGCCCCAACCACCCCGAGCGGCCCGTCCCCCTGCAGGAGCTGGTGCCCGAGATCTTCATGACCGACTTCCCCGCACGGTAGCCCTCTGCACCCTGCCTTTGACCCTCTCCCCGCCCCTGTGCTCCCAGTATGGTAGTCCCTCACCCTATCACTGGCCTTCCCACCCTCCCTACAAAGTATCACCTCATATCTCACTCTCTTACCCTTTCACCCTCACACCAGCTTCTCACACCTTTGCCTTCTCACCGCTTCCCCACCAACTTACCAGCGCAGTATGTCCTCACCTTCCTACTGTCCCTCCCAGCTTGCCTGCGAAGTGTCCCTGCATATCTCACTTTCTTACCCTTTCACCCTCACACCGGCTTTCTAGCACTGTAGCCCCTCACCCCTTCCCCACAACTTTACCAGGGCCATATGTCCTCACCTTCTCACTGGTTCTCCACACAGCTCCCCCTCGTCTCCCATCCTCTCACCCTCTCAGTTGGCTTCCCTGCAAGGTTACCCAGAGTTTGTAATGTTCCAGGTTCGCTGCTTTGTGTTTTGGGATTCTGGCGAAACGTCTGTGAAAATAAACTGAGCTGCTCACAGAAACACAAAGGGGCTCCGGATTAGAACGTGTGCTTCTCGCACATATCCCTCCCATGCAATTTACGGGCCCCCTGTCCGTGAACACGTGTACACGAAGGCTGCGCTGGGCAGATTTAAGGGGGCTTTCATGGCATGTTTTCACAGAGAGATTAACTCTCCCCCAGCCATTCCGTCACAGACATAATTTCACCAATAACTTCTGTTATTCATTTAACCAATCAGGCCTGAGATGGATATGAAAACCATGATAAGTGATGTTCTAAAAGTACATTATCCTGATCATCTTATACATCTTATCCTCAGATACTATGAGGATGGGTTAAAAAATTAGAAACAAGGCCAGGATAAACATTTGTAATGCACAGATCTTGATGGCTATCTTTCTAATGTGATTCTAGAGTGAAATGCGCACCATGTGTTTGAGCCCTCAGTATCACCCTCTGTGCTTTATCATTTTTGACAGTTACACAACTGAGACAAGAAGATTACATTGATACACCGCAGGCCTGGTTTGGTATTTACTGTGCGCGATCAACAGTTGGCCTAAATGTTTACGCAATCGTACAAACATTCTGTAGTTCTGACGAACAAGGGAAATCTCGGCTAAATAATTGCTTCCTGGATCGTGAGTGCCACAAGTTTACATCACTAACCGCCGTCCTGAGAAAAAAGAAGCAGATAGCTCTCTGGCCTTCTATACATTGTTGACACAGGCTGGGAGATTTGATGGAGAGAAGATTTTAATCCACTTGTTTCTTTAGGTTGCATGTCAAAGCCCATTTCTCTGTAGTTTAATGCATACATCTGGGGCCCTAAAAGGAAGGAAGGTCAAAGTGTCAATGGTGAGCTTAGCGCTACATAAAACAAGGTTCATTGGCAGCAAACCAATTTTTCCTTTTCTCTTCTTATTCATATTCTAACTTGGGCCACACGAGCAGTTTGATTATTTTTCCTGTCCATATGCAAGCCGGTATCAAAGAAACTCCGGCTCCGGGAAGGAAAGCGGTAAGGGATGACGATCGCGATTTTGATCACTCCGCCCGGCACATGTGCGTGTGTAGCGGTGGAGCTGAGATAAGGATGAAAGAGTGAACTGCGTGCAGTGGCGTGTATGCAGAGCCGTGCGCTGATGGACAGGTGTGTGACCCGGCGGATGTGTGCTGTTCCAGCCTGTTCCTGGAGAACAGCCAGCTGGAGTGCGGCGAGGAAGAACGGGACATCCTGGGCCAGGGGGGCAGCGGCACCGTCATCTACAGAGCCAAGTACCGGGGCCTCCCCGTCGCCATCAAGCACTTCCACTTCAAGAAGTGCCGGCAGCAGTCTCTGGTCTGCAGCACAGGTAAGGGCCAAGCCCCCGCGGGGCCGTCACGGCCGGACACGCTAACCGCGCCGGACAGTCCTCACCGACACCTGGGCGGGCGGGTTGCCGGGCGTGCCAGCGTGATCGGCGCGCGCTGAGATCAAAGGCTCGACGGCTCGGGCAGGCATCCGGGAAATGAGGTGGGGGGCGAGTGACTTCCTGCGGCTCCTGCCCTCGGCCGCATTACTTCAGGTCACCGTCACCCTGAAATGAGCTGCTTTTGGACGCTGAGCTGCCTGCTGCTCCAGCCGCATTTTCTGTAATGAGCACTTTGCGCAACAGGGGGTTGTGTGAGTCTCTCTCCCCTTATCCTCTCCCCCATCTATTTCTTTCACTCTCCCTCATTCTTCTTTCAGTTTCTCTCACTCCCTCACTCTTTTTCTCCTTTGCTCCTTCTCTCTGTCTAATTCTTATCCTTTCCCTTTGTTTCCCTCCTCACTCTCGCCCTAGTCTTTCTCTGCCCTTTTTCACTTTCCTTCTCACCTATTCCTTCAAGCTCTCTCTCTTCCTCCCTCTGTCGCTGTCCTCTTTCTTTCTCCCTCTAGCTGTCTAATTCCAGCTGTAAATCCCCATCTCTATCCCCCCCGCTCTGTGTCTCTATCTCTATCTCTTTCTCCTTCTATCCCTGTCTCTCTCTCACTTTCTCCCCCTCTGTCTCTTCCTGTCTGGCCTCATCACTGCTCTGCTGGTGACCTTGGCTGTGATCAGAGATATTTCACCAGGTTTATAGCACACATTACTCATCAGACAGGCTGCACTGGCTCCTAATTAGCCCAGAGTCCACCGGGTGGCGACCGCTGCTCCACACCCCAGCCATCGCGTCAGAATGTAGACAGCCCCCCATCGCCACGCTCTGATAATGACTCCCTGGGCCACCTCGCGCTTCTCCCATCCCTCTCTCTGACCTTGTTTTTTGATCTCTCCTCCTCCGCCGTCGGGCCCCCACCCCGCAGGTCTCTCCCCGTGCCAGCCTTTCATTTCCCTACTCTCTTCCTCCCGTCATTCCCTTGTTTATTATCTGCAGTTTGTCAATGCGAATGAATTACAGGCGCAGGCCACGTGGAAAGGGCAGAGAAAACTGCAAGCGCAGACAGAAACTTTCAGCCCGTATTTTCGCATCGGTGCAGCGCTTGCAGAATCCACTCCAGATAAATATGATTTCATATATTGCTCGATGTCAGATATACCCTCCGAACGCTTCCCCGCTTTCAGCCGATCCCGGCCTGGAGATCACCTCTCTATAGTTTGGTAAATTATGTTTCTGGAACAACATAATAAACTCATGTCACGGCACTATGAGGGGGGTCTCAACGGGGATAAGGCCCGATAGAGCACAGCGTCTCATTGAGCTCCCACTTCATATTCAGTACCGCTTCCTGACAGATAAATATTGTGTTTCCAATGTAATTCCTGCAGTCAGCAATGTTTGCCCACAACGCCACCGCCCACAAACAACCTGCGGGCTTCACCGAAAAGCATTATGCAAATTACAAAGTCCCCCCAGATCTTAAAATTCGGCAGGCCGCCCCCCCCGCCTCCCAGGGTGGCACTTAAGGTATCAGTCCACAGCCGGCGCGTCTGATGCGCCGTGCCTCATGTCGGCTGTCTGGGACACCTGTCCTTTAATCAGGCACATCAATGAGAGGAAGCGGCGCGGTTCGGTTTATACGGCGGGCGCGGAAAGTGGCACACGCCCGCGCTTTTATCTCACTTTTCCCTCCGACACCGCGGGGGAGACGCCCGCCAGGGCCTCGTCTGACCCGGGCGTGAACTCTCACAGGCGTCTCGGCGGGGGCACATTTTTGTGTTGTTTCTGATTTTTACGTTTATTTTTTTTACGCGAAGTGGTGCATTGAAGCAGGACTTAACTGTCCCTCCCACAGCAGAACGGGAGCAACTGTTGGGAAGATAATCTTTCAATATTAAATTCGCACGAACAACCCCCATGCGCTCATGGATTAATATTTCATAAATATGTCGCCACCCATTTCTTGCCAGGTTTTATTTCTTGAAGCGGCTGTTTGTGTGGTTCAGCTTGTGCAATCACTTGGGGTTTGACTCCGGTTATATAGTGTAACCAAATCCAGGAGGCTGCATGTAAGGGGCACTTTGATTGACCGTTAAAGCAACAGTGGGCAGACCTTACCTTGCAACCTCTGCTCTCTGACCTCAATGAAAGGGAAAAGATTTAGAGGGGGGAAGCCCCTGGACCAGCAGCAGTTCTACCCAGGTCACATCTATAGCAGACAAACTGTAAATGCACACATATACATCTCAGGGTGCTTCCAGCACTCTCTGGTCAGGTCAGGGCCCAAGGTGACTGTGAACACGGGCCTGGCCAATCTGAAAGAGCTACTGTGCAAAGTGTAATTATGACCATTATTTTATTTAAGATTGACACAACACAACGCACCGCGTGGTGACGGCACACTGTTTTCACGCAGCTTGACAGAAACGCAGCTCCGTTTCTGAATGTTTATTGCTGCTGCAAGCGCTTCCCCCATGCGGCGTGGTACAGCGCCTCTTTACAAACACAGGTTGTTAAAGCCTCCCGAATTGTAAATTCGCCCGCGCTCGCTGGAGATGTTTTTATTCCTCGGCTGGAGGGCGAAGTGCTTTTCCACTGCTTTAGATGGGCCTCGCTGGACTGATTGACCCATCGGTGCACGAGGCTTTCCCTGGATTTATTGAACTCGCCATCCCCGGAGATTGCCCCAGCTGGATTTATTCTAAAGCCTGTGGCCAGGGCATGTAATTTATAAGTTAAAGCGGGGGGTGGTGGTGGGGGTTAACTGCTTTACATTCTGACGTGTAATTAGAAGGAACTGAAAATCCCGTGGTCTTCGTTTCCCCCCCTGGCAGATACCATGGTGAAGCACTTGCGGTCCATGGACGCGAGCCGGAACTTCTCGGAGTTCCGGCAGGAGGCCAGCATGCTGCACTCGCTGCAGCACCCCTGCATCGTCGCCCTGCTGGGCATCAGCATCCACCCGCTCTGCTTCGCCCTGCAGCTGGCCCCGCTGGGCAGCCTCAACACCGTGCTGGAGGAGCACGCCAAGGGTACGGCGGCAAGACGCACACACGCACGCACGCACGCACGCACGCACGCACACACGCGCACACACACAAACGCATGACAGGGTTACAATACTGCAGGGTCCCATCCATCACAGAATGTGTGCATTTTATACTACTCTCTCTCTCACACACACACACACACACACACACACACACACACACACACACACACACACACACACACACACACACTCAGATTACACCATCTCCAGCTTCCAGTCAGTGCTTTTCTCTCAGATACTTCACAACCCAAGAGAGGAGAGGGGAACACGGAGAGGACGCCTTTTGTGTTCCTCCTACTCCAGCACCTGCATACACACATGCATGCATGCACAGATCCACAGGCTATGTCTCAATAGAGAAGCTGTTCAAAACAAGAGAAAATAAATCATGCTGCAGAAGGAACATGGAGATATCCTTTTTTGGTCCCGCTGACTAATACTATTAGTTTCACATTTTAATATTGGGTAATATCAAAATGGGTTTTTGTCTGTGCGGTGGATGCGGTCCAAAGCAGTGTGTGTAAACTGTGGCACACAGCTGCCTGTGTGCGGTTATGCCACAGGCAGCTGTGCCAGCGCTGTGCCCTCACCAGTGCCTCCCGTCCGCAGGGACTCAGTACATGCCCCTGGGCCACATGCTGACCTTCAGGGTGGCCTATCAGATCGCGGCGGGGCTGGCCTATCTGCACAGGAAGAACATCATTTTCTGCGATCTCAAGTCCGACAACATCCTGGTGTGGTCGCTGGAGGTGTCCGACCCGGTCAACATCAAGCTCTCCGACTACGGCATCTCCCGGCAGTCCTTTCACGAGGGGGCGCTCGGGGTGGAGGGCACGCCGGGCTACCAGGCCCCCGAAATCAAGCCCGGCATCGTGTATGATGAGAAGGTACTCACTACAGGGCCATCATGGGGGGGTCATATCAATATTCATGTGAAGGGTTTCTGTGAAGAAATGCACTTGGAAAGGTTTTGTTTGTCCATGCCAGCTTTTGTAAATCACTTATTTAACAGGGCATTGTGGTCTGTGGTACATCCAACTGAACAGTTTGGCTTCATTCTTAAACAGCAGTTGAGTTTTCACTTAGATACACATGTTGAGTAATCGTAGGGAAACCTCTGGTCATTGTTCAGATGTCTTCTCTCAGGGGCCTTTTAAGGAAAGACTAGACTAGGAGGTATTTTAATGTGTGGTGCTGGTATCTGGTGGACCACACTTTTACAGATGTAGTGTTCAATGGCTGTTTTTAGCATAACCCTGTGTAACAAAGTACAAATGAGAAGGTCATGTGGAGTTTATCCATCATGTCTGTTTTACTGTTTCTTCCTCCTTCTCCCTCTGTCTCCTTAACCTTTCTTCCCCTTCTGTCTCATTCCCTCTCTTTCTACCTCATTCCCCCTCTCCTCCGTCTCCCTCTCTCTCCCTTTCCCTTTGTGCCCCCATCTCTGTCTCCTCATTCTCTCTTTCTGACCCTCCTTTATGTCTGACCCTACCTCTTTCTGTCTCACCCTCTTCCTCTCTGTATCACCCTCCCTCTCTCTCCCTCTGTGTTACCCTCCCTCTCTCTGTCTCACCGTTCCTCTCTCTCTCCCTCTCATACCCTCTTCCTTGTGCTGTGTTCATTATATGCATGGCCTTTTTATGTCCTGGGTTTAATAAACCTGGCTGGGGTGGAATACGAGCTCTGTGCCTCCCCGGAGAGCGACTCGCAGTGTGTGCTTTTACAGGGGTTTAAATCTTCCTCAGCTCATTGCCTCTGTAGGGAAATGCTCAAAGACGGAGCGGAGGTCCCTTAAAGCTCTCACGTCCCTCCCTCCCCTTCCCCTGATTAAAGAGCAGCGCTGCCCTTATTGATTTCTTCTCCCTTCGTTGTTCTCCCTACTCTGTAATTGTGCTTTAATCTGGGCACAGCGTGGACACCACTCCACCTTATCCATCATGGGGCACAGAGACAGAACCCTAAACTGCCACACGGTGTGTGAACCTTCCAGAACGTTTCTGGGCAATCCGCTCTGACTCCCCCAGCCATACACTTCCTGCATATCTCGAACGCTTACCCGATGATGTAATCTAAAACAACCAAAGTGGGTAAACCCACGGTCAGGGTATTTTTAAGAGATATATTTAGAGCCGATTCTCTCTCGGAAAAAAATGCAGTATATCATCCTGCATATGCTTAGCGTGACGCTGACTTCTGCTCCATTCATGGAGAGAAAATAACAGACGCTTTTGTTTGCGTGCGTCCATTCATAAACACGGCAAAGCTTTCCGTGTTTGCTGTTGTAGACGTCTCGGCCTGCCCATGTGTTCCTGCTGATCTGTGGCAGACGCATGAGGCAGGACCGTAAATCAACCCCCGCGGCAGCAGCCGTGTGTGTGACTGCTCTGTCGGGGCCGCTCTGCGACTGGACTGACCTGGCGGCCCGCCCGCCTATCCCCGCAGGTGGACATGTTCTCTTTCGGCATGGTCCTGTATGAGCTACTGTCTGGGCGCCGGCCGGTCCTTGGCCAGCACCAGCTTCAGATCGCCAAGAAGCTGTCCAAGGGCATCCGGCCCGCGCTCGGCGGCCCCGAGGAGGTGCAGTTCCACTGTCTGCAGAGCCTGATGATGGAGTGCTGGGACACCAAACCGGAGAGGGTGAGGATCGCCGCCCTGCTGGCCGCCGCGCAGAACCATCTGTCACCCTGCTGCCGGGGAAGTCTGGCTCTGCTGCGCGCCCATTCACTTCAGGGCTAACGTTAGCCCTTGCTAACGTTAATGAGAATGTTACTTTAATGTGCCAATCACAATCACATTTTCTTCCCACCATATGTGTAGGAATGCTACCATAATGCAATTTATTAATTCTAGTGTTGGATTAGATGTGATTATTTCCAAGGATGTATTTTTTCCACATAATATATTTACAACGCTAGTGGCATGCCAAATTTGTTCAAAAAGCTCTCTTTAAAATTCTACTGCCTCTTTTTTTTCTTACAGCTGGGCTCTTACGTAATTTATAGGAATGGTGTTTGAAAGCAGAGCTCTCCCTGAAATATATAGCTGGCTCTCTTAGGTCCCTGCCCTGGTCTCTGACAAGATGAAAGAAAACCATTAAGGGCAGCGTCTCTTCTAGGTCAAACGGATAGAGTAGCCAGTTAGACCGTACTCTCTGACACAGAGGGACTCGAACCTGATGTGCTGGGCTGGTTGAGTGAGTGACTCTCTGACACAGAGGGACTCGAACCTGATGTGCTGGGCTGGTTGAGTGAAGCGTTTTTTGGTCTGCCCCGCGATGTGACCACTCTGTGTGTGTGTGCGCGTGTGTGTGCGTGTGCGTGTGCGTGTGCGTGTGCGCGTGTGTGTGTGTGTGTGTGTGTGTGTGTGCGTGTGTGTGCGTGTCTGTTCCGGAACAGCGCCCCCTGGCCATGCCACTGCTGCGGCAGATGCAGGAGCCCAGCTTCCCCTGCTTCAAGTACCTGTTTCCCTGTGAGAGGCACGGCCAGCTCTTCCTGTCCTCCCAGCAGGGACACAGCGCTGTCTTCTGGGACGGGGACAAGGACGACAGGTGTGTGACCCCTCTTCTCACAGCTGCGCCTCAGAGAGAGAGAGAAAAAAAAAGACTCCCTTTTGCTGGAGCAACGCAGTTTACGCTAATAGGCATCATGACTGCACAGGCAGGTGTTTATACTGATACAGTTTTTTCTCCCCTCCTCTCACTGTTAATTCACTCCCTGACTGAAATGTAAATTTGATCCAATTGTATAAATTGTGCTCTTGCAAAATGCCCGGGTGGGTGTGAATGCATGCATATTTTGGTGAGAGAGTGCATCGGTTTTAAAATTTATGACTGGTTTAAACTGTAATAGGGCTGATTATGCATGAATGACGGTTGAAAGAGACGGGGTATAGCTAGAGGGCATCTCCTAAGATTGCTCCCAGGTGGGATAAGTAATTACTATTTTGGTTGAGCACCACCACTGTGTACTGTAAAGTGGCCCGGCAATAATTCCGGAGCTATGAAATCAGCTTTTATCTCTGGGTACAGGTGCTGCTAATTAGAAGTATTGCCTCTCCTTGAGTAATCTATCAGAAGAGCCTAGGCACAGCTGAGAACCAGCTGGGACTCCCCAGCCCCGAAACTGATCTGGAGAGCTGAGCCCTGTGGCGTGGATGTAACACGACACCTCAATATTCCACCTGGACCTTAATGTCTGCTGACCTGGTTATAATGTCATTTAAGACGGCTCGGGGACAACAGCTGGTTCTTCAGCAGGAGCAAGACTGGTGCCTGTGTGTGTATGTGTGTGTGTGTGTGTCCTGCAAGAATTACTGCTCACTGTCTTGCTGTGTGTGTCATGTCTGCTGTGAGAACAATGCGGTGATGTTGTGTTACAGTAGCAGTACAACCTAACGGTAAGTAAGCCTGACACTAATTCAAGGTTGAAAGTTCAAACCCCATTTGAGATCATTATTAATGTATAACATGGTCATACCAAATAAGTGCTTCTGCTGAGCAAACAAACACCTAACACAGCTAGTAAAATGATGTGTCTGGCAGGAATTGCATTGTGCTGATGTGTGTTCTGGGTTATCATGCAGGAATTATACAGTGGTGAATATAGAAAAGGGTCAGGTGGAGGTGAGGAGAATGGCCTGTCCTGGAATGAGACTCACAAGTCAAATGAAGATTGAAAACACACTGTGGATCGCAACTGAGGTGGGCCTCTGGAAAATTCTCTTCATCATCACAAGTCTGGCCTCCCAGTGTTATGAATGTTGGTTGAACAGTACTTAATGATGAATAGACAGAAATGTGAATGAGATTTCACAATGCCTCAGTGTTAAGCCTGACCTCTCCTCTAAAAGCTGTTGCACAACCTGAACTTCATAGTTTTGAACACACTCATCTATGTTTCTTTGGAAATTTCTCGGGAAAGCCGGTCCCTGCTGCTCTGTGTTTGTTTGCAGTAAAATAGCCAGTACATTCTGTTGTGAAATGGAGCAGAACTGAATGGAACTAATATTAGTTTTGTTGCATTGTCAGGAGCAGTACGTATGTGTGTACAGCTTGAAGGATATGTGTCCGCTGAGTCAGCCCCAGAAGCAGTTCTCCTGCCCGGCACTGGTCACCTGTTTATTTCCCGTGCCGGCCAAGAAGGAGGTAGGTACAGCATCGGCCTTTCAGCCAAACCCCAGCAGTCAGATGAATATCAGATGAACCCACGCTTATACCGTTGCTGTGTCATATTGTCTCAGTACTGAATAGTTTGGTTGTGGGGGGGCGTCCTTGCTGGGTGGGCCTGTTACAGTATTGAATGGCTTGGTTGTACGCTTGAGCACCCCTAGCTGTGACGACCACCGTGGGAAAATAGTTTTATTGTGCCAAATAGAAGAGTAGCCTTAATCACCCTCCCCTACAACTGTCCTTCCTGTGGCTCTTTGAAGTCTCCGCTGTGGCCGTTATAGATTCCAGGTGTATGTTGCCGCCTGAGCAGGGAGGCCCAGGGCCCTGAAAGTAGCCCCCCAGTGAACAGAGCGAATGGCCTCCCTCTCAGCCCTCAGTCACACCTCCGTAAACATACGCTTAGCGCTGGCGGGAGACTTTGAAGTCTCCTTATTTATAGTGTTTGTCTCACCTCTGGTCTGAGCCAAAGGTAGACATCAACCCCGTTTTGCAAGAGTTCAACAGGAGCAGATGTTTTGTGGCAGTCCAACAGGTTTCCTTGACGTGCAAACATAATGTATAGGTATCACATTGATCCATGAAAAATTCATTCTGGGGTTCATTTAAATTCATTCTAGCTTGTTTAAAATTCCAGCTGTGCACAAACACATTCCATTCCAATGGCAAATAAGGTAATTGGAACTGACAATTGAGCTATGGAACTGTATATATAATCCAGGTGCTTTATTTTTATTCTGAAATGAATAAAAAATAAATGAATAAAAATGTTCCTGTGGAACGCAGTTAGTGAGCTGTGGCTGCCCTTGTCTCTGCGCAGACTCTTCCCCTGGTGTTTGTGGGCATGGCGGACGGGCTGGTGGCCGTGTACGCCTTGGTGAACGACATGCCACTGGACAGAGAGACCTACCTGTGCTCCCACACCCTCAACAAGTCTCGGTTCCGGCTGGAGGACGACGACCCGCGTCAGAAGCCCTACC
Organism: Megalops atlanticus; assembly: GCA_019176425.1. Taxonomy (NCBI): domain Eukaryota; kingdom Metazoa; phylum Chordata; class Actinopteri; order Elopiformes; family Megalopidae; genus Megalops; species Megalops atlanticus. The sequence continues at coordinate 15,052,368 of CM032885.1, forward strand.
CGGTGCGGAGCATGGTGCTGGTGCGCAGCGGCTCTGAGGTCTGGTACACCAACGGGCCCGGCCTCCTGGTGGTGGACTGCGACACCCTGCAGGCCGTCCGGCGCCTCGACCCCTACCTGCACCCGTCCACCGTTGTGTCCCTGGCCTCCAGCTCCAGCGGCCTGGGCGAGGAGGCCGTGTGGTGCCTGGACGACCACACCAACACCCTGCTCATGTACCACGCCGCCAGCTACCAGCTGTGCGCCTGCTACTACTGCGGGGACAGTAACCCGCTGAGGGACACGTTCACTGTCCTGAGACCAGTGGGTGTGGAGCTGCCCCCTCCCACTCCCCAGGAGCGGGACAGTCCTGTGGAGGAGCGGAGCCCCGGGGAGGTGACCATCCTGTACAGCGAGGAGTCCGGCACCCAGATCATCCATCACCAGGACTCACTGACGGACTACTGCTCCATGTCCTCGTGCTCCGCCTCCTCCGAGCAGCTGGGTCACATGGGGCGCTCCAGCTCCGGAGCTCTCAGCTCATTGGCCAGCTCGGGGAGCATGCCCTTCTCCGTGGACTGTGAGGACTGTGACAGGCCGCAGGGCGAGGCCTCCGCCATCCCCTCCCCGGCCGAGGCCGCTGAACCCGCCTCGAGGGCCCACACCCCTACACACCTTCAGGCTGTCAGTGTTCTGGCAGTCAGAGGCACCTTGTGGATCCCCAGGTAAACTCACACCGCGGTTCACCCTGCTTAATGCCCACACATCTTCAAAACATCAGAAAACAGGAAAGTCAGACCTGTGTATGTGAGAGACAGCCTAAAGCTGCACATAAAAGTAGTTTATGGACGTGATTGTACAGCGTGTTTGTGTGTGGTGTGTCCTCTCCAGGCGCGGGGGTGACATGATGGTGATCGAGCTGCAGCAGCAGGCGGGGGTCCTCAGGGGGCGTGTCATTGCAGTGCTGTGCCCTCCCGGGTTGCCCCAGCACGGGTGAGACGCCGACGACAAACGCCACAGAGCCGAAATCTGCATCTGCAGTCTGTGGCAGCATCTGCTCTATTTATTGTTTTGAGTTAAACTTTTTAATGCGAAGCTCATAAAACAGCTCGGGCCCGCGAATGAGTTCAAAAGCCGTTCAATTAATGGGTGGAATTCTGGGAAACTGATCCATTAAAAGCGAGATGAATGTTTCGCCACGACGCGGTCCAGCAAATGTTGTGCATGAGTAAAGCTCAGTGCGGCGGCGAGGAACGGCGTTTACCGCAGATTCATTCCCCCACGTACTCCCGGGCGCTTTTATTTTGCGGTAAACTTCTTGGACCCAGCAAAAGAAAGCGATATTAATGTGGTGATTCAGCCCCAATAAAGCTTGCAGAGGTCAGATATCATGTAGTTAATGGATTTCTCCGCTCTGTAATTATCACTTCCCACCAGCTGTTCTCTTTGAGAGGATGCTTGCTCAGGGTTCATGTTAAAGCGCGGGCGTTTCACACCATCAGACCCAGGGCCCTGTCGCGTTTAATAAATCTTCATTTCATCAGTCACCTGTGTCACAGCCAACAACTTTTACAGGTCATACCGTCTATCACCTTCACTAAAAGAACCACGCAGGTTAAAAGCTCATTAGTGTTAGTTCCCTAATTATTTCCAGATGTTCCTTCTCAGCACAGTAATTATTGTATTAAGTGGCTCTTAGGCAATAATTACGACATGAAAGTGCGTCGAAACAAAGGGAGATTCGTTCTTCTTGCATCAGACTGTGACGTGATCTGGCAGCATCTCCCTCTGCAAAATTGCATCCGGCTCTTATTGGCGTAGCATGTGCGTCAACTACTGTTTAGCTCAGGGAGAATTCTTGGGTGTTTTCAGCTGCTCGGCCCTCTGGTACTGTAGAATGTGTGGCTTCCCTCACGCAGCAGTGGGGGAAAAAGGGGTTTGTATTTTGTAACAGAATAAGAGTCATCAGCACGCTCCCAACACAAAGTAGTACTGACCCAATCCATCCTCGCTATGACCCGAGAGCTCTGTGTGCTAAAGGCCATAAATTTGGTAAACAGCACGCTCTCACACTCGCTTCCCAGTAGTGCCTTAATGCTTCTAGGAAGAGTCCACATGTTAATTTCTTCATTTTCTTCGAACCTAACCCTGTTTACTGCTCTGCTCAACTCTCCTTCTTTTTTTTTTTTCAACTTCCCAGGACACTGGTGGAAGCCGCTCTGGTCGCAAAGGACACTGTTGTGTGCGGCTTCTGCAACGAAAACATGGAGTGGTGCCTGGCTGTCTGGAGAGGCTGGGGAGCCAGAGAGTTGGAAATCTTCTACCAGTCCTACGAGGAGCTGGGACGGCTGGAGACCAGCATGCGGAAAAGAAGGTAGCTGTTGTGCAACGCAGAATCGGGGCTCTGTGAGCGTCGGGGGCTCGGGGAATATGCACTGACAGGCCACACTGTTCTGAGGAGGAGTAGGGGGCGGGCGAGCACGCTGTGACATCAGCGCCACGTACGGAGAGGGGTGGGGTGGGGTGAGGGAGCCGGGCAGAGGAGCGACCCTGCTGGGGAATGTTTCGCTTCCCCTCATACGAACCCGCGCTGACAGACCCCTCAATGGCACGTGTGTAACCAGCCGCGGCCGCTGCACCTGGTTTTGGGGATGACAGCCCCACAAGAAGGACGCCTGTTGCCGGGCATGACTCGGGGGGTCGTCGGACCTAACAGTGGGCCAGTGTGCCCGCGGCTCCGCGGAGGAGAGGGACTGGACTTCTTTCGGGGGAGCGAGGAGGGGAGGAATGCCGGACATTGGGTAAACAGCGTATCAAATTGCATGTCGATTTACTCCTCGAACCATCCCAAAACACACGAGGGTCAAAGCCCCGCTTTGAGGGCATTGGAGGCGGGACGGGTGGTGGGGGGAGGGGGCCACATTAGACATTTACGCCACAGCGTTAATCAAAATAACTCAGAACAAGAAACGCTTCCTCCAGGCAAATCTGCACAGATTAGCCCCGGCGAGTTTCGGGAAGAGGACTTGAGGATAGGACTCTAAGCCTCTTTCGAAAGTGCCAGAGACCAACCATCTGTTTCGAGTCCCGCGCAGCTCTCCCACAGTGGAGGCCAGCGCTGGGTGAAGACACGTCTAGCTTTTTCCAAAGCCACTGTGATTCCTGAGAGCATGACATGTCCTAGTAATTTATCGTGAAATGTATACAGACCCTCTGCATGTGTAAATAGAATATCACTGTGTTGTATAAATGAAAATAAATATGTAAAACAGCTGGTGAAAGAAGGCTGCTCTTTTTTTTTTTTTTCCAAGGCATTGCAACCATAATCAGTATATTTGTGACTCTGGATGCGACAGCTGTTAAAAAACTGCATTCATTCCTCTTCAGCTTTGTACTGCAATTCTAAAGTCTGTTTTTACTGTCATGTATCATGCATCTATCACAGGTGCTGTGTTTTAAAGCTATCTGCCTAGCTGTTCTGTTAAATGACTGCATCATGTAGCTTCAGCAGGGACCTCAGGATGCATGGCTCCGGGGCTACCTAGGTCAGATTTAGTGAATTAGCAGTAATGGGGCCTCACAGCTGGGTTTCCGGCCCCATGAGGTGGTTTTAGGACGTGATTATAGCCTGCCGTGACTGCACACACCTGGGGCTTGTCCCTGCCGCGATAAGCCACCGCCACTCACACAGCCACGACGGTCCTGAACCTCACGGACGTCACAGCGGCGAGCGGGAGTCCTCCGCTGACCTCTCCCGGGCGCAGGGCCCCGAATCGAACCTGCGGCCAGGGGCTCTCGCGGGGCTCCATGCGGGGCCGGCCCTTTGATGAGGCATGTTTGATAAAGAACGAAAGCTGATGACAAGGCACGCACCTGGTCAGAGAAATAAAGGGGGCTTTTATGGGGGCCCTGAGTAACTGCAAATTAAGGCAATTACACGGCACTGACTGAAGACCTGTAACCTTGAAGGGGTAAAAGCGGGGGGGGGGCGGGAACTGCCCTCTCTCTCGTCGGGCCACAGGGCGGGAGGGGATTGATCTTACAAAAACAGAATTCCAGTGAAAAGATGAAAAATGGCTGCCTCCGGATCCCTGCAATTAAGCTCTGAGTTCTGAATGTGTTACATCATTTCAGTCAGCACTGGAAGCTACTCCGTTCATACATAATGAATATAAGATGGTTAAACTCGACAGCATGACAGTCCGAATATTAAGGGACCTGGGTGGACTTCTGTTCCAAAGTGTTTGCTTATAATGAGCGTGTGACCAAAGACAACCCCCCTCCCACCCCTCAGCTGAGATGCATGTCCAATTTCTGTGATGATGGCATGTTATAAACAGTTTTGAGGTTCAAAGTAATGGATTTTAGGCCAAAGGTATGTCAAATGCTGGACGCCTCAAGTTACACTTACTCAGCTTAAATTTGCTCAGTTCTGGGCAGCAGATGACTTGAAGTGTCAGCCATGACTGTTCTTTTGTAAGCGAAAAAGAATTGGCTCGCATTTAGATAACACTGATTTGGCCAAGCACTGCTGGGGAAGTCCCACTGGATCCTTTGAGCTCGGTGATACACTGCAAAGTTACTTCTGTACTTACCAAACACCATTTACATGCTAAAGCCAGCTCTGAATAGCCACCAAACATCATTTACACACTACTGCTGGCCTTATAAAGCTACCAAGCACCATTTACACACTACAGCTAGCCCTTTAAAGCTACTAAACACCATTTACACACTACAGCTAGCCCTCTAAAGCTATCAAACACCATTTACACACTACAGCTAGCCTGCCAAAGCTGCCAGACACCAGTCATTCAATACGGCTAGCCCTCTAAAGCTATCAAACAGTCCTTACACACTAAAACTAGCCCTCCAGGGCTACCAGATGCCACTTACGCACTACAGTTAACCCTCTGAAGCTACCAAACACGACTCACACACTAAGTGTGGGATTAACTCTGAGGCCTCTATTTGAAATCTCATTCATTTATGCTCAGAATACAAATGCCAGGTCTTTGCAAATTCTGCAAATTTATTCTGGTCAGGAAGTACTTTATTCTATGCTTCTTGCGGCAGCTGGCAGTTTGATTTGAGATCCACCAATAAGTCCATGCAAAAAGAAGATGTAGCTGTTTTAGGTACAGTTTAGCTCTCTGTCCTTATTTTGCAAATACCTGTATGCTGCTGTTAAAACAGGAGGTTTTGTGCCAGGAAAAAGAAATCGGCAGTTGGCAGAATTATTTTTAACGGTTTCATTTTTTCAAATTTTAGACTACACCATATCTCTTGGGCAGCAAACAATGATGTGAAACCAACTGAATTTCTCTCACCTTGTTTGGCCCCCCAAGTGACACATCAGAAGGTGATTGGCTAGAATTCAAATGGCATATGAGAAAGGGCTGGAAAAGCTCACCCTCCATAGTTACCGAGCTCCTCTCGAACACTGCCGCACGGCCCTCTCAGCACTCCCACGCGGTTTTTAGGTCTCCACTGAATTCACCACCCTCTGCTGATAGAGGAGCACTGCTGGAGTTCAGCTTCTGCTGAAATCCAGCTGATAATTACCAACCAGCCATACAATTTGCACACTAGAAGCAACTCGGGTAAATCTGTTTGACACAGCTGCACACACTGCAAGCTAATACTTATGGGCTAATGCCAGATCGCTTCTCCCCGTTGCTCAAGTCCATACTATATGGATAGCAATCATAAACGCGTGTCACAATGTCGCGACCGTCTCATAAGGCAGGTGAACGGAAGAGGGCAGTGCACTTTGGTGGATCCCTCCAGCTGTCAGTTCCTGTACATCAGTGCCATGCATTCAGATGGGCCGGGGGGAAACGGATATGGCTCACCTACTTTCAGCTGCATGGTGGGGGGCACCTTACGCCACCCCGAACGCTAAAGGATAGGGTGACAGGCTGTTAAAATGCGTCTCCCTGTAAGGAGTTAAGCGGAAAGGGGAAAGTAATCGCTGCACAGAATGCCCTTGTATCCATCAGCACGTTTTCGGCATCGGGCTCTTTTTTCCTCTCCTGTAATTGCGGTGCGGGCAACCGTACAGAAAACGTTACCAGTTGGCCCGCGTCGCGCTGGCCGCTCTGAGGGCCCTGGGATGGAACCGGTTTAGAGGCAGCGTGAGGGCTGGTAATAACCTCCAGGTGGTTGCCAGCCTTCAGGGAGGGACTCCTGGGAGGAGAAGGAGGAGGAAGGGGGGGACCAGCCAAAGCAAAGGGAGGCAGAGGAGCAGGCGTTAGGGGCTCCTGCTAGCATATGGCCCTGTCTGACGAGCCAGAGAGGGAGAGGGAGAGAGGGAGAACCAGCCTGCCCCGGATTGAACCTGCCGCCCACAGCGCTCCAAACGCGTCCTCATGCCGCTCTCCGAGGCTGACAATTACACATTACCGCATTACCCCAGCAAGAAGGAATGGGTTCAGAGGCTGATAGAGCAGCACAGTCTGTTCACAGCCGCGATAGGGCGGATATTTCCCTGCCAGGCACTCTCTGACTGCCCTTTGTGTCACACACCTCCTTCACACTAAAACACACAAACACACACACAGAGCACTGATATTAGTGCCACAGCTAGGCCTCTGATGGTCATTCTGTGAGATTATATAGGAGTTCTGGGTCTTTTGTCAGCTGGACACAGGTCTTGCAGTTATTTCTTGCATTATCAAAGTATATGGTTATCCATTCCCACTGCTTAGATGCCCTTGAAGAACCAGTCATCTTTTATATCTGGCAGTCTCAGCGGTGCCTGAAGCAGCGCCCTCTGCTATTTCACAGACCTGAGAATGCCCCAATGCATTAGAATGATGGCATCCTGTAGTTCTCATGTGACAAGCAATGATGTGTTTCACCTGATATCGCCTTGAGATCCAGTAATCATGGTACAGCCAGCAGTGTGGAGAACTCTTTCGCTCTGATGGAGACATGGGCTAGGACCATTGCCGTCTCACACATGGTCCTTTCCCTGTCAGCTCACCTTATGTGGAGAAAATGCCAGAAAATTCCTCCAAATGGAAGGGGTGCCCAAGTTTTCAGGGCAGATTGGCCTGATAACATGCTGCCACTGCCATCTCTTGAACAAATGACTGTCAAATAGTCCAATTCAGAGCATATTTGGCAAATGAGTGCAAACTCTATTTTGTGCCCAATGAATTTTTCAGCACTTAAACTGGCACTCTTTAGTGAGAGTGTGCTTAGTGTCTAAAATAGCGAGATCGTAAGTCAAGAGCTTTCAAATGCGGTAGTAATTGCAAACTGAACACTTTTGTATTCATGCATTGACCAGAATTCCACAAGCCTGGGTGAATCTGACTCCAAGTCCATCTGCCTCCAGACATTTCCGGTTTTGGGCTCTCTCTGTGTTGGGCATATGACTGTGGCTTTGTCTCTCCATGCTGTCATGAAATTAAAATTTGCCTAAAAGTGGTTTAATAAATGGCTATGGTAAAAGGGAGGGACTCTGTTTGTTATTCCTACTTCTCGCAAAAACGACGTGTGCCCTGTGTCAGCTCTCAGGGTTGCACGCCAGAGAGGCAACCTGGCCGCCACACCCTCTTTTCTTTTAACTTTGGCTTATAAACAGTGGCTTCCCCAAGACTTGCTACCAAAACAGAGAAAAACAAAGAGGGAGAAAAAATGTAACGATTTTCGTTCGCACTGGAAAAGACCCATAAAACAGATTCGACTTGGATGCCGAAGACAGACTTTTCAAGCTGGAGTCTGAGTTCTCCTGCAGTGAGTAAATGGCAGTGATGCTCTGTAACGTGGCGCGTAGATGCTAGGTTACGAGGGCTTCTGATGTTGGCTCGACAGGCCCCTGAACATTCTCTCCACCCTGCGTCGGGCCCTAGGAACAGTGGCTCTACTCAGCTTCTGAACACGAAGACCTCTGTACACAGATCACGCAGGGAGAGATCAAGTTAAGCCCTGTAGCTGAAAGACAATATGCAGGACAACACAATAAGATACGCTTAATCAAAACTGTATCAAGGGATGCTAAATGGAATCCAGAGATATGGCCCGATATTAGTTAAAGGAATGAGCATTAAATAGAATTAATTGAGGCATGGAGGACAATATGCAGCATCATCACAAATGCCCTGCTTTCTGTCACACAGTATTGCCACAGCACGCAGAAACTCGGAGATTAGTGTACGTGAAATCTAGGAGGGTTTCAAAAAGAAACAAACAACAATCTCTTAACTTTGCCTTTTCCTCAGGCCTGGAACAAAGGCTCTGTTGTTCAGTGGCGCTGCATGCGGTTTAATGTCTTAGGGAGATTTGGCCTGCTGCGCTGTTCGTGTGGGCAAAACTCTGTCGATGTTGATGGGCTGAAAATCGTGTATCTGGCAACCCGCAGAACACTCACAACATCAATTATTCCCTCAAGTTCTTGTGCATTGCCGACAACGCAGTGGGAGAGGATTTCAGGATGTAAGTTCTAATTGGTGTTTATCTGCCATCTTGTACTTCGGAAAGGTTATAGCTTGGTGAGGCAATTATTTAACCCCTTTATGGGTAGAAAACAAGGTAACACTGAAATCAGTAATGATTAAGCTGTTCAGTGTCAAAAAGCCACTGATTCAGAGATGTTTGTCTTATCTGAAAGGCTTAACTATTCTGATGTATTAAGAACATTTGTGTCAAATTCTCAGAAACAGGTTAAAGGTTAAGCTAATCCTTTACTTTGAGAAAGTTTAAATAGTACATATAAATGTACAAACTAAGCCATCAAAGGAATGTTACTAAAATCCTTTGAAGATTATGCTGCAAATGTTTTAAACCTTAAGACTGCATGCATAGGTCTCGAAGTGACAAAAGCTTGGCATAACATATACTCATAACACAGTATGGCATAATGTATAACAAGCAGGTAATGAGGGAAGGTATTTTATGTCTGGGAGAAGTAAATGCTTCTGTTTTGGAGTTTTTTTTAGCTATTACCGATATTCATGGAAAAATCGGGGTGGTAAGCAGTACGGCTAACAACCAAAAGGTTGCTGGGTTTGGGGGGGATTGAAGTCCCGGTGGGAAAACCACAGATTGAATGCCTGAAGCCTCTTAGTGGTAAAAGGGAAGGACTGGGGGAAAGTGCCCTGCAAAATACTGTCTTCCTTTCTGGGGACATACTTGCACATCAAACTTCATGTCAAACAGAAATTGGGATAAACGCCAACCTTATAAGCCACCCAGTGAAAAGGAGTGAAAAAATCATGTTATTCTGTGAAGTATTAAGGGAAATGGGAGCCAACTCGCAAGAGATAAACAAATAATTGACAAGCATTTGTTGACATGGATAAAACTACTGTAGTAAAACTGAGCACAGGGAACAGACTTTGGACGGGGGCTATCGGTGTGGCTCCTTACTTTCTTCCCCCCAAGCTGTCTCTTTTATATATGGCCTTACTTGTCGTTACCTAATAAGAACGCCACATATGCGGTCGTTCCTCCTTGTGTCCCTGCTCAGAAACCAGAGCGAGCACAAATATTGGAACAAAGTGTACCGTTAAGGAGCATGCGGGCCATGTGGTCCCCATATGACAGCAGTGGACCGAGCGATAAGTTTCGCTCTCTCCAAGCGGAGGGGAGCAGCTCCGAGCGACCTCAGCGGATGACGAAGGCCACGGGCTCCGCGCTGGTCCCACGGGTGGTTGCGGAGAGCATATTTCCGCGGGTTGTTTCGAGAGGAGGCACCGTTCTGTCCGCGGAGAGAGGGGCACGACACCCCCCCCCGATCCCCGCAGGAAGCTGGAGGAAGGCTTTTCCAGTTCACCCCCAAGGGCTGGCAACGGTTTCCCCTAATCAGAACCTTGTGCGGCCGATGGAAGGGAGAGGGGGACTCAGTTTTATTCCCCCAGAGAGGAGGGGCTCCAGCACAGCGTGCGCACGGAGGATGGGTCCAGTCCTTAGGCAGCCATATTTAATAACAAAACAATAACAACGTGGAATGACTAGCAGTATCCATGACTAACACAGCAAACTAACTGGCCACTGCACTGCAGTCATCTGCCTGGTACTATGATTGATATTAATTTTTATTATTGTTGTTATTTTACCATTATAACTATAATTCATTTGGTTTGCATGGAAAGAAGCATATACTGTACCTGGGAAGAGCTGCAGGGACAGGGGTGTAGGTACCTAATGGAATTAGCACAGTAGCCTTTTTTCCACTAGCATGTATCTTGGATTGCTAAAAACAATACCTTGTGTTCAGCTCCCACCAAGACAGGCATTTCCACTGAAACTGCTGCGTCAGGGAAAAAGCATGACCACGTGATTACATGGAGGCCCACATCTTGATATAGCGATGACTTCAATTAAGCGTGTACGGGGGAATAGTGGATTTTTTTAATGCAGTCAAGGTGCAAGGGTAAATTCTGTGCAAGCTGTTTCCATAAGCCGTAATGTGCATTTAGGCAAGTTATTTGCACTGTCAACTTTCTCAAAAGTGCCAAGGACTAGCACTTTCGTACAGCTCACTAACTTTCATTTGTGTGCGCATTAATGCCTGCTCTCATTAGGAATGTGAGAAAAAATGGACTTTATAAAGGCACATAAATTCACGATAATGGAAACATAGCTAGTGATAAATCATCAAGCTGGAAAAAAAAAAACGCACCAACAGTACCTGGCTCAAGAAACCTTGCAGGAAGTGGTGGCAGTGAGAGTTTGGTTATTTATCATCGCGCCTGGCCACGGCGTACTTTGCCCAACACTGGTTGCCGAACACAGAGGACGGGACCATCCTGGTCTCGGCCGGTTTGGTACAGAGGGTGGGGTTATGAATGGTGAAGCCACTGCACAGAGATGCCGGCTGGTTAACTCTCTGGGTTTTGCCGTTGTCAGAAAGAGGAAAGAGGGGGGCGCTTTCACCACCAGTGCGCACTTGAGAAAGACGATGTTGTGCAAACGCCGCAACGAGTAAATACCGTGCCTTTCTGCGTCTGTCCCACAGCCGTTAGGGCTCGCAGGAGGGGAGGAGTGCGAGAGAGAGGAGCTATGTTGCCCCATCTCCTTGGACACCCTCTCTGAGGGGGGCAGAGAGAAAGAGAGACCCTCTTTGCTCGGGGCCAGCCCTGAAGACTTTGAAAATGAAGGTCCCTGCGTTTAATTATCGAGCGGTTTGCGCAAATTCGCAACAGATCATGGAGAAGAATGCGCAGATTGTGGTGGCTGCTCCTTCATTTATTAATGCATTTATTGTAGAAAGGCCCCCCTCAGCTTTGTGTGCGCTGGTTTAGCAATTTGCTCAAGTTTAGATACGGTGGTGTTGCGTAAGTCCCCACAGAAGTTTTGTTCCTCTGACTTTTTAATGAAGGGAGTGATGTATTGCTGACAAATAAATCTGTATAAAATTTAGTGCCATTACTATCAAGTGGGAAGAAAAATAACACTTAAGGCAGACTCTCAAAGTTCCTTTCAGCATGGTAGTTTGTGGCCTCTCTGGCACTGGGACGACACTCACGTTCCACACAGGAAAGGCAGACTGCTTTTGAATGGATCTTTTCAAAGGGACAGGGAGGGATGTCGCTGAAAGCAGAGTGTCTCGTTAGACTTATGAAACCCAGATGATGCCAGAGAGCTGTTTCCCATTAAAACCCATTGTGCCTTTTTAGCAAAGGAGTTATGGGACCCAGCCGCGATTAATAATTTGGTATTGTCCTGGTTTCAGGTCCCACAGCCTGCCAGCTCTGTTCTCATAAACACGCTCCTCTCGCCCCGTTGGTCTTTTCCTTCGGAAACTGCAGGAATTAATTACGCATTACCTGCGGCCTCGAGTCCTCAGAGGGTCAATGAATTGCAGGGCCGGGCAGAAGGTGCCGGCGCGAAAAGCGAGCTGTCAACTTCTAATGGTTCTGCGGGATTCCTGCTCTAGGACGTGCTGTCTTGCACCGCTGTGGCAGACGGTCTGGTGAGAGCAGGCAGAATAAGCTCTCCAAGAATGCCAGCGCCCGGGAAGGGAACAGTCGCGTCCTTGTAATGAGAGCACAGATCCAGCAAACGGTGCTTTGGTTCCTTGTTAACACGTGGACAGGACAGAGTTACAGTTGGTTAAAGTTACCACACATGTTACTCATTGAGGTTCTACTGGTCATACTTGAAGCAATAAAGCATGTCTCAAGCAGTGTTTGTGGAAGTGGTCTAACCTTTGACCGCCAAGGCACAACTCCACATTGTTATGCATTTGAACAGCACCTTTTTTTGAAGAAGAACATGGTGTCTGTCAGCTATAGATGGAAATGCTGTTGGAAATGGCCTACTATGCTAGCGATTGGTTTAACTACTGTAAACCAATCATATTTTTTGGGACAGCTGCTTTCCATTTCCGTCAGGGTGGGGGAGACCTCTCCTGGGAGAATGAAGTGGGGCCATCTCAAGCTGTTGGTGGTGGTGGTGTTGGGGGGTTGTGGGTTTAATGAGGTCCCGTGTCTAACAAATGCATTGATCCTGTCTGCTGTCTGACTGGAAGGAGGCAAAGATGATCTGATACCCGGGAAACCTAGGAAACCCGTAAAATGGAAATTAGGAAACAACTGGCATCTCGTTTCAAGGTAACAGTCAAGAGGAACATAAGGAAAAGGTTTGAAAGGGGAAACAATGAAAGCATTTTTTGGTGCCCCTGGCTTTTCGGTCATTTTAACAGGAAAAATCTGAATGTTTTATATTAATATATTATGTATTTATAATGTAACATATAAGCGGTAATGTTATCCCAAATTGTGCTGACCACAAGTAGAAAAGGCTGCTACTGGTCCCGAACCTCCGTTTTTTTCACTTAGAGGCTTGCCAGGTTTTGTAAGGATCCCCTTTGAACAGCTTATACCTTTCTCTAAAGCTATGGCTTACGTGGCAGCATTATCTTTGTGCACCTCATATCGAATCATATTTGTTATAACGAGATCAGAAATATTTTTTAAACCTAAACCAGTATTGTTTTTCAGTGTTTTTATACTGCACCAAGACACAGCTACCAATATCGGAAACAAATTTGTACACAGGAAATAGGCTGAATCTGGTGATCCTGCATTAAGCTGGCCTGCTTTTTTATCGTGGAAAACAATCAAAAACGTTTTGGATTATTCTCAAATAAATGCGAGTTCTCTTCCTCCCCCTGTTTGTAGCTCAAGGGCTGGTGCAGAGCCTGCCGTCTCCAACAGCACAGGGCTTTGACTCGCACTGTATGAACCCTGTCAACAATACCAGCTAATGCCTCTCTAAACGCTCTCTGCTTTCCCATGCCTAATTTCAAGAAAGAAGATTCCCTTTGTATCCTTTGTGCTGCTGGTAGACAAGCTGACTGCAAACTGGACTGTTCAAATTAGCGTCTGGGGGAAGCATTATTACAGAGCTCCCTCCTACCTGAAAAGCAGTAATTGACTGAGGGAAAGGGAGATTTACCTTATGGATCTATTCTTTCCTACAATGGTATAATAATTACAGGGAGCTGGCTTGCTGCCAGGACTGATTAATTGCACAGAAAGATCATTTAATCAAAATGTGTTCCTGCTAATACAATAAGCAACATTTACACTCTCTGTAAATGGCATGTGTAAAATCTGAGCTGATGACCAGCTTTAAGAGCGCTTGATTACTGACATGTGTGACTGTTGCTGGTGCTAATTAAAAAAAAAAAAAAAAAAAAAAAAAAAAGAGGGGGGGTTAGGCCCACATGCTTTTAATTACACTTCTGGAGGAAACCAAGGGAGAGCAAGAAGTGTATTCATATGCATGAAAGAGGGAATTCCCCGATGTTGCTCCACATACGGAGTCAACCGAGTGACATCACCGTGAGATCTAACGAATCCAGCGAATGCCGCACTGAGCGGGGAAGTGCAGTACGAGAAGCTGGAGCAAGCTTACCGAGGAGCTCAACAGCAGTTCTGTCTCTGCGCCAGAGGATTTGGGGTAAGAGCCGCTACCAGCAGGGGGGTTCCCAATTCAGATCTGTCTTTCTGGCGTGCACATGGCAAGACAGTATGGAAAACTTTCCCCCCCGAAAGGGCAATAAAGTGCCTTAAAGTGCCAGAGCCAGGGCAACAGTAGTCCTGTCTTGAGGACGGCAGCCGAAGCCCTGCACCCAAGTTGTTTTTTTTTACTGCTACAATAAGAAAAGCCATAAAGTAAAGAATAACTAACAGGCCTGTGTGCGCCCTGCGCCGTTGACACGAAACCGCTAAAAAAGGCCCTGCCTTCTGGGCAGCCGAGCGGAGCGGACAGCGCACCAGGAGAGAACCCGGCGCCCTTTGGGAGGGGGGCCACCTCGGTTACTGCCAGTGTGACTTTCTGATCAGGGTCCCAACAGAAAGCAAATAAATGCCATGACATTCACAGAAAGATCAATTCCTTGCCATACAGTGTCTATTGGACTGATGATGACAGATTCAAGACAGTACGAGCCATGAGGGAGAAATGCCCGCAGAATACAGATAAGCTTCCTGAATTCTTGCGGCCACATATACTGTAGCTCTACTGTAAAATATCTGCCATTGCATTCCTACTCCTGGGGCCTTGGTGTGTTCTCTAATCACTAGTTTATGCTGAAAGCTTACTTTCTATTCTTTTTCTGGAGACTTCTGTATAGCTACACACAAGTAATTAGTTGATCACTCATACCCAGGTGTTATTTTGAGGGACCTTATTAACTGTCAGCTGTTAAACTAATGGCAGCTTCTGCAGAACAGTTTGTTCTGTAAATACCCTGTAAACGCATTCCTTACAATGGGTAGGTTGAGGAGTAATTAAATGCAAAATGAAGATTCAGCGTGTCCATTCATGACAAACAGATCACCACAAAGTGTGTAATAAACAATTTTTTCATTTATTTCTTAAATATAAAACCTTTTTCCCAGTTGGACAGGGCTGAAAGAGGACAGCAACATTGAAAGCCCCGAAGATAAGACTGTTGTGGGAAAGCCGTCCGCTTACCCCAGTGTTAGGTAATGACGAGACTTTTACTAAAACCTTCCTCTGAGAAATTTTAGTGATTACGCCACAGCGGGGTGGCCGCTTAGCCACGCCCTGGGGCGCGCTGGAGGGCTTTCAGAATAGAATTTTGGGGGGGGGGGTTATCAATTCGTCTGAAACACCAGGCATTAACACGCTCTCCCACATGTGCTCTCCCAAGACTGTACAGCCTGGTGCTCATTGCTCCTTCTCTACAGTACAAGTCACGTCATGCCTACACCTCCTCCACACAAGAAAAGACATACGCACACAATACCTCAAGCAACTGTGCAAAAACTCTTTGGTAATCCAAATAATTTTCAAAATTAAAAATTAAAAATTAAAAAAAAAACCCCAAAATACTATCCAGAACTGTGAGATGGTTATACAATCCTTCTAATATACATAATCCGACAGTCTGATTACTGATAAAAACATGAATGGATGTTCAATAAATTAGACAGCTGAAATGAATCGCAGACATCAGATCCAGCAGGATTTGTTCAAGGAAGAAAACAGATGAATTTCTACCTACAGAAAAAAAACAATCCAACAAAAAACAAAACAGTGTTGTTCAGCATTATTAAAAAACACATAAAAACGAACATGACAAATCAATAGCAAATCTATGGCCCACGATGACGGTTAAGATTGTTTCTCGTTCTGAGACGTCAGCCTTTCCGTTTGACGCCGCATGTTCGCGCTCCCTCCTGTAAACATTCACGAATTAAAATACATTTTATCCCAATGCCGCTGCTGGAAATCCGAGGCTCGCGTGAACGGCGCTGTGGGTCTCACTTTAATCTAGGACCTTATCTGTGCACTTCACCCAGTCCCAGCCTTACCCTCCACTCCCCCTTATACCGAAGTCTATGCAATACAGAATGGTCATGACTTGGTTCATAAAATAGATTTCCAAAGCTTTACTTTGTTACTCTTCCCATTCTTAGGCTCACCCTAACGAATGACGTTTGCTCTTTATTATTATTATTATTGTTATTTTTTTTTTTAATCTTTATGACATCATTTCAAAACCTTGCATTTCAGAAAGTCCCACAAATGCTTTTGTCTTAAAAAAAGTATTTCCAAAATATTTCTGCATTGTCTTTTTCTTTGTTTTTGTTTCTTTTTTTGTAAAAAATAAATTAGGTAGTTAAAAAAAGAACACCGATATGCAGTCGGTCAGGTTGCGGTCTCGCTGGTTCATTCTGTCCTCATTGATCTGTTATTGCTACCGCTGATTTTTCGGAAGCCATGGTCGTTCTTTTCGAGCCACAGTTCAGCCAGCTGCTGTGTCGACCCATGAGACGAGGCCTTGGACCCCAGGCACATTTTGTACTGTTTCGGATCGAGGTTGGGGTCACATATGACGGGGTGATGGACGTGCACTATGCCAGTGTCTGTGCTTCTGAACAGTCTGATCCCTGATTGGACAAATTTGTTAAAAAGGTCCACGTCCTCAAGGCCCCAGCCCTGGATGGAGACGTCGAACCCTCCAGCTCGGACCAGGTCGCCTTTGTATACGCAGACGATGCCGAAGCCGTAGTGTCTCCACAACCCCGTTTTGGAGGTGAACACGTAGTGGTTGTCGCTGGGGACCTTCCCAGCGTAGACAACCTTGGGGTCGTACTGGCTGAAGATGATGGGGAAGTACGTCTGCTCACCCAGTATCGTGTTGCCCCTGCACCTCTTCAAGAAGTCGGCTGTAAACAGTAAGTCAACGTCACAGTAGAAAAGCAAGGAGTCGTTGGAGAAGCGGGAGGAGCCGACTTCCAGGGCCAGCGCCCGGGAGAAGGAGCCTGACACGGGCTGGATCTCCATCTCCGCCCGGGGGTACTTCATGTGGTACTCCCTCATCAGCTCCGTCTGCTTCACGCGCTCCGTGTTGTTGTCCGTGCTGAAGAGCAGGATCAGCAGCTTGATGTTCTGGTTGGGGATGAGGCAGACCTTCTCGAAGTTGGCCATGAAGCGCACGAAGATGTCGTAGCGGCCCGACAGCGGCACCAGGATGTTGATCCTCTTCTCCTTGGGCTCCTTGGCGTCGGCGCCGGCGCTGCTCAGCTTGAAGGGCACCAGCATCTTGAGGGAGTTGGAGAGGAAGGAGAGCGAGTCCGAGTCCTGGTTGATCCTGGCGGCCAGCTCCGCCGCGTCCATCTCCTCCTCCTCCCGGAACTGGATCCGGCTGAAGGTCTGCTGCAGGTAGGCGTGTCTCCTCACGGGCACCGTCATGGTCTTGCCCTTGTGCTTCTTGTAGAGCAGGAGCAGGTCCAGCACGTACTCCGCCCCGTACATGGGGTTGACCCGGCGGTAGCCGTACTGGATCTCCTTGAAGTCGATGACCCGCCCCCGGGTCTTGGCGTTGGCGTTGATCATCTCCATCACCTGCATGATGATGTCGTCCAGCGCCACCCGCTGCGAGGAGTCGATGCCGCGCCGCGGCGGCTGCCCGTCGGCCGCCGAGAAGATGTACTTGCCCGTGAGGAACTCCCACTCCAGCACGTCCTCCCGCTGGTGCGGGTGGAAGCGCATGAAGGAGGGCGCCACGCCCAGCTGCAGGTCCTCCTTGCGCACCTCGGCGCTGCTGTAGCGGCTCATCTGCACGATCTCGCGGTGCAGCTGCACGGTGCGGTGCCGCAGCTCGGCGATCTTGCGGCTCAGCATGTAGCTGTGCAGCCGGTACTGGTAGGGCGGGTTCTTGTTGGGGTGCAGCGTGATGGCGCGGTGGATCTTGCTGTTGTGGAGGTCGCGGATGTAGCCCTTCTTGTTGGGCTCGTAGTTCTCGTAGAACAGCTGTTGCATCTGGGGGAAAAAAAAAAAAGAAGGAAGACACACTTGTTACTGGACTGCAAACGAAGCTCCATCTGGTTTCATTAGGATCGTGAATTTACGATCTTGGGTTGTTCCTGAAAAATTACTTCCTGGTTGGTTTGTTTGTTTGTGACATGAATCATCAACAAATAAATCCCCATAAAACATCCCACCCCTTCTGACACAACCACCATAAAATGATTTTGTCACAGTAAATATATTAATTCATTCCATAAAATTATTCTGTCGCCTTAAGAAACAGTTAATGCCCCGCTGCCCCCTTCCCGTAAAGTCCACAGTGCTCTGCTGTAACAGGCCTGGCCTTTCCAACCGATCAGGAGTATCAAAACACCCAACAGAGATGCTGTTTATCGCACATTCTCCGTACTGTTCCTTATAATGGGTTCAAGGGACAAACTGTTGCGAGTACCGTGAAAAAGGCCAAATATTGACGAGGATTCAAGTCTTTGGTGGGGAGTGTTTACTCTAAACCTGTTGGAAGTTTTAAAAACCTAATGTTCCCCAAGTCGCTGGGGGACCGAATGTTTAAACTGTGGTACAGCTGTTACGGCCTCCATTGGCAGCAATTCAACCGTGGCCAAGAAGGAGGGTTTTGTGCTGTTGACTTCTAATGAAGAAATTATTAGAGAGCCAGAAGTCTATTTGCAAAAGATGGTTAAGTTTAAAAAAAGGCCAATTTGAGAGGACAGTTTTGGAATGCGGCCACTGGTCCGTTCCCCCCGGGGGGAAAGGCAGTACACAGAAACGGACAGCGGGAGCAAAGAGCCGGAGCTGGAAAGTGAAACGCAAATTTGTGTACAGTCACAGGAACTGAGCAACTCTAGTTTTCCATCACTGGACACACGTCTCTGCATGTATGAGTGGGCAAGCGACCAACACACACAGGGCCCTCTCCCTGATCAATGGCAGGCTTGAG
The DNA here is from genome assembly GCA_019176425.1 of Megalops atlanticus. Taxonomy (NCBI): domain Eukaryota; kingdom Metazoa; phylum Chordata; class Actinopteri; order Elopiformes; family Megalopidae; genus Megalops; species Megalops atlanticus. Next base: position 15,071,049 of record CM032885.1, read on the forward strand.
TCAAAGTGTGCTCCAGCAGTCAAGAAAGGTCACTGTTACTTCCATCAGAATCAGGAGCATTGACACTGCTGCCTTTGCTACCACTTTGCTAGCACTCCATTATACTGTTATTGTACTCTACAAAGCAGCTACTGCTATAGGCTACAACAAAAATACATCCAGCTTTCTTTGGGTTATTTCTAGATTACAAAGGGTCTACTGATTGTTGAACATAAAATGCTAGCAGAACAATTTATTTCTTGTGGGTACAGATTTAAAGCCTCTTGCGTACCGTGCCCTGTGCTACGTGGGACTCATGAGATAATTATTCAGTAAAGATCTTTCTGGTTGATTATTGTCACGGCTATGTTGAATTATTCACAGAGTGATCTCATTGCAGCAGTTTGTGACAAACACATTAGGTCACATTACTTCCAAAGGGAACCAACAAGTTTCTTTTGGCTTGCAGGGGCCTGCAGTTCACCCGGATTAAAACTGAGTTAATGGAAGCTATTTACAGGGACCTATCTACAATACACACTCCGGTCCAAAGCAAACACCCAGCACTGCTATGAAAGAGGCCAGGACAGTGGCTCAGGATGCATAAATACACTCCAGAAAACTCAAACAGCATACAGCAGTGAAGCCTGTCTGTAGAAATGATAGAGCATTTTGAGTGAAGGGCAGTGTGGGCTAGTGCAGAAGAGCTCTGATAGACCTACTCACTGCTTCTCACTCTTTCTCCTGGTGCTATTCTTAATCTTAATCTTACTGCTACTTCTATTCCTACTCTCCCTCCTGCCGCTACTCATATAGCTACTGTTACAATCTAGGTAAGTCGTAACACTACTCTTCATCCTGCTGCTAGTCTTCTTATTCCTACAACATTGGATGGTCGCAGTGACTCGGTGTAGGGAGGGCGCGGCTGGTTACAGCTTGCTCCGCCCGTCTGGCTGAGGTATTGTACTGCAGTGGCTTTGCAAGCCAAGTGCAGCCCAGCTGCTTTAACACAATGACAGGGCTCGGGGTCTTGCCTTCCCTAGAGCGTTCTTCTCCAGCTGCGAAACGGCACCGAGATCGACAGCCGCCCTGGACGCGCTCCCCGCTTTCCTGATGACCTCTCCATCATTAGTGCTCCAGTAATTGTCTGACCTTTGACTGCCTCTCTTTAATTGCCAGTTATAACTCATTATACCAATTTTTTTACAGCTGTTAACCTGGCCACTGTGTTCGCCTTGCTTTGATCTGATGACCCCCCAGAGTGTCTTATTAAAAAAGGCTTAAGTGCAGAACAATGAATTTATGTCCTCTGTCTGAGCAGGAACTCTTCACATGATGGCTGCTCTCCACAGAAACACCTGTTGGCTCCACTCATTGATTAAGGGACACCTTCGTTGGAAAAGGCCGTGGCACACAATGAGTAAAATCTCCTGATCTACAAAGTACCTGTTAAAGAGATCACATAGAAGTGATACAGGATCAACAGAAACTATTACAGTGCAATTCTACATACCATGAAACACATTAAGCCAGACGGACACATACAGCCTTCATTTTATTTTCTGTTCTTATCTATTATTGTATTGAAAATGTGGACGTTACTTGGCAAATCAAATACAAAACTACAGCTCCTGTAAAGGAACTCACAGTAGGGCCCCTGGTCTCCACACTTTACAGAGAAGTAGTTCATGAGTTCATGAAGATTTGAGTCTCTACCATCCACCTTTCTGAGGAAAAATGGTCTTATTTCATCGGTTGCTTAGTGACTGCACGTGAGTTACGTGAGCAAATAACAACAATTTATTCACATCCAGCGGTAAATTGCCAATATACCCAGGGCAAACGGACCAATACTATACTCGGTTACTTTGCTATGCCACGCAAATCGAGTCAATTCACTTGATATCAAAGCACCCCACCCACCCCGCCAGGTAAACCGAGCCTCAGAGTCCTGTGTTACATTACAGAGCAGATGTTTCTTAAAGGTGGATATCAACACGGCAACCTAACTCTTCCCATGAATCAAAGGGCTACAGCGCAGGGTTTCCATTAGCGCTCCGATAAGATGGCCCTCCAAAGCCCGACAGCCTAAACAAATTACGACAGGACAGAAAGATTTAATGTAAGAGGATAACAGATGGGGCAATAGACTTTAGTAAACAATCAGACCGGTCTGTTTAATGTCAGCACTAATGAGGGTTTTCCACTGGAGTCGTCTGGGGAGGGGACAATCTGTGATAAAAGTCGAGAGTGCGACCAATGGGAGACAAAAGGGACATGCCCTTTTCTAATTACAGGGGACGTGTTTACACGTTCGTGGCTCTCAAGTAAAATTAGAACGGGGCCACAGAAAGGTACACCCCAGAGCTGTTTACATAGGACTACTGGTGGGGCGAGTCTCTTTCGCGGCGACGCAGCATTGAGCCTAACGCGCCACACGTGAAGGAGCAGAGGGCGAACAGGAGAGCGTGGGGGTGGGGACCGGGGGGGAGTCGGAGGGACAGGGTGTTCAGTCAAGATGCGCGTAGGCGTCGCAGCTGTGGCAAACTGTGCTCAGTAATCAAGTACTTCTCTGGAATTACATCAGCCCCTCGTGTACAGTGTGTGAAAGTGAAAAAGAACAGCAAAAGAAAATACCCCCTGGCAACACTCAGATGTGGGCTGGATGTGTGCGCACCAGTTGGAGCAAGAAGCCTTGGAACGTGTCCACGAGACCTCTATCCATCAGTACTGGTTATTCCGGTTTGGAAACGGCGAGCGCTCTAACCACAGATACCTGTGCGTGGGGAGAGACTGATACCTCTGTGCCGCAATATGCGTTTCACAATCACCTGGAAAATTACAAAGTTTTGGAAAACAGAAGAAATACAGTCGCCTTCGATGTGTTGACACAACTCCATTCCACTCAGTACTTGACGTTTTAAGAAACTAAAATGATCCGGTTGAATCTGAATCTTTGAATTTGAACGTGAATCTTGAATTCTGAAAGCTTGAATTTTTACACTGGGGCTCATAAATGTTTTTGGAATGCTAAAATAAAACCTAGCATTAAATACACTTGCTGTGTCTGAAATGGCTGCCCGCTAGCGAGAGGAAGCAAATTATCAATGAGGAAGGAGAGTGATCTGCCGCAGAGGATGCCAGGTTACATCAGCAGCTCTGTGGTTGTCTGCTGGCTTAGCCGCCCGGCCCGGCGGTGTGTGCGCCGACGCCTGCCAGCTCCGCTTCACACTGAGGCGGCTTTGTGCTTGCCCCCTCGCTGTTCGGCCACTTATTTTTAAGGCTAATTGAAAGGACACAATCACCTGTGTGTGAACGCCGCTCTCGCTCCTGACAGAGTCGCACCTGTCGGGGGCCCGCGGCGGCGCGCCAAAGCGCCCGCTCCCTCGTAACGCCACGCTGTCCGAAGCTAATCCTGTTAGCGGGCGCGTCTCCGCCCCTCGGCTGCGCCCCCGACTGAGCCGGCTCCGTGCTGCGGGGTTACTGCTCCGATGTGCCCGCCTCGCAGAGCAGGTAAAAATAATACAGGGGATAATACAGGTTTATTCTGCTCGCCGCCGCCGCCGCGTTCGGCTCTTTCGGCTCCCTGCGAGCAAGAGGAGGATGGCACTGTGTGTGTGTGTGTGTGTGTGAGAGACTGTGAGAAAGAGACATTAGTGCCCATTGCCATTACCCACTGCTGAGTCAATACCAGTCCTCTTGTAGACTGTGCCATAGATCAGTAGACTGAGAATAGAGAGGGAGAGTTTGGGGGAGAGCAACAAGGAGAAGAGTTTGGGCCACAGAAGAGAGGGAAAGAGTTTGGGAGAGAGCAGAGAGGGGGAGAGAGTAGGGGGAGAGCAGACGGGAGGACACTCTGGGCCACAGGAGACAGGGACAGAGTTTGGGGGAGAGTGGCGAAGGAGATAGTGTGGAGCGAAAGAGCAGTGAGGAAGAATGTGGGGATGGCGTGGTGAGGGAGAGAGGGGGAGGGAGAGAGGGAGCGTTGAGGGAAGGCACGGAGGGAGAGTTTAATCTGGTACACAATGCTGAGTCTCTGCAGCGATGTGCTCCATACAAATCTAATTGGAAACGCTATTATGTTGATCTAATTGGCTCTTTTGTAGCCGAATTTGGTCTGTCCAAACTGATTTTCTCCCCCTCCTCACGCGAGCGCGACCGCTGGGCAGTGGATCCGCGCTCGTCCGGGATTAGAACCCTGAGAAGGAAGTGGCGGATCACAGAATTCATCAGAATTGCTGCTTCTGAGAGAGCACAGCCTGGGAAAGCACCCTCTGACAGATTTATGGCCAATCTGCAGAAAATTTCCCCTGAACTGTGTTGAGATGTGGGATACAACTTCATTAGTTTCCTTGCCAGAGGCAGGAAGACAACATAATGAACTGCAATCCGTTTGCTTACGAACAATACCAGGGTGCGGTGGTTGTCCACGTGAATGCAGCACAGCGTACAGCAGTGTCCACTGAACGGAACAGTGACTGCATTTTCACAGACAAACCTGTTCTCAGCAGAAGATTTCCTGCACAGTGTAAGACAGGAACTCTCTTCCCTACCCCGAACGATGGCCCGCTGCCATCCCTATTAAAAGCTGTCATTTTGTAAGATCACAGGAGCGTTTTATAAACTACATATTTTCTCGCACACTCAACAAGTCGGACTGAGAAGGAACATATGGTGTCGTCTGTGAAGTTTCTTAATTCATGGCAAGACGTGAACTCAGCTGGAAATAATTCATCTCCCAGTTTGGTTTGGAAACTGGAGCGCTCCTGGTGTTCAACAAATGCGGTGGCTTCTCTGGTGTTCTGCTGCGCTCTGCTGTGTCACACCTCTGATGGGAAGGGACATGCCCAGCTCCTGTTTTTCTTCGTATCGGCAGACTCAGTGAGACGAATGAGAGTGAGAGTATGTTAATGAGAGACAGGGCTTGAATAGTGTTATGGTCTGGGAGTGTTGTTAGTCTGATCCGACACTGTTGCTCATTCAACTTGAATGGATTCACTTGTGCTGGAAGTCACTCTGGATTACAGCATCTGCTAAATGAATGTAATGTAATGAGAGCATATTGATGACTGTGATCCCGGAGGGCCCTGGTTCAGGTTGACTATGGCTATGGTTTTTGGGAGTGGGGGCATGCACAGGCTTAGATTTAAGCATGACTCTGTCCCACATGGCAACAAAGGTGGTTAATGACCATTTCCATGTCCTGTAGGTTTACAAACGCAGCTACCAGCATGAAGCTGCCCGCTAACAAGCTTCTTCATGATTTACCTGCCAAACCTCATCTTTCAAAACTCAAATCCCATAAATTTCAGGCACCTTGAAATATTTTGACCTCATACCATCTAGAGCATTACCGGACCTGCCCCTTGAATCCAGCCCATACCTCTGAGATTTTCCCAGGAGAGAAGACGAAGGGTTGGACACGTATGTTTATGACTAATTCATCCTCCTGCAGAGAGGAAGATGTTACCTAAACATGCTGTCAAAATAAAATGACTTATCCTCACCTCATGACCAAGCACTCTGTGAAAACAGCTGGACGGGGTGCATTCATGAGAGCGTGAATTCATAACTGTTAAACTGTTAAACACAAAAAGAAATCCAAAATCAAAAAGCATGTGGGTCAACAGTACTACCCTGTCACTTAATGGTGGTAGTTGGGGGGCACATATGCATAGGGTCCTTCTGGGGACTGGCTCTTCCATAGGCCAACTCAGCTGAGAAGGCAAAACTCATTCTATTTTACAATTAGGAGTTGCTGCTTCCCTTGAGTAGCTTCTCCAGCATCTAATGTATTATTTTGTCACAAAAGTGTCAGAATTAGGCTCAGCAGAGGAGCTGATACCTTTGTGGTTGAAAAAGCTCCTGGGTTTAACAATGATGAATGTTCCTTTAAGTAAAGTGTACATGCAAACGTGCAACGACAGACGCTGCTCAAATTCAGGATATTAAAAGAGAACAGAGCAGGATATTAAAACTGAGGTAACACTGCAAGCAATAATACACTCAGCAGACCTCTGAGACACCTGAAAAAGCTCCCACCTAAACAGCATGGTTCGCTACCCTGTGTGTTACTAGCCATTATTCATTGCAATCAAAAGGAGGAAAAGAAAATCTGATGACTCGGTACTGTATTGTATGAGTGGAACAGTCCCTACTGTACTGCATGTCCAGGCTTGTGATGGTTAGCTTGTGTGCTAGTTTAAAGGACACCCAGGACCTGTCACTGAAAACAGTTGCTAAGCCTCCAATTATCAATTTCACATTTATACTGGAGCCTGAAATTATGGTTAATCATTTTGGAAAAAAGTGTATAGAAAATGACCCCCCGGGAACATTTTTAGATGGAATTATGACACATACACCAAGCAAACGGCCCACACATTGATAAATGCCAGGTCCATTTAAGCATGTTTGCCAAGTTTTTAAAATTCTCACAGGGCCATACTGGGTGTTTTTCACATGGATCCAGATCCAATTCTAACCCATGAGACAACATGACATGGAAAAGGATCTGTGCTGAGATTTGAGCCGAAAGTGCTCCTATTCAGAAAAGTTCTGAGTGTTTTATCTGCGAGTTTCGTGTCACTTCCTCTTCGGGAATATGAGGGTTTTTCAGGTGATTGCCAAAGGAAACAAAGCACCGGGGGCGGACAGCTGCAGTTAAAGGAGTGTACCATCCTGGCACAGAGCGAGGCCTGGACTTGTCTGGACCCATTCTGTTCAGCTCTCAAGAACTGAGAAAGGGAAATTTCACTGTGAACCAGCCATGCGTAAACCAGATTCCCACAAAACACAGGGATCATCTGACTGTTTGCATACAGTAACTGGCTGTACTCCGCACAGACATTCAGCTCATCAGGAGCAAATGCCGTCGATGCTGTTTCAGGTTCCACCTGTACCATGTGACTCGGATGGTTTGTCCAGCTCTGGCTGCGGGTAAATTAGCTGGGCACGCGAAACAGATTTAGCTGCCAATGTCTGGGTTTTAATTGGACTACACAGAGCCTCAATCTCTAAGACTAATCCCTCAGCCCATCCCTTTGTCGCTAAACTGGGCCACTCCATCCCCAGGTGGGTTCGGTTACCTTTTAATCAACTCAGGACAGAAGGCCCCAGAGAGAAGAGCGACTTTTAAATGAAAAGCTAATGATGACACCGTCAGTTGTGATGGATGCCGACATCTGATATTGACACCCGTGACCATCTGTGGGGCCTTTAAACAGGTACATGTTCTTCAGCTTCTCTGTTTCTCCCTTGAATCAGTTAAAGAAACAAGGAAAGAAACTTCTCCCAAAACTTACCACAGAACTTAAATACAGAACTGGTTATGAGCATTGATTAGCCATCTCTCTGCTTTAATTAAACACGGAAGCTCTAATTAAAAGCAAGAAAAAAGGACAAGGCACCAGACATCAATGGCCAAAATGAAATGTCGTGAACCCATGGCATTTAGTAATGTTGACCGAGTACTGTTCACAGCAGTGAAAGCCAATGGAAACTATAGTCTGATGAACTAAAAAAGCTCTGAATAGACATAAAGAGAGTTCAGGGTCAGGGAGAATCAAAAGCTACATGGAGGACGGACAGACAGACGGATGATTGCTCCTGAAGAGTCTACCCGTCTTCCGATTCCTCGGTCAGAGTGGTAATGGCTGTGAAAAGGAGATCCTGGATTGTCCAGCACAGACAGGTAAAGGTAAAGAAGCCACTCACGCAGGTGCACTCAGCTGCAGGTACACCTAGCCGGGTGTACTAATAATAGGCCTCCTCAAACACTGCTGCCACGTGTGAAATCATCTCCCATCACCAGACCTCGGTCACTGGGGCGCAGGGCCCAAAAGAAGAGTGGACATTTTTATACGTCCTTTACTAAAAAGATGAATGAATGAAAACAGTAAATCTGTCTGTGTTCTGAGCCAGATGGCTCATTTAATTCCAGGCAATTTCTCAAGTGAGTAACAGAGGTGGGGCTGACAGTCAACAGCTATATGCAAAGCGCGAGATCAAATGCCTCCGCAGGAACACTTAAACAAAACACCTATTGACTCATCTCTTCACAACGATTTTCCTTTGACTTCAAGTAAGAGTTACAAAGAAAAAGGCGGTTTTTTTTACCAAAAAAAAAAATTGCATCAATTGATCAGCGAATTGACAGAGTGGAATATTCCATCATTTCAGGGCGCTGCGATAACGTCTCCACGCCCCGCTCACTGAGCGATCGCACACGCGACCACAAGTGTGTGGTAACAGGCAGGGCCCATATGCACACGCTGTGTGAAAACCACAGCTGACGCACTTAAAGCCAGAAGACAGACGGAGCAGCGTGGCTCCTCCGTTTCTCAGGACACGTCCTCCCCTGGCCACACCCAGGCAGCCGCAGGGTGGGGCCGCGTGACAGGGCGAGAGAGCGAGCGATCCGCCCGCCCGCCCGGCCCGATCCTGGCGCCACCTCGGCCGCTTCGGGCTTCTGTTGCCGTTTCCTGTCCAGCCGCGTTTGGCAAACGGCAAAGACTCGGTTCATTCAATACAGAAAATAAAATGGGGAGCAATATTCAAATCTTCCATCTCACACCACCACTTCTTTTTGGTGCATTAGTCAGAAGCATATGGTAAACCAATTAACCAGCTGCACACAGACCCTCCGCTTTCCCGGAGAAAACTTTGGACAAGCAATGGCAACAATATAGCCAAGTAGTGAAGTGCTTAGTCAGGGATACTCCATCCAAGAACCACAAAAAGGCACAACCTAATGGATTATGGTGAGATTCTCAATGTTTTCATTGACATGGAATATTGAAATCCATTTATTTAACAAACACCCTATCCAAGGCAGCTTAACTAGCTAACATTTTATATACTACCAATTTATGTATCTGGTATGTACTGAGGCCCCTTGTTGCACCCCCACTTCTTAAAGATTCCTCCACACAGCTGACAAATTGGCCAATCCTTTTCTCGCTTTCACAAATATACATTTGAACTATGGTGGCAAGTACTATAACTATATGCTGACATGCAGAATCAGCCACAAAAGACATGTCAGGAAGACTAATAATAAATACAAATCTGGTTCTGTGACTCCACGCATCCCCTGGGGCCTTAAAGGGGAATTCCAGTAAACATCTTTAATTCCGTCAGATTTCTGACACATGTGGGGATTTACATAATTTATAAAGTCATACCACGCATGCCAGGAAAGGAAGCAGCTTGCATCTGAGACGATACAGACCATTAGCAGTCTGCGTAAACTGATGGTGCCGAAGCAGAGACACGAGACAGATAGACAGGTAGATATATCTGGTCACCACAGTTCATTGTATTTCCAGGAAAGGACCTCATACATGTCCACATGCATCATAAATGACAGGAAAGACATGTTTTTGGTAGGGTTTAACTTGAATGTGGAGACTGAAGTACACTTTTGTTCAGCAGCTAACAGGCAAGATGGAGAGGACCTGCAGACACGGTAGCTGGCCAGCTGGTCCCCTGGCTCCCAGCCGCAGGTGTGTGGACACTGCTGACTGTCACCTTGCTGGAGAGCAGGGGCTGAGCCACTCAAACGCCTACTCCTACAGCCCACTCTCCTCAGCTTAGAGAGCACTGCAGTGCCCTCCACTCAGACACAAAACCCACACAAAGAGTGCTGGTGTTTTTAATCTTAAAAAAAGGCACCACCATACAGTAGAAAAAAACCCAAGCCAGCAATATCGGATTCCTGCTCCAGTCTAGCCAGATGAACAGGCACCAAATGGCCAGAAATATTCCGATCAAGAATAGAGCAGCTTCTCTGCCTTGCGGTACAGGTTCATCAGTTTTTCCCTGAGCTGTGGAATCAGATCCATTATCTTTATTTACTTACCCACATTATTACTTGAAATATTACATTAAGGCTGATCATAAAATAGGAATTATATGTTTAATTCCGATAGGGGCCTACAGCAATTACAGCACAGACATTCTAATCCATAATCCCAGTGCTCTCTTTTTTCCATTTCAGGGTAAAACTGCTGTGTAAGCTTCCTTAAAACAGAGACACTACACACTGGCTTTAGCAAAGGGGCTTTTGTCTTCGTGCAATTACTTCGAAATGATCATTTTAGGTCTTTAATAAAGTCGGAATCAATTCTGGAGGGACGTGCTGAAAGCAGCCATCTGCGGGCCCCGGTGTTGGATTTCTGACCTTGGCAGCGCGGCGGCGGCCGGCGGAGGCTGCCAGAGATGGGACAGTAAATCTAATGGGCTGAAAAACCGCCACTTCGGAAAAATCTGAGAAGCCCGTCGGAAATTCCGTTTAGGTCAGCCTATAGACCGCCTGGCTCGGCGGACGCGGAGGCGCGGAACGGCGGCGTGACGGGCCGGCCTCGCTGAGGCGCAGGCGTCGGGGGGCCCCGGACCTCCTGCGCGCGCGGCGGCTTGCGGGCAGTCTTAGCAGAAGAGCGGGAGCTCATTAATCACAGGGCTTATACGTTTCACGGGGCTTAATAACACGGGCCCTCACTTTAATCACCGCCTGTTGATATATTCCTCCGCGCAGCCGAAACTTTCCATCCTTAAACGTTTGAGGGAAGAGGGCCCGCGTCTCTCTCTCTCTCTCCCCCCGTAGGCTGTCGCACAGGAAGCTCGAGAAAGGCTCCCGCCGCAGAAGCCTGATTATTTCGGGAATGCCGCGAGTGAAATGACAGCGGCTTCTGCAAATGGAATGAGGCAAAACTCGCCGCTGAGGATTCGAAACCGAGCCTCGCGCGACAAGGGTTCTTCCAAAGGCCGCTTGAGTCATGACTCAACATAATCGCTTCTGTGCCATTTGATGCAATGCCAAACACCTCAATCAAAAGACCAAGTCATTAAAAAAAAAAACAAAGCAAAACCGTCATTTCGACTTCAAAGCTTCTCACCGAAACACTGAGTGCTATGTTTGGATGGGGGCCAGTATGGGAAGCGTGAGCCTTTGTATGTGCCTTTGCACTAGAGCCTACAGAGACAAGCAACTCAACTGGAACACAAAGGCATTAGTGAAGGTTCATCTGTTTGTGTTTAATAAAAAAAACTACACAAGTAATCCAAATAACAAATAATATCTGGAACAAATAACCCACGCAATGATTGAAGGGGCTAAAGGCTGGCATTACCGCATATGAAGCCCGTAAAGTATGCTTAAGACGACAAAAAGCAAGAGAGATAAAACACAGAGGCATTTTAGCATTGCTTGCCGCAAGAATCCATATACCAGTCCAACCACTTGTCACTGTTATCTGACACTCCTGTGTTATGACATACTTATGGAGGGGGGAAGAAAACAAAGTCATTCAACAGGAGCTGTCTTTCTCAATGTCATGCGCTGCAGGGGAGCTATTAAGTTCACAACCACAACAAAAGGGCTAAACAAAAGTGACTGAATGAAGAAGTGCTTATGAAAGCAACCGCGGTACATCGTGTGCTTCTCTCCTTCCTCTGTGGCTGTGCGGAGACAAAGCCATTCCATCTGCAATGGATTTAACACGCCGATGCTAATACACTCCCATCACCAATTTCCAAAATCCTGCCAAGCAAAAAAAAAAAAATGCCGCGTTTAAAAAAACCGAATCGAGGACGCCTGTTCACACTTTGAGGATGGCAGATGAAAGTCTCAAAGCCCGAGTGTGCACACTGCCAATGACAAGGGCTGTTAAAATGTGCCTACGGATTTCAGCTTAAAATTTTAAAAGTTGGGAATCAAAGGAGATATTTAAAAAAAGAAGCACACCTTTGAGTTACACAATCAGAATATAATACAGAAACATCACCAGACAGCTTGAGAGGGAGGGGAGGGAAAGTTTTTTTAGAACTTTAAAGGTGATTTAAGTGCTGTCACAAAGGAGATAAATAAAATGAAAGAAAAACCATAAGCTTTAAGAAAATGTAAAAATTCAAACAAACCAAAACAATAAACAGTTTAATGCAGTAAGCACGTCACAGCAGGTAGAGAGAGGGGGAGTGTGCGTGAGACAGAGAGACGGAGGGAGTGAAAGAGACAGGGAAAGGAAGTGTGTGAGACAGACACAGACAGAGGGAGTGTGTGTGTGAGAGAGGAAGAAAGACAAAAAGAATGGGTCAGAGAGAAAAAGAGGCAGAGAGAGGGAGAGTGAGTGTGTGTGTGTGTGTGTGTGTGTGTGTGTGTGTGTGTGTGTGTGTGTGTGTGTGTGTGTGTGAGAGAAAGTGAGAGGGCATGTGTGAGAGAGAGACAGAGAGGGAGAGTGTATGTGAGAGAGAAAGAGTGTATGTGTGTGTCAGAAATAGGGAAAGTATGTGTGTCAAAGAGAGGGAGTGTGTGTGTGTGTGTGTGTGTGTGTGTGTGAGAGAGAGAGAAAGAGAGAGAGAGAAAGAGAGAGTGAGGGAGAGTGTCTGTGTGAGAGCAAGACCGAGAGTGAAACAGTGAGAAGGAGAGTATGTGAGAGAGAGAAACAGAGAGAGAGAGAGAGAGTACACAAACTCCCCATGATCCTCTGCTTTTGCAGCACTCTGACCAAACTCAGCGGCGCCGCGGCAGCGAGGCGAGGCTTCAGCGAGCACTGCACGTGCTCCGCTCTGCCTCTCAGGAAGCAGATGTCTGAGGCTGCTGAGAGGGGCGGCGGCGAGCCGCCACCGCGCCGCGCTGTGACAGAGCCACCGCTCCCACCGCGCCGCCAGCGTCTGGCGCATTTCGGCACCTCCCTGAAGGAGGCTACGCCACGGTGCGTCTGCGTCACGCGGGGACGTCTGGGCTGCTGCGACGCTCGTCCCCAGCTGGGACCAGGAGGTGCAATCAAAGAGACCAGACCGACGCTGCCACATCTCCTGCATAATCCCCGAGCCTGCAGGGGCACTGACTACAGCAATGTTAAAGTGAAACTAAAAGGCTGAGTGTCGGGAGACCTTGCCATTAATACAGTACTGTGGGGAAAACATGCTGGACACAGGAGCCTACCATGAGAACTGTGTGTGTATGTTGCTTATATAGAACAGCAGAAAAGCGTACGTTACATGACATTATCGCCTCTGCAGAGGAAGACGAGATGACAGCTTCAGGTTATATTGGGGGTGAGAAGACATGTGGCTTCAGTCAGAGCGAGAACCATCCACTGGTGGTGGGGGGTATTCACATCACCACAGACAACCTCGGTTTCCAAAGCCCATGAGAAAATTGTGTAGTCTGCACTGTGCCTCACGCCCTCACGCCGCCCTGCAACTTTCTGCTAGCAGCTCGGAAAAAAAAGTCAGCTCTGACAGCTTTCCGTGACTACGAGTAAAAAGCAGACAAACATACGAATGCCAAATCAAAGGTTGGGGTTGGAGTCCCATCAGCTTGACTCTGCCGAGGCCTGGCCGTTGAGGCCCGCACAAAACGGCATTGTTTCGGCGGGAGAGAGGAGCGAAAGCTCTGAAGACTCCTCTATTATTGTGACAAACGAAGTACAGTGAATCGCATGTCAGAAGCTTCCAAGGAAAGTTTGCTGTCTTACGCCTCTGCCAAAGGGGCCTGGCAGCAGAACAGAGAGATCCTCAACAGGCTCCCTCTCCGCCCTTCTCTCTAAAAATACACCCGGGGACAGACAGGCTTGTCCAGGCTCCGGGAGGAAGAGGCGCACCAAACGGGCGCGCGGGCCTCCAGAGTTTTTCCACTGCAGATGGCGCGCCGTTCTGCCAGAACCACAACCAGCCGGCGCCGGCGACAAGTGTCCCCCTCTGAAGAGCTCAGGTGTGGACCTGCTGTGCTCTGTCTGAGGCGCTAATGAGCACCTTCCCATACACACGCGGTAAGCCCGCATGCACGCACGCCCATCATTACTCACACACTGACAAGACCATTTGGATTCAGGATATTGGCATGTCAGCTGATGTCAGACATGTGTTGGACCCATTTCACAGAACCGTGGTTGCAGATGTAATCTTTTTTTTCCCCCCCCTTGATAAGAGGGATGTATCACATGTGCAAAGTATACATTATAACATGACACTTTCTGCGCTTGAGAACAGATTTAAGGACAGTCCGCCCACCACCAGTGTTAACCTAAACCATTGCGTGTAACATTTTCATTCTGGTCTAGGATCAGTTGCTAACGGACAAAAATACTCACATCAAATCCCTGTAAATCCACATTCAATTGTTGCTTTATCTGTCTGGGGCTGTTGTCATTCGTGAAAACAAACACGCAGAGATTATATCTACATGAACGTAACAGCATCCGCAACCTAGATAATCCATTATTGGACATAAAAGGAGAATTGTCAGGGAAACAAAAAGAAATCTGTAATAAAACCTCAGGCAAATTTTTTGTAATATTTAGTTGTCTTCTTATTGTTTTTAATCAGTACTTAATTAACCTTGTCTGTCCACTTTTTCGAATTGGGCAAACAAAGCGGCCGACTGCACACGCGGACACCGTTTATCTGATAGCGTGCACCCGCAATGTCAACATGACACAGAGAGCACGAATAACCGTGTGCTTTGTTTCAGGCCTGCAGCAAATCGTAGACGGTAAATATGAAATTAGTGCCAATGTTCAATCAAGTGTGATTTAAAAAGAACTGACTGCATGGCAGCCTGCACTCTCCGGCACGGTGTAATTATTTCCAATGGCAAGTAGAAGGTAGGAACTGACAAGTCAGCGATTACCGTCTGTCTGGGTTCCGAAAAGGGCGTAACCGGCGAGGAAAATGCGCCCTGCTTCAAGTGCAAAGGCCAAAATTGAAAACCTCTTTAAAACAAAAGTAAACTTGCCGATATTGGTTTGATTTTTTTTTTTTTTTTATTGACAATGGTAATTACGCCCTTGTGGCTGGGAGTGGAATACTTGCGGAATCCTGGTGGTCCGAAGCTCTAGAATTAGGGAGTCCCGCCCTCGGAAGCTGAAGGAGGAGGAAGAGGAGCAGAGATGTGGGTGCGCTGATCCCTGCAGTCGGGTTTATACTTAACTCAAAATTACCGAAAGTGAAAGAAAAACACGGCACCCAGCGCATGCGGAGCCTGTAATCATTTCTGCAGCTCGGGCCTAAACAATGCTATATCTGATACTTCCACCCTTGACTCGATTTTACTGTCCCTCACAGCGCTTACAGTCCAAACCTGGAAAGAAGGGCTTTAATTACAGGGACGCCGGAGCGGAGAACTTTTGAAACGGAGTCTCCAGCTGTTGCCGTTTCTCACCTTCTAATCCTGAACCGGGCTGCCCTGGAGCGCATGGCCACATTGTGAAGTCTGGGGTTTTGCCTCGTGCTCGCAGTCGTAACAGCCCAGCACGTCTCCCAAACCTAGACTTAGCCACGACAATTCGTTCATGAGCGCTGTCCATACCAGAATCGTGTACTACTGGGTTTCACAATCCTGCTAATTGGAAGCCACCGGGTATGCATGCTTTCTTTCCACCAGAGACCGCAATTAACTGGGTCTGATTGAGTCGTTACCTGAACACTGCCTTTCATTTGACAACTCTTCATTTAATTTAAATAACTTCTGAACAATGTGTATTTGGAGGTATACTTATATGGCATACATATATTATGCTAATACAAAAATGAAGTTGTTCATTCAAATCTACCCCTCAAGAACTTTTATTTAAGCTGGTCTCAGACTGAATTAGTTGTTCAATTACTTGGCATACAATGACAATTAATTACTCTTACCAATAATGGATGCCTATCCCCAACTGCTATTTTGTTAAGTCAAATGTACAGAAATAGTGCTGTATAGCGCTAAAATGTATATACATAACTTACAGAAATACCTACGAAGACCAGAACACAAGTCAGGTCTCAAGGATCAAGATCGGCAAACACTGGCAAGAAACATTAACCTGAATTAACCACAACTCTGCATGGTGCAATTTATATCCTGTCGCTTTCCAGTTGACCAAGGTGGGAATCTATTAGTAGCCTTAACAATCCATAGGTCCACCAATTTTGGCAGAGATCTATGGATTGGTGAAGCCGCTAATGGATTCCCACCCTGGTCAACTGGAAAGCGACAGGATATAAATTGCACCATGCAGAGTGATCAGGCATGAAGGGAAAAAGTCACATCGTAAAAGCAGGGGTGCTGTGAGCGACAACATTACCTGCCATAAAATGCAGCCCTGTTTTCCATGCCCGTTGGTGTGGATAGCATGTGAGAAAAGGGAGGAGACGATAGCAAGGGAAAATAAGGAGGAAGAGCTTCATGTTTTGCTGCGAGTGTTTCCCAGGGGAGAGATCTCTCAATTGCACAGAGCGAGTGGAACACTGCAGAAAGATTATTAAGCATTGTTCTCAAAACACACAAATCAATGTAGATGGCCATTGACTTAAGGTCCCTGACAAGGACATGGAAAAAGCCAACAAGACAGAGTGCAATGGAGTGGGCAGGAAAAACAAGGTCAGCCCCCGAAGCGCTGACCTGGAGTCAGTGGAGCAACACCTAACGACCTGTTAGAGGTCAAAAAAATCCTCCGGGCCTGCGAGAGAAAACAGACATTATCTCGAATTCAGGGGCACAAGCTGAGCAGATCTTAAACAACATGGTTGGAAAAGCGTTTTTTCTGGAATTTCTGTATGGCTTAGTGCAGCTACAGCCTTAGATGAAACTGGATTTAGAGCTCTCTCAAGTCTAAACACCTTAGGCCATGAATGCTTTAATCAAAACACTGTAGCTCTTTCAATAAGGTCAACAGCTTGTATAGAATATATAGGGCATTCAATACATGTACATTCTGTCCATGGATTCCCGTCCTTAAACTACACAAAAACACCACAAGACGTCTTTTGTGACTTAAGCTCAAAAATATCAAAAGGGCACATCATTGGACATTGTGTGACTATATTTGCTTAGCAGATGTCCTTAACTAACACAGCTTACATAGCTTACATTTTTACTTATTAGCCATTTATGCAGCTGGGTTGCTCGCTGCACCAGTTCAAGGACCTTGCTAAAGGGTCCAATGGCAGTCCTCCAACCGGCCTAAGAACATCCAGGAACTTTCTAGTAACAAATCTACCTTCTTAGCTGCTGTGCTACAGAGTCACTCATTAACATCGTTACTCCACATTATCTGGCAGAGCACGCTTTTTTAACACAGTTAAACTAACCAATTTCCTCTTTATGGCACCTCAGAGGCAAGGCCCACAGCTTGTAATGTGAAAGTCTCTGTCCGAAAAACCGTGGGAGAAAGCTGGAATCTGGACCAGTCATACACCTCTGTACGTTTCCAGTGATCCATTAATTGGCTCCAGGCCAGGAGGGAGCAAAACACAGCCATGTGTCACAATCAATACAGGGGCCAATGAGAGGACAGCTTCTTCACAAATTCCTGACAGGCGATTGGCTGCATCAACCATGCACCAATGG